>JAQQAC010020896.1:58590183-59213379 GCA_029783875.1 Phataginus tricuspis
ACGAGTTCTCCCCTTGAGTGAACTTCCTGTCGCGTCTGATTGTCTCCGGGGAAAAAGAAGCGGCCAGCGGCGAGTGGCCAGCGGCCAGCGGCCAGCGGCGGCGGCGGTAGAGGCTGGAGCGGCTGCAAGCGGTGGCGCCGCCGAGCTCCGGAGGCTGCGGGATCGGGCGGACAGCCGGCGCTTACCTCCCTTGCTCTGCCTATCGGGGCGAGCCCCTCTCCCTCCCTTCCTCAGAGGGTTACGGAAAGAGCTTGCAACAGAAAGAGCTTGTAACACAAAGAGCTGTAGTCCTGACCCAGAGCGGGACCGGCGGGAGAGAGGTGGAAAAACTCCGATAGATAATGACGCTAAATGTAAATGTTCTCAATGGACCAATCAAAAGACATAGAGTCAATGAATACATAAAAAAAACAAGGCCCATCTATATGCTGCCTACAAGAGACTCACTTCAAACTCAGACATACACAGACTGAAAGTGAAGGGATAGAAAAAGATATTTCATGCAACTAATAGAGAGAAAAAAGCAGGAGTTGCAGGACTTGTATCAGAGAAAATAGACTTCAAAACAATGAAAGTAATAAAAGACAAAGAAGGACATTACATAATGATAAAGGGGTCAGTCCAACAAGAGGATATAACTATGATAAATATCTATGCACCCAACACAGGATCACCTACTTATGTGAAACAAATACTGACAGAATTAAAGGGGGAAATAGAATGCAATTCATTCATTTTAGGAGACTTCAACACACCCAAAGGACAGATCAACCAGACAGAAAATAAGTAAGGAGACAGAGGCACTGAACAATATATAGAACAGATGGACCTAACGGACATCTACAGAACACTCCATGCAAAAGAAACAGGATAGACATTCTTCTCATCTACACACAGAACATTTTCTAGAATAGATCATATACTAGCCACAAAAAGAGCCTCAGTAAATTTAAAAAGAGTAAAATGGTACCAGCCAGCTTCTCAGATCTCAAAGGTATGAAAATAGAAATACATTACACAAACAAAAAAGAAAAATCCCACAAACACATGGAAGCTTAAGAACATGCTCCTAAATAATCAATGAATCAATGACCAAATAAAAATAGAGATCAAGCAATATATGGAGACAAATGACAACAATAATTCAACACTGCAAATCTGTGGGATGCAGCAAAGGCTGTGCTAACAGGGAAGTACATTGCAATACAGGCCTACCTCAGGAGAGAAGAACAACCCCAAATAAACAGTCTAAATTCAGAACTAATGAAACTAGAAAAAGAAGAACATATGAGGCCCAATGTCAGTAGAATGAGGGACATAATAAAGATTAGACCAGAAACAAATAAAATCGAGAAGAATAAAACAACAGAAAGAATCAATGAAATCAGGAGATGGTTCTTTGAGAAAATTAACAAAATAGATAAACCCCTAGCCAGACTTATCAAGAAGAAAAGAGACTCTACATACATAAACACATTCAGAAATGAGAAAGGAACAATCACTATGGACAACACAGAAATACAAAGAATTATGAGAGAATACTATGAAAAATCATATGCCAAAAACCTAGAAGAAATGGACATTTTTATAGAAAAATAAAAACTTCCAAGGCTGACACAGGAAGAAACAGAATATCTGAATAGACCAATTATGAACAAGGAAATTGAACTGGTAATCACAATAATCACAAAACCACCTAAGAACAAAATCTCTGGACTAGATGGTTTTACTGCTTAATTTTATCAAACATTTAGTGAAGACCTAATACCCATCCTCCTTAAAGTTTTCCAAAAAGTAGAAGAAGAGGGAATATGCCCAAATTCATTCTACAAGGCCAGCAGCATCACTCTAATACCAAAACCAGGCAATGACACCACAAAAAGAAAATTAAAGACCTATATCCCTGATGATCATAGATTCAAAAATACTCAACAAAGTATTAGCAAATAGAATTAAAAAATTCATCAAAAGATCATTCATCATGATCAAGTAGGATTTATTTAAGTCACGCAAGGATGGCAGAACATTTCAAAATACATCAACATCATCCACTAAATCAACAAAAAGGACAAAAACCACATGATCATCTCCATAGATAATGAAAAAGCATTTGACATAATTCAACATCCATTCATAATAAAAACTTTCAACAAAATAGGTATAGAGGGCAAGTACCTCAACATAATAAAGGCCATATATAACAAGCATACAGCCATTATCATACTTACAGCAAGAAGTTGAAAGCTTTTCCCTTAAGATAGGGAATAAGACAAGGATGCTCACTCTCTCCACTTTTATTCGAAATAGCTCTGGAGGTCTTAGCCATGGCAATCAGACAACACAAAGAAATAAAAGGCATCCAGATTGGCAAGGAAGATGTTAAATTGTCCCTGTTTGAAGATGACATGATACTGTCCATAAAAAACCCTAAAGAATCAACTCCAAAACTACTAGGTCGAATATTTGAATTCAGCAATGTTGCGGGATACAAAACTCATACACAGAAATCTGTTGCATTCTTATAACAAGGAACTAACAGAAAGAGAAATCAGAAAAACAATTCCATTCACAATTGCATCAAAAAAACAATAAAATACCTAGCAAAAAACCTAAACAAGGAAGTGGAAGATCTATACCCTGAAAACTACCAGACACTCATGAGAGAAGTTAAAGAAGACATCAATAAATGGAAACACATCCCATGCTCATGGATAGGAAGAATTTATATCATCCAAATGGCCATCCTGCCTAAAGCAATCTACAAATTCAATGCAATCTCTATCAAAATACCAATAGCTTTCTTTAACAAACTAGAGCAAATCGTTCTAAAATTCATATAGAACCACAAAAGACCCCAAATAGCCAAAGTAATCCTGAGAAGGAAGAATAAAGTGGGGGGAATTACAGTACACAACTTCAAGCTCTTCTACAAAGCCACTGTAATCAAGGCAATTTGGTACTGACACAAGAACAGACCCATAGATCAATGGAACAGAATAGAGAGCCCTGATATAAACATATGGTCAATTAATATAAGATAAAGGTGCCATGGACATACAATGGGGAAATGATAGCCCCTTTAACAACTGGTGTTGGCAAAACTGGACAGTGGCATGCAAGATGAAATTGGATTATTGTCTAACCACATACACAAAAGTAAACTCAAATGGATCAAAGACCTGAATGTAAGTCATGAAACCATAAATCTCTTAGAAGGAAACACAGGCAAAAATTTCTTGACTATAAACATGAGCAACCTTTTCCTGAATGCATGTTCTCAGGCAAGGGTAACAAAATAAAAAATTAACAAATTGGACTAAATCATGCTAAAAAGCTTCTGTACAGCATCAGCAGAATAAAAAGACATCCTACAGTATGGGACAATATATTTGTAAATGACATATCCAACAAGGGGTTAACATCCAAAATATATAAAGAACTCACATGCCTCAATACCCAAAAAGCAAATAATCCTATTAAAAAATGGGTGGAGGATATGGAGAGACACTTATCCAAAGAAGAAATTCAACTGGCCAACAGGCACATGAAAAGATGCCCCACATAGCTAATTATCAGAGAAATGCAAATTAAAACCACAATGAGATATCACCTCACACCAGTTAGGATAGCCAACATCCAAAAGACAAACAACAACAAACATTGGCGAGGATGTGGAGAAAGGGGAACCCTCCTACACTGCTGGTAGGAATGTAAATTAGTTCAACCATTGTGGAAAGCAATATGGAGGTTCCTCAAAAAACTCAAAATAGAAATACCATTTGACCCGAGAATTCCACTCCTAGGAATTTATCTTAAGAATGCAGGAGCCCAGTTTCAAGTAGACATATACACCCCTATGTTCATTGCAGCACTATTTACAATAGCCAATAAATGGAAGCAACCTAAGTGTCCATCAGTAGATGAATGGATAAAGAAGAGGTGGTACATATACACAATGGAATATTATTCAGTCATAAGAAGAAAACAAATCCTACCATTTGCAACAACATGGATGGAGCTAGAGGGTATTATGCTCAGTGAAATAAGCCTGGCAGAGAAAGATAAGTACCAAATGATTTCAATCATCTGTGGAGTATAAGAACAAAGCAAAAATTGAAGGAGCAAAACAGCAGCAGACTCACAGAACCCAAGAATGGACAAACAGTTGACAAAGGGAAAGGGACTGAGGAGGGTGGGTGGGATTGGAGGGATAAGGGGAATAAGGGGCATTACGATTAGCACACCTAACGTGTGTGTGGGGCACAGGGAAGGCAGTACAGCATAGAGAAGACAAGTAGTGACTCTATAGCATCTTATTACGCTGATGGACAGTGACTGTAATGGGGTATGTGGTGGGGACTTGATAATGGGGAGAATCTACTAATCATAATGTTGCTCATGAGATTGTATATTAATGATTCCAAAATAAAAAATAATAATAATAAATAAAGGCAAAAAAAACCTTTCAAGTAAACAAGTATTTTCATAATATCAGTAACACATACAGTAAGCATTAAATACTCATAGAACTTTTCTCTATTTCGATGGTGGTTTATGCACATTATTCAAACATTAATGGTGGAAAGCAATTAGCCAGTAGGAAAAATAATTCCAACACTGAAATGAACAGTTAGTAATACACACTTCATAGTTCTTAAGTTAAAATTCTGAGACTCTCTTGAATACAGATGCAATTTAAGAAAAAGCAAATTTGTTTTAAAAAATTAATTAAGATTCCACTGAAAGGCTCTGAGAATTTTGGCTACTTCTAAAACAAATTCTTGCATAACATCAAGCCCGACTGCTATGAAAGTGATGTACAGGAAAAAATGCTATTCAGTGTTTGAAAAGGAATTTCTCTGGTAGAGGAATTCTAATTGTTGTACTTTTAAATATGTTTCAAACTGTTAAATAATTGCTATGCCCTTGGTGGTAGGAAGTTCCTAAATTGTTTTAACACTTTTTACTTTCTTTCTAATTTACACTGGAATAAGCTAAGTGTTACCAAGCTGGATTTGGAAGTCATCCAGTTCCAAGCAGAGGATGTTGTCAAATTTCTACTTTTGGGCTATGTTTCTTAAATTTATTCAAATAAATTGCTTTCAATTGTGGCACACGAACTAAACCCATAGTAGGGTAGGCTTAAAATGAAAAATAAATGACTACTTATTCTGTATATAGAAAAGTTGCATTTTTTCCCATTCTTACATGTAATTTAAAACAGTATCAGTTTATAATTAATTATATCACTGTCAATGTCATTGTCAAGTGCAAAACTAAAGCTGTTAAGCCAAAGGGAACCTGAGAAGAAAAAGCAGATAAAAATAAGGCAAAGTTGGATCACACTGGTAACTATCTATTGTTTCCTTATCTTTATTTTATACTATTAAAACGTCAAGGTTTTGAGGAAAATAGTGGTGATAGGTAACAGGTCAAAATGAAAATGTACTGAGTGTTAATGTAGGAAGTTAAAAGCAAATGCTATATATTTATTTTAATTGCCTTAGTCTATGGCTGTCTTTTCAAATTTGAAGAATATAGCTTAAATGGCTTCTTATAGCCTTTTCTAAACATTTTTAATATAGTTTTGCTCCTGTCGGCTTTCTTCTCTCTATCCTTACTGTTACATATATTTTTGATATTTGGGAAGTACTGAAACTAATTTGAAAGTTAAGAGTTCTCTGGATAGTGACATTAAATGGTTGGAGAAAAGACAAGTTTCAAAACCATTAACTGTTGCAAGTATGAGAAGTTTCCTTTTCCCTGCATGTCAAAACTCTAAGACAGTAATTGTCCATTTCCTCTTTGAAAAATTAGGAGAGCTCAATAACTTATTCTGTGACTTCTGATGCACTGTGGTACCTGAAATTACCATTGCTACTTATCCTTCGAGTATGAGAAGTTGAAGGTTACTTTAAAAATACTGTCAAAATAAAAACTGCACCAGAGCAAGTTAAACAGGCAAAAAGACTTCAGGCTATTGCAACTGGGGAGAGAGATGGAAATCAACTTCAGTGAAATAAAAGACAGAGAGTTCTTAAGTGCTAGAGTGACCTAGTGGAAAAGTACTGGAAGATGTTAATGGAAAGTCTGGTCGATGGGATGTGTCCAGACCATTGAATTACTATGGAGGTTGCAAATGTTTTTCTCTGTGACTAAGTAAGCTATCTGGTCTTGAAAATGAGTACCCAAGGAAGTTAGGCTCTGATCTTCCCGTTCCACAAAGACTGGGAGATAGGAGCATTATCTTCTTTGATGATTTCGTTTCCAAGCGATGGCTCCCTGGTGCTTGAGAAAGACATTTCCTGGGTTGAAAAACTTGCAAGAGGATTAGAGAAGATATACATACATTCAAAATGGCAGAGAAAGAACTTCTAACTGTATGTTTTCCCACCCAAATTACTGCTCAGTGGAGGAAACTCACTGGGTTTTAGGGAAGACTCAAAGTCCTTGGGGCTATCTACAAGCTGAGGTGGACCTCTTTGGCCTAGATGGGAATCCCCAGCAGAGGTGTGCCTTGTGGTCTACCCTAACATGGGCACACAGGTCAGAAATAAAACCCAACTAAAACATGCAATGAAACACCAAATGGACTAAAGCAAAACTATGTTTGACTGCTACACTGAGGAGAATCGGGCACAGCAGGTTTTTTATACAGGTTGTCACCATCCTTTGTGTCACTGCTGTCTTCTATGTAATTTTTTCTTTTTTTATTAAGGTATTATTGATATACATTCCTATGAAGGTGTCACAAGAAAAACAAGGTGGTTGCTACATTCACCAATATTACAGAGTGCCCCCCCATACCCCAATGAAGTCACTGTCCATCAGTGTAGTAAGATGCCACAGAGTCAATACTTGTCTTCTCTGTGCTACACTGTCTTCCCCATGACCCCCCTCATACCATGTGAACTAATCATAATACCCCTCAGTCCCATTCTCCCCCCCTCCCCACCCATCATTCCCCATACCTTCCCTTTGGTAACCAGTAGTCCCTTCTGGGAGTCTGGGAGTATGCTGCTATTTTGTTTCTTCAGTTTTGTTTCATTGTTATACTATAGAAATGAGGGAAATAATTTGGTATTTCTCTTTCTCTGCCTGACTTATTTCACTGAGCATAATACCCTCTAGCTCCATTCATGTTGTTGCAAATGGTAGGATTTGTTTTCTTCTCATGGCTGAATAATATTTCATTGTGTATATGTACCACCTCTTCTTTATCCATTCATCTACTGATGGACACTTACGTTGCTTCCATATCTTGGCTATTGTAAGTAGTGCTATGATAAAAATAGGGGTGCATATGTCTTTTTGAATCTGAGATCTTGCTTTCTTTGGGTAAATTCCTAAGAGTGGTCAAACAGAATTTCTATTTTTAGTTTTTTGAGGAGCCTCCATATTGCTTTCAACAATGGTTGAACTACTTTACATTCCCAATAGCAGTGTAGGAGGGTGCCTCTTTCTCCACATCCTCGCCAGCATTTGTTGTTCCTAGTCTTTTCGATGTTAGACATCCTAACTGGTGTGAGGTGATATTTCATTGTGGTTTTAATTTGGATTTCCCTGATAATTAGTGATGTGGAACATCTTTTAATGTTCCTATTGGCCACCAAAATTTCTTCTTTGGAGAAGTGTCTGTTCAGATATTCTGCCCATTTTTTAATAGGGTCATTTGCTATTTGGGTGTTGAGGCATGTGAGATTTTTTATATATATATATATATTTATTTATTTTTATTAAGATATTATTGATATACACTCTTCTGAAGGTTTCACATAAAAAACGTGGTTACTACACTCACCCATGTTATCGTATCTCCCCACACCCCTTTGAAGTCACAGCCCCACAGTATAGTAAGATGCCACAGTGTCACTATTTGCCTTCTCTGTGCTACACTGTCTTCTCCATGATCTTCCACATACCATATGTACCACTCATAATGCCTGTCAATCCACATCTCCCTCCCTCCCCATCTGCCCTCTCACACCTCTCCCATTTGGTAACTGTTAGTCCCTTCTGGGAGTCTGTTGCTGTTTTGTTCCTTCAGTTCTGCTTTGTTGTTATACTCCATAAATGAGGGAAATCATTTGTACTTTTCCTTCTCTGCTGGTTTATTTCACTGAGCATAATATCCTCCAGCTCCAACCATTTTGTTGTAAATGGTAGGATTTGTTTCTTTCTAATGGCTGAACAGTATTCCATTGTGTATATGTACATCTTCTTTATCCATTCATCTACTGATGGACACTTAGGTTGATTCCATATCTTGACTATTGTAAACAGTGCCGCAAAAAACATAGGGGTGCATATGTCTTTTTCAAACTGGGCTGCTGCATTCTTAGGGTAAATTCCTAGGAATGGAATTCCTGGGTCAAATGGTATTTCTATTTTTAGTTATTTGAGGAACCTCCATATTGCTTTCCACAATGGTTGAACTACCTTACATTCACACCAGCAGTGTAGGAGGGTCCCCCTTTCTCCACATCCTTGCCTGTATTTGTTGCTCTTAGTCTGTTCAATACTGGCCATCTTAACTGGTGTGAGATGATATATTACTGTGGTTTTTATTTGCACTTCCCTGATGAATAGTAATGTGGAGGATCTTTTCCTTTCCTTGTTGGCCATATGAATTTCTTCTTTGGAGAACTGTCTCTTCTTATCCTCCACCCAATTTTTAATCAGGTTTCTTGTTTTTTGGTTGTTGAGGTGTGTGAGTTCTTTATATATTTTGGATGTTAACCCCTTGTTGGATTTGTCATTTACAAATATATTCTCCCATATTGTACGATGCCTTTTTGTTCTGTAGATGGTGTCCTTTGCTGTACAGATGCTTTTTAGTTTGATGTAGTCCCATTAGTTCCTTTTGACTTTTTCCCCCTTGACTGAGGAGATGTGTTCAGGAAAAGTTGCTCATGTATATATTCAAGAGATTTTTGCCTATGTTTTCTTCTAATAGTTTTATGGTTTCATGACTTACATTCAAGTCTTTGATTCATTTTGAGTTTACTTTTGGGTATGTGGTCAGACAATAATCCAACTTCATTCTCTGAATGTAGCTGTCCAGTTTTGCCAACACCAGTTGATGAGGCTGTCATTTCCCCATTGTATATCCATGGCTTCTCTACCATATGTTAATTGACCATATATGCTTGGGTTTATATCTGGGCTCTCTATTTTGTTCAGTTTTTCTATGGGTTTGTTCTTCTACCAGTACCAAATTGTCTTGATTACTGTGGCTTGGTAGTAGAGCTTGAAGTTGGGGAACATAATCCCCCAGCTTTCTTCTTCTTTCTCAGGATTGCTTTGGCTATTGGGAGTCTTCTATGGTCCCATATGAATTTTAGAACTATTTGCTCTAGTTCATTGAGCAATGCTGTTGGTATTTTGATAGGAATTGCCTTGAATCTTTAAATTGCTTTAGACAGGATGGCCATTTTGACAATATAAATTCTTCCTATCCATGAGAGCATGGGATGTGTTTCCATTTATTGGTATCTTCTTTAATTTCTCTCATGAGTGTCTGGTAGTTTCCAGGGTATAGGTCTTTCACTTCCTTGGTTAAGTTTATTCCTTTGTATTTTATTCTTTTTGATACAATTGAGAATGGAATTGTTTTCCTGATTTCTCTTTCTGCTATTTCATTGTTTTGTATAGAAATGCAACAGATTTATGTGTATTAATTTTGTATCCTGCAACTTTGCTGAATTCAGACATTAGATCTGGTAGTTTGAGAGTAGATTCCTTAGGGTTTTCTATGGAAAATATCATGTAATCTGCAAACAGTGACAGTTTAACTTATTTCTTACCAATCTGGAGGCTTTTATTTCTTTGTGTTGTCTGATTGTTGTGGCTAGGACCTCCAGAACTATGTTGAATAAAAGTGGAGACAGTGGGCATCTTTGTCTTGTTGTGATCTTAAAGGAAAAGCTTTAAGCTTCTCGCAGTTAAGTATGATGTTGGCTGTGTGTTTGTCATATATGGCCTTTATTATATTGAGGTACTTGCCGTCTATAACCATTTTGTTGAGTTTTATGAATAGATGTGGAATTTTATCAAATTTTTGGTATCTATGGAAATGATCATGTGGTTTTTTTCCTTCTTTTTCTTGATGTGGTGGATGATGTTGATAAATTTTCTATTATTGGACCATCTTTTCATCCCTGGAATAAATCCTTCTTGATCATGTTGGATGATCTTTTTGATGTATTTTTGAATTACGTTTGCTCATATGTTGTTCAGGATTTTTGCACCTATGATCATTAGGGATATTGGTCTGTTATTTTCTTTTTTTGTGGTGTCTTTTCCTGGTGGTTATTATAGTGATGTTGGGTTCATAGAATGAGTTTGAAGCATTCCCTATTTTTCTACTCTTCGGAAAACTTTAAGGAGGATAGGTATTAGGTCTTCACTAAATGTTGGATAAAATTCAGTGGTGAAGCCTTCTTGTCTAGGCATTTTGTTCTTAGGTAGTTTTTTTTATTACCAGTTCAGTTTCATTCTTGATAATTGGTCTGTTCAGATTTTCTTTTTCTTCCTTGGTCAGCCTTGCAAGATTGTATTTTTCTAGAAAGTTGTCCATTACTTCTAGGTTATCCAGTTTGTTAGCACATAATTTTTCATTGTAATCTCTAATAATTCTTGGTTTTTTTTGTGCTGTCCATAGTGATTTTTCTTCTCTTATTTATGATTCAGTTTAAGTGTATAGACTCTGTTTTTTTATTGATAAGTCTGGCTATGGGTTTATCTGTTTTGTTAATTTTCTCAAAGAACCAGCTCCTGATTTCACTGATTCTTTCTATTGTTTTGTTCTTCTTGATTTTATTTATTTATGCTCTATTCTTTATGTCCCTCCTTCCACTGACTTTGCATCTCATTTTTTCTTCTTTTTCTAGTTTCATTAATTGTGATATTTGAATGTTCATATGGGATTTTTTTTTTCCTGAGGTAGGCCTGTATTGGGATATACTTCCCTCTTAGCACAGCCATTGCTACATCCCACAGATTTTGAGGTGTTGAATTATTGTATCATTTGTCTCCATATATTATTGACCTCTGTTTTTCTTTGGTCCTTGATCCATTGATTATTTAGGAGCATGTTGTTAAGCCTCCATGTGTTTGTAGGCTTTTTCATTTTCTTCGCATAATTTATTTCTAGTTTCATACCTTTTTGGTCTGAGAAGCTGGTTGGTACAATTTCAATCTTTTTGAATTTACTGAAGATTTTTTAGTGGCCTAATATATGATCTATTCTTGAAAATGTTCCATATGCACTTGAGAAGGATGTGTATCCTACTGCTTTTGGTTGGCATGTTCTATAGATGTTTGTTAGCTCCAACTGTACTAATGTGTTGTTCAGTGCCTTTGTCTCCATACTTATTTTCTGTCTCATTGATCTGTCCTTTGGAGTGAGTGGTGTGTTGAAATCTCCTATAATGAATGAATTGCATTCTATTTCCACCTTTAATTCTATTAGTATTTGTTTCACATATGCAGGTTCTCTTGTGTTTGGTGCATAGATATTTATAATGGTTATATCCTCTTGTTGGACTGACCCCTTTATCATTTTGTAATGTCCTTCCTTGTCTCTTGTTACTTTCTTTATTTTGAAGTCTATTTTGTCTGATATAAGTACTTCAACTCCTCCTGTTTTCTCCCTATTAGTTGCATGAAATATCTTTCTTTTTCCATCCCTTCACTTTCAGTCTGTGTACGTCTTTGGTTTGAAGTGAGTCTCTACGTAGCATATAGATGGGTCTTGTTTTTTTATCCACTCAGTGACTCTGTTTCTTTTGATTGGTGCATTCAGACCATTTACATTTAGGGTGATCATCAGTAGGTGTTTACTTACTGCCATTGTAGGCTTTAGATTTGTGGATACCAAAGGTTCAAGGGTACTTCCTTACTCTCTAACAGTCTAATTTACCTTACTTACTATGCTATTACAAACACAATCTAAAAGTTCTTTTTTTCCTCCCTTTTCTTCCTCCTACATTTTTTATATATTATTTATCATATTCTGTACTCTTTGTCTATTCCTTGACTGTCTGGGGGTAGCTGATTTGAGTTTGCATCTGCTTAGTAATTAATTGTTCTACTTCTTTTACTCTGGTTTTATATCCTCTGTTGACAGCTATTTAGTTTTAGGAACACTTCCATGTTCAGCAGTCCCTCCAAAATACACTAGAGATGGTTTGTGGGAAGTAAATTCTCTCAGCTTTTGCTTATCTAGGAATTGTTTAAGCCCTCCTTTAAATTTAAATGATAATCTTACCAGGTAGAGTATTCTTGGTTCGAGGTCCTTCTGTTTCATTGCATTAAATATATCATGCCTGTAATGTTTCTGTTGAGAAGTCTGATGATAGCCTGATGGGTTTTCCTTTTATGTTATCTTTTTTCTCTCTCTGGCTGCTTTTAAGTCTGTCATTATTCTTGATCTTTGCCATTTTAATTATTATATGTATTGGTGTTGTCTTCCTTGGGTCCCTTGTGTTGGGGGATCTGTAAACCTCCACAGCCTGAGAGACTACCTCCTTCCCCAGACTGGAGATGTTTTCTGCAATTACCTCCTCAAAGATGTTTTCTATCCATTTTTCTCTCTCTTCTTCCTCTGGTACCCCTATAATGCAAATATTGTTCTATTTTGATTGGTTCCAAAGTTCTCTCAATATTATTTCATTCCTGGAGATCCTTTTCTCTCTGTGCCTCAGCTTCTTTGTATTCCTCTTTTCTAATTTCTATTCAATTTACCATCTTCTCCACTATATCTAATCTGCTTTTAAATCCCTCCATTGTATGTTTCATTTTAGATATGGAATTTCTTAATGATTGAATCTCCATAGTAAATTCATCCTTGAGTTCTTGAATATTTTGCTGTACATCCATGAGCATGGTTATGACTTTTATTTTGAAATCTCTTTCAGGAAGATTGATGAGTTCAGTTTCACTTCACTCTTTTTCTGGTGTATGTGTGATTTTGGTTTGTACCAGGTTCATTTGATGTTTCATATTTTTTGTGGCACCCTGTAGGTCCAGAAACTCTACTCTCTGGAGATGCTCTACCCCTGGAGTGATGTCAGGGATCACAGGGGAGCAGCAGTCGTGTCTGGGGGAAGAAAAAGCTGTTTCCTGTTTCCCAGCTGTGCCTGTCTCCACTGTGAGATGCAGTTGGCTGAGTGCACAGGTGTAAGCCTTTGTGCTTTGCTTTCGTAGCTGCCATAGGTGGGGCCTCCCTCTGGCTGGCCTGACACCAGGGCTGGGGCTGCTGGTTTGCAAGCCAGTGCTGGCTGGGATGAAGGTGCAGCAGGCTGGGTTTCATGGTATGGGGCCTCAGAGCTGCATAGCCAGCCAGGTGGGTAGAGCGCCTGAACCTCCTAAAAGTTCCCAACATGCTTGGTGGAGTGCACCCGTGCAATTTTGTCTACCTATCCTTTCTCCTGAGCAATAAGCTCTGTGCAATCCTTGCCCTTTTAGCAGCCCTCTCACTGTTTGGAAGTATCTCAGACTGCCTGCCTTTCTTTTGTCCCAGATAAGCTGGATGTGGATCCCTGTTTTCCACAAGTGGCTGGAATCTCACTCTCTCCAAGTATTCCACCTGTCTAAGCTTTCCAACCCCAGTAATCTCCAGAGCGCCATGTAATGTAGTTTTGTGGTCCCAGAGCACATCTCCAGGGCTGGGTGTTCAGCAGTCCTAGGTTTCCACCCCCTCCCCACTCCATTTCTCTTCCTTCAGCCCATGACCTGGGGTGGGGGATGGGCTTGAGTCCCACCAGATCACAGCTTTGGTATGTTACCCTGTTGTGTGAGGTCTGTTTTTTTCTCCAGATGTATGCAGTCTGGCGTAGTCTTCTTTCCTGTTGCTCTCTTAGGATTAGTTTTATTAACTATATTTTCATATCATATGTGTTTTGGGAGGTGGCCTCTGTCTCACATTTCACGCTGTTGTCTTTAACCCCAGACTCCCATCTTCTATGTGCTCTTAAAAGGTCCAGAGTGAGCATAAGATGGGACATAATGCAGTTAGGAGAGAAACAGTGTGCTGTTAATTTTTTGTGTCAACTTGGCTAAACCACAGTGTCCAGATACTTATTCAAACATTATTCAGGATATTTCTTTGAGGATATTTTGGATAAGATTTACATGAAAATTCATAGACTCTGTTCTCCATCATTTTGGTGGGCCTTATTCAATCAGTTGAATGTATGAATTGAGCAAAAGACTGACCTTTCCTGAGAAAGGAGTAATTCTGCAGCTTGATGGCTTTTGGACTGCAACATGGCTGTTCATCTGCTGTTTCAGTTCTTTCCTGGGTGTCTAGCCTGCTGCCCATCCTATGGATTTTGGATTTGCCAGCCTCCATAATTGTGTGAGCTAACTCCTTAAATCTCTTTCTACACATACACACACACATACAAACATGCACACACCTTACTTGTTCTGTTTCTGTGATAACCCTGAGTAATATCAGCAGTATCTAAAACACTGTCTCAATGCTAAAGGCCTTATTATCAACCTTCACAGGATGACACGGAAGATCCTATTAAAATAAGAACAATAAATCCGATTGGAGATCATTACAAATTGCTACTGAGTTGGTGAAAAGAGAAAACACATTTAGTCTCCCTTATTTTAGAAAGACCATTCTTCTAACAGTATTTCATATTCTTCATTTAAAAGATGAATAAGTGGTGATAATTAATAAATATTCCATTGAGATATCCCTACTGGTAATCAAGTCCAGAGTTTCTCAACCTCAATCATATTGCCATTTTCACCAGATCATTCTTTGTTATGGGTATATTTCCTCTGCATTATAGAATGTTTGGTGGCATCTCTAGCCTCTCCTCACTAGATCCTAGTAGCATTTTCAAATTGTGATACTCAAAAATGTTGTCAGATACTGCCAAATCACCCCTGGATAAGAGTAACTGGTCTAGACCAGAGGTGCTGAGGGAAGAGAGGGAGAGATGGAAAGAGAGAGAGAGTGAGCGAGTGAGAGAGGGCAGGACTGAGCAAACAATACCCTCTCTTCTAATAATTCTACATGAAGGCCCACTCTCATGATGTCATCTCAAACTACTTACTTCCCAAAGGCCCCATCTCCAAATACTATCACATCAGGTATAGGACTTCAACATATAAATATTGCAAGGCACAGTTTGGTCCACAGCAGCTGCCTTCTGAAAATATTAAAGTACTTGATATCTTGTATTTCATGTCAAGTTTTCAACTCAAATTCTTATTATTTTAATGCTTCTTTCTAATATAAAAATAATGAGGCCTCTTTGATAAAATCTTCAAGGATATTTAAAATTAAAAAAAGAACCATTAGATTTACCCTAGGACTCCCTTCACATAACTCCAGGAAGAGGAGTCCCCTGTTCAAGTATCACAGGCATAAGGAGACTGAACTAAAGATCTTACTATGAACTTTATTATTATCATTTCCAGAATCACTATTTTGTAATATCTTTGTACAAAAAACAGATGATTTCTAAAATTTCCTCTTTTTCTTAAAAATCTGTATCCTTGAATTCTTTTTTAAATGGTTGCAGAAACTTGGAATGATTATTTAAGAAGGACTTTGTGAGTATACAGTAGATGATTTAAAATATGTTAAAGGTTACATGTAAATGACAGCTTTTTTTCTGTGAACTTCTAGAAGGCAAAACTAGGACTAATAGATTCAGGTTACAGAGAGGTTAGAGGGATTTCAACTCAACGTAAAAAGAAAAAAATTATACTCAAAACTCTAAAGTGGAATGGGACATTGCACTAAGTAACCTGGAAGTAAGTACATAACTTTCAGGCAATAAATTCCAGTCATTTAAAGTGCTTGCGTTGATAAATCATGTTTGTGGTGATGTAAAGGGGTCTATGCATTAGAAAAAGAATAGATTGCTTTTGATGTCTCATTCAGCCTTAATATTATATGATTCTAGACAGATCCTTCTAAAAAATAATAGTATAAAAATAAAAGGTTTTTTTTTTTCAAATTTGCTATATAACTACAAACAAAGAAAATAAAAACAGTAAGTGCCAAAAATGGTGATTTGTTCTTCACTAAAATAATGCCCTTGGCAAACTAAGAATCTCTGGGGTGTACTTGCAGAGTAGTGAGGTCAACAATCAGGGTAACAGGTTGGATTCTCTCTCAGATGACCTTAGCCTGAAAGTTACTGGGGGGAGCTTTTGCATCCTCCCTCTCTTCTGGCACTGAACACACTTGCCTGTTCTATGCCTACAGAGAAGAAAAAGAGCTGCAGTCAGAGTTGCAGTGGAAAGGTGATTGGAGCCACATCAAGTCTGGTCCTACTATTTCACAAATGAACAATCAGGGAAGTCTTATCAGATTCACCTGATCCCAAGATAAGCCACTCTCATGCAAACTCTCACTTTCTCAGCCATTCACTAATTCCTGACACACCAACTCTACCATTTTTAAATGTCTATAAGTTCCACAGTAACCTCCAGTTACATTTTTGAATGTGAGTGTTTTGAGGACTAATTAATGATACACAAGGATTCTTTGGTTGTTGTCACATTAAGATTATCTACATGATAAGGGTTTGAAATTTCTGGATGTTACCAATACCAAGTGCAAGTGATGCATCTTCTTTCCCTGTTTAAAGAACCCAATGACTGAAATGAATAGGACTTTGGTGAATGTGAAAAGGTAAAGTCAAAATGCCTAGAAAAATACTGGCTCAGGACAGTATTTTGTAACAGGGGAGAAATTAATCATATAAAAGTTACTATGATTACTTCTAAAAGAAACTAAAGGGCAAAATATCTAAGACCAGAGTTTTAGTTTATACCACCTGGACTGAGATTGTATCAGTAAGTGTCCTTTCAGTGTCCTAAATTTTGCAACATATGACTTATTCTATGTGAGTAGGGTTAGTACAATTCTTTCCAAACTCTTTCAAGGAAAAATATTCAATATTTTTGTTGTTGAAAGAATGAGTAAATAATAAAGGAAAAAAACTACCGGCTTCAGCAATAACATTTTTAAAAGGTTTCACTAAAACAAAATACTGTCATCTCCTCAATCATGCCCAAAGCATTATGGGAGTATTTGCCTGGATGCTCTCACAATTTTTCTCTAAATTGAAGCACAAAATTACTGAAGCTTCCCAGATATTGGGATTTGTATGCAGGTAAGACTATGAATCTGACAAGGAAATCTGTAGAGAGAAGAATAACTTACTTTCAAGGGAATTCAAAATGCAATATTGTATTTTCTGGAGTAGTTGAGGAGCAGATGGTGAGGGATAAATTTAAGCCCATAGAAAAAGCAAGTGCGTCTATCAAGGGAAAGCAACTACCAGCGTGTAAAATGTGTTGCCCTTTTATTTTTAGTGTAAACTATAATGTAATTCCCTGAAATAGCAGTGCTTCTACCATAAATATCCCCTAATTATGGGGTTTTCTCAGTGTGCAACCAGAGAAATCTGCATGGATAGCTAGATATAATCAAGGAATGCTTGCTGCTTTTGAAGGTCCTTTGCCATTAAAAAGAAGAAAAACAAAAAGAAAGAAGAAAAAGAATGCTAAGAAGAAAAAGCAAGCTAATGTCAAATGGTCCTAAAGACATGTATTATGGAAGAGATGGTTTATATTCACATAAATTTGAGAAAATGACTGCATGAAGGTTGTAAGGCCTAAAAGGATGAGAGAAATATTAGGTAAAAGATTCTGCTTTGCAATAGTACAAGCAGGCAGACATCTTTATGCATCACTGACTTCATATATGATTTCACTGATTGTCTCATAATTTTAAAGGTCCTTGGTAGTTTTTACATATAAGCTTACTGAGAATTGAAGTGTATATTATTACCAAACTAAAGCGAACTATGATTATGTCACTTATATTCACTTTTACTAGTAGCATAAGTTGTAACAGTAATACCTATTTTAAACCAGAATATATTTAAGGAACATTTATTAGATTTTTAAACATCAATATCTTGAAATATATATCCTTACATAAATAAATTAGAGAATAGATTTACTGAATACTGAATTGTATGTAAATTGTACAAGTAGAAGTTATAATCTTGACCTCAAGCAGAATATAGTCTGGGCTAAATTAGTTCCTGGCATACCAAGAATGTCGATAATCACAGAGGTGGAACAGTGTAAGGAAGCTTTTTTGTTTATGTTATTTTCCAACAAATAGTGCAATTCACGTAGAGCTAGAATTCTTGGTATTCTTATACAGAAAATAAACTTTTCCAATTTTCTAAATTAACGGTTTTTATTTAATTGTGTGCCTTAAAACCTATATGGTATAATAAATTAAAAATAAAAAGTTTTCATGAATTATTTTATCAGAGCTTGTGTTCATTATGTGCTTATGCTTTTACTGTTTAATATCTGCAACATGGTGCATTAGAAAAGAATGTCTTTCACCTGTTAGTCTTTAACTGAAATTTTACAAATGGCTTTAACATTTTATGCTTTATTCTGAAATAATTCCATACAAATTTTTACAAGTTGAAAGAAAGTCCATTTCTACTATAATCTTGGACATTTTAAATGGGTCTTAGAATAAAAAAAGAACACATTAGGATATTTCTGCTGAGAAAACACAGAGGAATAAACCTAAGAAGGGAATAAAAAGAGGTCACCTAATCGCTACCTTTTTATCTAATGAACCACCTTACATAAACTCAATTTCCATCATGTTCCTAAATGTCCCTCAATAACTCATTTAAATACATTGAAACTCTTACAGATAGTTTCATTGTAGAAGGCAAATTTCTCTTGAGATTTTACTCTAAATGGCTATTTACAAATGGTCATCCCTTCAACAAATATTTATTTTGTTCTATATGATGTCAATCACATTCTCAGCAATAGAAAAAAGAACAAGAGAGAAAGTCCGTGGTGTTTATTCAAGCAATAAAACAACTCCATAAATAATATAACAGTAGATACTGATACGTGTAATGAAGAAAAATAAAACAGTCTAGGTAGGGGTTGCAATGGAGTAGGAGTGGGGGCTTGTCAAACGTGGTTAGTAAAAGTTTTCTAAGAAAGTAACACTTAATCACAGACCTTAGTGAAGAGAAGGAGCAAAAATACAGATAAAGAGCTTGTTAATTAGCAAGACGAAAGCCCCATGGTGAAAAGATCTTGTTTTCTAAAACAGCCAAAAGGCTGGTGAAACTGAACTCTGCAAGCAATGGAGTTGAAGACGTTTATGAGAGAGGCCCACTGGGCCAGATCTTGCAGGGCCTGGTGGGGCATGCTGTGGTATGAGGGTTTTAGTTTAAGTTCCATAGGCAATTATTAGAGAATTCTAGTATATCACTCTGCTGCTGTGAGAAGGATATTGAAAAGTATTTAATATGCCAGGTCAAATGGGTTTTTACACCCTCTCTAATTATCTTGGCAAATAAGGCTCAATGTTTGTGATAGAATCACCTTTTGTTCTATTTCCATAGAAACTGTTCTTGCTGTACCAGGTTGTAGGATTTACTTTTCACTTTGTATTTGCCTACTTTTAATAGACAATCAGACACACTTCCCTGTGATTTATTATATTAAAACATCTTTATTTCTGTCATGTCAATTAAATATCTTAATTTATTTTTCCTTTAGTACTTAACTGAATCTTTTCCACCTGGTGTTATATACTTACTATGTATACTCTCTGAATTATTAAAGCTTTTGATTAACAAAAAAATAACAAGTTTTAAAATAACACTTATAACACCACTCAATACTACTGTCACCCCATATGTTGCACTGCCTCCTCCAAAAAAACCCAAATGTCTGGAAAATAATTCAGTCCATAATAACAAACTTCCAAGTTTTTTCCCCTTAAAAAAAAGACTTTTTTTTCTGTTTCACAAAATGGGAACAGATCAGTCTGACATTATTCATTTGAGACATAATGACCTTTTAGGCAATGATGAAAATTGGTTTTATTGTTTTTCCACACTATTTTTGGAGGTTTTTAAAAATAGGGTTGATGACTTCATGCTACTCTTCATGTCTCCAAAATAGGCAAAGGCCC
The DNA here is from genome assembly GCA_029783875.1 of Phataginus tricuspis. Taxonomy (NCBI): domain Eukaryota; kingdom Metazoa; phylum Chordata; class Mammalia; order Pholidota; family Manidae; genus Phataginus; species Phataginus tricuspis. Next base: position 58,610,207 of record JAQQAC010020896.1, read on the forward strand.
CTCAGTTTATTTATGTCAAACAGACAACTACCATTTACTATGGCAGAGAAATGGTTAAAGCCATTTTCCCGACTCTCTAATGTCTCTTGTCTAACAGGATAGTATGAAATTCTTAAAATTAATCCAAGGATTACAATAGAATATGATGCCTATTCGGGTATGGAGCCCAGTGTACACATTCCAGAAGGATTATACTTGAATTCTAAAGCTTGGATCAGCAAACTATGACCCATTGCTGGGCCACCTGCTTGTGTAAATAAGGTTTTACTGGAACACAACCATACCCATTCATTTATGTATTGTGTATGGCTGGTCTACTGGTAAAACAGCAAGGAAGAGTGGCTACAAGAGACTTTATGGACCACAAAACCTAAAATAATTACTGTCTGGCCCTCTAAGGAAAAGTTCACCCGAGGATGAGTAGGAATTTGATTAATGAGAGAATAGAAATAGGGGTGAAGAACCAAGAGGGAATTAACATTTGCAAAGGCTCCAAAAGACAGCTGGAATCTTTATGGACTATAAGTTTTTCTATAAAGTAGGAGTCAGAGTAAGGTTCAGAGGATAGTATGCAAAGATAAAAATGGAGATATAAGTAGGCAACAAGGAACAAAAATATATTCTGTGCACCATACAAAGATTCTGAAGATGATTGGTATTTAAGTTCCCTTGAATTCCTAGGCATGCAAATTTGATACTTCAGAAATGTTTAAATAAATTTTGACTTTTTAGTTATAATTTCTATTCTCCCACAGCAAATATTACTTACTTTGATGGCCTGGTTGTACCTACTAATTTGTTAGAACTAGAGAAAATGTTAATAATAACTTCCTGTATCAACTTCTCAGGAAAAAGAAATATATATTTGGGATTCCTATTTCAAAAATATCATTTAATTTGAAACACTTGTGTAGATAAGGAATGGCATATCCTGACAATCAAATTAAACTGAAAGAACTGCTTCATCTTAAGTAATGCCAAAGAAACACGACATAAAGATTAAATATTCATGGCAAATAAAATGTTTAGTATGTGTTGTAAGTTATAGATATTTATGATATGTTTAACACAGTATATTACATTGTTGCATTACATACAAAACCTTAATACAAACATTATGTGTTTTATATTTGATATATATGTGGTATCTCAGACTGCAAGAGCATATGTTAAAATATCTATGACTTGCCTTCTTCACACAGGACTTTGAAGCAATTGCTCTTAAACTCCTTTCCTCCCAGACCACTAAAGGAAGTAGGGCAGAGGTGGGTCAACAGTCTCCCTGCATAAAGCTCTCAGGCCACCAATTATCACAGTTGGTGCCACACCACCCAATTTCTTACCAGGACATAGTCTATAGAGGTCACCTATCCTCCTTCCTTTGAAGGAGCAGTTATGCCCCCACTTTTAGGTTCTCAACATAATCTTTGTTCTAAATGCTGTCATCTCTAGGTCAAGTACTCTCTGTCATAATGCTGGATTCCAGCTACTTCTTCCACATCCCAGATCTAACTAGTTTTTGTTCCAGGTGATTTGTTCTTTGTTATCAAAGCTCTGAAACTCAAGTGCTTCCCAAAACCAAGGAGGTGTTTAAATGAGTGAAGAAGGGCTGGGCAATAGTGGCAATGGTGAGGATGTGGAAAACAGGAGAGTTTAGAGCTAGTCAAAAGGCATTTGGTTCTGATTAAAAAACAAGTAGAATACTGGCTAAACGAAATACTCCTCTGACCTAAGTTTGACCAGCTGGCTAATGGGTAGTTACTTCTGCTCCTGTGCCTAAAGAAGCAAACTTGTTAGGGTGCTAAGCTGGTTTTGGAAGAAGTAGGAGATTGGGCCTAATTTAGGGCTATTTTTCTTCAGATTGAAGAAATAGAACATTAAACTCAATATACATTTCTTATCTCCCTCTGGGTGTGGTGGGATACCCAAAAGAAGTAATTTCCCCTCCTTTTGCTCCTAGTGACTTTATTCTGCGCAGATTCAGCACATTCCATCTCATTTTCATGATTTCTCCTTCTTTTTCTTTACCCCATGCAAACATTTGCTCCTTTCCTATATGAATGCAGATACACTTTAAAAATGAAAACACCTAACTGGTTATGTAATGAATCTTGCTAGAAATAACAGTTCTAGTAATGGTTCTTAGAAATCATTATCCTCCTATTCAAAAGTGAACAACAAAAGCAATTCTACTGTGATGTTTTGTGAGGAATATATGTATGAATGTCCTGATAATTTGTAGGCTTTGAAAGGTCAACCATGATTAACATGGCATATGGAAGAAAACTTTTTAACAAATTCTAGAAGTCATCTTGATTTATTTTTTTTAATTAAGGAAAATTGTAATTACATAGTCAAAAGTTGGTATTTTTGGGAAAAAAACAAACAAAAAACTAAATTCCTAAAGGAAGTTAGTGATGGTAATTTACTTTGGTTCTTCCTTCTTGTTTTAGTACTACAAATGATTTCAAAGCATAGAATATCATCGAATGGGTGCACATTTTCCTCCCTCAAAATTCACATATAGTTTCCACAAATGACATATAAAGTTCTTCAACCAAAATATTACAAAGGAAGATAATGTTTTTTTATATTTTTAAGAGTCATATTTGGGAATATAATATCCCAAAGGCACAAAAGGAATGGCAGTTTCTAAATGTGCTTTTATTTCTAATAATGTCTATTTTCTTTCAAGATACCCAGAGTGCCAACCCATACCGAATCTATAATATCAAGGCATCTTATGCTTCCTTCTCTCAAGCTCTAGTATTCCTGTATAATTTTTTTCTAAATGAGGAGACAAACATCATGACCACCCCACCCACACACCTGTGCTGCACATACCAAATAACAACTGAGTAGAGAGACGGCTTGCTTAAAGCTTACTACAGTGCCCTTTAAGTAGTAATTTCAAAATTTCTGTCTAGGCCTTAGAAAGTGCTCCTGAACTTCATTTGTGGAAAGCAAACAGACAGAGATCATGTGTATTTCTTTCTAAAGAAAATTTGCAGATATATCCCTCATCAGAGACATGTAAAGAGAGGAACAGAAAAAGGGCAAAGTGAAAGGATTAAATTCATATCATGGATAAGAGCTGAATCAGGGAAAAGAGGGTCATCATTTTATCCAGCCATGGCAATAGCAACTAGCTTCACGAAAGTATACTTGGTAGTACCACCCATCAGTTACACTGTGGGAACTTTTTTTTTCTGCACTGAGGCTTCCCTGACTACATAGCTAAAATACTTAGGAAACTCTGCCAGAACCTCATGCAAATATGACTTGGATATACATGATAGTGAACATGCCATGTGGCAACCCTGACTAACAGGGAAGGAGACCCCACGGATGAAGTCTTCACTCTCTGTCCCTTGGGGAGATGATTTTTAAATGCATTCTTCGGAGCTCTTAGAAAAGACCCAGTGGGATCAAGGTCCAGGTGCCTAGAGCAAAGACCACAGGAGAATGCATTCCTGTGTGCCATATAGGCTTAGCCTTCGTTTACTTCCCTCTTCCTTAGTCCAACATTACCATTAATGTTAATCTTTGTCAGATAACTGTGCCAGCCTGGTGCCTAGCATAGTTACCAGATGGACAGTGCTCAGGAAATATCTGTTGATTGAATGAACAAATGAACTTCATGAAATTGGATAATATATATAAGATGTAAATTTAATGTTTATAGCACAGCAGAGGCTATCTAAATATTTGAGTTGTAAAGAGGCCTTAAATATTCAAACTGTATTTCTCAAAGGCAATTTATAAGAGGTCAGAGTTAGAAAGGACCTTGAATTTATCGAGGACAAAACCAATTCCAAATAGGAATTACTCTCCAACATTTTGAACAGATATAACCCAAAATCTAGTTGTGTGTGTGTGTGTAAAAAATGTAGGACCTCAGAAGGGAGCGCCTTCTATTTTTTATTTTATATTTGTACATAATTTTCATTTCTATCAGTATAATTTGCCTCATAACACTTTCAGTTGTCAGCCTTAGCTTTGCCCTATGGCTAATAAGGTTCAGTTATCTTACAGTCTTCTGTTTTGACTCAAGAAAGCTAAAATTTCTATCACCATCTTCTAAGGCTTCTCTTGACAGAAGTTTTGCACAGAAACCCTTCTGATGCTTGTCAGACGACATGGTATTCCACTGTACTCACACTCTTTATGAACTTGGTAATCTACTTTGATCATACACAATTTTGTCAATGTTCTTCTTAATGTATGATATCAAGAGTAAAATACAGTATTTCAGTAATGTTCTGGCTAGACAGGAGTACCATGAGATTATTATCCTTTTATTCTGGAAACAGTGCTTCTCCTTTGACATCTTGAAAATATCCACTTCAGAAGTCAATAGAACATATTGATCTCTCATGATCTACCCGATTTTAGCTCCTTTTACTGGATGCAAAGCTACACTCCTGATGATGTATGGCTGACGCAGAACATTTGCCCTGATGGGTTACTCACATTCGCATATACGAATAAAGGAAGAAGGCTCACACAGTTTGAAATATAGCTAAAACACTATTCATTATTATTATATTATTACTAAAAAAACAATTACTATTTCACTATGGGCCTTGTTTGGAAATTAAGGGTTTAAGTGCCACTAAGACCTACTGTGTTATTTTTCTAGAATTCCATTTGTTAAAACTGAGAAGCTACAAAAAATAGAAATTCTACATTAAGCTTCAGACATATTTGCTTTTAGTGGCTTACATTTGAAAGCATTCTTCTCATGTTTTAAAATGTGGATTTTCATGTTACTTTATGGATTCCAGCAAGATGTGTTATAGATGGACATCATTTTTTATAGCAAAGCATGTTGATAAAGTTTCCCTAATGTTATAACAAGAGATCTAGCGATTTGTCAACACATTTATTCTCAAATGATGTATTTTTTTTAACTAGAAAAAAATCATGCCTAGAAGGATAAACAAAACTGGAGAAAAGCTACTCTAGTAGAATGGTATGATGCTCACCAGACCTCTCCTACTACAGGTGCTCATAACCAAAGGATAAGTATTGCATTCCTAGAGCTCTTAAGAGCACAGTTTTGAAACCACTGTCATAAAATAGCAGCAGAGAGAGAAAAATGATGCAGCAGCAATCTTTAGAGATACAAAAATGAAGATGAAAGACAAAGAGTAGGAAATATAAAGACCTCTGAGAAACTTTCTATATACAGTGAGGGTATTATTTTTAAACCATTAAGTACACATCCACCTTATATAAAAATTCTTTTTGCATGTCATAACTCATTTTCCAGGAACTTTTCTAATTACGCTTTAAAATAGCTTTTTTTTCTATTAAAGATAAAAGACTTTGTACATGTTTTAGCAGTTCTAACAGTTATTTAGTTCTTACTTAAAACACCTCATTTGTTTCATTAAAATTTTCTGAAACAAGTTTTCCTTCCTTGTCACCATTATTTCATCCATGGTTAAAATAGTATTTCCATTTATGGAAGACACTATCCAAAGTGGAGGATTTCCAGTAGACTTACTTAAATAGTACCAACATGGAGCCACATCTCCCTTTCCCTTTAATTATCTACCATGGGAGACACTCATAGTCTACTAACATTTGCACTCGCGAATCCATTGAATAGGGTAACCCAGGAAAACCTGTAATCCTCAGTGACCCTCACCTTTTTTCCTAGATGACAAATAAAGATTTAAATGTTATTCTTGATGCTAAGATAGCTAGTAAGCCAGAATCCACTGGATAATGTTCATTGCTCATGGCATTGTATTTTATTTCAAAACAGACCTAGAATTTACAAAGCTGAGTTGGAATAAATCACACTGAAAAGCTCTGTTTTCCCATTTTCCTTGCAAATACCCCACTACTTAACAGCAAATTAGGTGTGTGCCGCTACTGAGGCAGGAAGAAAGGGAGGAGACTAGAACTGGAAAATCTCCATGAAAAACTGCCAGAAGTGATTATACAGAATCATCAAATATCCATTTAGGTTCTTTCAGCCTACTGAGATCACTTTACTACATAATACTTAAATTTAAATTCCTTCCTAACTATACACCAAAAAATTGGGCAACTTAAAAGAAATGGATAAATTCTTAGCAATATTCCAAGGTTGAACCAGGAGGAAATAGAAAATCTGATTAGACCAATTACTAGTAATGAAATTCAATTGGTAATAAAAAAGCTCCTAACAAATAAAATTCCAGAACCAGATGGATTCACAGGATAATTCTACCAAACACTTAAAAAAAAATAGCTAATACCTACCTTTCTCAAACCATTCTAAATAAAATCAGAGAGGAAAAAAACCTTCCAAATTCATTCTATGAGGCCAGCGTCATCACCTTGACACCAAAATCAGACACTACAAAAAAGGAAAATTACAGACTAATATCCCTGATGAACACAGATGTAAAACTCCTCAACAAAATATTAGCAAACCAAATTTAAAAAATGCATTAAAAGGATCACTCACCACAACCAAGTGACATTCATTCCAGGTATGTAAGGATGCTTTAATATATTCAAATCAGTCAATGTGATATACTACATTAATAAAGGAAGGATAAAAACTTGTGTGGGCATCTCACAAGACGCTGAAAAGCTTTTAACAAAATTCAGCATCTATTCATGATAAAAACTCTCAACAAAGTGGTTATAGAGGGAACATAATAAAGACCAAACATATAAGACAAACCCACAGCTAACATAATAATCAATGGTGAAAAAATGAAAGCTTTTCTTCTAAAATCAGGAATAAGACAAGGATGTCTATTCTCACCACTTTTACTCAACATAGAGCCAGAAGTCCTAGCCATAGCAATTAGGTAAGAAAAAGAACTCAAAGGAATTCGAATTGATAAGAAAGAAGTAAAATTGTCACTATTTGCAGATGACATGATACTGTATATAGAAAACCCTAATGACTCCACAAAAAACTAGTAGAGTTAATAAATGAATCCAGTAAAGTTGCAGGATACAGAATCGAATATAGAAATATGTTGCATTTCTATATACAAATAATCATCTAGCAGAAAGTAAGAAAACAATCCCATTTACATTTGCATCAAAAAGAATAAAATACCTAGGAGTAAATGTAACCAAGGAGGTGAAAGACCTGTACTGATGAAAAACTGAAGAAGACACAAGTAAACAGAAAGCTATTCAAGGCTCAGACAGGATGAATTAATATTGTACAAATGGCCATATTGCCCAAAGCACTACACAGATTAAATGTAGTCCCTCTCAAAATACCAATGGCATTTTTCACTGAACTAGAGCACATAGTCCTAAAATTTATATGGTACCACAAAAGATCTCAGATAGCCTAAGCAATCATAAGAAAGAAGAACAAAACTGGGTATTGTGTTCCCTGATTTCAAACGGTACTATAATGCTACAGTAATCAATCAGTACAGTATAGCACAGGAAAAGAGACATAGATCAATGGAACAGAATAGAAAGCCCAGAAATAAACCCATCCTATATATGACAAAGGACACAAGAATATACAGTGGGGAAAATACAGTCTCTTCAATAAATTGTGTTGGAAAAACCCGACAACTACACGCAAAAGAAAGGAACTGGTCCACATTTTTACATCACACACAAAAATAAACTCAAAATGAATTAAAGACCTAAATGTAAGACCTGAAACTGTAAAATGCCTAGAAAACATAGGCAATAAACTCTTGAACATCAGTGTTATTATTTTTTTCCTGGATATGTCTTCCCAGATAAAGGAAATAAAAGCAAAAATAAACAAGTGAGACCACTTCAAACTAAAAACTTTTGCACAGCAAAGAAATCATCAACAAAATGAAAAGCCAACTTACTGTATAGGAAAATATATTTTCATTGAAAATGATATATCTGATAAGAGGCTAATATCCAAAATATAAAGAACTCATACAATTCAACATCAAATAAACAAATAACCCAATTAAAACTTGGGTAGATGACATGAATAGACATTTTTCCAAAGACATACAGACAGCCAACAGACACATGAAAAGGTGTTCAACAGCATTAATCATCAGGGAAATGTGAACCAAAACCACAATGAGATATCACCACACACCATTCAGAATAGCTACTACCCAAAGACAGGAAATAACAAGTGTCAGTGAGGATGTGGAGAAAAGGGAACCCTTGTACAGGGCTGGTGGGATTGCAAATGGTGCAGCCACTGTGGAAAGCAGTATGGAGGTTTTTCAAAAAACTAAAAAGAGAAATACCATATGATCCAGAAATTCTACTTCTGGGACTCTACCTGAAGAAAACACAATCACTAATTTGAAAAGATATATGCACTGCTATGTTTATTGCAGCATTATTTACAATAGACAATATATGGAAGCAACCAAACTGTCCATCAACAGAAGAACAGATAAAGAAGATGTGGTACTTTATACAGTGGAATGTTACTCAGCTATAAAACAGAATTAAATCTTGCCATTTGAAACAACATGAATGGATGGAGAGGGTATTATGCTAAGTGAAATAAGTCATCAGAGAAAGATGAGTGCCACATAGTTTCACTTATATGTGGAAGCTGAAAACAAAACAAAGGAACAAACCAAACAGAAACAGACTCATAAGCACAATGAATGGACTGTTGGTTACCACAGGGGGAAGGAGCAGAAATGGGTGAAATAGGTAAAGGGGATAAAGAGATAGAACTTAAAATTTTAAATTAGTCCCAGAGATGGAAGTACAGCATAGGGAATATATATAATATTGTAATATCTTTGTATAGTAACAGATTGTATTTATACTTATTGTGGTATTTAGTACTCTATATAATTGTTGAATCATTTTGTAGGGAAACTGAAATCACTATAATATTATATATGTCAACTGTATCTCAATAAAATTTTTTTAAATATATAAATAATGATCATTAAAATATAATAAAATCCTAACTACACACTTTTTGCATACTCAGATACACACATATAGGTAAACCAAAATATGTGGAGATTCTCTGGTTGATTTCCTCCAATGGAATTGTGTGTGTGTGTGTGTGTGTGTGTGTGCGTTCTGAACTCTTTGTTCTGCACCCTGAATGAACTCATTTATAGAATATATGGGTTTTCCTTGATCCTGTCCCTCTCCTGACCACGAGTCACTCAGGGCAGAGTAAAGGCAAGAGGTATTGTTGCAAGGCAGGTAGGAAGGGGTAGTGGGGGAAGAGGGGTGCAGTGGGTACACAGATAGCTAAGAAACAACTAGATATTTAAAGGGAGTATATCCACACACTCACCATCAGGAAATTCTCACTCTCTGCTTCTTACTTTACTGAGTCTCCAAAAATGTTGCTGCTTCATTATTTCAACTCAGCCTCTCTCAACTCCTTATATGTTATTCCAATCTACTACTTGTCTCTATTTTGACACTATCCTCCTTTCTCTTCATCAATCCATGAATTCTTAAATATTGCCTTACTCTGCTATACAGAACAACAAATTCTTTCTGTGATACCCCTATCTTTTCAGAGCTGAGACCTAAAGCCAATACTTCACCAAGAAACATTATTGTGAGGTTTCAGTTAGCAACAATGTGGTACTCTCCTTAAGGGTTTTTGTCCAGAGTTTTAGATTGACATGTGTTCTTCTTTACTAGATATAATTTAAACCTTTATATATGTACCAATTTAGTTCTAAACAATTTTATTACATGTGTAGATTTGGGTGAGCACCACAATTAAGATACAAACATTTCTAATAACACAGATTCCTCCTGCTACCATTTTGTAGTCCCAATTTCCTCCCTGCCGAACTTCTCTCAAAACCTAAGTACAATTCAATTTTGGCCAATCTAAGGGTTTGAAATGTTATTGAAAAAAAAAAACAACTCATTTCCGGGGAAGAAAGTATAGCACAGAGAAGACAAGCAGTGACAGTGACTCTATAGCATCTTACTATGTGGATGGACAGTGACTGTAATGGGGTATGTGGTGGGGCCTTGATAATGGGGGAATCGAGTAACCACAATGTTGCTCATGAGATTGTATATAAATGACACCTTTTTTTTTTGGTATCATTAATCTACAATTACATGTGCAACATTATGGTTACTAGACATCCCACATCATCAAGTACCCACCACATACCCCATTACAGTCACTGTGTCTCTGAGTTGTACAGCCCTCCCCGTGGGCCCCCTACATTATGTCTGCTAATCATAATGCCACTTTTTCCCCCTTACCCCTGCCTTCCCACCCATCATTTCAAGTTCCTTTCCCTTTGGTAACTGCTCATCCATTCTTGGGTTCTGTCAGTGTGCTGCTGTTTTCTTCCTTCAGTTTTTTCTTTGTTCTTATACTCCACAGATGAGTGAAATCATTTGATACTTGCCTTTCTCCACCTGGCTTATTTCACTGAGCATAATACCCTCTAGCTCCATCAGTGTTGTTGCAAAAGGTAGGATTCGTTTTCTTCTTATGGCTGAATAATATTCCATTGTCTATATGTACCACATCTTCTTTATCCATTCATCTACTGATGGACACTTAGGTTGCTTCCATTTCTTGGCTATTGTAAATGGTGCTGCAATAAACATAGGGGTGCATGTGTCTTTTTCAAACTGGACTGCTGCATTCTTAGGGTAAATTCCTAGGAGTGGGATTCCTGGGTCAAATGGTATTTCCATTTTGAGTTTATTGAGGAACTTCCATACCGCTTTCCACAATGGGTGAGCTAATTTGCATTCCCATCAGCAGTGTAGTAGGGTTCCCCTTTCTCCACATTCTTGCCAACATTTGTTGTTTGTGTTTTGGATGGTGGACATCCTTACTGGTGTGAGGTGATATCTCATTGTAGTTATAATTTGCATTTGTCTGATGATTAGTGATGTGGAGCATCTTTTCATGTGCCTTTTGGCCATTTGAATTTCTTCTTTGGAGAAGTGTCTGTTCATCTCCTTTGCCAATTTTTTATTGGATTACTTTGCTTTTGGTTTGTTGAGGTGTGTGAGCTCTTTATATATTTTGGATGTCAACCCCTTACCGGATATGTCATTTATTAATATAGTTTCCCATACTGTAGGATATATTTTTGTTCTATTGATGTTGTCCTTTGCTGTACAGAAGCTTTTCAGCTTGACATAGTCCCACTTGTTCATTTTTGCTTTTGTTTCCCTTGCCGGGGGAGAAATGTTTATGAAGAAATCACTCATTTGTATGTCCAAGAGATATTTCCCTCTGTTTTTTTCTAAGAGTTTTATGGTTTCATGACATACATTCAGGTCTTTGATCCATTTTGAGTTTTACTTTTGTGTATGGGGTTAGACAGTAAACCAGTTTCATTCTCTTACATGTAGCTGTCCAGTTTTGCCAACACCAGCTGTTGAAGAGGATGTCATTTCCCCATTGTATGCCCATGGCTCATTTATCATCTCTTAATTTACCGTATATGCTTGGGTTTATATCAGGGCTCTCTAGTCTGTTCCATTGGTCTATGGGTCTGTTCTTGTGCCAGTACCAAATTGTCTTGATTACTGTGGCTTTGTTGTAGAGCTTGAAGTTGTGGAGCATAATCCCCCCAGCTTTATTCTTTCTCCTCAGGATTGCTTTGGCTATTCGGGGTCTTTTGTGGTTCCATATGAATTTTAGAATGATTTTCTCTAGTTTGTTGAAAAATGCTGTTGGTATTTTGATAGGAACTGCATTGAATCTGAAGATTGGTTTAGGCAGGATGGTTATTTTGACTATATAAATTCTTTCTATCCATGAGGACGGGATGCGTTTCCATTTATTGGTATCTTCTTTAATTTTTCTCATGAGTGTCTTGTAGTTTTCAAGGTATAGGTCTTTCACTTCCCTGGTTAGGTTTACTCCTAGGTAGTTTATTATTTTTTATGCAGCTGTGAATGGAATTGTTTTCCTGATTTCTATCTCTCTTAGTTCACTGTTAGTGTATATAAATGCCACAGATTTCTGTGTATTAATTTTTTATCCTGCAACTTTGCTGAATTCATATATTAGATCTTGTAGTTTTGGAGTGGATTCTTTAGGGTTTTTTATGTACACTATCATGTCATCTGCAAAAAGGGACAGTTTAACTTCTTTCTTGCCAATCTGGATGCCTTTTATTTCTTTCTGTTGTCTGATTCCTGTGGATAGGACCTCCAGTACTATGTTGAATAGAAGTGGGGAGGGTGGGCATCCTTGTCTTGTTTCCGATCTTAAAGGAAAAGCTTTCAGCTTCTTGCTGTTAAGTATAATGTTGGGTGTGGGTTTGTCATATATGGCCTTTATTATGTTGAAGTACTTGACCTCTATACAAAATTTGTTGAGAGTTTTTATCATGAATGGATGTTGAATTTTGTCAAGTGCTTTTTCAGCATCTATGAAGATGATCATGTGGTTTTTGTCCTACTTTTTGTTGATGTGGTGGATGATGTTGATGGATTTTCGAATGTTGTACCATACACTCATTCCCAGAATAAATCCTACTTGACCATGATGGATGACCCTTTTTATGTATTTTTGAATTCTGTTTGCTAATATTTTGTTGAGTATTTTTGCATCTATGTTCATTGGGATACTGGTCTGTAATTTTCTTTTTTTGTGGTGTTTTCAATGGTTTTGGTATTAGAATGATCCTGGCCTCATTGAATGAGTTTGGAAGTATTACTATTCCCTCTTCTTCTACTCTTTGGAAAACTTTAAGAAGGACGGGTATTAGGTCTTCACTAAATGTTCGAAAACATTCAGTGGTGAAGCTATCTGGTCCAGGGACATATTCTTAGGTAGGTTTTGATTACCAGTTCAGTTTTGTTGCTAGTAATTGGTCTGTTCAGATTATCTGTTTCTTTCTGGGTCAGCCTTGGAAGGTTGTATTTTTCTAGAAAGTTGTCCATTACTTCTAGGTTATTCAGTTTGTTAGCATATAATTTTTCATAGTATTCTCTAATAATTCTTTGTATATCTGTGGTGTCCATAGTGAATTTTCTTTTCTCATTTCTGATTATGTTTATGTGAGTAGGCTCTCTTTTCTTGATAATTCTGGCTAGGGTTTTATCTATTTTGTTTGTTTTCTCGAAGAACCAGCTCTTGCTTTCATTGATTCTTTCCATTGTTTTATTCTTCTCGATTTCATTTATTTCTGCTCTAATCTTTATTATGTCCCTCCTTCTACTGACTTTGGGTCTCATTTGTTCTTCTTTTTCTAGTTTCATTAATTCTGAGTTTAGATTGTTCATATGGGATTGTTCTTCTTTCCTGAGGTAGGCCTGTATTGCAATATACTTTCCTCTTAGCATGGCCTTTGCTGTATCCCACAGATTTTGTGGTGTTGAATTCTTGTTTTCATTTGTCTCCATATATTGCTTGATCTGTTTTTATTTGGTCATTGATCCATTGGTTATTTAGGAGTACGTTGAGAAGCCTCCATGTGTTTGTGGTATTTTTCATTTTCTTTGCATAATTTGTTTCTAGTTTCATACCTTTCTGCTCCGAGAAACTGGTTGGTATAATTTCAATCTTTTTGAATTTACTAAGGCTCTATTTGTGACCTACAATATGATCTATTCTTGAAAATGTTCCATGTGCACTTGAGAAGAATGTGTACTCTGATGCTTTTGGATGTAGGGTTCTGAAGATGTTTGTTAGGTCCATCTATTCTAATATGTTGTTCAGTGCTTTTGTCTCCTTACTTATTTTCTGTCTGTTTGATCTGTTCTTCAGAGTGAGTGGTGTGTTGAAGTCTCCTAGAATGAATGCATTGCATTCTATTTCCCCTTTTAATTCTGTTAGTATTTCCTTCACACATTTGTAGGTGCTCCTGGGTTGGGTACATAGATATTTATAATGGTTATATCTTCTTGTTGGATTGACTCTTTTATCATTATGTAATGTCCTTCTTTGTCTCTTGTGACTTTGTTTTGAAGTCTATTTTGTCTGATACATGTACTGCAACTCCTACTTTTTTCTCCCTATTAGTTGCATGAAATGTCTTTTTCCATCCCTTCACTTTCAGTCTGTGTATGTCTCCGGGTTTAATGTGAGTCTCTTGTAGGCAGCATATAGATGGGTCTTCCTTTTTTATCCATTCAGTGACTCTATGTATTTTGATTGGTGTATTCAGTCCATTTACATTTAGGGTGATTATTGACCGGTATGTACTTATTGCCATTGCAGGCTTTAGATTTATGGTTACCAAAGGTTCAAGATTAATTTCCTTACTATCTAAGAGTTCAACTTAACTAACTTAATATGCTATTACAAACACAATCTACAGGCTTTTTTCCCCCTCCTTTTACTTTCTCCTCCATTCTTTGTATGTTAAGTATCATATTCTGTACTGTTTTTCTCTCTTGATTGACTTTGAGGATAGTTAATTTAATTTTGCATTTGCTTAGTAATTAACTGTTCTACCTTTTTAAATGTGGTTTTATTACTTCTGTCCTTAGGAACACTTCCATCTATAGCAGTCCCTTCAAAATTCACTGTAGAATTGGTTTGTGGGAGTTAAATCCTCTTAGCTTTTGCTTAGCAAGAAATTGTTTAATCCCTCCTTCAAATTTAAATGATAATCTTGCTGGATAAAGGAATCTTGGTTTGAGGCCCTTCTGCTTCATTGCATTAAATACATCATGCCACTCCCTTCTGGCCTGTAATGTTTCTGCTGAGAAATCTGATGATATCTTGATGGGCTTTCCTTTTTATGTGATCTTATTTCTCTCTTTGGCTGCTTTTAATAATCTGTCCTTATCCGTGGTCTTTGACATTTTAATTAATATATGTCTTGGTGTTGCCTTCCTTGGGTCCCTTGTGTTGGGAGATCTGTGCACCTCCATGCCTGAGGGACCATCTCTTTCCCAGATTGGGGAAGTTTTCCGCAATTACCTCCTCAGAGACACTTTCTATCCCTTTTTCTCTCTCTTCTTCTTCTGGTACCCCTATAATGCAAATATTGTTCCATTTGGATTAGTCACAGTTCTCTCAATATTCTTTCATTCTTAGAGATCCTTTTTTCCCTCAGTGCCTCAGCTTCTTTGTATTCCTCTTCTCCAGTTTCTATTTCATTTATCATCTCCTCCACCATACCTAACCTGCTTTTAATACCCTCCATTGTGCTCTTCAACAATTGGATCTCTGACTGGAATTCATTCCTGAGTTCTTGAATATCTTTCCGTACCTCCATGAGCATGTTAATGATTTTTATTTTGAACTCCCTTTCAGGAAGATTCATGAGGTCAATGCATTTAAATCTTTCTCAGGAATTGTATTAATAATTTTACTTTGAAACAGGTTCCTTTGAACCAGGTTTCATATTTGTATATGGTGCCCTGTAGTGCCCAGAAGTTTTACTCTCTGAAGCTTCTAAGCCCCTGAAGCAATGTTGAGGGTCGCAGGGGTGTGGTATTGGTGCCTGGGGGGAGGAAAGAGCTGTTTCCTGATTCCTGGCTGCCATGCCTGACACTATTGTTAAAACCAGCAGGCCAAGCACACAGGTATAAGCCTCAATGCTTTGTGTTTGTCATTTCTGTAGACAGATCATCCCTCTGCCTTGCCTAATGCCAGGGTAAGGTTTGCGAGTTTGTGGGCCTTGTGGGGCTGGCCAGGAGAAAGGTGCTATAGGCTGCGTGTCAAAGAGGGGGTCCTTGGAGCTGTGTAGCCAGCCAGGTAGCTGGAGCATCTGAAGATCGTGAAAGCTCCACCTGCTGGGCAGAGTGCACCTGGACAATTTTGTCTACCTGTCCTTTCTTCTGAGCAGTAAGCTCTGTGCATTCCTTGCCCCTTTGGCAGCCCTCTTGCTAAGGGCTTCCTTGTTAGGAAGTCGCTCAGACTGTCCACTTTTCTTTTGTCCCAGAGAAGCTGGATATGGATCCCTGCTTTCCACAAGAGGCTGGAATCTCAGTCGTTCCAGGAATTCTGCCTGTCATGGCTATCCAACCCCTAACCACAAGAGTACCATGCAAGCACCATGAAATGTAGGTTTGTGCTCCCAGAGCAGATCTCTGGAGTTATGTATTCAGCAGTTGCAGGCCTCCACTTTCTCCCCACTCCGTTTACCTTCCTCCTGCCAGTGAGCTGGGGTGGGGGAAGGGTGTGGGTCCCGCTGGGCTATAGGTTTCGTGTGTTACCCTGTTCTATGAGGTCTGATCTTTTCTCCAGGTGTATGCAGTCTGGCACAGTCCTCTTTCCTGTTGCTCTTTCAGGAGTAGTTGTATTAATTATATTTTCGTAGCATATGCGGTTTTAGGAAGAAGCCTCTGTCTCACCTCTCATACTGCCATCTTTAATCCTTCAAGTCTGGCATTTTATTTCTTAATCTGCTCCATATTAAAATTATGTTTACACATATATATTACATAAGGTATCATTACTCTGTATTTCTTACCCCATGGCTACAGAAAAAATAATTAACTCAATAACTGTTTGAGGAACTATGTATATTCTCTAAGCATGTTTGCCATATATGAAAAGGAGTTATGCTATTTGTTAAGTTTAGAAATATTATATAGCAAAATATGCACATACTCATCTGTTCAATAGATAATTATCCCCATCATTCAGGTAGATTATTGATAAATGAGAACAAAGAACTAAGCTTACTATTTACATTACACAGGTCAAAATAGCACTTGGGCTTCAAATATCAAAATAAAAATGATCTATTTTTAAACCCAGGGATAATTTTCTAAGTTCTCCACAGTGCTCAGAATAAGTAATTTCTACATATTTTTACCAAGAATTATGTTTTAATGACTATTTTTCTTAAACACCTATTGGGAAAATCATTTTTTAATCTAGATAAAGTGTTTATAAATAATTAAAATGATTGCCAATGTGATGAAAAGGCAATATTCCTTTAAGACGGAACTGAATACCTAACATCTAAATAACTGAAGCTTTATAAATAAAATAAGAAATGCTTTCTTACATGGATGACTAATGCATAAGGAATGCACATCATTTTTCTTCAACTGACAAGTAATTAATGAAATAGTTGAATGGTTGACATGCAGTTAACATTTGCTGAGAGAGAAACACCTTTAATCAATGAGTAATGTTACTTCCAAGCTATCTTAGGAGAACTGAATTACTAGCTCAACTACACATGCATTTAAAAGATTACTAAATTTTAAATCATTATAAAGACATAAAACAAATTATATAATCAAAGCTACCATCTGAGCCTTAAGTAATACCCAGATCCTCCAATTTAATCTTTTTTTTTCCTAGTACCTACAGGCGAGGCACGATCGATTTACATTCTATTCATGTACAACTTCTTTCTGCAGACAAAATGACTAGTAGGTAACCATTAGCAAGTCATGGCTGAAAATCATTAAGTACTTCATAATATTCTAGGTCTTCTTAGTGAAAATACTAGCTTACATTGTATCAAAAACTCATGTATCTTTTTAAGAAGTATGGAAATATGCTGCTCTAGGAAATGATAATGTCTACAGCTGGTTTCTGTCTCATCAAAATGTACGTACTAGAAGAATAATTTCCTGCATTAACAAAACAGCATTTCTAAAGCAGTTTGAAGATGGATGGCTCCTGTTGAAAATAATTTGGGAGGAAGAATGTTTGATTTCTCTTTATGAAAATAGCTCAAAGAACTTTTACATGAGCATGTTTTATTTGAAACAAAATCAATTACCAATGTTTCAAACTTTTCAATAAAATTGGTGAAGACTAAAAAATACTACTGATTAAAATGTATACTGATTAAATTATATAACTTATAATCATTTAAACTGATTATAAGTTATATTTAATACTATTTAGACAGTAGATTGATTTTACCCAAAAATAATCATCTTTGTTGAGACATTTCTTGTATAATTATGTGCCTTTTCTATTTTTCTGAATTACAGGGCCAAGATAGCCATGGAATTTAAATTCAAAGAAATCCCTGTACTACAATATTTTTTTTTAAGTTCACAGTTTTTTGTTAAGGTATAAGTCTTAAACAGTAAATTCTTTCAATTTTTTTTGTTTCAGTATTGTTAATGTACAATCACTTGAACAACATTATGGTTACTAGACCCCATATTATCAAGTCCCCTGCACATGCCCCACTACAGTCACTGTCCATCAGCGTAGTAAGATGCTACAGAATCATTACTTATCTTCTCTATAAATACTGCCTTTCCTGTGTCCTCCGCCGCTGCATTATGTGTGCTAATCTTAATGCCCCTTTTTCCTCCTTCCCACCCTTCCTCCCCAGTCCCTTTCCCTTTGGCAACTGTTAGTTCGTTCTTGGGTTCTGTGAGTCTGCTGCTGTTTTGTTCCTTCAGTTTCTCCTGTGTTCTTATACTCCACAGATGAGCGACATCATTTGATGTCTTTCTCCGTCTGGCTTATTTCACTGAGCATAATACCCTCTAGCTTCAACCATGTTGTTGCAAATGATAGGATTTGTTTTCTTCTTATGGCTGAATAATATTCCATTGTGTATATGTACCACCTCTTCTTTATCCATTCACCTACTGATGGACACTTAGGTTGCTTCAAATTCTTGGCTATTGTAAATAGTGCGGTGAAAAACATAGGGGTGCATATGTCTTTTTCAAACTGCACTGCTGCATTCTTAGGGTAAATTCCTAGGAGTGGAATTCCTGGGTCAAATGGCATTTCTATTTTGAGATTTTTGAGGAACCTCCATACTGCTTTCCACAATGGTTGAACTAGTTTACATTCCCACCAGCAGTGTAGGAGGGTTCCCCTTTCTCCGCATCCTTGCCAACCATTTGTTGTTGTTTGTCCTTTGGATGATGACCATCCTAACTGGTGTGAGGTGATATCTCATTGCAGTTTAATTTGCATTTCTCTGATGATTAGCGATGTGGAGCATCTTTTCACGTGCCTGTTGGCCACCTGAGTTTCTTTGGAGAAGTATCTGTTCAGCTCCTTTGCCCATTTTTTAATTGGCTTATTTTCTTTTTGTTTGTTGAGGTGCATGAGCTCTTTATATATTTTGGATGTCAACCCCTTATGGGATATGTCATTTATGAACATATTATCCCATACTGTAGGATAACTTTTTGTTCAACAGATGCTGTCCTTTACTGCACAGAAGCTTTTTAATTTGATATAGTCCCACTTGTTCATTTTTGCTTTTGTTTCCCTTGCTGGGGAGATATGTTCATGAAGAAGTTGCTCATGTTTATGTACAAGAGATTTTGCCTATATTCTGTTCTTAGAGTTTTATGGTTTCCTGACTTACATTCAGGTCTTTGATCTATTTTGAGTTTACTTTTGTGTATGGGGTAGACAGTAATCCAGTTTCATTCTCTTACATGTAGCTGTCCAGTTTTGCCAACACCAGCTGTTGAAGAGGCTATCATTTCCCCATTGTATATCCATGGCTCCTTTATCATATATTAATTGACCACATATGCTTGGGTTTATATCTGGACTCCCTATTCTGTTTCACTGGTCTATGGGTCTGTTCTTGTACCAGTACCAAATTGTCTTGATTACTGTAGCTTTGCAGTAGAGCTTGAAGTCAGGGAGTGTAATCCTCCCTGCTTTATCCTTCCTTCTCAGGATTGCTATGGCTATTCGGGGTCTTTTGTGGTTCCATATGAATTTTAGAATGATTTTCTCTAGTTTGCTGAAGAATGCTGTTCGTACTTTGAAAGGGATTGCATTGCATCTGTAGATTGCTTTAGGCACAATGGCCATTTTGACAATATTAATTCTTCCTAGCCACGAGCATGGGATGATTTTCCATTTATTAGTGTCCTCTTTAATTTTCATAAGAGTGTCCTGTAGTTTTCAGGGTATAGGTCTTCACTTCCTTGGTTAGGTTTATTCCTAGTTTGTTTTTTTTTATGTGATTGTGAATGGAATTATTTTCCTGATTTCTCTTTCTGCTAGTTCACCGTTAGTGTATAGGAATGCAACAGATTTCTCTATGTTTATTTTGTATCCTGCAACTTGCTGAATTCATATATTATATCTAGTAGTTTGGAGTGAATTCTTTAGGGTTTTTTATGTACACTATAATGTCAGCTGTAAACAGGGACAGTTTGAGTTCTTCCTTAGCAATCTGGATGCCTTTTATTTCTTTGTGTTGTCTGATTGTCATGGCTAGGACCTCCAGAACTATGGTGAACAAAAGTGGTGAGAGTGGGCATCCTTGTTTTGTTCCGGATCTTAACAGGAAAAGTTTTCAGCTTATTACTGTTAAATATAATGCTGGCTGTGGGTTTGTCATACATGGCCTTTATTATGTTGAGGTACTTGCCCTTTATACCCATTTTATTGAAAGTTTTATCATGAATGGATGTTGAATTTTATCGAATGCTTTTTCAGCATCTATGGAGATGATCATGTGGTTTTTGTCCTACTCTTTGTTGATGCAGTGGATGATGATGTATTTTCGAATGTTGTACTATCCTTGCATCCCTGGGATGAATCTCACTTGATCAAGATAGGTGATCTTTTTGATGTATTTTTGAATTCGGTTTGCTAATATTTTGTTGAGTATTTTTGCATCTATGTTCGTCACGGATATTTGTCTGTAATTTTCTCTTTTTGTGGTGTCTTTGCCTGGTTTTCATATTAGAGTGATGTTGGTCTCTTAGAAAGAGTTTGGGAGTATTCCCTCCTCTTGTACTTTTAAAAAACTTTAAGGAGGATGTGTATTAGGTCTTCACTAAATGTTTAATAAAATTCAGCAGTGAACCCATCTGTGTCAGGAGTTTTGTTCTTAAGTAGTTTGGATTACCAGTTCAATTTCTTTGCTGGTAATTGGTCTATTCATATTTTTGTTTCTTCCTGGGTCAGCCTTCGAAGGTTCTATTTTTCTAGAAAGTTGTCTGTTTCTTATAGGTTACCCAGATTGTTACCATATAATTTTTCATAGCATTCTTTCATAATTCTTTGTATTTCTGTGGTGTCCATAGTGATTTCTCCTTTCTTATTTCTGATCCTGTTTATGTGTGTAGACTCTCTTTTTTTCTTGATAAGTCTGGCTAAGGGTTTATCTGTTTTGTTTAATTTCTCAAAGAACCAGCTCCTGCTTTCATTGATTCTTTCTGTTTCATTCTCCTCAATTTTATTTATTTCTGCTTTAATCTTTATTATGTCCCTCCTTCTGCTGACATTGGGTCTCATTTATTCTTCGTTTTCTAGTTTCATTAAATTTGAGTTTACACTGTTCATTTGGGATTGTTCTTCTTTCCTGAGGTAGGCCTGTGTTGCAATGTATTTCCCTCTTAGCACAGCCGTCGCTGTGTCCCACAGATTTTGCAGTGTTGAACTATTGTTGTCATTTGCCTCCATATATTGCTTGATCTCTGTTTTTATTTGGTCATTGATTCATTATTTAGGAGCATGTTATTATGCCTATGTGTGTTTGCAGGCTTTTTCATTTTCTTTGTGTAATTTATTTCTAGTTTCATACCTTTGTGATCTGAGAAGTTGGTTGGTACAATTTCAATCTTTTTCAATTTATTGAGGTTCTTTTTGTGGCCTAGTATACGATCTATTCTTGATAATGTTCCTTGCACACTTGAGAAGAATGTGTATCCTGTTACTTTTGGATGGAGTATTCTGTAGATGTCCATTAGGCCACCTGTTCTAATATGTTCTTTCGTGCCTCTGTCTCTTTCTTTATTTTCTGTCTGGTTGATCTGTCCTTTGGAGTGAGTGGTGTGTTGAAGTCTCCTAAAAGCATTGCATTGCATTCCATTTCCCCCTTTAATTCTATTAGTATGTGTTTCACATATGTAGGTGATGTTATGTTGGGTGCATAGATATTTATAATAGTTATCTTCTCTTGTTGGACTGATCGTTTTATCATTATGTAATGTCCTTCTTTATCTCTTTTGACTTTCTTTGTTTTGACGTCTATTTTGTCTGAAACAAGTACTGCAACTCCTGCTTTTTTCTCACTACTAGTTGCATGAAATATCTTTTTCCATCCCTTTACTTTCACTCAGTGTCTGTCTTTGGGTTTGAAGTGAGTCTCTTATAGGCAGCATATAGATGGGTCTTTTTTTGTTATCTATTCAGTAACTCTATGTCTTTTGATTGGTGCATTCAGACCATTTACATTTAGGGTGATCATCGATAGGTAAGCACTTATTGCCATTGCAGACTTTAGATTCTTGGTTACCAAAGGTTCAAGGGTAATTCTCTTACTATCTAACAGTCTAATTTAACTCACTTCATATACTACTACAAACACAACCTAAAGACTCTTTTTTTCCTCTCTTTCTTCCTCCTCCATTCTTTGTATGTTATGAATCATATTCTGTACTCTTTGTCTAGCCCTTGGGTGACATCTATTTAGCCTTAGGAATACTTCCATCTATAGGAGTCCCTCCAAAATGCCCTGTAGAGGTGGGTTGTGGGGTGTAAATTCTCTCAGCTTTTGCTTATCTGAAAATTGTTTAATCCCTCCTTCAAATTTAAATGATATCCTTGCTGGGTAGAGAATTTTTGGTTCGAGGGCATTCTGCTTCCTTGCATTAAATATATCATTCCACTACATTCTGGCCTGTCAGGTTTCTGTTGAGAAGTCTGATGATAGCCTGATGGGTCTTCCTTTGTATGTGATCTTTTTTCTCTCTCTAGCTGCTTTTAAAAGTCTGTCTTTATCCTTGATCTTTGCCATTTTAATAGCTATATGTCTTGTTGTTGCCTTCCTTGGGTTCCTTGTGTTGGGAGATCTGTGCACCTCTACGGCCTGAGAGACTATATACTTCCCCAGATTCAGGAGGTTTTCAGCAATTACCTCCTCAATGACACTTTCTATCCCTTTTTCTCTCTTCTTCTTCTTCTGATATCCCTATAATGCGAATATTGTTCCATTTGTATTGGTCACCCAGTTCTCTCAATATTCTTTCATTTTTAGAGATTCTTTTTTCTCTCTGTGCCTCAGCTTCTTTGTATTCCTCTTCTCTAATTTCTATTCCATTTATCGTCTCTTCTACTACATCTAATCTGCTTTTAAATCCCTCCATCGTATGTTTAATTTCAGATATGGAATTTCTTAATGATTGAATCTCCAACTTAAATTTGTTCCTGAGTTCTTGAGTATTTTTCTGTACCTCCATAAGTATGTTTATAATTTTTATTTTGAACTCTCAGGAAGATTAGTGAGTTCAATTTCATTTGGCCCTCTTTCTGGAGTTTGTGAGATTTTGGTCTCAACCATGTTCTTTTGATGTTTAATATTTATGTGTTGTGCCCACTAGTGTGCAGAACTCCAGTCTCTGGAGCTGCTCAGTCCCTAGAGTGAGGTTTGGAGTTGTAGGGGTGCAAAGCTGGTGCCTGGGGGGAAGGAAAGATCTGTTTCGTGATTCCCATCTGCGGTGCCTGTCTCCAGTATCAGAGCCTGTGGGCAAAGCACACACATGTAAGCCTTTGTGCTTTATGTCTCTAGCTGTTGTAGGTGGGGCCTCCCTCTGGCTGGCCTGACACTATCACAGTGACTGCCAGTTTGTGAGCAGGTGCCGGCAGGCCAGTAGGAAGGCTCAGCAGTCTGTGTGTCACAGTGGGGGCCTCGGAGCTGAGTAGGCAGCCAGGGGGATGGAGCACCTGAAGCTCCTAAAACTTCACAACCAGCTGGGTAGAGTGAGCCCAGATAACCTTGTCCAGCTCTTCCTTCTCCTGTGCAGCAATCTCCATGCAAAACCCACCCCTTCAACAGCACTCTCACTGCTAGGAAGCCTCTCAGACTGCCTGCCCTTCTTCTGACACAAAGTGGCTGGGTGTGAATCCCGTCCTCCACCAACAGCCAGAATGTCAGTCTCCCAAGCACTCTGCCCATCCGAGCTCCCCAACAACCAAAGCACCACACAATATAGGCTTCCGTTCCCAAAGCAGATGTCCAGGGCTAGGCACTCAGCAGTCCCGGGCTTCCACCCCGCACTCCCCCTGCTCCATTTCTTTTTCTCCAGCCGGTGAGCTGGGGTGGGGGAAGGGCCTGGGTCCTGCCAGATTAAGGCTTTCCTGTGTTACCCTGTTTCATGAGGTCTGCTCTGTTCGTGAGGTCTGTATGCAGAATGGTTCAGCCTTCTTTCTTATTGCTCTTTTAGGGTTAGTTATATTAATTAACTATATTTTTGTTCTATTTGTGGTTTTGGGAGGAGTTCTCCATCTCACCTCTCATGCCACCATCTTGAATCTCTAGATTTTTTAAATTTTAAAGACAGTTTTTTAAGTATAAATGTCTACGGTAAAGCCAGTATGTTGTCTTAAAATCAACTAAAAGGGTTTATCACTACTAAATAGTATGTCCTTACCTCAAAGCTGGTTTGCCTAGAGAAACCTCTTAGATAGTAAGGTCTTAACTGTTGACGAGTCAGAGAAGGGAATTAGGCACAAAAAGAGAAGGCACAAAGCCAAACCTGAACCCATACTCATTTTGTGGAAGACTAGATCTTACTGACATAACAGAGGAAGCCTTAGACTGTGTAAACAATAAAAGGCTAGTTTCTGTAGAGAAATAAAATGAAAATAACAGTATTTTTAGAAGGCAATAAAAGGCTTACTTGGTTGCAACTTTACTAGACTTATTTCTGCCTCTGTATTTGGGAAAAATAAGGCATTGTCCTATGTATTATACAACTTTGGTAACACTGAGTAAATGAATTCACAAATGGCATTGCAAATAGCAGTCTTATCTCTGATGTTTTACTGTCTTGCCTTACTATATATAGTCACTCCAAATAGATTTTTCAATTTATTATACATTTTGTTATATTTATTTATATTATACATAATATGTGTTATCATATAATACTTAATTCTATGTGTCCCTTGATGTATTTGATATCTGCTTTTAGACTGAATCCATGTTAAATCCAAGGATCTGTGAAGGCATAAAATTGCAGTAGACTTATAGACACTGAGAAGGGACTAGTGGCTATTAAGGGGGAAGGGTTGAGGCAGGTAGGGGGCAAGGTGAAGGGGATAAAGGTGTACAATAATTTGCAATCCCAATATAAACTGGTAACGGGGATGATAGTATAGCATGGAAAATATAGTCAATGATTCTGTAATATCTTACTATGTTGATAGATAGTAACTGCACTAGAGGGGGTGAGGATTTAATAATATGGGTAACTTTTAAACCAATGTATTGTATATTTGAAACCAACATAAGACTATATTTCAAAAATACTTTAATAAAAAAAGTCCAAGGATCTGGGAGGTGCTATGTGTACTGGTCTTCCAAACTCAAAGAGGAGAAACTAGGCAGTGGTGTCATAGCAGAAAGAAGATGAAATTGGAAAAATACTCTCTAGAATTACAATCAAGGAATACAATAACCCTTTCACTTTGACTATACACCAATCTGTGTTGTTCATAGTACTTCTGATACATTCAAAATTAAACTGTATTAGTACTTCCCAATTGTTTTTTCATGTCATGACACACAGAAAGGGATAATATACTGTTAGGGTACACTGATGTAAACTGAGGGGAATTTGAGGGCTTCTGTATGGACCCCATTGGAAAAAAATTGTATATTTTCTACAGACACACATATTTAATATTTGTAAAGTGAGATTAAATTTAGCTGCTTTTAAGATCTGTGCCTGCCAGGAACTCCATCCTGCCTCACTGCCAACTTCCCTATCAGCCTTATCTTAACCTGCATATACTGCTTCTGGGGTTCCCTGACTGTTCTAGCATCTCATCAGCTGATTGTACACACGGGCACCTGAGCCCTAGGAACCCATGGCAATGGCAATTGTTCATATGGGAGGGCCTCTCTTGGGGCCTTGCTAGTTGTACAGGAGGGTAGCCAATATATTCATATTGCTTGCATCTGTTAACCATGTTTTTATTTGTAGACCTCTCTAATCATGATGTCTTTGAAAAAGACTTAAATGAAGTTATTTACAGACAGAGATATAAGGCTATGGGTCTCCAGGTACCTAGATCTACTGTCTCTAAAGGGGCTGAGGGGATTAGTGTTTTGCAGCATACCTTAACCCCTTTGCGGCACTGCCGTAAGAAAGCTCTGAACTATTCAGTGGCAGAAATTTCATTGCATACAGAATAAACTATTTTTCTGGATTCCATTTAAATAATAATGGTGAGGAAAATTAGGGGAGTAATTCAAATATATGATACGTGTAAGATGTCTTCAAACTCCCATACCTAATGAAATATAATTATTATCATAAGTCAACAAAGTCAACAAATTACATAAGGTTTGGTTACCTGGAATCAATATACCCTCAAACATCCAAATGTTCAAAGGAAAATTTACTTGTGGGAACACAACGCAGGTAAAATAATAATAAAATAAAGTACACTAATAAGCATCATCAAATTTACCAACAATAAAAAGTGTACATCCTATTCCCCAAAATAGCTCAGTATCACCTTTGGTGAGTGGTCTCAAAGCTGGTTTTAGTTTTTGCTACACATTACAATCATTCAGGTAGATCAGGTAGACTTTATCAAAGACTAATTCCAGGGATTTACCCCAGAAACTGTAACTTAGTCAGCCTGATGAGGGAACTTGGGAATAGGTATATTAAAGCTTGTCAGGTGACACTAATGGGCACCCATTATTTGGGAACCATAGCTATTAACTTTTCTGTTCTCTTCTCTCTCTCTCTCTCTTTCTCTCTCTACCAGGAAATAACTGGATATTCTCACATCTCCTCTTCACTGTCCAATCACTCTGGCTCCAGGATACTTTCTTCTCCATATTCAAATGACAAGCTTCTTAACTCTATATTTAGGGTAGCTTTTCTTTTTCTCAATGTCCTAATTACTAGCAGACACATCATCTCTTGAAGACAAGTAGCTTACCAAGATATTGCAGTGTACTACATCCTACCAAAGGAAGCTCCCTGTCCCACTCCACACACCTTGTCCTAGATAAGAAAATGCACTTTTCAAGTCTGATTTTTGACATAGCCAACAAAATTAAGTTTCACCGATGAGCCTTTTCTCTTGCTCTTTCCTTGACTTGACCTGGAGTGCTGGACTGGCCACGTAGCTCCTGTGGCACTGGAAACACACTACATTGGTTCTATACTAATTTAGGTGCTCTTTCCTTTTTCTTCAAACATATATGCATAAATATCTAATAATATAGGTGAAAAAGAATAGGATACTGGAAGTGATCTGAGAGAGCAGAACAGAGCGTTTTCATATACAACTGCTAAATAGATAAAAATACAGGTGCCACACTTTCAAGACATCACTTGCAAGAACCAAGAAGTTAATGTCTGACTTTCACTGATATTTCATGGAAGGAAGGGAGGAAGGGAGGAAGGGAGGGAAAAAGGAAAGGGAAGATTTTATAGATTTTTTTTTACAATTTATTTTATTTTAGTATCATTAACCTACAATTACATGAGCAATATTGTGATGATTAAACTACCCCCTTCATCAGGTCCCCCCCACCAACCCTATTACAGTCACTGTCCATCAGTGTAGTGAGATGAGAATCACTACTTGTCTTCTCTGAGCTGTACAGACACCCCCGTGCCCCCCCACCCTATGTCTGCCAATCGTAATGCCCTTTTACCCTCTTATCCCTCCCTTCCCGCCCTTCTTCCCCAGTCCCTTTCCCTTTGGTAACTATTAGTCCGTTCTTGGGTTCTGTGAGTCTGCTGCTGTTTTGTTCCTTCAGTTTTTTTTTTTAATCATCAGAGAAATGCAGATTAAAACCACAATGAGATATCACCTCACACCAGTGAGGATGGCCAACATCCAAAACACAAACAACACCAAATGTTGGCGAGGATGTGGAGAGAGGGGAACCCTCCTACATTGCTGGTGGGAATGCAAATTAGTTCAACCATTGTGGAAAGCAGTATGGAGGTTCCTCAAAAAACTCAAAATAGAAATACCATATGACCCAGGAATCCCACTCCTAGGAATTTACCCCAAGAATGCAGCAGCCCAGTTTCAAAAAGACAGATGCACCCCTATGTTTATTGCAGCACTATTTACAATAGCCAAGAAATGGAAGCAACCTAAGTGTCCATCAGTAGATGAATGGATTAAGAAGATGTGGTACATATACACAATGGAATATTACGCAGCAATAAGAAAGAAACAAATCCTACCATTTGCAACAACATGGATGGAGCTAGAGGGTATTATGCTCAGTGAAATAAGCCAGGCCGAAAAAGACAAGTACCAAATGATCTCACTCATATGTGGAGTATAAGAACAAAGATTTTATAGATTTTAAATTATCAAAAAGGATGTGTGTGGTACATGGACCTGTTAAACCCAGTCCTATTAAACATTAAGAGTATAGTTCTTGGTAATTTAAGTCAAAGAAGTGTTGTGCATAAAAAAAGAAAGAAATAGCAACTGCATTTTTCTAAATTATGGCAAATCTACACCAGTAAAGTGTGTTATGTAGCCATGGAAACCATGTTTAAGCTCTCAAAATTACTTTCAGATAATATTTTTAGAGTTTATAAAACATACTAGTTATGAAGAGGGAAAATTAATCTGTAATGTAGAATGGAAGAAATAATAGCATGTGTAGTGTGTGTGTATATATACATATATATATATATATACACACATATATTTTACATATTACAGATGTGAATTGCATTCCAATGATGAAATCACAAAAAAAAAGGGGACACAAATGATCTACTTAGGGTTGCTTTACCTATTGTGCTTTTGCATTTATGTTCATTTTTATTGCCAATACTTTTAGAACCTGTAACTTACTGAAAATATTTCTATTGTGGCAATATTAACTTTATGCTCTATCCTGTAAGTTAAACTGAAAAGGAAAAGGAAAAAATAGGACTATAATGAATTATTTCTGTTATAGGTTTCCCCTGCTATCCAAAAGTAGAACATTCCTATGAAACCTTTCATAAGCCAAATGGTGTAAAGCAAAAAAGCAATTATCGCTAATTTATATGGAAAATTTTGAGCATTCCCAGACTCAAAACATAACTTCTCTCAGGCTTTTCTGATACCTTAGGACACACCTTGCTAACAGATGCACAAAATAAACCAAGGTAAAGCACAGATGCTCACAGACACCATTCAAAGATCTGGTGGCTTGATGTTGAGATGTTAAGTGTAGTTTACAGGAAAGGAGCTTCCTAGTGCTATACAGAAGCATAAGTTAATGCTCAGGGAGGGGTCGGGTGGAGGTAGGTGCACTGACTCTATAACAGCTGGTATAAAACATACGTAGACCCTATTTCATTCTTCTTATTTTTTAGGTAAAAGTGAAAAAAATCTTTAAACTTCTTTTGGTTAGAGAAAACAGGCTACTTTCCTCAAAGCAGTGTGGTGTAACATGAACTTTCGAAAAGTGGGGGATACCTGTATTATCACTGCTGTCTGGCAAGTGCCACTTTTCTTAACCTTAGAATTCAAATAGCCCCAGATGTTTGCTTTGAATAAAATGCATGAATTCTTCAGATGTAGTCATATAACTGCAATAAAATTGATAACTATGTGGAATTACTCTTCACTGAATGAAAAAATATTTTTTTAATAATAATTCTGCTATGGAATAAACGTTTTTGCAGCCAGTCAGAATTGTATCAAGATTTTTTAAGAAGAAAATACGTAATGCATCTCTGAAAATTGTTTGAAAAACACCACATACAGGAAAAAAATCATGTTCAATGTATTTCATGCCATTGTTTCTATGTATGCAGGTACTTACTCTTTTCAAGCTGTCATTGCAACTTTTGTAGTTCATTGTCATTTACTATGAAAACATTGCTTTATTTTTCTGATACTGCCATTCTGCCTGGGAAATGTTACAGTATGAATCTGCGGATGCAGATAATTAAAAACCATTGGAAATACCATAGTTTGCCTGAGTATGTCCAACTAGACATTTGGACTATTTGGACTAGAAAGACAATTAAGGGACTTGTCTCTACTGTGGCAGGCTGCTTACTAAATACTTTGACAACACTGAGCAGCTACAATGAGACACTAGAGAACTGTTAAAATGTCGAACCTGTGAGATCTTTCTGAACCTCTTTTTCCTTCTTCCCATGATTATCAATTTGATTAGACTATCTTCAAGGAACTTTACATCCATAATATGCTTTTTTGATGAAAAAGAAGAAATGGCCTCAATCTTAACTTGCTTCAGATGATGTTGTCCTAGGTCTATATCCTTCTGGAAGCCTGAGGCACACTGACAGGCATCTATCATAACGATGAATTTCAAAGAGAATCACATCGTTCTTTCTACTGCCAATATTTTGAGGTCATTCAAAATGCATTGATAGAAACTCAGAAAGACAACATGTCTGAAGAGAAAGAACCCTAGACAGAAAGCAGAAGTTAATTTTCACCTGATCAGAAAGGTCAAAATAGTTTGCTAAATCTTCCTTGAAAACAAAAAAGTAGAGAACAGAATAGATTTCCATGATTTACCAATTAGAAAGAATAAAGAAATTTGTCTTAAAGTTACTAAAGGATAATTTGTAGATCTAAGAACATGGCCAGTTATAATTCCAGAAATGATCAGACAGGAAGGGTTTTGGGAGAGAAGATGCCTCACACAGTAATAAGGAGGATAAGAGCATCAATAGCAGATTCTACCTGTATTTCATTAATCTACTTTCTTTATGACTGGAGTAGTTTTCCAACAATATTACAGAAATAAATCCAGAAATTAGAGCTATTTTAAAGAATTCTTAGTGTATGGAGCCCCCTAATTACATATAAGACATGAATAAAATGAAACTATCACAATAAAAACATGTTTTCAAAGATTTTCCCCCTCTATCTCTTGCTACTGAGTATATTATTTTAAGTTGGAATGAACATATTGATAAAAATATGAAGTTTATTTAAGACAATGTACTTTTCTCACTTGTTTTGTTCAAAACTGTATTTTTCTGAAAAGCAAAGGATACAGTTGAGAACGGAAAGAGTTGTTAAATAATTCTAGTCCAAATGTGGTCAAATTGGTAGTCATTAATTTTCACAGTTGTAATTTTTAATTACAAATTAATAGGTGGTTGTTTCTATGTGCTGAAGTCAACTGACTCAGTAATTAATATGACATCAGATTTTTCCTCCATCTGTATTCTGAAAGAGTGACTACAGCTTAAAATAAACAACTTACTTAACAAATATACAAGTTTTTCTATTACAAGACAATAACAACAAAACATTTCCAACAAAAACCCTCAAACTCCTTGAACATGTCCTACACTGGTTAAAAACTTGAGAGAAACGAATTAAAGCAATTAGCCTGCAATTCATTGATCTCCTCATAACTGGTAGGTGCACTCAGAGAAAAAGAAAAAGAAAAAGAGAAGAGAATTGATCTAATTTGTTTGTTAAGCATACCCATAACTGACAGCCTGCTAAATAGACTAATAATATTTTATCAGAGGAGATTTCTTATTTACAAATGTTTCTACCACAAAGAACGTAGTTTAGGATTCCTTATGGTAAACAAACCTATAATCTATGGTTTAACTAAGTCATGGGGATGTAATACAGCATGGTGACTATGGTTAATAATAATATATTCCATATTTGAGGGTTCTTAAGAGAATAGATCTTAAAAGTTCTCATCACAAGAAATAATTTGCAACTATGTGTGGTGACAGATTATTAACTAGACTTACTCTGGTGATCATTTCCTACTGTACACCTGCAAATAATATTATATGCCAATTATATCTCAAAAAAGCCCTAAAACCTCATTTAGAAACCTCACGTATTGTTCTGGAAACCATAAAGTGAAGGACTTAGGAGCCACACATGAGGTTCCAGACAGCTCCCTACTTTGTCTGTGTCTAATGACTGTTTATATTCTTGAAATAATTATCAAAGCTTGACATTGGTTCATCTCAGTTTGGTCTAAAATTCCCTCAGCATCTCCTGTCTCTGAGTTTCCTGGCAATACAGAGCACAGTAGCCTACGATTACCCACAAATTCTATTTGTGACCTGATAGAAGTTACTCAGTTTTTCCACATCAATAATAAAAATACATCCACTACCATCACCACCACCAACATTGACTATGAGCTAGGCAATGTTCTAGGAGCATCACTCATACTAACTCGCTTGATATTCACAACAGGCCTATTCACTATTTTTTTTCATTTTATAGATGAGAAAATTGAAGTACAAAGTGAATCCAAGGTTACCCATGTAGTAAGAGTTGAGCTGGAATCCAATAAAGCCATCTGGCTTCAGAGATGGTATCCTTAACATCCATGGTATACTGCCTCTAATGTAAGAACTTAGGCTTTTTCAATGGTTGCCAAACATTTTCGTAGCAGGTGAGTCCCATGAAATCTTGTGTTACCTCAATTTTTAAGGAAAAAAACATTATCTGCCCCGACTGACAAAACTGGTACATTTCCTTCCTTGGCTTCCTTCTAGCAACTCACACTGGACTCTAAGGCATCACAGAGAAACTCCAAGACTCTCTTGAATCCAGTGTGGCAATTATTTTTAAATATTTTCCAAAATAAATTTAAGTTCACATTTCTTAAGCAAGTAATAAATTGAATGAAGAGTTTTACATTTTAAGTTTTCCAAGTGATCCTTTTACTTAAAGCAATCCCTTAGTAAATTTTATGGTCATACTAAAATCATACATTACATTTTTTTACTTGATGGCTTTGTACTCTACTATCTTACCTTTGTGACAATGCATTTTATTTTAAAGAAAAATAATAGAGTTGTTTTCAAACTAAAATCAGAAAATTCTGATATCCTTTAGAGTCTAATTTGAAGATCATTTTGGAAAATATGAAGGGGTTTATTATCCATAGAAATGTATCCTTTGTAATCAAATGATTCTTGTTAGCCTGTAACTCAATATTCTAGTTATATCTTATACCTTAGTCTCTCCTTCCCTGTATCATGACTGTCTCTAATGTAATATAATTAACCATAAAGAAATGTTAAAAAGTAAGAAAGTAAAATATAGTCTCTGACACTGAAATGTAGTATTAGATAATCTCTTGATATTTTCTTTACACCTAATAACAAAGGGCTAAAACAGTTAACATTTTCGTTGGGTTACTCAATATAAGATCTAAAAGCAAATGAGTGCCCAGGAAATGAATGGCATGGAAAAAGAATCATATCTTTAGAATTATGTGATTATTTCTTGGAAACATTTTTCCATGTTTGAACTAAAAGGAAAAAAAAAGTAATGGCAATCTACTTTTACAATCCGTTCTCCATGAAGATAAGCCAAAATGTTATTTCCTACCTATCTACCTTCTAAAGCTTTTCCATCAGCATCAGTTTTCTACTCCCACAGCCCATGACCACCACACCTCATCTGAATATGTAACCGACTAAGTCCTTGCTTGCTATCTCATAAGAGACTTTTCATGCATAATTATTAGCTTCAAAAATACTGAAATAGTTTAAAATACCCTTATTTCAGAGACATACATTTTTCCTGGGAATTCTTAACCTACTTTCAAGAAGTTCCTTTTTTAGATCAGATGAGTGAAATTTCAGGAAAAAAAATAAGTGAAAGAACAAACGATACATGCTTTATCAATTCTTTAAAATATGTTCCTGACTATGACACAACTGGAGTTTTCGCTACAAAGTTCATTCCTCTACAACACAGCAGTTTTCAGTTCTCTTAATATCTGCTGAGAAGGAACATTTCAGAGATTTCTAAGCCAACCACACCATACTTCAGAAAAAACAGACCATCAAGTTTTTCTAGTTAGAGGTTAAAAAACTTCCCCAAATTAGAACCTGAACTAGCTACTGTTCTTTTGCAGAAACTGCTCTGAGGATACCAGAGTACTTCTAAGTCACATCATCTTTCTGGACTAATGGGTGCCTTCACTGTGAAAAAATGGGAGTATCACAAAAGGTTATCTCTAACAATAAACTGGCTCATACCCACATATATGTCTGATATTCTTGTGATATTTTTAGGACTTCCATTCTATTATGTGTCTACTGGAATTTAATTTCAAGTTTACTTCTCTTTTGACCAATTCATCCAAGGACCTCTTCCTTTTAATTTTTCAATAAGTAATTCTTGTAATAAATCTAGAAATTTTTACATTTCCAGATAAAGTTTACCTCTCAAAATTTACTCAGGATTCCATTTCCTAAGCATGTTTTGTTTAATCCCAAACTCATGGAAGCATTTGTAAATAGTTAAATAGAAATTAATCAAAATGCTATTTGAAAAAAATCACCAGTCATTGAACAGTTAATAAGCTAAATGCTTTTTTTAGTTTATTAAGTTTATTTAATAAATTACATTTAAATACTTTTAATTTTTATTAAATTCTAACTGGTCATTCTTGAAGTGTATAAAAATTTCATCATTGTGTGTTTATTTTGCATCAGCTATGTTTTCTTAGAATCCATCTTAGTTTTTCAGTTGATGCTATATATTTTCTAGGTAGATGATCCGTAATATGTTTATGTATAGAGATAACCAATTCTCTTACCCAGAGATGTCCTGACTTTGTTCCTGACATTAATGTGAATGCCTTCAACCTATCCTATTTAATATTATCATGGTTATTATTCTAGATAAATATGATTTATTATTTTAATAAGATTTTACTGAGAACAGATGGATTTTATAAATGCCTTTTAAATACCTAAATATATGAAAAAGTTTATTTTATGTTGTTATATCTTAAGACTACTTGATATAGATCCAATTATGATACTGTACCATTTTTAATAGAAAGCAGAATTTGGGTAACTAGGATTTCTGCATCTGTCTCTGAGATTGCTCTCTACTGTTACTTTTACTCTTGCTATTAACTCTTTTGGTTTTTCACTATTAATGCTATGAAAGAATTTTAAAAGAATTGGGATGTTTTTCCATCATTTTATATTGGTACAGACTATATGGAACTAAATCACCTGAACCTTAAAAATAGAAATAATGTATATGCAAGGAGGAGGGGTTGGATCTGAAGTTCCTCAACTGACATTTAAAAATAAATATATCCCACATCTAGTTGTGAATTACTGAAAACATTAAGAGAGAGCACTAATGGGAATGTTCTACAAATGAAAATTTTGTGCAGACATAAAAATATTTGAGATAAATAATGAGAAAAAACGAATTGTATCACTGTTGCACCCATTCTTTTGCCTCAAGATATCTTTTACTATTATGCAATGGCTATGACTGTCAGGTTTTATACTTCACCTTGAATTATATTTGTTTAGCAAATGTACTTGAGCTTGTATTTTTAAATGTTGTAATCATTTTTTATGTTTTTTATTGTTATTAAAATACATACATTTTACTAAATAACTTCTTATTGCTGTCATAGTATACACGTCATAATATCTGCACAATCTTTGTTATCTTTTTTATCATTTTATTATTATTGCTATTATTATTATTGACTATAATCCTGTAAAGATGAAGGAAAAGATTGGAGTGATGCATGTATAAACCAAGGAATATCAAGGATTAACAGCAAATCACCGGAAGCTGGAAGAGAGACATGAAACAGACTTTCTCATACAGCCGTCAGAAGAACCAACCATGCTGATAAACTTGTTTTTGGGGTTCTAGCTTCCAGATCTTAAATTTCTATTATTTTGTTTGTGTTACTTTTTATAGTAGCCAACTGATACAATTTACGTATTTTTCTTCTATTTTCTAATTTATTATTTTATGCTCTTATATTTGTTAATTATTTTCCTTCTGCTTTCATAAATTTGTTTCCCTAATATTTTATTAATTAAAACTATTTTTCTTAATATAGGAATAGGTAAGTCTACAAAAATATATTGAATCAAGTTTGGGCTATATTCTATATTTAATGTATCACATTTTCGCTTTCATTTTCTTTTCAAAATTAAATTGTTTTCATTTCTTTGCTAACTGGAGATGTTTGTTAGTATTAAACGAGTTGCAATGTCTTCTACAAAGTCTTGTTATCATTTTCTACTGTTTTTGCAATGTGGCAAAAGTTTTATGTCTGTGCCTTTTTCCTTTTGTAATGTCTTATAGTTTATATTTTGGCTTAAGTGTGATTATATACTTAAAGATACTATTTTTTAAAGTTACTACAAAAAGAACACTTAATCATTTTAAAAGCCAATATTACATAAGTATATGAGAGGAATTACATATTCTCTTTTTTCCAAGTACCACTCTCTAAATGTATCCATCTTGAAAAGATGACTAATGTTATAACAATTCCTTGGTCAATGAAAAAGTTAAATTATTTGTTTATAAACTAATATTATATATATATATATATAGTGCATATATACACACACACAGTATGTAGAGATATTTGAATACTTTTATTATACATAACTGATATAGTTTAAATTATTCTTCTGTTTTTCTTTTGCCTGATGTGCTAAAATGTACAAATCATTAAGCTAGCTAGTCTTATGCTCCTTTCTATTAATTCTTCTTTGTCTAATAGATTTGTTTCAGCAAATACTTTGTGATGTGGTCCATGTGCTTTTCCTTTTATCTCGATAAGAACCTGAAGTAATCATGTTTTAAATTTAATTTTTGGTTACTTTTTAGTTTATAAAAAACAGTTGAGCTTAAATTTATAATTTTAAATTTCAAAAGTATATTACTTGAGTGTAAGATTGACAACATAAGTAACTTAGATCAGTTATATTTGATCAATTGGTGTAAAACTAGTTTATTATTAAATTTGATTTAACTAATAGCTTCTCAAGAGTCACTTTAGTATATTTACCAAATTGTGTATCAATGTTTTATATAAAACTTTTAATTATGCATGTTTGATTTGGTCCAATACCAGCCACAACTTTTAGATTAGATCTTTCCCCTTGCTTGATATTTTATTTCAGTTCAGCTGTAGTACAACTAAACTTTTTCAAGTTGAACAAGGTACTTTTGTTGAAAATCATGCATTTTCAGAGTTTTGCTATATCTAAGAAGTATTTCCTAGCATATATTCTTAATAATGTGTTATCATTTGGCTGAAAATACATGACTCAGATCAAACTTCAGCCACCAAAACTCTGTAAAGGCTGCTTAATTATCACCTGGTACTAACAGAAGTGGAGCAGCAGACTGAGGAAAACTGTAAGTGTGCAAGATTTTAGTTTGCTTTTGAAATTCAAGTGTCACCAGATTTCTCTAAACACGGGTTTGCTTTCTATTAATAACACCTGGAAACAGTGAAAATTTTTAATGTATAGAATATGATTTTTATATCAGAAAGTTTTTTGCTACTTTTATTTTTTTTTAGGTCATAAATTATACTATACTCCACTTGTTCCACCTTCTTCTTTGGAAATGCCTCTAAGACAATAATTACTACCATATTATTTATATCATTCATCTCCTCTCCCATGATTTCCAAATCATTTGCCTTGATTTTTACCAGTAATTCCTATGCTTATTATCTATATTATGAATTTGATTTTCAGTACTGTATTAGTTCAGACTACTATAATAACAAACATACCAGGAGTGAGTGGCTTAACCCAAACAGTACTTCTCACAGTTACTGAGGCTGGGAAGCCTACGATCTGGCATTGGGTGAGAGCCTCTTCCCAGTTGCAGATGGCTTTCTTCTTGTATCCTCACATGGCAAAGCACAGAGAAAGAGGAAGCAAGCTCTTTATATAAAGGAAGCAAGTTTCTTCTTATAAAGGCATTAATCCCTTTCATGAAGGTTCAAATCTTATAACCTAATTATTTCCAAAAGTCCAAATACCCTCACAGTAGGGGTCAGGATTTCAACATACGAATTTTTGGGAGACACAAATATTCAGACCATAGCAAGTAGTACCTATGTTGCCGTTTTTTCCTGTCAATCCAGTTTTAAATTCCTCTATTTTGTTTGATTTTAAGTATTTTCTCCTTTTACTGAGTTTGTTACATATTAACCTGAATTTTCATATTTTTGCCTTTTTAATTTACTCAGATGATTTTTTCCTTTTCTTAAAAATGACACCTAATCTACATACAATCAAGTGCATTAGTCTTAGCATATGGCAAGATAAATTCATATATTTTTATCCACTTATTTAAACATGCCCTGTTTTGTAGAGACAAGATTTATTTATATCATAACATAATAGCTATAAAGTTTTCTTTCATGCTCATTAACAAATCATTCCATGATTTGTTTCCATAATAAACCCCCTCTTTTGTTAGCAACTATTTTCCTTCTTTTTAAAGCTAGTCATTTATAAATGCAAATCTAATTCCTACAACTTTAGTCATCATTCACCTTAGTAAAGATGGATCCTTCTGAGATCTAAACCAGTGTAAGAGTTGATCTACATACAGTTTTGTTCA
The DNA here is from genome assembly GCA_029783875.1 of Phataginus tricuspis. Taxonomy (NCBI): domain Eukaryota; kingdom Metazoa; phylum Chordata; class Mammalia; order Pholidota; family Manidae; genus Phataginus; species Phataginus tricuspis. The sequence continues at coordinate 58,648,398 of JAQQAC010020896.1, forward strand.
ATTTCTCATTTTTTGTACTAGCAATCACTTGCCAACTGATAATCTACCATTTATGTAAGAGTTTCCAACTTCTACGTATCTCATATTATGGAGGAATTTGAACTATAATCCACTAATAAGGTGTCCTCAAACTTAATCTCAGAGAAAGGGGACAGATGATCATTATATGAATTTACTGATTTTCTTTAAAAGAAAATTTTAAAAATGAAGAAAATTATTTCCAATAAGCATATGTTAAAATCTACAATGACAATTTGTGTACATTTTATAGATCATAATTTTGTTACAAAATCTCATCTATAGTATTATGACACCTCAAGAGATCTTACATACAGAAGTAATTTATAGCTATCTATCTGCCATTAAATATTAGATTTTGCTATAGTATAAAATCCCTAATTATTCTTCAAAGAGTTAGCAATATTATTTATGGCTTAATTACAAATTAGGGTATATTTTTTCAGTGTTATTCTCTCTTATTTCTGGCTTTCATTTAATGTCAATTTTAGGAAAGATACCACTTTTTCCTGTGTTTTTGAAAAAAGAAAGTTCTGCTAGGTTTTAGCATAATTAGCACAAAATTTGATGCTGTTAGATTATCACTGGCCTATAACACTTGACCTCTTAATCATTATTTGGAAATTTAAGGTAACAGTTTTCTTACAATTACATTGGTATCCAAACCATGTTATATTTGCCTTCGTTTTCTACTGCAATTCAAGAAAAATTAGATGAAACCATTAAATGGAAAGTTTTTTAGTGTAAAATGAGGACTGCTTTTTGGAAATGTAGAGCAAAATAAGGCCAAATTACAAGTGTATAAAACACACACATACATACATAGATGGATCCTGTTGTAGGCCAAACATAAAGCATTTGTTCACAAAACAGCTCTTCCAAGTGATCCTGAACAAAATTATTTTAGAACTGTTATTTTTTTAAGTATAAACATTACATTAGAAATCAGGTATTTCAGATGTGAAAAATAACTCTATCATTTTCCAGGGCCATTAACCCAGACAATGACTTTATATTTTTCCTTTTTGTAGTCTCTATTCTTTCTCATGATAAAATAGTGATCATTATACCTAACCTGGAGGTTTTGAGGATGTTCATATATGAATATATCTAAAAATAACTTAAGGGTTTTTAAGTCTATACAAGTGTATATTATTGTTCATAACATATTTCTCTATTGAGTAGCATATTAAAATGTAAGCTTTCTTTCAAGCAGAGAAATGTCTGCTATTAGAGTGCCTATAAAAAATACAGAAAGAGCCAATTAATTAGTCAAAATGTAATGAATATAGCAGATGGAAGCAGAGTGGAAAGCTATTTAAAACCAATTGGTACTATGTATGCCAAAAGATCAGTGATTTTGTTAACTTGATGGCTTGGGACTAATGTAGATTAAAAAATATACAAAATTAATGAACAAAAGTTTCCTTAGAAATGTGCAGAAATATCTAAATGAAAAATTTAAAAAATTATTTAATTTTCCTGGTTACTTGCATCAACTTTGTATCTCAGTCTGATTGTATAATGCACTGATTTCATTAGGAGAGCAATTATAAAGACTTTAAAGAAGAAACTACCATATAAGAATTTTACAACTTAGGAAACATATGACATCATTAAGGAAATAAAAGTTACACAAAAAGTATAAAATGTCATTTTTATTTGTCTGAAAACCTGATAGAAATGTAACTAAAGATGACTTTTTCTGTATTATTAAAATTTACATTATAAATGTAGTTTAAGAAATTAATTATTCATTAAGTTCTCTTCATTCAAGCTATACTCTCTACCTTTATTCTTTCACATACATTATCGATTATACTAAATAGTCCTTCCTAGAAATGCAATTTGATGGGCATATTAAGTTACTTTTTAAATTTTACACAGAATCAAATTATAAAGAGACAGACTCTTGAACTTTAACACACCACTCACACCAATAGACAAATCAACCAGAACAGATGGACCTAACAGATATATACAGAACATTCCACCCAAAAGAAGCAGAATACATATTCTTCTAAAGTGTACATATAACATTTGCCAGAACAGATCACATACTAGCCCACAAAGAGAGCCTCAAAAAATTTAAAAAAGATTGAAATTGTATCAACCAGCTTCTCAGACCACAATAGTATGGAACTAGAAATAAATTACCCAAAGAAAACAAAAAGACTATAAACACAAGGAGGCTTAACAAGATGCTCCTAAGTAATCAATGGATCAATGACCAAATTAAAAGAGATCAAGCAATATATGGAGATAAATGAAAACAACTCAACAGCCCAAAACCTGTGGGATGCAGCGAAGGCAGTTCCAAAATGAAAGTACACATATATAGGCCTACCTTAAGAAATAAGAACAATCCCAAATAAACAGTCTAAACTCACAATTAATGAAACTAGAAACAGGAGAATAAATGATGCCCAAAGTAGAAGGAGGGACATAACAAAGATCAGAACAGAAATAAATAAAATTGAGAAGAATAAAAGAATAGAAAGAATCAATGATAGCAGTAGCTGGTTCTTTGAGAAAATAAACAAAATAGATAACCCCCTAGCCAGACTTATCAAGAAAAAGAGAATCTACACAAATAAACAGAATCAAAAATGAGAAAGTAAAAATCACTATGGACACCACAGAAATACAAAGAATTATTAGAGAATACTATGAAAAATCATATATGCTAATTGGATAGCCTAGAAGAAATGAACAACTTTCTAGAAAAACATAGCTTTCCAAGACGGACCTAGGAAGAAACAGAAACTCTGAACAGACAAATTAGCAGCAATGGAATCAAACTGGTAATCAAAGAAACTACCTAAGAACAAATGTCCTTCGCCCAGATGGCTTCATTGCTGAAATTTATCAAACATTTAAAGAGGAGCTAATACCCATTTTTCTTAAAGTATTCCAAAAAGGAGAAGAGGAAGGAATACTTCCAAACTAATTCTATGAGGCCAGCATCACTGTATTACCAAAACCAGACAAAGAAACCACAAAAAAAAGAAAATAAAAGAGCAATATCCATGATGAACATGGATGCAGAAATCCTCAACAAAATATTAGCAAACCAAATTCAAAACTACATCAAAAATCATCCATCAATATAAAGTGGGATTTATTCCAGGGATGTAAGAATGGCACAATATTAAAAAATCCATTAACATCATCCACCACATCAACAAAAAGAAGGACAAAAACCACATGATCATCTCAATGTTGCTGAAAAAGCATTTGACAAAATTCAACATCTATTCATGATAAAAACTCTCAACAAAATGGGAATAGATGGTATGTACCTCAACATACATAAAGGCCATATACGACAAACCCACAGCCAACATCATACTTAACAGTGAAAAGTTGAAAACTTTTCCTCTAAGATTGGGAACAGACAAGGATGCCCACTCTCACCACTTTTATTCAACATAGTACTGGAGGTCCTAGCCACGGCATCAGACAACACACAGAGATTAAAGGTATTCTGATTGGTAAGGAAGAAGTTACACTGCCACTGTTTGCAGATGACATATTATACACAGAAAGCCCAAAAGACTCCACCAAAATCTACCGGAACTAATAACTGATTTCAGCAAAGTTGCAGGATACAAAATTAATACAGAGAAATCTGTTGCTTCCCTATAAACTAACGATGAGCTAGCAGAAAGACAAATCAGGAAAACAATTCCATTCACAACTGCATCAAAAGTAATAAAATACCTAGGAGTAAACCTAATCAAGGAGATGAAAGACCTTCACTCTGAAAACTATAAGATACTCATAAGAGAAATTAAACAAGACACCAATAAATGGAAACCTATCCCATGATCATGGCTGGGAAGAATTAATACTGTCAAAATAGCCACCCTGCCCAAAGCAATCTAAAGATTCAATACGATTCGCATCAAAATACCAATAGCATTCTTCAATGAAATAGAACAAATAGTTCTTAAATACACATGGAACCACAAAAGACCCTGAACAGCCCAAGCAATCCTGAGAAAGAAGAACAAAGCTGGGGGATTATGTTCCCTAAATTCAAGCTCTACTACAAAGCCAAAATTTGGTATGGCATGAGAATAGACCCATAGATCAATGGAACAGAATAGAAAGGCCAGATACAAACCTGCAATATATGGTCAATTAATACATAATAAAGGAGACATGAATATACAATGTGGAGAAGACCGCCTCTTCAATAACTGGTGCTGGGAAAACTGGACAATTACATGTAAGAGAATGAAACTGGATTATTGTTTAACTCCATACACAAAAGTAAATTCAAAATGGATCAAAGACCTGAATGTAAGTAATGTAACCATAAAAGTCTAGAAGAAAACATAGGCAAAAATCTCTTGAATACAAGCATGAGCAATTTTTTCCTGGACATATCTCTTTGGACAAAAGGGAAACAAAATAAAAAATGAACAAGTGGGACTACATCAAAATAAAATGCTTCTGTAGAGCAAAGGACACCATCAGCAGAACAAAAGGGCATCCTACACTATGGGCGAATATATTCATAAGCAATTTATCTGATGAGGGGTTACTATCCAAAATATATAAAGAACTCATATGCCTCAGCACCCAAAAAAGAAATAACCCCATTAAAAAATGGGTGGAGGACCTGAACAGACACCTCTCCAAACAAGAAATACAGATGGCCAACAGGCACATGAAAAGATGCTACACATTGCTAATTATCAGCAAAATGCAAATTAAAACCACAATATCACCTCACACCAGTTAGAAAGGCCATTGTCCAAAAGACAAGAAACAACAAAGGCTGGCGAGGATGAGAAAAGAGAAATCACTCTACAGTGTTGGTGAGAACGTAAATTGGTTCATCTGCTGTGGAAAGCAGTATGGAGGTTTCTCAAAAATTGAAAGTAGAAATACCATTTGACCCAATAATTCCAGTCCTAGGAATTTACCCAAAGAAACCAAGATCACTGAGTCAAAAAGACACATGTACCCCTTTGTTTACTGCTGCACATTTTACAATAGCCAAGATATGGAAGCGCCCTAAATGTCCGTCAACAGATAAATGGATAAAGAAGATTTGGTACATATACACGATGGAATATTTTTCTTCCATAAAGAGAAAAGAAGTCCTGCCATTTGCAACAACATGGATGGAACTAGAAGGTATTATGCTCAGTGAAATAAGTCAGGCTTTCACTCCTTTGTAAGGTATAAAAACAAAGCAAAACAGAAGGAACAAAAAAGCAGTACGCTCATAGACACCAAGAAGGGACTAATGGTTATCAAAGGGTTGGCATTAGGAAGGGTGTGTGGGGAGGGAGAAGGGGATTAAGGGGCACTACAATTTGCAATCACAATATAGGTAAGTCACTGGGAGGATGGGAGTATAGCAAGGAGAATACAATTAATGACTCTATAACATCTTACTACTCTGACAGTGATGCAATGGAGGGGATGAGGTCTTGATAATATTGGTGAATGTTGAACCACTGTGTTGTGTATGTGAAACCATCATTAGATTCTTTATCAATGATGCTTTAACAAAAAAATAAAGGCAGGCTCCTGGATTAAAGCATTATTTGTAAGAACTATAAATGAATTCTTGACTGTATTCTTATTTGTGGTTATCAAGGGGGTTCAATTTCTTGGTTTCCATCAGTGATCATTAAAATCTCTTCACTGATCTTCAGTGTCCAATGTTTCATTGTTTTGCATAGCATGCATAGCAGCTCTATGAATTATCAGCAACAAGAAACAACATCCACTTCTGTGCAAATCGGACTAAGAGGGACTAGACTTACCCTCCCTCTTGAAATAAATAAAAAACAAACAAAATATATGATACAATAGTTTTCAAGACATTAGAGATTCTTGAGAGGCAGGAAAACACATGAGATGAGCCCGACTATTGTCCTCAGGTTACTGCTAGAAGAGATTCTAGGCAGTGGAGCAGAGAGGCGGAACTTGGCAGAGGCTGATGACCTCCCTAAATTGAAGTGATAGAGCTGGGCTTCAGAGAAGGTCAAGCTAGGCAGAGTATACAGTACAGATGCATAGAGAGCCATGGAGATTTTAACAGGGTTTCTTTTAAATTTTCTGATGAGTACTGATATACACATACCTGAACTTTGGGAAAGAAATGCCAGAGGGGAATCTTCAGAACTATTATAGGCAGGGAATATTTATTCCCTCCAGCTAAAATGGAAAACTTCACAATTCATGGCCATTGGGTAAATACTCAAAAATATTTCAACTCTGTAATGAGACCAAATTATATTTATATTGCCCTGTTCTTATCTAACAAATCTTTAAAACAACACCTGATCATATTAAACTATTTCAAAGCAACATAACTATAATCTTGAACATAGCTCAAGATTTTTAAAGGGATACAAATATATCTTGGCACACAGAAACATAAAATTCACAATGAATGGCATGCAATTGAAAATCACCAGGAATACAATGCAAAGAAGAAAGAACAACCCATAAACAGAAGGAAAATAAAACACCTATCAACTGAAATTGATCCAAATTGTCTACAGATGAGTTTATAGACAAGGACATTAAAACATTCCTTATAAATGCATTTCTTTTGCTCAAAAGCTATTCAAAAGATCGAGTATAGATGACTTTTCAACAACATGGATTTGAATTTCAAGGGTCCACTTATATGTGGATTTTTTTTCAATGAATATTTTAGAAAATTTTTGATGATCTCAACAATTTGAAAATACATTTACTTTTCTCTAGCTTACTTTATCATAAGAATATGCTATAGAATATATGCAACATACAAAATATATGTTAATCCACTCTGTTATGTTATCAGTAAGGCTTCCAGTCAACAAGATATAGTAGTTAACTTTTGTGGGAGTCAAAAGTTATACATGGATTTCTGACTGTACAGGGAACCAGTACGTCTAACCCCCATGTTGTTCAAGGATCAACTGTGTATAGAGACATGGGAAATTTTTTAAATGCAATATTTAACATTTATGAGGAAGCTAAAATATTTGAGTTGAAAAATACACTGGATTGGAGTAACACCAGATTAGGCATTGCGCTTGAACTTGAAGATTTAGCAATAAAATCTAACTGAAGTGGAACAGAGAGAAAAGAGTTAAAAAAAAACATTAACAGAGAATCACTGGACTGTAGCACAACTTTAAACAACCTATATATATATCCTGAAAATAGAGGGGGCAGAAAAATAGTTAAAGAAATAATACTCCCAAATATCCCAAATTGATAAAAACTATAAAACGACAGTCCTAAGATGTTTAATAAAATCAAAGTGAAAAAAACAGAAAACTATACCAAATTAGATCACAATACATTTAAGAACATTAAGTGATAAAAACAGGGAAATCAGACACCATCTATACAGAGGTAGATAAGAATGACAGCAGATTTCTCATGAGAAACAAGGCAAGGGAGAAAACAATGAAACAGTTTTTTTTTATGTAATGAACAATAAATAAATAATCAACCTAGAATTCTGTATAGCAAGAAAAAATATCTTTAAAAAATGAGCTTAAAATAAAAACACTTTCAGACATGAAAAAGCTGACAGAATTAATCATCAGCCAACCTACACCATAGAATGTATTAAAGCAAGTCCTTCAGCAGGCAGAGGAAGATTATAAAATAGATAAGTTGGATATATGTAACAGAATAAAGAGCATCAAAAATGATAAATATGTGGGTAAATGTATTTTTACCACTTAAATACCTTCAAAAGAAAAATGTATGATTAAAATGGAAATAAATCAAAGTTGTTATGGAGTTTATAATACGTGTAAGTAAAATGTATGACAACAGCACAAAATTTAAAAGAAAGTATACAGTTATAGTATAGTTATACTACATGTGAAGTAGTATCATATCACTTGAAGCTAGACTCTAAGTTCAAATAGTCTATCACAGAAACCACAACACAGAGTTCTAATTAATAAGCCAGCAAAACAGATTCAAATGGAATCATAAAAATTACTGAATTAATCCTAAGGAAGGTGTCAGAAAGGAAAAAGGAATCAAAGAGCAGATGGTATAGACAATTCAAAAAGAAAGATGGCATTCTTAAATCAATTGTATCAATAATTGGATAAAAATGTAAATGGTGTGAACACCCCAATTAAAAGGAAGATATTTTCTGACTGAATAATAAAGCACAATCCAAATATATTAAAAAAGCCACTAAAATTATAAAGACACAAACAGGTTAAAGTTAAAATGGTATGAAAGATATACCAAACTCATGCTAATCAAAAGAAAATAGAAGTGGCTATACTAATAACACACAAATAGATTTCAGAGTAACATATTACTGTTATAAACACAAATTACCAAAACTCACTCAAGAAGAAATAAATAGCAAGATTAGTCCTATGTCTGTAACATGTAAATTTTTAATTAAAATTCTTCCCAAAGAATACTCAAGCCCTATGGCTTCACTGGGGAATTCTACCACATAATGGAAAAAATGGTATCAAGTGTTTAAAAGTTCTCCAGGAAATCAAGGAGGGAATACTTTTAGTTAAAGACCTGTCCACAGATGTTCACAGCAGCCTTATTTGTAATAGCCCCAAACTGAAAATAACCTGAATGTCTATGAAGAAACAAATTGTGTTAAACACATAAAATGGAATATTATTCAGCAATTTAAATAAATATACTACTGGTAAATGCAACAACATGGATGACTCTCAAAATAATAACACTGGGTGAGAATCCATACAAAAAGAGTTTTCCTTATATCAAATTTTAGAGAATAGAAGCTAATCTCAATGACTGCTTGGTGATGGGGAGGGGGAAACCAGGAAGAGATGAGAGGGATGGATGAAAATGGGGCATGAATAAATTCAGAGGGTGATGGCTATGTTCATTATATTGATGGTATTTATATTCCTACACAAGGATGACTAGATGGATATAACACATGTGTCAAACATCAAATTGTATACTTTATTGTATGTTAATTATGCTATAATAAAGCTGTGAAATAATTTAAAATAAATAATTTCTTGTACTCTAGGAAAATTTCAATGATCAGTCATAATATATTATATATTATATGTAATTCTATGCAACTCATATCAGTATGTTATATATCAGTATAGGACATGCAAACGATTTTTAAATAGCAAAAAACATCCTAAAAGAAAAATGAAGCACTGAAGCAATTTGTTGAAAAATTTTCATCTGAAAAGCAATTATCTGAGTAATACTCAGTATATATCTGATATTCTGAAAATATTGTGTTAACTTCTAAATGATACCTGCCTTTTTGGGTACTGCCCAGAGAATCTAGACTCCTTTCCATACCATTCATTACAGACATCTGACCAGTTCCAAAGATTTCTTCACAAATTTTCAGAGCCTAGTATGGGGGAGGAAGGGAAGTGCATCTTGAAGGACAGGTACCTCCCACAGCTTCCCACCTGCTCTACTGTGTACTGTCTTCTCTCCCTTTTTCCACCGGACACAGCTGTGAAAAAGGCTGCACTGTTTTCCCTTCAACAGAGACAGAGACAGGTGTTGATGTTCCTATCTTGGTACACTTGAGATAACACCCTGAACGTTGCCATTGCTCAGCTACACTCCTGAGTAGTACGTATCTAAGACTTTCACTATCCCACGTTCTTCTTCATATTTTTATACAGATATGAGTAGAACTATATGTAGACATTATTTTTTTCAAGAAATTACTATAGTTCTTGCCACACAAAGGCAAATTTCAACTACTTGTACCTCTTCTGAAGTAAAACGTATTTCTTCTCAATTTAACCAGCCACATCATGATTTCACCTAACATAATGAGGCTTAAGATGGAATGCAGAACACCTGTCTACAAATGATAGATGTTAATCACAAAAGAGCTCTAGATAATATCTTGAGAATCAAAAACAAAGTTATAGCTAAAGTCATGAGAAAGGACACACTTTTCTGCAATAAAGCAAAGAGCAGATGGTCAAGGATTTTATTACATTTTGAATTAAGGGATGGGAGGAGTAAGAGTAGTTAGAGAAGAAAGAAGGGAACTCCTTAGAAAGTAATGAGATAAGGATAGTAGTAGACAATGTGGGAAAACATTTCAAGAAGAAAAATACCTCGCCCCCCAAAAATGCACACACAGAAGACAAATAACAGATGCAGTAAAGGATAAAATAAAGAACAAGACTTTTATTTGTAATGACAGACAACCTCTGGCACCTCAAAAAAGATGTAATAGTCTTCAGTAAAAACGAAAATCTCCTTTCCATGAACCTGACTCTTCTACCACTGCTTCATCACTAATTTTTGGCTATCACTAAATGGATCTGCACTGTTAGCCAGGACATGTTGATCCTAGTGTTGATAAATTTGGTTCCTGTCTTTAAAGATAGGGCAGATTCAGATTTTGTACATTTTTTTAAAAGGCTCCATAAGAAAAAAATAATAATTCTCCATATTCGTTATAAAAGTGATATTTACTTAGACTATACAAAGGAATTATAACAAATTACAACTTTTAAAAAGTGAATGACTATCACAAATATACCCAAATTCAGCAAAATATATCATTTTTACAAACTGGATGAAACACTCTTTCTCTTTTTGTAGTTTGACACTCATCTTGTCAAATAGATTTTGTAAAATTCACTTCAAAAAATGCAAAAATGAGTAATCAGCATGGTTGATCAAAATATTTTTTTATTTTGATCAATCATTTGAAACTTGTCCATAAGCAACAGTACTCACTATTGGTAATGCCCCACCTGGAACATCCTCTAGTTCTTTGCTATTGTTTCTTCCTCCTGGAAACTGTCTCACTTCACCGCTTTCACTGCTCTCCAGATGGCTTGATCTAGCTTACACTGCAACAGCTGGTTCAGCTGCACCAGGTGCTTGGCTCTCCACCACTTTGCCCCGCCCCCCAACTCACCTGTAGGAGGACCAGAGAGCCATGAAGCCTGGGGCACAGTGGTCACTGGGAGGATATGAAACAGCAGCACCTCTTTCAACTCCAGCTTTGTAAGGTCAATGTTAGGGTCCAAAAGGTGCAGGTGAACACTGAGGCGGGGAGCATGTGGAGGCATTCCTGGCAACCCTAGGACCATCACCAAGCTACAGAGGGCAATTCCAATTCTGGGGCACTGCTCCGTGTTGAGTGTGCTGGCTGTCTCTCCATCATCTTCCCTAGAGAAGGATCTGAGTCTCACAAAAGGCTTGTGCAAAACATGGATGATCTAGCTTACACTTTATTAGCTTCATGTAAAATCTCTCTCTCGTTGAGAAACACATTTACCACAGGTGTATCTGGGACAATTCCTGTATGTAATAAATATTCACTACATACATGTAGAATGAATAAATCTGTTTCATAAATAGTGATACTATTATCTAAGACTAGAACACAAGAAGAGACTATGAGGGTTAATTATGAGTTTAGTTTAAATCTTTGAACTTCTATATCCTGTAAGAAACCAGGTTAATATATCTGCCACATATCTGGAAATGTGGATCTAAAGATGGACCTCCAAGATGATATTTATAATTCCTTAGCGCAGAGGTAGTAACCAAAGCTTCCTAAGAGGGTGGAGTCTCCAGGAGAAAGTGAAGAAGAGGACCAGGTACAAGCTAAGAGTACACAAAGGAAGAAAAATCAATGCTGGAGACAAATTGTGGAGTTCAAAAGAATATCAATCATTTCACAGGTGTTGAGAGAAAAAAAATTTTTGAGAGAGAGCAAAGAACTTAAGTGCCCCCCCACCCCAAAAGATAAACAAGGAGATAGAATCAAAGGTGCAACCAATCCAGTATTTCATCAATAAAATCTAATCAAACTGATACTTAGGTCAGGTCTATCATAGGTAAATCACACGGATAAGTGAGTTCTCAATTTTCCTTAATGGGTTCTTACTCATAGTTGAGAGAATAAGATTGGCTTCCTTCCACAGTTCAAGAGCATCCAGATTTGAGTGATTTGGATATAATTAGCAGTGAGTAATGAGGTTTGAATAAATGTTACCCTATTTTCTATGTGTCAGAGGATTAATTAATCAGTAAATACAAATAAGTGTATTTACAACTGCTGTGTGAAGGACTATAAAATTGGATATTGTATTATGAAATAATAATTACCACTTGTGATAATCTGAGTTTGTTAGAAATCGGGTGCTGCCAAAGGCAGCCCCTCTGTGTATGTTCCATATTAAATGCATGCTTTTTGCCCCTCTCCATCTTCTCTCCCCAAAAACATGCTTTTTCCCACAATAATTTCCATGGCACAGTCTTCTACTACACACACACACACACACTCCTCCCTACATACTTTTAAGGAAAATAAACAAAGAATTGGAAGTAAGGGAAAACAGAGGTTGTTTCCCACATATTTTAGGAGCCTACCCTTTTTGATGGTGCGGCATTTTATCACCACACATCTTCCAATAAGTTTCCCTGGAACATCAGTTAAGGATCCTGCCACAGAACATGATTCAAGGTTGTAAGTAAAACAGTTAGATCTGTTACTTTAGGACAGAAAGAGATTCATAAAGGAAGTTTGCTAGGCCTTAAAAAATGTTTCCTCATTCCAAAGATAAAGATACAATCATAATGCCAAGAATGCATTGTCTGAAGGTAGATCTCATTTTGATGTGGAATAGTGACCATGGAAGCATTTGGGACTTCCATTTCATAAAGACATTAGTAATGGATGGCAATGTTACTTAACTTTTATGATTTTCTTCAGGTCTCAGAACATAATCAAAATCCTGTAACATTTTTTTGTCATATTTTTTAACTAATTTTGAAAATCTGAAAGCATTTCTTTTCAGATTTCTATGAAAATGTCCCATACCACTTATAAATGCATTTATATGTATCTAGAGAGATTTTTAGAGAATTGGCCCTTGCATCTGTGGGGACTGGCAAGTCTGAAAACTGCAAGGTTGGGATGCAGTCCAGAAATCCCAGCAGCGGTTGTACTCTCAAGTCTCAAAGCTTTCTGGAGGCAGAATTCCTTCTTCCCCAGGAAATCTCAGTCTTCTCTATTAAGGTTTCTTGTTTGACTGCATGAGATCCATCCACATTATGGAGGGTAAACTACCTCACTAAAAGTACTTATTTAAATGTTTCTCACATCCAAGAAATACCTTCAAGGCAAAATCTAAACTGGTGTTTGACCAAACAACTATAGCCTAGGCAAGTGATCACACAAAATTAACCATGATAGATAGATAGATACAGCATATAGACATAAATACATAGTAAAATGAGCTCCAAATACTTTAGCATGAGTTAAACAACTATTCACTAACTTTGTCCTATATAACATCTTCTGTTATTCTTCCCTATGAATCCTATACTCAAACCGTAAGAGAATCCCAACATGCCATATTCTCCCCTTCTTCTGTACCCATGGTACAGTTTGACCTCTTTGTCCTCCCCTATTTTCTTTAACCGGCAGTAATAACTACCAAGTCTCATTTTGATTACTGATTCCTCTGTGAAGCCTTTATGGCATTTCCCAGGAAGTTTTAGGTATTCCTCAGCCTAGTCCTTCATTTGATTTTGCCCATATTTCCAATTATATGATTTTTTTTTTTATGTTTTACTTGTTAACCTTCCTATTAGCCACACAAAGGAGAGGGTTAACCATTGGCTTTAATTGGATCTTACATGTAGAGTCAAGATTGCAGCTCTGGTGTCCAGTACAGTGATTAATTGAGGATGCTCATTAAATATTTATAGGTTAAAAGAACAAAAGGTACAAAAATGAAACACTGGTACTTTCTGTTTAAAACAAACTTGCCTCATAGACAACAGGGAATCAAATGTTTGCCTAGAAAATTATTCAAAACACTGAGTTAAAGTATGAAATTAAAATCTCTACTATCTGGAATTAAGACAGTTAACAGGTATAATTCCATAACATTGTACCTATGGCATTTCCAAGCTACAATATGTACAATGAATAATAAGATCTTGAAATTTGTTTATTACTCTAAAGTTTCTGCTTGTAATGCATGTTAAATATGAACTTTGGTCCTTTTGAGCTTAATTACCATACAAGTAACAATGATAGTTAAACTGAATGATTTTTCATTACAAACCACTGCTGCAAACTGCCACATTAAAATATAAGAATCTATAGTATCTAATTTTCATAGCAGTAATGATAGTAAAGTTACTGATTTTTATCAATGCTTTAGATTTCTAATTATACAAATAACCTTATAGATTTCTACAACCTGATAAAAGCAACAAACATTACTTCTTCTTTAATACATTTCAACACTGGAAGATTATTATTACAACATTAGTACTGAATGGTCAGAATTGGAATGTGTATGTACGGGGAAGGCATAGCTCACTAGAAAAGAGACCATAAAATTGCCTGTTGCTTTATTAAATATGTTAAGATACAGATTTAACTCTTGTAACATTAAACCGATGGGATTGACAACAGAAATAATTCATGCAAGAAAGGCTATCATTCAATGAATCTTTAATGTGAGCCAGTGCATTTCCTGGGTGCATTATATATATATATTTTTTTAAGGTTAATTTTTTTTATCTTGCTATTATTAATATACAATTAAATGAGCAACATTATAGTTACTAGACTCCCCCTATTATCAAGTCCCCACCACATACCCCACTGAAGTCACTGTCCATCAGCATAGAAGGATGTTATAGAATGACTACATGTCTTCTTTGCATTATACTGCCTTACCCATATCCTGTGAACCTACCGCCACCCTGCTACATTATGTGTGCTAACTGCAAAAGCCCTTTATCCCCCATATCCCTCCCTTCTGACCCATCTTCCCTAGTCACTTTCCATGGGGTAACTGTTAATCCATTCTTGGGCTCTGTGAGTCTACTGCTGTTTTCTTCCTTCAGTTTTTTTTTGTTCTTATATTTCACAGATGAGTGAAATCATCTGATACTTGTCTTTCTGTGCCTGGCATAATTCACTGAGCATAATACCCTCTAGCTCCATCCATGTTATTGCAAATGGTAGGATTTGTTTTCTTCTTATGGCTGAATAATATTCCATTGTTATATATACCACATCTTCTTTATCCATTCATCTACTGATGGACACTTAGGTTGTTTCCTTGGCTATTGTAAATAGTGCTGCAATAAACATAGGGGTGCATATATCTTTTTCAAACTGGACTGCTGCATTCTTAGGGTAAATTCCTGGGGGTGGAATTCCTGGGTCAAATGGTATTTCTATTTTCAGTTTTTTGAGGAACCTCCATACTGCTTTCCACAATGGTTGAACTAATTTGCATTCCCACCGGCAGTGTAGGAGGGTTCCCCTTTCTCCACATTTGTCGCCAACCATTTGTTGTTGTTTGTCCTTTGGATGATGACCATCCTTACTTGTGTGAGGTGATATCTCATTGTGGTTTTAATTTGCATTTCTCTGATGATTAGCGATGTGGAGCATCTTTTCATGTGCCTGTTGCCATCTGAATTTCTTCTTTGGAGAAGTGTCTGTTCAGCTCTCTGCCCATTTTTTAATTGGCTTATTTGCTTTTTGTTTGTTGAGATGTGTGAGCTCTTTATATAATTTGGATGTCAATAACCCCTTATCGGATATGTCATTTATGAATATATTCTCCCATACTGTAGAATGTCTTTTTGTTCTACTGGTGGTATCCTTTGCTGTACAGAAGCTTTTTAGTTTGATAGAGTCCACTCATTCATTTTTGCTTTTGTTTCCCTTGCCCAGGGAGATATGTTCATGAAGAAGTTCCTCATGTTTATGTCCAAGAGATTTTTGCCTATGCTTTTTTCTAAGAGTTTTATGGTTTCATGAATTACATTCAGGTCTTTGATCCATTTCGAGTTTAATTTTGTGTATGGGGTTAGACAGTAGTCCAGTTTCATTCTCTAACATATAGCTGTCCAGTTTTGCCAACACCAGCTGTTGAAGAGGCTGTAATTTCCCCATTGTATATCCATGGCTCCTTTATCATATATTAATTGACCATATATGCCTGGGTTTATATCTGGGCTCTCTATTCTGTTACACTGGTCTATAGGTCTGTTCTTGTGCCAGTACCAAATTGTCTTGATTACTGTAGCTTTGTAGTAGAGCTTGAAGTCAGGGAGCATAATCCCCCCTGCTTTATTCTCCTTCTCAGGAATGCTTTGGCTATTCAGGGTCTTTTGTGGTTCCTTATGAATTTTAGAATGATTTTCTCTAGTTCGCTGAAGAATGCTGTTCATATTTTGAAAGGGATGGCACTGAATCTGTAGATTGCTTTAGGCAGGATGGCCATTTTGATAATATTAAGTCTTCCTATCCATGAGCACAGGACGTGTTTCCATTTATTGGTACCTTCTTTAATTTCTCTCGTGAGTGTCTTCTGGTTTTCAGAGTATAGGTCTTTCACTTCCTTAGTTAGGTGTACTCCTAGGTATTTTATTTTTTTGATGCTACTGTGAATGGAATTGTTTTGCTGATTTCTCTCTCAGCTAGCTCATTGTTAGTGTATAAGAATGCAACAAATTTCTGCATTTTAATTTTGTATCCCGGAACTTTGCTGAATTTAGATATTAGATCTAGTAGTCTTGGAGTGGATTCTTTAGGGTTTTTTTATGTACAATATCATGTCATATGCAAACAGAGACAGTTTGAGTTCTTCCTTGCCAATCTGGATGCCTTTTATTTCTTTGTGCTGTCTGGTTGCCGTGGCTAGGACCTCCAGAACTATGTTGAATAAAAGTGGAGAGAGTGGGCATCCTTGTCTTGTTCCCGATCTTAAAGGAAAAGCTTTCAGCTTCTCTCTGTTAAGTATATTGTTGGCTGTGGTGTTGTTATATATGGCCTTTATAATTTTGAGGTACTTGCCCTCTATGCCTATTTTGTTAAGAGTTTTTATCATGAATGGACATTGAATTTTGTCGAATGCTTTTTCAGCATCTATGGAGATGATCATGTGGTTTTTGTCCTTCTTTTTGTTGATGCAGTGGATGATGTTGATAGATTTTCAAATGCTGTACCATACTTGCATCTCTGGTATGAATCCCACTTGATCATGATGGATGATCTTTTTGATGTATCTTTGAATTTGGTTTACTAATATTTTGTTGGGTATTTTTGCATCTATGTTCATCAGGGATATTGTTCTGTAATTTCCTTTTTTTGTGGTGTCTTTGCCTGGTTTTGGTATTAGAGTGATGTTGACCTCATGGAATGAGTTTGGGAGTATTTCCTCTTTTTCTACTCCTTGGAGAACTTTAAGGAGCATGAGCATTAGGTCTTCACTAAATGTTTGATAAATTCAGCAGTGAAGCCAACTGGTCCAGGATTTTTGTTCTTAGGTAGTTTGTTGATTACCAGTTCAATTTCTTTGCTGGTAATTGATCTATTCATATATTCTGTTTCTTCCTTGGTCAGCCTTGGAAGGTTGTATTTTTCTGGAAAGTTGTCCATTTCTTTTAGATTATCCAGTTTGTTACCATATAACTTTTCATAGTATTCTCTCATAATTCTTTGTATTTCTATGGTGTCCGTAGTGATTTTTCCTTTCCCATTTCTGATTCAGTTTATGTGTGTAGACTCTCTTTTTTTCATGGTAAGTCTGGCTAGGGGTTTATCTAATTTGTTTATTTCCTCAAAGAACCAGCTCCTGCTTTCATTGATTCTTTCTATTGTTTTATTCTTCTCAATTTTATTTATTTATGATTTTAACTTTATTATTTCCCATCTTCTGCTGACTTTTGACCTCATTTGTTCTTCCTTTTCTAATTTCATTAATTGTGAGTTTAGAATGTTCATTTGGGATTGTTCTTCTTTTCTGAGGTAGGCCTCTATTGCAATATATTTTCTTCCTCTTAGCACAGCCTTTGCTGCATCCCACAGATTTTGTGGTGTTGAATTATTGTTGTCATTTGTCTCCATATATTGCTTGATCTCTGTTTTTGTATGGTCATTGATCCACTGATTATTTAGGAGCATGTTATTAAGCCTCCATGTGTTCGTGGGCTTTTTCATTTTCTTTGTGTAATTTATTTCTAGTTTCATACCTTTGTGATCTGAGAAGCTGGTTGGTAGAATTTCAATCTTTTTTAATTTACTGAGGTTCTTTTTGTGGCTAATATACAATCTATTCTTCAAAATGTCCCATGAGCACTTGAGAAGAAAGTGTATCCTGTTGCTTTTGGATGAAGTGTTCTGTAGATGTCCGTTAGGTCCATCTGTTCTAATGTTGTTCATTGCCTCTGTCTCTTTACTTATTTTCTGTCTTGTTGACCTGTCCTTTGGAGTGAGTGGTGTGTTCAAGTCTCCTAAAATCAGTGCCTTGCATTCTATTTCCCCCTTTAATTCTGTTAGTATTTGTTTCACATACGTAGGTGATACTGTGTTGGGTGCATAGATATTTATAATAGTTATATCCTCTTCTTGGACTTACCATTTTATCATTATGTAATGTCCTTCTTTGTCTCTTGTGACTTTCTTAGTTTTGAAATCTATTTTGTCTGATACAAGTACTGCAACTCCTCCTTTTTTCTATTAGTTTCATGAAATATTTTTTTCCATCCCTTTACTTTAAGTCTGTATATGTCTTTGGGTTTGAAGTGAGTCTCTTGTAGGCAGCATACAGATGGGTCTTGTTTTTATCCATTCAGTAACTCTATGTCTTTTGATTGGTGCATTCAGACCATTTACACTTAGGGTGATTATTGATAGGTATGTACTTATTGCCATTGCAGGCTTTAGATTCATCATTAACAAAGGTTTAAAGGCAATTCCCTTACTATCTAACAGTCTAATTTAACTCACTTCGTATACTATTACAAACACAATCTAAAGGTTTTTTTTTCTTCTTTTTTCTTCCTCCTCCATGCTTTGTAAATTATGAATCATATTATGTAGTCTTTGTCTTCCCTTTGATGACATCTATTTAGCCATAGGAATACTTCCATCTATAGGAGTCCCTCGAAAATGCACTGTGGAAGTGGTTTTGGGGAGGTAACATCTCTCAGCTTTTGTTTATCTGAAAATTGTTTAATCCCTCCTTCAAATTTAAATGATAACCTTTTCAGGTAGAGTATTCTTGGTTCGAGGCCCTTCTGCTTCATTGCATTAAATATATCATGTCACTCCCTTCTGGCCTGTAAGGTTTCTGTTGAGGAGTCTGATGATAGCCTGATGGGTTTTCCTTTGTATGTGATCTTTTCTCTCTCTAGCTGCTTTTAAAAGTCTGTCTTTATCATTGATCTTTGCCATTTTAATTATTATATGTCTTGATGTTATCTTCCTTGGGTCCCTTGTGTTGGGAGATCTTTGCACCTCCATGGCCTGAGAGACTATCTCCTTCCCCAGATTGGAGTAGTTTTCAGCAATTACCTCCTCAATATTGTTCCATTTGGATTAGTCACAGAGTTCTCTCAATATTCTTTCATTCTTAGAGATTCTTTTTTCTCTGTGTGCCTCAGCTTCTTTGTATTCCTCTTCTCTAATTTCTATTCCATTTACCGTCTCTTCTACTACATCTAATCTGCTTTTAAATCCCTCTATTGTATGTTTCATTTCAGATATGGAATTTCTTAATGATTGAATCTCCAATTTAAATTCATTCCTTAGGTCTTGAGTATTTTTCTTTACCTTCATAGGCATGTTTATAATTCTTATTTTGAACTCTCTTTCAGGAAGATTGGTGAGTTCAGTTTCATTTGGCCCTTTTTCTGGGGTTTGTGATATTTTTGTCACGACCATGTTCTTTTGACGTTTCATATTTCTGTGTGGTGCTCACTTGTGCACAGAGACTCCAGTCTCTGGAGGTGCTCAGCCCCTAGAGTGAGGTTGGGAGTTGTAAGGAAGCAGAGCACATGCCCGGGGGGAGGAAAGATCTGTTTCCTGATTCCCATATGTGGTGCCTGTGTCCAGTGTCAGAGCCAGTGAGCCAAGCACACATGTGTAAACCTCTGTGCTTTGCATCTCTACCTCTTGTTAGTGGGGCCTCCCTCTGGCTGGCCAGACGCCTGCGCCATGACTGTGGGTTTGTGAGTGGTACCTGCAGGCCAGAGGTAAGGCTCACCAGGCTGTATGTCACAGTGGGGGCCTCAGAGCTGAGTAGGCAGCCAGGGGGATGGAGAACCTGACATGCCTTAAAGTTCCCAACCGGCTGGGCAGACCATGCCCAGACAACCTTCTCCAGCTCTCCCTTGTCCTGTCAGCAATCTCCATGAAAACCACTCCCCTTCAGCAGCACTCCTGCTGCTAGGAAGCCTCTCAGACCATCCGCCCTTCCTCTGACACAGAGCGGCCGGGTGTGGATCCCCTCCTCCACAAACAGCTGGAATGTCAATTTCTCAAGCATTCTGCCTGTCCAAGCTCCCCAACGTCCAGAGCACCACACACTATAGGATTCTGCTCACAAAGCAGATCTCCAGGGCTAGGTGTTCAGCAGTCTCAGGCTTCCACCCCTCCCTGCTCTGTTTCTCTTCCTCCTGCCGGTGAGCTGGGGTGGGGGAAGGGCTTGGGTCCCGCCAGATTAAGGCTTTCATACGTTACCCTGTTTTGTGAGGTCTGTTCTGTTCGTGAGGTCTGTATGCAGTCTGGTTCAGCCTTCTTTCTTGTTGCTGTTTTAAGGTTAGTTGTATTAATTAACTATATTTTTGTACTGTTAGTGGTTTGGGGAGGAGCTCTTCATCTCACCTCTCATGCTGCCATCTTGAATTCAGCCCAGGTGCTGTATATTTTTATCTAAAACTTTCAAAACACACTTTGAGAAAGAATAACTACTTCATTTTTAGAGGTGAATAAACAGGTACAGTGACTCTAAACAACTTGTTCAAATGCATATTTTTTTTCTGATGCAAAATATTTACTCCAAGTTAGCTATGCAGTAGTTTTCCCCCTTGACCAACTTTTGATAACCTCATCTTTTAAATCTGTAAATAATGTTATCAAAATAATCTTAATCTTTGAAATAGCACAAAAACTTATATTTTACAATCCACTCTGAATATCAAGGCTGCAAGAATAACACATTTCCTATATGCAAATATTTTACAGCTGTACCCCACAAATGAAAGAAAGAAAGAAAAAAAAAAACACATAGGCTTGGTTAAAGGGCTAATGTTATCCAAGCAGGAATAAAAAATCAAGTCCTTATTAAAAACAAAACCTACGTTATTTCATTCTTATCATTAGGCAAAAAATAAAGCTGGTTGAGCCAGAAAACAGCTACTAATTCAGGCAACTAAAACTGATATGTGACGGGCGCCCACTTCCCACTTTCAATGATGACTGCGAGATACAGAGGTGTTCAAATACCACACAATAGAAAATAATCATTTTACATATAAGGCCCAAATTATTTACACTCAGAAGAGTAAATGACACTCAGAAGTCTAATTTCATTGAAGTCAATTGTCACATCCCATTCTTGTTGCACTTTAAATTGGAAAGGTGAGAAAATATGTAGTTTCTGTTCCAAAAGGTCATGTAGAAGCCAATTATTGAGCCTCCAAGGTTTCTGACATTCCTTTTTACTGAGCAACATTCAGAAACCAGACTTTTAACAAATGGCCTAAAACATTAACTTTCTAAGCCACCTCACAGTTTTCCTGTTCTTACCACATGCAGTATCTTAACTACACACATTTAAGTTTCAAAATAAAGGTGTATCTGGCCAGATATATTTATTTTTAGAGTTGAAGCACCTGTTAAGAGAATCTCTGAATGCATGATACTTAAATACCAAGATGAGATCCTACTCTAAAGGCAAGAAAAAAAGCATGAGAGTTACCTGGTATATATGCTGCAGAGAAAAGAGGACAATATTGCTTCTGCCAAACCCTCACATCCATAAGCTAAGTTTTTGGGACACTAATTCACTAAATTTCTGTTGTTCTTTCTAAGACAATCAACAAACTTTTCATTAACCCTAATGGCGTTATTCCCAATCAGTCTGTAGAATTTCAGCCTATCCTGTCCACCTTTAACTTTGTATTTTCTGTCACTATCATCCTTAGCTTTCCCTACTTCTGTTCCTCAAAACTTTCTCTCTGGTCTCTGGAACTTTCATCCTGTAAACTGCACATGTCAATACACTCAATTTGTTCTCAAAAACTCTCTTTTCTTGCTCCAAATAAAGCGAGGTTGGTTGTTTTTTTTCTGGACAGCCCTGTCAATGACAGGATTATTTTTCTCTCCAACCTAAAACACCTCAGATTTAGGAGATACTGTGGATATTCTCCTCGCTCCCTTCTGCTTACCCCAGATGTCATTTCCACCTGTCTTATGGAAAATGTCCTCTTTGATGTTCAAATTATTTGGTTATATCAATTGCTCCTCTTGCTATTAACAGTGTACTTTCATGTAAATTTTCATTTATTGAAGACTTGGCTTCTAGTTTACACCTTTCCATTCCTTCTCTATCTTGTTATTTTCCTTGTTGACTTCAGCATCTAAAATGGATGATTTTTCCAACACTCTAGCCACTAAATTCATCTTCAACATATTATTTTCTCTTCTACATTTCAGACAGCCAGTTCTATTGTCACACATTGGAATTCCTTTGAGATTATTAATTCAGTCACCCTACTCTGTGAACACAACCTCCACTCCATCCATTTTTTTGTGAATTAAGAATTATGGTTTAACTCTTTGGAATATCTAAACAGTTAACACATTTACTTCTTTCCCAACGAACCAATCTTTTATTCTTTTCTTAAATACTGTGGTCCATTGGTTAATAAATTATTTTGTAAGTAATATAAAATACTTTGGCCCTTCTGGCTTTTCTGCCCATTCCCTATAAAAAAAACTCCAATCCTGAGTGAATAAAACTATAGTCTAAACCTGTATGCCAACAGGTTAGAAGTTCTGGAAACTGTTATCCAAGAGGTCAAAATAGTTTCCATTAATTATAAAACCCAAATGAATACAAAAAGTGTATTCGAAACATATGGCCATCATCCATCGGGTGCTTTCTCACTCTCAGTAGATGATCTAATCTTTTTCTTCACCCTCTGATTGCATCTTCTTCAGCTTTCTGTTACCAAAATACAAAATCACTCACATCTGTACTCATTCCAAGCTGTTCCATCCCCATGAATAGAACAGCTTTCCATCTTTCATCTAAGACTAATCTTTCCACCTATATATTAGAACCTGTTCTATTTTTAGAAATTCTATACTAATACTCTTTTAAAATCAACCCCTAACAGACAAAAAGATTCTTCCCATTGACTTTTTTTATATAATTTATTTTGGTGTCAATAATCTTCAATTACATGTGCAATATCATGGTTATTAAACCACCCCCTTCATCAGGTCCCCCCCACCAGCTGCATTACAGTCACTGTCCATCAGCATAGTGAGATGCTATAGAATCACGACTTGTCTTCACTGAGTTGTATAGCCCTCCCTGTGCCTCCCCAACATTACATCTGTTAATCATAATGCCCCTTTTTCCCCCTTGTCCCTCCCTTCCCACCCGTTCTACTTAGTTCCTTTCCCTTTGGTAACTATTAGTCAATTCTTGGGTTCTGTGAGTCTGCTGCTGTTTTGTTCCTTCAGTTTCTTTCTTTGTTCTTATACTCCACATATGAGTGAAATCATATAATACCTGTCTTTTTCCGAGTGGCTTATTTCACTGAGCATAATACCCTCTAACTCCATCCATGTTCTTGCAAATGGTAGGATTTGTTTTCTACTTAGGGCTGAATAATATTCCATTGAGTATATGTACCACATCTTCTTTATCCATTCATCTACTGATGGTTGCTACCATTTCTTGGCTATTGTAAAAAGTGCAGCGATAAACATAGGGGTGTATATGTCTTTTTCAAACTGGGCAGCTGCATTCTTAGGGTAAATTCCTAGGAGTGGGATTCCTGGGTCAAATGGTATTTCTATTTTGAGTTTTTTGAGGGACCTACATACTCCATTCCACAATGGTGGAACTAATTTGCATTTCCACCAGAAGTGTAGGAGGGTTCCCTTTTCTCCACATCCTCGCCAACATTTGTTGTTGTTTGTATTTTGGATGTTGGCCATCCTCACTGGTGTGAGGTGACATATCATGGTGGTTTTAATTTGCACTTCTCTGATGATTAGCGATGTGGAGCATCTTTTCATGTGCCTGTTGGCCATCTGAATTTCTTCTTAGGAGAAGTTTCTATTCATGTCCTCTACCCATTTCTTAATTGGCTTATTTGCTTTTTCTTTGTTGAGGTGTGTGAGTTATTTATATACCTTAGATGTCAATCCTTTATCGGATATGTCATTTATGAGTATATTCTTCCATACTGTAGGATGTCTTTTTGTTCTACTGATGGTGTGCTTTGCTGTACAGAAGCTTTTCAGCTTGATACAGTCCCACTTGTTCATTTTTGCTTATGTTTCCCTTACCCAGGAAGATATGTTGATGAAGAAGTCACTCATGTTTATGTCCAAGAGATTTTTGCCTACGTTTTTTTCTAAGAGTTTTATGGTTTCATGACTTACATTCAGGTCTTTGATCCATTTTGAATTTACTTTTGTGTAAGGGGGTAGACAGTAGTCCAGTTTCATTCTCTTACATGTAGCTGTCCAGTTTTTCCAACACCAGCTTCTGAAGAGGCTGTCATCTCCCCATTGTATAACCAAGGCTTCTTTATCATATATTAATTGACTGTATACGTTTGGGTTAATGTTTGGATTTTCTATTCTATTCCACTGGTCTGTGGGTCTGTTTTTGTGCCAATACCAAATTGTCTTCATTATTGTGGCTTTGTAGTAGAGCTTGAGGTCAGGGAGTGTAATTCCTCCTGTTTTATTCCTCCTTCTCAGGATTGCTTTGGCTATTCAGAGTCTTTTGTGGTTCCATATGAATTTTAGAATTATTTGTTCCATTTCATTGAAGAAAGCTGTTGTTAGTTTGATAGGATTGCATTAAATCTGTAGATTGCTTTAGATAGTATAGCCATTTCGACAATATTTACTCTTCCTAGCCAAGAGCATGGGATGAATTTCCATTTGTTAGTGTCCTCTTTAATTTCTCTTTGGAGTGTCTTGTAATTTTCAAGGTATAGGTCTTTCAATTCCATCATTATATTTATTCCTAGGTATTTTATTCTTTTTGATGCAATTGTGAATGGAATTGTTTTTCTGATTTCTCTTTCTGTTAGTTCATCATTAGTGTATAGGAAAGCAACAGATTTCTGTGTGTTAATTTTGTATCCTGCAACTTTGCTGAATTCAGATATTAGTTCTAATAGTTTTGGAGTGGAGTCTTTAGGGTTTTTTATGTACACTATCATGTCATCTGCAAATAGTGACAATTTGACTTCTTCTTTCCCAATCAGGATGCTTGTATTTCTTTGTTTTGTCTGATTGCCATGGCTAGGACCTCCAGTACTATGTTGAATAACAGTGGAGAGAGTGGGCATCCCTGTCTTGTTCCCGATCTTAGATGAAAAGGTTTCAGCTTCTCGCTTTTAAGTATAATGTTAGCTGTGGGTTTATCATATTTGGCCTTTATGATGTTGAGCTACTTACCGTAGGCCCATTTTTTTGAGAGTTTTTATCATGAATGGATGTTGAATTTTGTAAAATGCTTTCAAGCATCTATGGAGATGATCATGTGGTTTTTGTTCTTCTTTTCATTGATGTGATGGATGATGTTGATGGATTTTCAAATGTTGTACCATCCTTGCAACCCTGAGATGAATCCCACTTGATCATGGCATATGATCCTCTTGGTGTATTTTTGAATTCGGTTTGCTAATATTTTGTTGAGTATTTTTGCATCTACATTCATCAGGGATATTGGTCTGTAATTTTCTTTTTTGGTGAGGTCTTTGCCAGTTTTTGGTACTAGAGTGATGCTGATTCATAGAATGAGTTTGGAAGTATTCCCTCCTCTTCTATTTTTTGAAAAACTTTAAGGAGAATGGGTTTTATTTCTTCTCTGTATGTCTGGTGGAATTCAGAGGTGAATCCATCTGGCCTGGGGGTTTTGTTCTTGGGTGGTTTTTTGATTACTGATTCAATTTCATTGCTGGTGTTTGATCTTTTAGTTTTTCTGTTTCTTGCTTGTTCAGTCTTGGAAGGTTGTATTTTTCTAAGAAATTGTATATTTCTTCTAGGTTTTCCAGCTTGTTAGCATATGGATTCTCATAGTATTCTCTTATAATTCTTTGTATTTCTCTGGGGTCCGTCTTGATTTTTCCTTTCTCATTTCTGATTCTGTTTATGTGTGTAGATTTTCTTTTTCTCTTAATAAGTTTGGCTAGGGGTTTATCTATTTTGTTAATTTTTTCAAAGAATGAACCCTTGGTTTCATTGATTTTTTTCTATTGTTTTATTCTTCTCAATTTTATTTATTTCTTCTCTGATCTTTATTATGTCCCTCCTTCTGGTGAGTTTTGGCGTCCTTTGTTCTTCTTTTTCCATTTTCAGTAATTGTGTCTTTAGACTATTCATTTGGGATTGTTCTTCCTTCTTTAAATAGGCCTGGATTGCAATATACTTTCCTCTTAGAACTGCCTTTGTTGTGTCCCACAGAATCTGTGGCTTTGTGTTGTTGTTGCATTGGTCTCCATATATTCTTTGATCTCTGTTTTAATTTGGTCATTGACCCATCGATTATTTAGAATGTTGTTAAGTCTCCATGTAATTGTGAGCCTTTTGTTTTCTTTCTACAATTTATTTCTAGTTTTATACCTTTGTGATCTGAGAAGTTTGTTGGTAGAATTTCAATATTTTTCAATTTACTGAGGTTCTTTTTGGGCCTCGTATGTAGTCTATTCTGGAAAATGTTCCGTGTGCACTTGAGAAGAATGTGTATCCTGTTGCTTTTGGGTTTAAACTTCTGTAGATGTTTGTTAGGTACATCTGTTCTAGTGTGTTGTTCAGTGCCTCTGTGTCTTTACTTATTTTCTGTCTGGTTGATCTGTCCTTTGGAGTGAGTGGTGTGTTGAAGTCTCCTAAAATGAATGCATTGCTTTCTATTTACTCCTTTAATTGTTAGTATTTGTTTCACATATGCCAGCGCTCCTGTGTTGGGTGCATATATATTTTAAATGGTTATATCCTCTTGTTGGACTGAACCCTTTAACATTATGTAATGGCCTTCTTTATCTTTTGCTACTTTCTTCATTTTTAAGTCATTTTGACTGATACAAGTACTGCAACACCTGCTTTTTTCTCCTTTTTATTTGCATGAAATATCTTTTTCCATCCCTTCACGTTAAGTCTGTGTATATCTTTGGGTTTGAGGTTGGTCTCTTGTAAGCAGCATATAGATGGGTCCTGCTTTTTTATCCATTCTATTACTCTGTGTCTTTTGATTGGTGCATCCAGTCCATTTACATTTTTCATGATTATCAATAGATATGTACTTATTGCCATTGCTGGCTTTAGATTCGTGGTTACCAAAGGTTCATGGGTAGCTTATTTACTATCTAACAGTCTAACTTAACTTTCTTGTTAAATTATTGTAAACACAATCTGATGATTCTTTATTTCTCTCCCTTCTTATTCTTTCTCCTCTATTCTTTACATACTAGGTGTTTTATTCTTTGCCTTTAGTTAGTATTTGGGAGGTCTGCTTTCTTTGCTATGATTTAATTTTCTCTGGTGACCTCTTTTTGGCCTTTGGAGTACTTCCACCTAGAGCAGTCCCTTTAAGGTATCCTGTAGAGGTCATTTATGGGAGGCAAATTCCCTCAGTTTTCACTTGTCTGGAAATTATTTAATCCCTCCCTCAAATTTAAATGATAATTGTGCTGGATACAATATTCTTGGTTCAAGGCCCTTCTGTTTCATTAGGTTAAATATATCACGCCATTCTGTTCTGTCCTGTAAGGTTTCTGTTGAGAAGTCTGATGATAGTCTGATGAATATTCCTTTGTAGGTGATCTTTTTTCTCTCTCCAGGTGCCTTTAATACTCTGTCCTTATCTTTTATCTTTGCCATTTTAATTATTATGTGTCTTGGTGTTGTCTTCTTTGGGTCCTTTGTGTTGGGAGATCTGTAGACTTCCATGGTCTGAGAGACTATTTCCTTCCCCAGCTTGGAGAAGTTTTCAGCAATTATTTCTTCAAAGACACTTTCTATCCCTTTTTCTCTCTCTTCTTCCTCTGGTACTTCTATAATGCGAATGTTGTTACGTTTGGATTGGTCGCATAGTTCTCTTAATATTTTTTCATTCCTAGAGATCCTTTTATCTCTCTGTGCCTCAGCTTCTCTGAATTCCTGTTCTCTGATTTCTATTCCATTAACCATCTCTTGCATCTCGTCCAGTGTGCTGCTAAGCCCGTCGATCGCTTATCTCATTTCTGCATTTTTTCTTCACTTCCCCCACTTCCTCCCTTAGCTCTTGCATATTTCTCTGTAGGTCCATCAGTATGGTTATGACTTTTATTCTGATTTATTTTTCTTCTTAGGAAGATTGTGCATATCCATCCCATCAGGCTCCCTCTCTGAGGTTGTCCGGCTAAGTTTTTTTTTACCATTGTCCTCTGTCTTTTCATGGTGATAGAAGTGGTCAGAAAAAGAAAAAAAGAAGAAAAAATGCCTGCTGGGTGTAGATTCTGTGAGGATGCTGTAGGTGGCACTGCTGATCCACTATTCCACAGCCGCGGCTGCTCCACCAGCCCTTTGTGGCTCTGGCCTGGGAGGGAACAAATGGGAGGCTGCTGATCTGTGGGAAGTCTCGGTATGGCTGCTTTTCCTGGGCACCTGCCAAGGAGTCTGAAATTCCCCAGAACTCCCAGCCTGCTTGGCTGAGTGCGCTGGGACGACCCTGCTCCTCTGTTGGGCCCCTGTCTCTTTAAGATTCCTAAAAAAGCACATGCTTTTCTTTTGTCCCAGGGAGCCAGCTTAGAGGACCCGGTTGTGTTGTCCTTCTCAGATCCTGTCCTTCTCTTTCTCTAATCTCTGATACACCACGCGATGTGTGTCAGTGCTCCCCGTGCAGATCACCAGGGCTAGTTATTTGGTGGGCCTGTCCTTCCACTCCCTCCCTGCTCTGAATCCTCTCTTCCCGCCGGTGCACTGGGGTGGGGGAGTGCTCGGTTCCCACCAGATTGCGACTCTGTATCTTACCCGCTTCGCGAGGTGCTGAGTCCTCTCATATGTTGTTGCAGGCTGAGTATTGTCATGTATCTTCTGGTCTCTCTTTTAGGAATAGTTGTGTTTGTTGTATTTTCATAAATATATATGGTTTTGGGAGGAGATTTCTGCTACCCTGCTCATGCTGCCATCTTCCCGGAAGTTCCCATTGACTTTTAAACATGC
This sequence comes from Phataginus tricuspis, assembly GCA_029783875.1. Classification (NCBI taxonomy): domain Eukaryota; kingdom Metazoa; phylum Chordata; class Mammalia; order Pholidota; family Manidae; genus Phataginus; species Phataginus tricuspis. The sequence continues at coordinate 58,677,649 of JAQQAC010020896.1, forward strand.
TAAACTTCCTCTCTTCTCAAAAAAAAGAGCAAATATACTAAACAAACCAGTAAACAGTTTGAAGCCACGTTCTCCCAGCAATGATGAAACTTGATTTCCATTAAAAAAAAAATCTTGTAAGAATAACCTACATTCTGTTTCTTTACCTGTTTCCTAACCTTACACTCACCCAAAAGACTAGGGCAATGTAGCTTCTGCCTCTCTCATTCCTCCACCACTCTTGCTGGTGTCCCCAATTACCTCTACAGAGGTAAATTCAGTGGATATTTTCACCTTGACTTTTCTGGAACTCTCAGCAGGATTTGACTCTGCTGCCACATCTTCTGCCCTGAAATACTTTCACCCTAAGGTTTTCCTGGGAATGCAAATTGGGTACCTTCTTCGCTTGCAGCTTGTCTTTGGTCTTGTCTACAGATTCAACAGCCTTTACACCTGTTTCTTCCCCTGCCTGGAATTTCTTGGCCAATTCTCCCCACATCATTCTTTTTCTGGTTAGCAGCCATTCTTCTTTAGAGTTTCTTTTTTTTTTTAGTAAAATTGTTGCTGACATCTGACTAGCCTTAATGCTCCCCTCAGCTTGACTAAACTTTACATAGATTCCTTCCTGACTATAAGCCCTTGACATTTCTTCTCTTAGAGCATTTACTTTATAAAACTTAAAATTGTATTTTCTTTCTCTTTCCATTGAAATGTAAATCTTCTCCCAGATTCCTATCAATTTTAAAACCCATGAATACCAACCTCAAAGAGCTAGCAACCATTCCTTAGAAATGTAATCAAGAGAGATAGTGACCCTATTTCTGTGGGATGATAGGAGCCAAACTTCTGGTAAGTGCCAATTAGCAAAGAAGGATAGCCTAACCACACTGACCAAACCTTTCCCTAACATCCTCGAGTAGTTTTCCAATAGCTAACTAAATGTATTTAATCTATTAGTTTATGCTTTATGTGTTAAACATAATTCTCAGGCAACATCAGTGGTTTTTTTCTCCTTTTGAAGGAGAATGAAAATTTTATTTGAATACGCTCTAAGGGAGGACCGGGCTAGAGTCAAGGTAGATAAAAGCAGGGTTACTTGAATGAAGCAGAGAGGAAGTAAAAGCAGAGGGAGGAAAGGGAAGCTCATAGGGCACGATCCCTTAGCAACTCTTAAAAGCCAGTGTAACCTGGAGTCAAGTGTCCACTTGAAACTACACAGAGTGGGAACTTAGTCTCTACCACCAGGGAAGCTGCACAGAGCACTGGATGGAGTGAAATTATATTCTGAGAACTTCTTAAAGGCAAAGAAAAGAAATTTTCAGGCATGCAGCTAAGGAGCATGATTGTATAGCTGCAGTTCCATCCAGGTCACCCAGACAATGGGAACCTGCAAGCCCAAATCAGAGCTTTCAGTAGACCTGCCATACTAGTCTGAACTAGGACAGGAGAGTGACACACTCGAAGAAAGGCAAGTGCAGGTAACCTCAGAGAGAAGGAGGCAACATCAATGATTAAAAAAATATATTTTATAATATCTTAATTTAATCTTCATTTGGTAATTTTTATTATTTTCTATAAGAATTTAAAATATTAAATTGCTTTACAGTATCTACTAGGTTAATAATTAGAAATATTTTAGTCAAAGCTATTATGACTTGAGAACTCATGCCTCTTTTTGAAAATGTAAGGATATACAATCCCACTTAAAAGTATTTCAAAATGAGTTAAATATTGTGACTACATACAAATAAAAATAATAAAGTGAAATTATTATTTTCATGTTGAAGTTTTCTTTATGTCCATCAAAAGATAATATGAACATTCATACTACTGTGGCCCAAGTTTTCTCTCCTAGTTTCATATTAAATGAGGTCAATTTCTGTATTACCTTTGTAGGTCTGCTTTGTTTTCAAAGTGAAAAACCCATAAAAAGCATTTTTGTTATTTCATGTTACATAAAAGGCAAAAGGGGATGGGAGATGATACTCCAAATAAACAAATAAACAAAAAATGTGTTCATTCCTTGGCATTAAATAGGAACATATTTTATGGTGTGAAATGTTATGTATTTTGCAAGTACATATTTTACATATAATAACATAAACTAGTATATGTTAATAAGTGATGTTTGGCAACTGAGCCACACAGGAGTTTCTAAATTCCTCTTGAAGATCTTTTGGCAAATACCATTGAAAACAGAAATATTTCTACCAAGCTCCCAAGGATATTTTAAAAAATGAGGTCAAGAAACTAAAGCTTGAAACCATATTCTACACAAGAATATGATACTTTATTTGACTTCTGACATCAACTAAAGAGGAAATTATTTGACTTAAGAACTTCATTAGGTAAAAACAATAGCAAAATTTTGGTTCAAACTATTTTGAATATAAGAAAGAATTTTTCCTTTGAAATCTCAAACTTATTTTTTACTCAAATGTTAAAATTTATCTGCTAAATATACTAGGTTCTGCATAGTTAAGTCTTTCATTTCTGTAGTATTTTCTACTTCTATTTCTACTGAGCAAACGCACATTTCAGTTTATACACCTAGCCAGGCATTTTTTTCTTACTAAAACCATCAAATTTCAACAAAATCAAGTTCATTGTCTTATGTCAAAACCACTTTTCTGTATGACTAATTACTTTAGCAACATCACCCTAGTTTTCAAAATATGTAAACATTTCTTCGAAACTAATAAACAGTACAAAGCCAAAAAAAAAAAAAAGACAAAGCCATATGAGAAGAAAAGACACTAACAACTAAGGACTAGCAAAACAACAGAGAAGAATAACAAACACAGACCTTCAAATATTGAAATTACAAGACACAAACTTCCCCACTGTTGAAGCTTCAAGTCCTGAGATTCCCGAGTTTCCTCACTGCCCCACATATGTCTTGGAAAGAGCTGCATAGAGACTTCTGACACAGAACAGCCAACAAGCACAGATAAAAGAAACTCCATGAACAGCTCATTCCCATTTGCAAAAAAAAAACAAACAAAAACCCTAGGAAAATAGTGTCTTATAAGACAAAAAAAAAAATTGGCAATACCACCTATACTCCAGTGAAGCACTACTGCAGAAATTACACACACACACACACACATCCTACTATATAGTTCATGGTTTCATTCAGGCCAAGCAGAGAGTCATCTGCTGGGTAGTGTCTAGAAGGTCTGAGCATGTAGCTTATCTTTCAGGCAATGGCAAATGCTTAAAATAACTCCATGATGATGAGAATATGTCAATGGACACAGAAGACAACTGATAGAGATCTTCATGTACAAAGCTAGAAAAATCAGAGGAGCAAAATAAAGTAGTACCCTAGATGGAATTTCGGGAAAGGAAATTGAGATCAGATAGAGTAAGGAATTCTAAACGAGTTATAGAGTTTACTTAATAACAATGTATTGATGTTGGTACTAGTATATGTTAATAACAAGAGAAACTGAGTGCAAGATATATGGGATCTTTCTGTGCTATTTTCACCATTTTTCTATAAATCTAAATCCATTCAAAAATAAAGTTGTTTTTTAAAGAAACAAATTGAAATTATAGAACTGAAAAATTATATAAACTAAAAATTAAAAACTCCTGAACTACTTCAATAGTAGAGCGGAGATGAGAGAGAATAAACTCACTAAATCTGATGAGAGATTAATATATAATTTTCCCAATCTGACAAACAGAAATAATATATTGGAAAAAATTAATAGAATTTCATAGATAAGTTTAATGCTCTATTAAACAAAGCTAAGAAGAAAATAATGAACTGAGAAATAGATCAGAGACTATTCACATGAGTATAAAAGTTAAAAATTATAAAAGAGGACAGGAGACAGAGAATATCAAACATCTCTTTAATTGAAGATGAGGACACAAGAAATGAAGCAAAGGGAATTCTTGAAGAGATAATGGGTGAGAAACTTCCAAAAAAAATGAAATACACCAATTCACAGAATCAGCATCCCAGTGAGTTAAACTGAAAAAGAATCCATACCTACAAATATCATAGAAAAGCTTTAAAAGAAGAAGAAAGAAAAGAGAAAATTAAAGGAGTGAAAGATTGACAGGAGGCCTCAACTAAATCTTGGAAGGCAGTAAAAAGAAGAATGACATCACAAATGGATTGAAAGGAACTGTCATATAATCTTCAAAATATTTTTAAAGGATTAAGGTAAATAACACCAAAAAACCTGGAAAATTTTCTGGTTAGCAGATGTACTTAAAGGAAATTCAAAACACACTTTAGGCAGAAATGATATCAAATAGAAGGGTAGAGAAGTAGGAAGGAAAGGAGAGCAAATTAATGATAAATATAAAGAAACATTTATTGTGTAAGACAGTGTGTTGTATAATTATTGTACATATTTTGGTAAATAAGCACATATACACATACATTTACATATATGAATGCACAAAAAAATGTAAGAAAGTCAGCAGGAGGTTAAAAATAATTAAATTTTCTTACATTCCTTTCATTTTCCATGAGTTGGGTTAAGGTGACAATAATCAAGTGGTAACAGATTTTAATAAAGGAATGATGTGTGTTGTAAAATTAATGTAATGTGAACACTAAAAGAGTAAAAGGGTCTATGGCTTCTAAACTAGAGGGAGGAAAATCAATGAAAAAGAAACCACAACCAATTCAAATAACGGCAAAAATTATATATATATACATATGAGTAGGGCAAAAAATTCACAATAAATGGTAGATTTAAACTCTGTATACATTATAAATCATAATAAAAATGAAATAAATGTTATACCTAAAAGTCTAGAGCCATATCTACCACATAAAAATACAGAATGTTAAAAGTAAAGAAATGGAAAAAAAATTAAATGAAAGTGGGTTCGATTAGATAGGTTGGTAGGTAGGCAAATAGGACAGATAGATAGGACTATAATAATACCAAATAAAACATACATAAGGAAAAAAATTCATTACTAGAGGTGAAAAAAGGTAACTTAGAATAATCAACATTTTCACTCATCACAAACACAGAAGTACAATTGTAAATGTACATATTTAAAAAGGTGGTGTCAAAATAAAGCAAAATTGATAGTGAATAAAAAAAATTAAGAATTGAAAAGTAGACAAATACTGTCTATTAAAACTGTGGGGTACAACTATAATAAATTAAATCCATATTAAAGAAAAAAAAAAAACTAAAGACAATTAATTGAACATACAAATAACCTGATTAAAAAATAGGCTAAGGGGAAAAAGAAAAGATGGCCGCATGAGTAAGGTGGTGGAAGTGTCCTCCCAAAACCATATATACTTTGAAAAAACAGCAAATACAACTATTGCTAAATGAGGGACCAAAAGATACAGTACACCAGCCAGGCTACATCTGTGAGAACATAACATTTCACATAAAAGGGTAAGATACAATGCCGTGACCTGGCAGGACCCAAGCACTCCCCCTACACCAGGTCACTGGTGGGAGGAAAACAACCAGAGTGGCAAGGGAGTGGAAGCACAGGGCTGCTAAATAACTACCCCTAGAAATCTACGCCAGGAGCACAGACACACATTGCATGATGCTCTGGATATTAGAGGAGTGGAAAAGCAAAATCCGAGACTAAGACTGTGAACAGGTTCCCACAGCCGGCTGCCCTGGGACAAAAGAAAAGCAGGCACTTTAAAAGTCTTGAAGGGACAAGGATTTAACAGGTGGATAAAATCGTCCAGGCACACTGAGACCAGCAGGCTGGGAACTTTAAGGAACTTCATGTGCCCTATCGCCCTGGTTGGCAATGCAGCTCCAAGGCCCCTCATGGCGATAAGCAGCCAGCCATTCCTTCCTCCCCCACTGGCACCTGCAAGCAAACTGGTTGTCCAAGCCATTGCTGCAGACCAGCTGGAGAGCAGCCCTGCCTACAGCAACCACACAACTTAACACAGAGGCTTCTCCCTGCATGTGGCTATCCAGCCCAGACTCAGAGGCTGCTCCTTGCGCACAGTTGACTGAACACAGAGGAGAGAGGCACAGAGACTGGGAAGCATGAAGGGGCTTTATTATCATGGAAGAACACACGCTGCTCGCCTGTGACCCCCACCAGCGCCATAGGCCATCCCAAGGGCCTCCCCACCCACAGAAGCATAAATCAACCCAGAGGCTGCTCCCTGAGTGTGGTAGACCTGCACAGACAGAGGAGATGGGTGCAGAGACCAGAAGGCACAAAGGGGCTTTGTTCTCATGTCAGAACATGCGCTGCTCACCTGCAACCCCTGCCAGTACCCTAGGACATCCACAGAGACACCACGCCCACAGCACCTTAGGGGATTAACCCAGAGGATGCTCCCTGCATGTGGTTGACTGACACAGAAAGAAGAGACAGGCGCGGATTATGGGAGGCACAAAGGGGCTTTGCTCTTGCGGCAGAACACACACCACTAACCTGTGTGTGTGCCCTAGGCCATTAAAAGGGATGGCCGCCCAGGGCAACTAAGGGGATTAAACCTGGGGCTGCTCCCTGCATGTGGTTGATAGGCACAGACAGGGGAGATGGGCACAGAGACCAGAAGGCAAGAAGGGGCCTTCTCCTTGAGGCAGATACAAGTGCTGCTGGCCTGCAACTTCGACCAGTGCCCTAGGCCATCCCAACAGCCACCCTGTCCTTGGCAGCCTATGGGATTAACACAAAGGCTGCTCCCTGTGTGTGCTAATGTGCACAGACAGTGGAGACAGGCAAGGTGACCGGCAAGCAGGAAGGGACTCTATTCTCGCAGCTGACACACATGCCATTCACCAGCAACCACTCCCATTGCCATGAAAAGGCAGAAGAACCTTGGTCAATACAAAATCCCTCAAACACCAGAAAGAGAGCTCAGTGAGACTGAAATCACCAATCTTCCTGGAAAAGATTTCAAAATAAAAGTCATAAGCATGCTGATGGAGCTACAGAAGAATATTCAAGAGCTAAGGGATGAATTCAGGAGGGAGATAACAGAAATGAAACAGACAATGGAAGGATTTAAAAGCAGACTGGACAAGGTGGAAGAGACTGTTAATGGAATGGAAATCAGAGAACAGGAATATGGAGAAGCTGAGAGACAGAGAGACAAAAGGATCTCCAGAAATGGAAAAATATTAAGAGAACTGTCTGACCAATCCAAACAGAACAATATTCACATTATAGTGGCACCAGAAGAAGAAGAGAAAGAAAAGGGGGTAGAAAGTATCTTTGAAGAAATAATTGCTGAAAACTTCCCAAATCTGGGAAAGGAAATAGTCTCTCAGACCAAGAAAGTCCAGATCTCCCAAAACAAGAGACCCAAGGACAACATAGAGACATACAATAATTAAAATGCCAAAGATCAAAGACAGAGTATTAAAAGCAGTAAGAGAGAGAAAAAAGATCACCTACAAAGGAAAACCCATCAGGCTATCATTAGACTTCTCAGCAGAAACCTTACAGGCTGGAAGGGAATGGCATAATATATTTAATGCAATGAAACAGAAGGGCCTTGAACCAAGAATACTGTATTCAGCAAGATTTCATTTAAATTTGAAGGAAGGATTAAACAATTCCCAGATAAGCAAAAGTTGAGGGAATTTACCTCCCACAAACCATTTCTACAATGTATTTTAAAGGGACTACTCTAGATGGAAGTATGCCTAAGGCTAAATGGCTGTCACCAGAAAAAATAAAACCATAGCAAAGAAAGTAAACCAACCAAATACTAGATAAATACAAAATAAAACCAACTATCCACAGCATCACTCAAGGGAAACACAAAGAGTACAGAATAAAACACCTAACATATAAAGAGTGGAGGAGGAAGAAACATAAGGGAGAGAAATAAAGAAGCACCAGACTGTGTTAATAATAGCATAATAAGTGAGTTAAGTTAAATGTTAGATAGTAAAGAAGCTGTCCTTGAACCATTGGTAACCACGAATCCAAAGCCTACAATGGCAATAAGTACATACCTATTGATAATCACCCTAAATGTAAATGGCCTGAATGCACAAAAGACACAGAGTAATAGAATGGATAAAAAGCAAGACCTATCTATATGCGGCCTACAAGAGACTCACTTCAAACCCAAAGACATGCACAGACTAAAAGTGAAGGGATAGAAAAGATATTTCATACAAACAATAGGAAGAAAAAAGCAGGTGTTGCGGTGCTTGTATCAGACAAAATAGACTTCAAAATAAAGAAAGTAACAAGAGACAAAGAAGGACATTACATAATGATAAAGGGGTCAGTCAAACAAGAGGATACAACCATTATACATATCTATGCACCAAACCCAGGAGCACCTACATATGTGAAACAAATACTAACAAAATTAAAGGAGGAAATAGATTGCAATGCTTCATTTTAGGAGACTTCAAAACACCACTCACTCCAAAGGACAGAGCAACCAGAGAGAAAATAAGTAAGGACACAGAGGCACTGAACAACACATTAGAACAGATGTCCCAGCAGACATCTATACAACATTCCACCCAAAAGCAGCAGGATACACATTCTTCTCAAGTGCACATGGAACATTTTCCAAAATAGACCACATACTAGGCCACAAAAAGAGCCTCAGTAAATTCAAAAAGACTGACATTGTACCAACCAACTTCTCAGATCACAAAGGTATAAAACTAGAAATAAATTGTTAAACCAGAAAGAAAACAAAAAGGCTCACAAACACATGAAGGCATAACAACATGCTCCTAAATAATCAATGGATCAATGACCAAAATTAAAACAGAGATCAAGCAATATATGGAGACAAATGAAAAGAACAGCACAATGCCTCAACTTCTGTGGGATGCAGCAAAGGCAGTTCTAAGAGGAAAGTATATCGCAATCCAGGCCTATTTAGAAAAGCAAGAACAATACTAAATGAATAGTCTGAATTCAAAATGAGTGAAAGGGGAAAAAGAAGAACAAATGAAGCCCAAAGTCAGTAGGAGGAGGGACATAATAAAGATCAGAGAATAAATAAATAAAATTGTGAAGCAAAAAACAATAGAAAAAAATTAATGAAACCAAGAGCTGGTTCTTTGAGAAAATAAACAAAATAGATAAACCCCAAGTCAGACTTATCAAGGAAAAAAGAGAATCTACACACTTAAACAGAATCAGAAATGAGAAAGGAAAAATCACGACGGACACCACAGAAAAACAAAGAATTATGAGAGAATACTATGAAAAATTATATGCTAACAAATTGGATAACCTAGAAGAAATGGAGAACTTTCTGAAAAATACAACCTTCCAAGGCTGACACAGGAAGAAACGGAAAATCTAAACAGACCAATTACCAGCAAAGAAATTGAATCAGTAATCAAAAACTACTCAAGAACAAAACCCCCAGATGAGATGGATTCTTCCTGAATTCTATCAGACATACAGAGAGGACATAATACCCACTCACCTTAAAGTTTTCCAAAAAATAGAAGAAGAGGGAATACTTCCAAACTCATTCTATGAAGCCAGCATCACTCTAATACCAAAACCGGGCAAAGACCTCACCAAAAAAGAAAATTACAGACCAATACCCCTGATGAACGTACATGCAAAAATACTCAACAAAATATTAGCAAACCGAATTCAAAAATACATCAAGAGGATCATACACCATGATCGAGTGGGATTCATCCCAGGGATGCAAGAATGGTACAACATTTGAAAATCCATCAATATCATCCACCACATCAACAAAAAGAAGGACAAAAACCACATGATCATCTCCATAGATGCTGAGAAAGCATTCAACAAAATTCAATATCTATTCATGATAAAAACTCTCAACAAAATGGGTATAGAGGGCAAGTTACCTCAACATAATAAAGGCCATATATGACAAACCCACAGCTAACATCATACTTAACAGCAAGAAGCTGAAAGCTTTTCCTTTAAGATCAGGAACAAGACAAGGATGCCCACTCTCTCCACTTCTATTCAACATAGTACTGGAGGTCCTACCCACGGCAATCAGACAACACAAAGAAATAAAAGGTATCCAGATTTATAAGGAAGAAGCCAAACTGTCACTGTTTGCATATGACATGATATTGTACATAAAGAACCCTAAATAATCCACTCCAAAACTAGTAGAACTAATATTTGAATTCAGCAAAGTTGCAGTATACAAAATTAACACACAGAAATCTGTTGCATTCCTATACACTAATGATGAACTAGCAGAAAGAGAAGGCAGGAAAACAATTCCATTCACAAATGCATCAAAAAGAATAATATACCTAAGAATAAACCTAACCAAGGAAGTGAAAGACCTATATCCTGAAAACTACAAGACACTCTTAAGAAAAATTAAAGAAGAAACTAATAAATGGAAATTCATCTGATGCTCCTAGGTAGGAATAATTAATATTGTCAAAATGGCCATCCTACCTAAAGCAATCTGCAGATTTAGTGCAATCCCTCTCAAAATACTGAAAGCATCCTTCAATGAACTGGAACAAATAGTTCTAAAATTCATATGGAAACATGAAAGATCCCAAAGAGCCAAAGCAATCCTGACAAGGAAGAATAAAGCAGAGGGGATCTTGCTTCCCAACTTCAAGCTCTACTACAAAGCTACAGTAATCAAGACAATTTGGTACTGGCACTAGAATGGACCCATAGACCAGTGGAACAGAATAGAGAGGTCAGATATTAACCCAAGCATATATGGTCAATTAATATACAATGAAATACATCATAAGATAAAGGAGCCATGCACATACAGTGGGGAAATGATAGACATTTCAATAGCTGTTGTTGGCAAAACTGGACAGCTTCATGCACGAGAATGAAACTGGATTACAATCTAACTCCATACACAAAAATAAACTCAAAATGGATCAAAGACGTGAATTTAAGTCATGAAACCATAAAACTTTTGGTTAGAAGAAAACATAGGTAAAACTCTCTTGAACATAAACATGAGCAACTTATTCATGAACGTATCTCCCTGGGCAAGGAAAATAAAAGCAAAAATGAACAAGTGGGACTATATCAAACTAAAAATCTTCTGTACAGCAAAGGACACCATCAGTAGAACAAAAAGACATCCTACAGTATGGGAGAATATATTCATAAATGACATATCTGATAAGGGGTTGACATCCAAAATACATAAAGAGCTCAAACACCTCAACAAACATAAAGCAAATAATCCAATTAAAAAAATGGGCAAAGGATCTGAACAGACACTTCTCCAAAGAAGAAATTCAGATGGCCAACAGGCACATGAAAAAATGCTCCACATCACTAATCATCAGAGAAATGCAAATTAAAACCACAATGAGTTATCACCTCACACCTTTTAGGATGGCCAACATCCAAAAGAGAAATAAGAACAAATGCTGGTGAGGATGTGGAGAAAGGGAAACCCTCCTAAAGTGCTGGTAGGAATGTAAATTAGTTCAACCATTGTGGAAAGCAGTATGGAGGTTCCTCAAAAAACTCAAAATAGAAATGCCATTTGAGTCAGGAATTCCATTCCTAGGAATTTACCCTAAGAATGCAGGAGCCCAGTTTCAAAAAGACATATATACTCCTGTTTTTATCACAGCACTATTTACAATAGCCAAGAAATGGAAACAACCTGTGTCCATCAGTAGATGAATGGATAAAGAAGATGTGATACATTTACACAATGGAATATTATTCAGCCATAAGAAGAAAACAAATACTATCATTTGCAACAACATGGATGGAAGTAGAGGGTATTATGCTCAGTGAAATAAGCCAGGCAGAGAAAGACAAGTACCAAATGATTTCACTCATCTGTGGAGTATAGCAACAAAGGTAAAGCTGAAGGAACAAAACAGCAGCTGACTCACAGCAGTCAAGAATGTACTAACAGTTACCAAAGGGAAAGGGGCTGGGGGCGGGTGGGTGGGAAGGGAGGGATAAAGGAAATAAGGAGCATTACAATTAGCACACATAATATAGCGGGGTGGGACACGGGAAAGGCAGTATAGCACAAAGAAGACAAGTGGCGACTCTATATTATCTTACTATGCTGATGGATAGTGACTTTAATGGGGTATGTGGTGGGGACTTGATAATGGGGTGAATCTAGTAACCAGAATTTTGCTCATGTAATTGTATATTAATGACACCAAAATAAAAATTAATTAATTAAATAATAAATAAAATAGGCTAAGTACTTGAATAGACCTTTCTCCACAGAAGACACACAAATTGTCAGAGAAATACAAACAAATGCTCAATACCCTGCCCTTCACATGAAATGTTTGTTAACCTCTGATAAAATCATATCCACCTTCCACATCCAAAATAAAACTCCAAAGCCTCCTCACTGAAAATAAAACAAAATTTTTTTTCCCTTTACACCTTTTAATTATTATTCTTAATAAAATGGTAGGGTATCCATTAAAATAGTGAATAAAATTCATATTGGGTAATTTTGCCTTGGTCCTGTCTATACAGAATTGATTACACCATTTGGCCGTCAAGTATGACTTAACATAATTACTTCTATCAGGTTATATATTCTTTTATTCCTAATTTTTTAAGAGTTTTTATTATGAATGAATACTGAACAGTTTTTTGGGGGGAGGGAGGTGGGCATGACTGTCTACTCAGAGGTTAGCAAACATTTTATGTAATGGGCAAGAAAGTAAATATTTTAGACTTTGCTGGACATATGGTCTCTGCAAAAACTATTCATATCTGTATCATGAAAGCAACCATACATAATACATTTTTAAAAAATGAGCATGGTTCTTTCATTAAGACTTTATTTACAAAACAAAGAACAGGCAGGACTTGGTCCTTAGGCAGGAGTTTGTAACTCCTGGTCTATATAATTGCTTCCCAAAATTTTACAGATACATTATTAGAATTAGTAACAGAAATTAGCAAAATTTTAATACAAAACCAAAATATTACAATAATATTTTTTCTATACTAGGACAAGAGAGAAAATATAACTTTAGCAACTAAAGTGTAACATACCTAGAAATAAATCTAGAAAAAACTGCAGGACTTTATAGATCAAATGGTTAAATATTAATGAAAGCCATTAAAAAACACCTAAATCAATGCATTGATGTGTTTTATTTGTGGACTAGAATATTTAAAATTGCAGATATGCCATTCCTTCTAATACTGACCTATAAATTGGTGATAATTCTAATTTTTAAAAATATCACATTTGGGGAGAATTTAAGGAACTGGTTCTATAATTTATGTTGAAACTAAAATCCCTATAGGAACCAGAGTATTTAAGAGGTAAAAAAGCAAGTAGGGTCTTTGTTTTATCAGATAAGAAGTATATGTTTTATTTATGTAGTATAGTGTTGATGCAAGGACTGACCAATGGAGTAGAAAAAAAGAGTCCAGAAGGAAACTAACAAGTGTTAGACTTTTCATAGAAAAGCACATCTGTTGTGATAGGTATCACTGATGACATATGTTGAATATATTGATAATATATCCAAAATTAAGATGGATCCTTTGTGAAAATCACCAAATGTGCTCTAAAATCAATCAACCATACATCACATCTCATTAATGAAAAGGTATCCCTCTTGTCAAGCACTCTAGGACACAAGCTTTATTCTTTATAGTCCTCTTCAAAATGCTTAGAAAAGCTTTGCATCAAAGTAACAGACGTTCCAAGTCTAACACTCTCAGGTCTCTGCAGGGCCCCATCCCATTTCAGTGGCAGGGTTATTTTGCTCTATATACTTCTCTGTCAATGCAAATTAATCACAATACATTAAAACACCTAGTAGACAAAAAGGGCCATTTTATTAGAAAGATGACCCATTAATAGCTTCTTAGAGGTGACAACATTAGCTGGAACCATTTCTACCCTAGTCCACCAGTAAAATCAAACAAATAACTTGCAATTAATAGTTAAAGAAGCCTTAGAGACCTAATAACAGTACAGGGACTATAGACAACAAAACTATATTATAAACATTAAAACTGCTAAGACACTATATCTTAACTATTCCCAACATTAGAAGAAATAATTATGTGGCATGACAGATATGTTACCTAATGATAGAATGACAATCATATTACAATGAAATGCATCAAATCAATAGACAGACTGTAAGCTGTTGTATGTCAAGTACATCTCAGTAAAATAAAAAAAGTAAAATCATTCACAAATCAAATGTTGCCAATATATTTTTGAAACTTCATGGTAGCATTTCATTTATATGAATATTTAAATGTTTAACACTCAATTGTAAATATTTCGCTTAAAAATGTTAATGTTAAAATTACCATTCCTATTTTTATTAACTACATAATAAATTTTATAGACCTTCCTACTTGACTTTTATCTCTTTAGCCTTAACTACATATGCAAATATTTTGTTTTAGTCATTCCTGAATATGTGTAGATTTAAAAAATTTAAACTATAAAATTTAAGAGCCTCTGTTGGATTAGAAGAGATCCCTGTGAGAATATAATATTTACAAACTGAAAGTTGTCTGTCATGGTTCCTTTATGTTTAACATGATCATTTCTATTGGTGAGGACTTAGTATATGTTAATAAATAACACTAAATTAACAAATAGAAATGTATTTCTCTCTTAAGTAAAAGTCCAGAGATGAGTATTCTAGAATTAGAGGTGGTCATACAAAGTTTACAGGGTCCCAGGGATCTTCCAGGTCATTGTTCTGCTGGTATCACTGTGTACCCTGGAACTCAGTGTATAAAGTGCTGCTAGGCCAAGGAAGAGAAAAATGGGTCAAGGAATGAGTTCAACTTTGCATACACAATAGTTATTCAGTTTTTGTGAAGAGACTGAAGATACACCATGAAACTAGAGAAATGCTGTTAGTCTGTGTCCCTCTCCCTCTCTCATGCCGTTTCTGGAAAAACAGAACTCCAAAGCAACCCATACGTGTCACCAAAACTGTGCTTCAATTAATGAATCAATACTAGTACCAACCATCAACAAAATGAAAAGGAAACCTACTGAATAGGAGAATATATGTGCAAATGATCCATCTGATAAGGGGCTAGTATCCAAAATAAAGAACTCATACATCTCAACATCAAAAAAACAAATAATCTGATTAAAAAATGGGCAGAGGTCCTGAGCAGACATTTTTCCAAAGAAGACATACAGATGGCCAACACACACAAAAACATATGCTCAACATCACTAATCATCAGGGAAATGTAAATCAAAGTTACAATGAGATCTCACCTCACACCAGTCAGACCAGCTAATACCAACAAGACAAGAAATAAGTGCTGGTGAGGATGTGAAAAAAAGGGAACCCTTGTACACTACTGGTGGGACTGCCAATTGGTATAGCCACTAAGGAAAGCAGTAAGGAAGAGTCTCAAAAATCTATAAATAGAAACATGATAGAACCAATAATTCTACTACTGGGAATTCAACTGAAGAAAACAAAATCACTAGTCCCAAAAGATATATGCACTCCTATGTCTACTGCAGCATTACTTACAATAACCAAAATATGGAAGCAACCTAACTGTCCATCGATAGATGAATGGATAAAAAAGAAATGGTACATACGTATAATGGTGTATTACTTGGCCATAAAAAGGAATGAAATCCTGCCATTTGTGACAACACAGATGTACCTGAATGATATTATGCTAAGTGAAATAAGTCAGTCAGAGAAAGACATATACCACATGATCTCACTTCTATGTAGATTCTAAAAAACAAAACAAAACCAAGAAAACTGAAATATATTCATAAGCCTAGAAAACAGACTGGTAGCTGCCATAGGAGAGAGGAGCAGAAGGATGGATAAAATAGGTGAAGGGGGAAAAAATTAGTGAGAATGCTTGGTATCTTATCTAGGTGATGGTTATGATCGCATAAACATGTCAAAATTCATCAAGTTATACACTAAGATTTGTGCATTTTATTGAATGTACCTCAATATAAACATTTTTTAAATAAAAATAAAAATATCCAACACACACACAAGAAATAACAACCAGTGGTTTTATCTTCATGACACAAATGATGAAGCTGACTCATCTTTACACTGATTCATCAGACTCAAGAAGTTGCCTGGCATTATGTTTTATAGGTGGGGGGATATTTATGTTCCCTTAGCTCACTGGCTTTGAAGTCACATTTGTTTCTAACAGTCAGTAGCATCATTCCTGAACATAAGAATCATGCCAGAAAAATGACTCTTGGGGAAATAATTCCAACTAGTGTTTTCCCAGGAATTATTTATTATCCAACAGAGACATAGACATAAATTTTTTACTCTTTTTCCCCAACTGGCTGCCTAAATAAGCTAAAGCAATGACCTTTTAGAGTCAGAATTGGAGACACTGATGGTCAAACTCAGTAGGTCCCAACTGCAGAAGTATATCATAACCACCTGAGGAGTGTTTAAAACACATGTACCACCCACACATTCTGCTCCACAGATACAGACCCAAAAGAATATTTTGGGTTCAATTGACTGAAGCAAGGAAATCTAAGTCTGCCATGTATACTTTCATAAAAATCCCAAATTATGCTTAAATACTCCAATCCCACAATTTAGGAACCACTGATCAGGTCAAATTCCTCTTTTGAGAAATATTAAAAGAAAAAAATAGCCTGCTACATCAAGGACTATAAAGGACCATAAGGGAAGACATATTTCACTTAAGGTCATATTCCTAGCACCTAGCACAATGCCTTTCAAAAAGTAGATAGTTGATTAATAAACTGTGTAAGAAGACTGTGTGCAAATGGCTGGGAGAAACAGATATTTGTCTTAAAACTGGGTAAAGGCACAATGGAGCTCCTGTGAGCAGTAAGCAAATGAGGCCATTTTTTAAGTGTTGACAGTACTAACCACTGTAAGACATTATCCTACTCCTCCCTTTGCTTATTTGCTGTTCACTGCTTAGCTTCATTACCAGAACATTAGCATCTTACACTGCATGCAGCTGCAGCATTCAGAACACTTCCTGACGCAAAGTGGTCAGGCATTCAAAGTTTGTTAAATGATTGTTAAAAGGAATATATTCAAAGGTCCTCATTGGTGGATATCAACAAAAAAGAAAGGCTTTAAAAAAATAAAAGTAGCTTTTCAGTAGTGACATCCTTCAGGCTTCATGAAAAAAAACTAAAAGCAATTTATGTAGAAATAAATGTTAATATCATCTGATTGCATTAAAACTACTTTTAATAATTTGGTGAATAACTTTCCACCCTTTTCTTTTTATGCGTGTCTCTGTGTGTATATTTTCGTAGAGAAAGGGTTGACACTTAAATGGTTTTTGTTCACTCACTGCTTTACTAAGAAATATGACATGCATAGTTTGTCACCAATGGTCATTTTGAATTATACATTCTAGAATATCAACAGTATAAACATTTACATTAAGAAAAGGGAAACTATTTCCAGGTAGCCTGTACTACTGAAATTGAAATTCTTTTCAAAACACAAAAAAAATCCTACAAAGTACAATATATGGATTTACTTTACTTATTAATGTTTGCAAGGTATATTACTAAATGCACCACAATTTATATAAGCATACCCATTCTGATGGTTATATGAGTGGTGCTGAGTGTTTTGCTGTTAGAAACAAGTAACATTCCTCTTCACATGTCTATTCATATATATGCATATATAGTCAGAGGATAAGTTTTAAGGAGAACAGTTGTTTAAAAAATGCATTCATTTCACATTATGCTGGATATTACCAAATTATCATCCAATGAGGTCTTAAAAACTAGGTTTCTGCACAGAGGGAATGGGATTGTTATTATCTTCACATCCTGGCCTACACAATCTACTACCAAAATTTGAAACTGTCAGTATCTTGAACATAAAAGTATTCACTATCTTAAAATGCATTATTTTAAATATAAATGAGATGAGGTTTAGATTAGTGAGGTTTAAACGTATATAAGACATTTGCATTCCTATTTGTGTGAATTGTATTTTCTTATTCTTTTTATATTTTTTGAATAATTAATATTTGATTGATATATAGGAATTCATCACACAAAAAATATATACTTTGTTGCATGGGTGTTTTCATAGATTGTATTAATGTTCCCAGTTCTTTACCCTTTACCATGCACTTCATCCTCTAAATCTGTAGTTCCTACATTATTTCCTCATTCCCTAAATCTGAGCAGACATTATGACTTACTTGGCTAATAGTAAGGCACAGAAGTTATGATGTGTGAATTCTAAGTCTTGTCCTCAAGAAGATTCCTGTGTTTCTTTTGTTTTATTATACAAGACACGATATTATACATTGACACAAGAAGGACATGTCCAGGCTAGCCTACTAAACCCATAAGGAGGATGAATATCAGGTAAAACAGGCCCAAACCAACTCAGCAGCCTCAAATGAGTCAGTCTAGGTAATTCTAAAACCATCTAACCTGCAGACATGTTAGAGAAACCACCTAAGATTAGCATGTCATCATGATTGTGGGTAAAATTGCAATATTTATAGAATCTCTTGGCTGGCCTTAGTGCATCTCCATTTCAATAGGAGTGTCCAAGAGGTGGAGAGAAGTAGTCCATCTCCACATCAACCAGTGATTACAAGAGGGAGTGAGAACATATCTGGACCAGAGAGGTTGGGTTGGGTACTTTTGCAGCCAGATCACGAGACATGGGCGAGCAGAAGTGGACAACTGCTTGTGAGCAATAAACGGGTTTCTCCTACTTTATTCCTCCCTTTGACTGATTTTGGCTTCAAAGGGAATTTGCACCAGGCTGGGAACATATTTTCCCCCCAGAGATACACCTGGAGATAGTCAGCAGGACCTGTGAACATGAAATTTGTCTTCATGGGTGTGACACTTGAGTGGGCTGCACCTAGAGATGGTGGGAACATACCTGGAAACCCCTATGGATGGTGGGGAGGTCCCAATGGCTGCTGTGGTAGGGGGATATGACTCACCATTACCTGCGGCAGTAGTGGAGGGTCTGGCTTCACCTGGGGGCATCCTATCAGTGGGGTTTCCACTAGGGGAGACCCTAGTGGGGAACTGGTCTAGGTAAAGCACCTCAATTCTGGGGAAGGGCAGAGACCATGGAAGCTGTAGAATTAGCTCTCCATGAGAAAGAAGACAGCATAGAGGTCCTGAGTGGCCATCCAGCAATCAGGATTGTGGGATGTCTTGTTTTTCAAGATAGTGGAAAGGGTTATTGAGGAGAGAGACATACTTCGGCATCACTTGGAGCAGTTGGGTGATGACTTATGGGATGCGCTTAAGAAAGAGCCATACTGATTGAGAAGAAGATATGCTAGCAGCAGGGGAGGAGGCAGCAGGGGTAGCCAAGCTGAAGGAGGCTGTGGGGGAGGGGGAGGAAAGAGTGGTATCTTCAGCCCCAGAGATGGCAGATCAGATGTTGGAGGAGGATGAGGCGGTGGAGCAAAGGGCCAAACTGTTGCAGAGGCCACTGCCCAAGGCACCACTCTCCTCTGAATTAAAGACCCACCCAGTTGTAATTAAGGAAATAAAATGCAATAAAAGTGGGCTCCTCAAGGGGAGGAGCCACCCCCTCCCCACATTGTGGAGCACTCCATGCTCTGCCCTATACCCAGGATGAGATGTTGGACATGAACATCCGGCTTTAGCAGAAGCCATTGGAACCTCTGCCTATATGGCTTTTGCATCCCTGGGATATGGGGGTGGAAAAAATTGTTATGTCGGGTTCTGAAATGGGTAGACAGGCTTTCCTGATAATTCACCCTTCCCTCCACCAGCAGTTGCTGAGTTCCCATCACAGCACAGGGAGTCAG
Source organism: Phataginus tricuspis (assembly GCA_029783875.1). Taxonomy (NCBI): domain Eukaryota; kingdom Metazoa; phylum Chordata; class Mammalia; order Pholidota; family Manidae; genus Phataginus; species Phataginus tricuspis. The sequence continues at coordinate 58,697,359 of JAQQAC010020896.1, forward strand.
GTGTCTCTGGATTGTCTGAAAGGAGACATCAGGGCAGTTTGGCTTAATCAGGGTGATTTACAATACTTACTCACTAGCTGGAAAATGTATGCAGAGCTCCAGCAGGTGTTACAGGAATTGGGCATGAAAAATAGCATCTATATTATGTATCCCCAGGGCCCTGATGAGGTTCTTCATAGGAATGAGAAATCTGGTGCTTCATACAGCTCCCCTATCTCTCTTTGGGTCCCTAGTACCTATTCTTGCCCCCCATATAGGACAACCCATAAGTGGCTACTTGTACTTTAGCAGATCTGGGAGATGTTGAAACAATAAGAGCAAAGAAGGAAGTATGAGCTACAATGGAAAGGAGAGGTTCAAAGGGCCCCATGAAGGTCTTGAGGCCCCAGATGTGGGATGATTTGATAAAGGTGGGGGTAGGGAAAGGAAAACTTGATGGGCAGCCCAATAGCATCTTGTTAGAATTGTGGCACCAATTAAAGCCAGAGCAGCAGTTCTAGCCACTGAGGTCCAGGACATGGAAGCCAGAGGCAAAGCCCCATGTCTGGCCTGTATCCTTGCAAAACTTCCTGGGGGACATGTGAGGTGAGATTTCTGAAGGGGTGGGTTGTGGGTAAAATTGCAATATTTCCAGAATCTCTTGCCTGGCTGTAGTGCATCTCCACATCAATAGGTGTTTCCAAGGTGTGGAGAGAAGCAGTCCATCTTCATATCAATAGGTAATTACAAGGGTGAGTGAGGACTTATCTGGACCAGAGAGGTTCAGTGGGGTCCCCTTTTGCAGCCAGGTCATGAGAGACACGGGTGAGCAGAAGTGGATGACTGCTTATATGCAATAAATGAGTTTTCTCTCACTTTACTTCTCCTTTTTACTGATTTCAGCTTCAATGGTAATTTGCCTGGGCTGGGAACACACTTATCCCCCAGAGTTACAATGATTCAAAAGTCTTAATAATTGATTGTGATTTTAAGCCTCCAAGTCTCAGGGTGGTTTGTTACGCAGCAATAGGAAATTGAAGTCCCTCAATGTTTAGGCTCCTTTTGTTCCTTCTTCCTTTTGTTCCTCCCTTTCTCTCCTTCCTGTATTTATATGTAGCAAGATTAGTACCCTCTAAGTATTCTTCATTCTCCAAATATTTCAGTTTACCTTGTATTTTTATTTTTTTTTGTGGTTATTTTTAGTTGGAAATGACATTAAATTTATTTATCAATGTAGATAAAATATTTAGCGCCATTCAATTCCAATAAATATTGATCTATATCATCATTTAACTGTAAGATTGTATTTTATTACATGGGTTATTTTCATTTTTTCATGCTTAAAGGTCATGCCTTGTGAACATCTTCCCTATATTTTTCACAGATGCTTCAGGGCAAATATCTGGAAGTGGAACTGCTGGGTTTATGTGTTTTAAAACCTTTATATGTATTAAAATTTTCCCAGGAAAATTTCCCAGGTAGAGTTATACCCACACTAACAACTTGTAAGTTTACTACTCCCCTGAACACTTTGACTATTGGCAATCCTTTATATATTTTTCCATATGATAAATAAGGAATGATAGAAGTGGGCAGTTTAAATTTACTGTGTGTACATGCTCTCAGGGACTACAAAGAAAAAAATCATGTCATATGTGATTAACTATATGCTGAAGAATGTTTGCTTCCCTGGACTTTCATGTAATTCTTGCAAAATCTTATTATTTTAGAAATGTCTGGGATCTATATAGTAACAACACACTAATGTTTTCCTCATAATCGTTATGGCACCCCATTTTGTTTGCCAGAAGACACATTTTCCATTTATACCTTACTACCTGTTCTCCATGTATCAGAATCTTAAATAAGATCAAACTCTCTAATTATAATGGTATTCATAAACTTTAATTTGCTTTTAAATGTCACTGAAGATTTGTTTCTAGCACACCCACAACATGAAAGTTTGAAAAATACATAAAAAGTATAAAAGACCTTATATTTTCAAGGCAAAATAAGAAATTCCAAAAATACAATGAGAATGTTATACCACTTTAATGCTAGAACAAATTTAATTTCCAACTATCAAATTTTCCTTGCTTCTCCCACTCTTATCCTCTGAGGAACAAGAGCATATGCTTTTTAAAATTTTCCAAAGTTTCATTTAAAGCCTAAATTCCTTTAAATTTTCTTTTACTTTATTAAGAGGAAAGATATATATTTTTGGTATTATGAAAATATTGTTCAACCTGAAAACCACACAAACTGTGTACCTTGCAAACTAGTAAAATTAGTGAAGGTTAGTGAATACCAGACTAATATGGGGGGCTCTGTCCAGTTTAGGGTTTATAGTAAAATTGCTTCCAACATTATGAGTGTATTCTAGCAGTGATATTGTAAGAACAGAATGCATCAAATTCAGGTCTACCCAGGAAAGGGGCACTTGTTAATAACATGTTTGCATTCTTGACACTGAACCACCTTCTTTTTTACCATGTTAAAAACTGATCACCCAGAACTCAAGGTGACCCAATTATACCTCCTAACAGTTACTTTTTAGGAATAAAAAATAAATCTAAGTCTAAATTCATAGCAGTTTCTCATTTTGGTCTAAATGGCATAAAACAGCACTCCTATTATGGTTGGGTGAAAGAAACCTCTTTTCTCTCACAGTGAATAGAAACAAAAAATTATGGTGCCCTAAAACTACCAACAGTCATTTTGCTACTTTGAGACAAGCCCTCTGTAGGACAAAGCCAGCACCCCTAGGATAAAAGAACATAGAGAAATAGAACCTCAGCCTTGCAAACATGTTAAATAATTTTAATCTGATGTTTTATCTCTGGATGGTTCAGTTTTGTGCACCAATAAAACTGTTATTGTTTATGCCACTCTGAGTAGGATTTTTTGTTATTTACAACATAGTCATATTTATGAAGAACATTGCTTAAAAGGACAGTGAATCAAATTCTTGATATTTGTTGCAATCAAGGAAGTTCACCTGGTATCACAGATGCAGAGAATATACTAATAACATTGTGATACAAACTGACAGTCACTCATTCTAGAGGAGAATATGTTTCCTAAAATTCTTGGTTGATGGGTTATTCATGTTCTATCCCAAACACAGTGGATGAAGCAGATTTTCTAATCTCTATTTGATACTATGTTTCCTGAATGGAACATTTTTTATCTTTTATTTTGAAGGTTTTAAAAACATTGTTTCATATATGGATCAGTTATCCTGATACATAAAATATTCCAATGAGTTATGAATTATTTTAAAGAACGATCCTTTTTAAACCAAAAAGAAGGAAATATTTTCACCATGCTAATGTCCAGGATAAAGACAAAATGTCAGCTAGTATCCAAGAGACCAAATTAAATCACGAACTATGCTCTGTTTATACTTCAAACACAAATTAAAATTGTTTATTTAGCTAACATATTCAGCCTGGATTACATGTCATTAGTGTCCTTTATAATATCAACTGTGTTTGAATTTCACAAGGCTGCTAGAAAATTACATTCTTATATTTCAGAGCTAGGAATAAAATTAATGCAGTACTTTGGCTATGAAATACCTGTAATCAGATGAATTATTTGTTGAAGAGAATCTAAAATCTTAATTTTTTATAAATAAAACAAAAATTTAAAGTAATTCTTTAAATCGCTGATCAATTCTTAACTTGCACTTGCCATTAATGTTAGCCAGCTCAACACCAACTGCTTATATCTCTCTTAAAATATAATTAATTTTCTCTTCCTCTCTGTAAAGTGCTGTCCTTGACTATCATAGGATGGATGCACTAATGCCAGAGCACATTTCCCTCTGCATTGTTTGAAGCACTTTATAGCACTTACATTTATCTATTTCTAGAATCATTTCATAGTGGAATGTCAATAAGCTGTATGAGTTACTCATGTCATTACTTGTAAGTGGGTAACAAAGTTTATCTAGGAATGAATAGTAAAGGGGTACTAAATTTATGTGGTCCAAAACGCCACAGTAATTTTCTGATCAAGATAGTGAAAGTGTTAGATTCTCAGGAGAAAAAAATATTCCTATTCCTCAACAGGGATTAATTGTTTTTCTCTCTGCAGGCTTCAGAACCAGTTACGTTTTTCTGCATTCTGTGACACTGGTGAAAATCTACACAAGTAATACTGCAGCATCTCCAGCATCACAGAAGGTGGTAAGTGGAGTCATCTGCATTGGGAGAGGGAATGGGGAGAGTATTTCTTCTGCTCAGGACCCTTTTTACTACTTTCCTAGTTAGCTCTCATTTATTCTTCTGTTCCCGAATATCACCCAGGATTTGGATAAGCACTCCGCTTATAACGTATTTCACAGCACTCAGTAATTTTCTTCATAATATGTATCAGCTCTTAACTTCATGTCATTCTTTAATAACTGCCCTGCTCCCACATGGCCCCATTAAATAAGCTGTAAGTTCCAAGAGGGCAAGGACCATGGCCATTTTGACCACTGTATAAATATGTATGTGTGTGTATATAGTTCTTCAGCTTTAATGTTTAGTATAGAGGAGACACTGAACACATATTTTTGAAAAAATAAATGAGTAAAAGACACAGAGGCAACATCACTTGGCAGATGTCATTTTCCCTAAGACAGGGATGAAAGAGGATTCCTGAAAACATGTAAACCTCAGTCTTGAAGTGCATTCACAGAATTGTGGGAAGCTGGACATAAATGCAAATTCTCCCCACACATACCCAGATTTTGCAAGAAATGAAGTAACTGTGGACAAGGGGATGTGAGAGAATAAAATTGGGTGTATGGATTTTTTACAGATGAGAAACCCAAGACTTCCCTATGCCCAGATATACCCTGAAAAACTAATTTTTTATTTGCAATTTGATACTATGTTTTGATAATAAAACCTTTTAAATTAAGAATGGTGCTGTGGAAAAAGTACTTGTGGCAGAGACAACCTTCTGTATTCACAAAATCATCCTATTTTTCTACTGGGAATACAGTTAATTTACATTTTCCAACCTTTGTGCATTAAGTCAGGGTTATGCAATTACAACCAATAAGTGGTATGTGGATGAAGATGAGCCCCATAAAAATCTGTTTGCATCATCCTTTCTCTTCATTCAAGGTCAGTTTTACAGATAATGTACAGAAGTTAACAACACAAAAAGCAAGCCCTAGTCCTTGAGAGACAGAAGCAGAATGCTTCCCATACCTCTCTCTCCCTATAACCCTTCAACTTGGCTTGCATACTGCCACACAAGTGAGCCTGTATTTTGTTGTGTTAAGCCCAAGAATTGGAGTTGCTTATTACAATATTTAGCCCCCTATCTAATCAAGTACAGAACTTTGATATTGCCACCAGAACTCCAAAAGTTAGTAGAGAAAAGTGAGATGGATCTCTTAACAACATTCTGGGAAACAATCACCAGGAAGATATCAAAAGCAGTTGGGCGTCACTGGTAGTAGAAGAGGTACTGATTTAATGATATGTCACTTTTTCTATTTTTTTAACTATCTTGGACATAGATCCTCATTTGTCTTCATTTGTGATTCCCCGAAGTTACCCAGCATAGTGCTAAGCTTTTGGGGAACAATTAATATAAGCTTGATGAATAAAATCAATTTTTTGCCTTTTCACACCTAGTACATTACAATGAAATTGCAAGGTGTGGTGCAGGGGAAAAGGCATGGATTCTGGAAGCAAAAAAAATTCTGGCCATCAGGCCGAATTTACCATAGCTGTGCAGAAATGGGTATTTTTACACAGCTACATAGGTGGCTATGTAAGAAAGGGGAATCTATTGAATATATCTTGTCTCCAGTTTTCTCATCTTTAAAAGGAATATTATAACTACTCCCTTAACATATGATTAAACAGAATAACATACGTGTCTGGTAACTCACACAAGCAGGGGGTTCAAATGTGCTTACTAGATATTTAAGTGGAAGACATACTATTCTTTTCAAGTCATTTACAAGAAAAAAATTTTCCCAGAGTGCTCTTTTCATTTGGTTTCATTCTTATTTTGTAATGTTTATAAATAAACATAAATAAACAATCTTTATGCATGAATACAAATGGATACTTATAGAACTCTTTTCTTCAGATTACATTTACTTCACTTTCTCTCAAACATATTCTAGCACTATATATTTGTTCCTTAGGCAAAGTCTACAACTAAGATTATTATTCACTTTATCTTCTAATAAGATAATAGAATTGGAACCAAAGTGAAACATATTAATTATGGGGTTAAATGCCTCAACATTTATTCTTTATCAAGTTGTGACAAGAGACAAGTATAAAGCAAAACATTCAGCGAGTAGTCAAGATATTTAACCCATTTTTATATGAGGTAAAATCCTTTTTTGGAAATTTGTTAGTATATCAATAAAAACAAAATATTTACTTAAAACATTTTCTCTTAAGTTAGTGACTCATTTCTTATTTTCAAACTAAAACTTTAAAGATGAAAACTTGATCGATTTATCATATATATATATATGTAAAATAATTACAATGTAGTGAAAAAGCAGAAAACTAAGAGTTACCCAGACCTTCACTGCAAAGTTTAGTTGATGAATGTGCAAAACCTGTGTGCTTTATGAATGTAAGACCCCAAGGAATTCTGGTGACCAAGTTTGCCATGTTTTTCTCCACTTTTTTCATTATGTTTGACATTTCTAAGGCAGAGCTTCATTACACACAAGTAATCTACAGCAACAGACTGAGGAAATGAGATTTACCAGTAAATGTGGAGAAAGAGGAAGAAGGGAACAAAATGAGCACTGAATTGGAGTAGGGCTTTGGAGGTCCATCAGTGCTGTGTCATGTGTCTGGGTGAAATATTGGAGACTGCCAGGGAAGGCGCTTAAGACTCAAGAGCAAACTAATTTGTTATGATTTGTTATGCAAAATCAATAATCTGGTCATGTGGCTACTACAAAAAGGAAATGACAAAATTATAAAATATCCCACTTTTTACTGCATTTCATAGCCCTCTGATGCTTATGTAAGTGAAAAAGAGCAAAAAGGGCAAGTTTTGCCTAGCCAATAATAAAAGGTATTGATAGCTTCTAGGCACTCTGATCACTTATTTACATTTTCTTATTCCCCTCATACATATAGCTGATCACACCACTTGTTGATAGATTTTAAGAGTTTAACTTCAGCATACCTTTTGCCAAGTTTACAGGGGTAAGATTAGAACTTCTCATAATAGTATTAATAATGCATCTTCAGTTGTCCCAGTTAAAAACTGTCATATACAGAACTTGAGAGATTCAAGATGGCAGCGTGAGAGGTGAGATGCAGAGCTCCTCCCAAAACCACAAACAGTACAAAAATATAGTTAATAAATACAACTAACCTTCAGACAGCAACAAGAAAGAAGGCTGAACCAGACTGCATACAGACCTCATGAATAGAGCAGACCTCAAGAAACAGGGTAATGTACGAAAGCCTTAATCCAGCAGGACCCAAGCCCTTCCCCCACCCTAGCTCCCTGGAGGGAGGAAAAGAAATGGAGCATGGGAGGGGGTGAAAGCCTGGGACTGCTGAACATCTAGCCCTGGACATCTACTTTGTGAGCAGAATCCTATAGTGTGTGATGCCCTGGGCATTGGGGAGCTCGGACAGGTGGAATGCTTGCGAAATGGACATTCTGGCCATTTGTGGAGGAGGGGATCCACACCTGGCCACTCTGTGTCAAGAGGAAAGGCAGGGAGTCTGAGAGTCTTCCTTGCAGTGAGAGGGCTGCTGAAGGGGCAGGGTTTACAAGGAGCTTGCTGTGCAGGAGAAGGGAGAGCTGGACAAGGTTGCCTGGGCGTGCTCTGCCCAGCTGGTTGAGAACTTTGCTCCATCCCCCTGACTGCCTACTCAGCTCCAAGGCCCCCCACTATGACACACAGCCTGCCTCGCCTTCATACTGTCCTGCAGGTGCATGCTCACAAACCCACAGTCACTGCACAGGTGTCAGGCCAGCCAGAGGGAGGGCCTGCCTACAACAGCTAGAGACGCAAAGCAGGGAAGATTACCCATGTGTGCTTGGCCCACAGCCTCTGACACTGGAGACAGGCACCGCAGATGGGAAGCGGGAAACAGATCTTTCCTCTCTCCAGGCACCAGCTCCGCTCCCCCTATATGCCTCAACCTCACTCTAGGGGTGAGCAGCTCCAGAGACTGGAGTTTCTGCACACTAGTGGGCACCACACAGAAATATGAAACGTCAAAAGAACAAGGTTCAGACCAAAATCTCATAAACCCCAGAAAAGGGTCAAATGAAACCAAACTCACAAATCTTCCAGAAAGAGAGGTCAAAATAAAAATTATAAACATGCTTATGGAGATACAAAAAAATATTCAAGACCTCAGGAATGAATTTAAGATGGAGATTCAATAATTAAGAAATTCCATATCAGAAATGCAACATAAAATGGAGGGATTTAAAAGCAGATTAGATGTAGTAGAAGAGACAGTAAATGGAATAGAAATTAGAGAAGAGGAATACAAAGAAGCTGAGGCACAGAAAGAAAAAAGGATCTCTAAGAATGAAAGAACATTGAGTAAATGGTGTGACCTATCCAAATGGAACAATATTTGCATTATAGGGGTACCAGAAGAAGAAGAGAGAGGAAAAGGGAAAGAAAGTGTCATTGAAGAGGTAATTGCTGAAAACTTCCCCAATCTGGGAAAGAGATGGTCCCTCAGGCATGGAGGTGCACAGATCTCCCAATACAAGGGACCCAAGGAAGACAACATCAAGACATACAATAATTAAAATGGCAAAGATCAAGGATAAAGACAGACTTCTAAAAGCAGCTAGAGAAAGAAAAAAGATAACATACCAAGGAAAACCCATTAGGCTATCATCAGACTTCTCAACAGAAACCTTACAGATTAGAAGACAGTGGCGTGATATATTTAATACAATGAAGCAGAAGGGCCTTGAACCAAGAATACTCTACCCGGCAAGGTTATCATTTAAATTTGAAGGAGGGATCAAACAATTTTCAGATAAGCAAAAGCTGAGAGAATTTACCTCCCACAAACCACCTCTACAGGGCATTTTGGAGGGACTCCTATAGATGGAAGTATTCCTAAGGCTAAACAGATGTCATTCAAGGGAAGACAAAGAGTACAGAATATGATTCATTACACACAAAGAATGGAGGAGGAAGAAAAAGGAGGAAAAAAAAAGAACCTATAGGTTGAGTTTGTAATAGTATACAAAATAAGTTAAATTAGGCTGTTAGATAGTAAGGGAATTGCCCTTGAACCTTTGGTAACCACATATCTAAAGCCTGCAATGGCAATAAGTACATACGCATTAATAATCATCCTAAATGTAAATTGTCTGAATGCACCAATCAAAAGACATAGAGTTACTGAATGGATAAAAAAACAATACCCATTTATATGCTGCCTACAAGAGACTCACTTCAAACACAAAGACATACACTGACTGAAAGTAATGGGATGGAAAAAGATATTCATGCAACTAACAGTGAGAAAAAAGCAGGAGTTGCAGTACTTGTATCACACAAAATAGACTTGAAAACAAAGTTGCAAGATACAAAGAACATTACATAATGATAAAAGGGTCAGTCCAACAAGAGGATATAACTATTATAATTATCTATGCATCCAACACAGAATCACCTACATATGTGAAACAAATACTAACAAAATTAAAAGGAGAAATAGAATGCAATGCATTCATTTTAGGATACTTCAACACATCAGTCACTCCAAAGGACAGATCAACCAGACAGAAACTAAGTAAAGAGACAGAGGCACTGAAAAACATATTAAAACAGATGGACGTAACAGATATCTACAGAACACTCCATCCAAAATCAACAGGATAGACATTCTTCTCAAATGCACATGGAATATTTTCAAGAATAGATCATGTATTAGGCCAACAAAAGAACCTCAGTTAATTTAAAAAGATGGAAATTTTACCACCCAGCCTCTGAGATCACAAAGGTATGAAACGAGAAGTAAATTACACAAAGAAAATGAAAAAGCCTACAAACACATGGAGGTTTAATAACATGCTCTTAAATAATGAAGGGATCAATGACCAAATAAAAACAGAGATCAAGCAATATTTGGAATCAAATGACAACAATAATTCAACACTACAAAATCTGTGGGATGCAGCGAAAGCTGTGATAAGAGGGAAATATAATGCAATAAAGGCCTACCTCAGGAAAGAAGAACAATCCAAAATGAACAGTCTAAACTCACAATGAATGAAACTAGAAAACGAAGAATAAATGAGGCCCAAAGTCAGCAGAAGGAGGGACATAATAAAGATGAAAGCAGAAATAAATAAAATTGAGAAGAATAAAACAATAGAAAGAATCAATGAAAGCAGGAGCTGGTTCCTTGAGAAAATAAACAAAATAGATAAACCCCTAGCCAGATTTATCAAGAAAAAAAAGAGTCTACACACATAAACAGAATCAGAAATGAGAAAGGAAAAATCACCACAGATACCACAGAAATAAAAAGAAATATGAGAGAATACTATGAAAAATTATATGCTAACAACCGGATAACCTAGAAGAAATGGACAACTTTCTAGAAAAATACAACCTCCCAAGGCTGACACAGGAAGAAACAGAAAATCTGAATAGACCACTTACCAGCAAAGCAATTGAATTGGTAATCAAAAAACTACCTAAGAACAAAACTCCTTGACCAGATGGTTTCACTGCTGAATTCTATCAAACATTTAGTGAAGACCTAATACCCATCCTCATTAAAATTTTCCAAAAAGTACAAGAGGAGGGAAAACTCCCAAACTCATTCTATGAGGCCAATATCACTCTAATACCAAAACCAGGCAAAGACACCACAAAAAAAGAAATTTACAGACAAATATCCCTGAGGAACATAGATGCAAAAATACTCAACAAAATATTAGCAAACCGAATTCAAAAATACATAAAAAAGATCATCCATCAGGATCAAGTGGGATTCATCCCAGGGATGCAAGGATGGTACAACATTCGAAAATCCATCAACATCATCCACTACATCAACAAAAAGAAGGACAAAAACCACATGATCATCTCCATAGATGATGAAAAAGCATTCAAAAAAATTCAACATCCATTCATGATAAAAACTCTCAACAAAATGGGTATAGAGGGCAAGTACTTCAACACAAAAAAGGCCATATATGACAAACACACAGCCAACATTATACTTAACAGCGAGAAGCTGAAAGCTTTTCCTTTAAGATCAGGAACAAGACAAGGATGCCCACTCTCCCCACTTTTATTCAACATAGTTCTGGAGGTCCTAGCCATGGCAATCAGACAACACAAAGAAATAAAAGGCATCCAGATCAGCAAGGAAGAACTCAAACTGTCCTTGTTTGCAGATGACATGGTAGTGTACGTAAAAAAAACCCTAAAGAATACACTCCAAAACTATTCGATAAAATATCTGAATTCAGCAAATTGTGGGATACAAAACTAATACACAGAAATCTGTTACATTCCTATAAACTAACGATGAACTAGCAGAACGAGAAATCAGGAAAACAATTCCATTCACAATTGGATCAAAAAGAATAAAATACCTAGGAATAAACCTAACCAAGGAAGTGAAAGACCAATACCCTGAAAACTACAAGACACTCAAGAGAAATTAAAGAGGACACTAATAAATGGAAATTCATCCCATGCTCTTGGCTGGGAAGAATTAATATTGTTAAAATGGCCATCCTGCCTAATTCAATGCAATCCCCATCAAAATACCAACAGCATTCTTCAATGAACTAGAGCAAATAGTTCTAAAATTCATATGGAACCATAAAAGACCCCGAATAGCCAAAGAAATCCTGAGAAGGAAGAATAAAGCAAGGGGAATTATGCTCCCTGACTTCAAGCTCTACTACAAAGGTACAGTACTCAAGACAGTTTGGTACTGGCACAAGAACAGACCCATAGACCAGTGTAACAGAATAGAGAGCACAGATATAAACCCAAGCATATATGGTCAATTAATATACGAGAAAGTAGCCATGGATATACAATGGGGAAATGACAGCCTCTTCAACAGCTCGTGTTGTCAAAACTGGACAGCTACATGTAAGAGAATGAAACTAGATTACTGTCTAATCCCATACACAAAAGTAAACTCAAAATGGATCAAAGACCTGAATGTAAGTCATGAAACCATAAATCTCTTAGAAAAAAATATAGGCAAAAATCTCTTGGACATAAACATGAGCAAGTTCTCCATGAACATGTCTCCCCGGGCCAGGGACACAAACTCAAAAATGAATGAGTGGAACTGTATCAAACTAAAAAGCTTCTGTACAGCAAGGGATACAATCAGTAGAACTAAAAGACTTCCTACAGTATGGGAGAATATATTCATAAATGACATATCCGATAAGGGTTTGACATCCAAATTACATAAAGAGCTCATGCATCTCAACAAACAAAAAGCAAATAAGCCAATTAAACAATGGGCAGAAGAGCTGAACAGACACTTCTCCAAAGAAGAAATTCAGATGGCCAGCAGGCACATGAGTAGATGCTCCACATCACTAGTTATCAGAGAAATGCAAAATAAAACCACAATGAGATATCACTTCATACCAGTTAGGATGGCCGCCATCCAAAAGACAAACAACCACAAATGTTGATGAGGACTTGGAAAAAGGGGAACCCTCCTACACTGCTGGTGGGAAAGTAAATTAGTACAACCATTGTGGAAAGCATTATTGAGGTTCTTCAAAAAACTCAAAATAGAAATACCATTTGACATAGGAATTCCACTCCTAGGAATTTACCCTAAGAATGCAGCAGTCCAGTTTGAAAAAGATATATGCACCCCTATGTTTATCACAGCATTATTTACAATAGCCAAGAAATGGAAGCAACGTAATTGTCCATCAGTACATGAATGGATAAAGAAGATGTGGTATATATACACAATGGAATATTATTCAGCCATAAGAAGAAAACAAATCCTACCATTGGCAACAACATGGATGGAGCTAGAGGGTATTATGCTCAGTGAAATAAGTCAGGTGGAGAAAGACAAGTACCAAATGATTTCACTCATATGTGGAGTATAAGAAGAAAGAAAAAACTGAAGGATTAAAACAGCAGCAGACTCACAGAACCCAAGAATGGACTAACAGTTACCAAAGGGAAAGGGACTGGGGAAGATGGGTGGGAAGGGAAGGATAAGGGGTAAAAAGGGCTATTACAATTAGCACACATAATGTAGCAGGTGTGAGGGTGGAGTGGGGGATGTGGGGAAGGCAGTATAACACAGAGAAGACAAGTAGTGATTCTATAACATCCTTCTACGCTGATGGACAGTGACTGCAATGGGGTATGTGGTGGGGACTTGATAATAGGGGGAGTCTAGTAACCACAATGTTGCTCATGTAATTGTATATTAATAATAGCAAAATAAAAATAAATAAAATAAAATAAAAAACTGTCATATACATTTTTCAAGTTTTTAGTGTATTGGTGAAGACACAAAAATCCCCCTTTTGTAGAAGTACAGGGCAAACTATTATGTTAAATTAGAGCTTCTCTTAATAGTATTAAGAATGCATCTTAAGACTGCAATGGGGTATGGGGGGAACTCGATGATATGGGTGAATGTAGTAACCACATTGTCTTTCATGTGAAACCTTCATAAGAGTGTATATCAATAATACCTTAAGAAAAAAAAAGAAAAAAAAAAGAATGCATCTTAAGTTGTTCCAGTTAAAAACTGTGATATACATTTTTTCAAGCTTTTAGAGTATTGGTGAAGATACAAATACCCCCCCTATTGTAGAAGTACAGGGCAAACTATTATGTTAAATTGGACTCACCCTCTCTGAGTTTTTTGTCAGCTAAGAATGTTACCTGTTGTGAATATTTCTGGAAACATTAGGTATAATGTTTGTTGTATTTCATAAGCCAGGTTTCTATTATGATTCATGATTTACAAACCAGAGGTACAGAACAAATCAGTAATGAAGGGATTTGGGAACTTCTCTATTTGTATTAAGATTTGGAAAAAGTAAGTTTCTCTGCAATTTTACTACTCAGAATTGCAGATAGAAACTTGTCAAAGATAATTCATTATAACTTAGAAATGGTGCAAGAGGTAGGTGATACTGCATTAATTTAATATTCTGGATCAACATTTTCCAAAGTGCATCCCATGGTATACTCATCCTACATGATGCTCTTCCCAAAAGAAAAATGATCACGTGGTAAAATACAATGTACGACCCTAGCTTAGAGATTCATTTTGCATTCTTAGCACTTTAAAAAATCTGAAAAATGTTGCAGAAATGAACCATAGTTAACTCAGCATTTCCTAGATGTAACTGATGAAAAAATATTTCCATAAATATCTGTTAACATCTGAGGCCCAGCGAATACACATCAGGACCCATTGAAGTTTAAGAGTGAAAACCTGATTGTTAATTATTAATCATCTTGGATGGGTTTAGGGTGGATGCGTGGAGGAAAAATTCTTAATGGAATGATATGAACAAGACATGTCTTTTCCACAGCGGCTTTTGTATAGTCACATGAAAATATTTATAATATCTTTAATCATAGCTTAAGGAGGACTTGGTAGCCAATTAAATCAAATAATGCATCTATAGGTCAAAGATAACAGAAAGTATTGATGTATTTTATTCTTTATCATGAAAATCAATCTTACTGATACTGAAAAATATACAAATTTTTTGTTGTACCAAGTACAAACATGGAAAAGTAAAGCCTTTACTTTGTTACCTAAAACAGTTTAGATGAATCAGAATAGGCAATAGGCAATGATATTGTAGTCTCTCTAGTAAATCCAACTGAAATACAAATATAAATTGAAGAAAATAAGCATAAATAATTCTGAGAAAGTTGAGTTCTTCAGAAACAGTAAGACAATATGCCAATCCTTTTGGTATATGAGTTATAAAATAAACTTTGGGTCAACTGATCTTTATGTATATGTAACTTTAAGAATAGTAGTCATTTCTACATAAATGACTTACTAAGTTAGAAATAATGTAACCTAACATTTATTCTTTGCCCAGAAATGAGTTCAAAAATGGGCAAACAATCCTTTGCTAAGCCACAGGTATGGATTTTTCAAAAAATATAATCACTGTAACTATCCCTAGTCTAATAATATTAACTGGTTACATTTTTTTCTTTTAAATAAACTTCACGTCTTTAGAGAGAAATTGAGCAGAAAGTAAAGTTTCCATATATCCCCTGACTCCACCTACACAGCCTTCCCCACTATCAATATAGCCCACAAGAACAGTACATCTGTTACAAGTGATGAATCTGCATTGATACATCATTACCACTCTAGAACTCCTCTGTACTCGTGTCTATTCATCTCTGCCTCCTCCCTGCCCCCTGGAAACCTCTGATCTTTTTACTGTCTTGGTGTTTTGCCTTTTTCAGAATGCCCCATACATATGGATTCATACAGTATGAAGTCTGTTAAGACTGGCTTATTTTCTAATACCAAAACCGGGCAAAGACCTCACTAAAAAAGAAAATTACAGACCAATATCCCTGATGAATGTTGATGCAAAAATACTCAACAAAATATTAGCAAACCGAATTCAAAAATATATCAAGAGGATCATACACCATGATCAAGTGGGATTCATCCCAGGGATGCAAGGATGGTACAACATTCGAAAATCCATCAACATCATCCATCACATCAATAAAAAGAAGAACAAAAACCACATGATCATCTCCATAGATGCTGAAAAAGCATTTGACAAAATTCAGCATCCATTTTTGATTAAAACTCTCAACAGAATGGGTATAGATGGCAAGTACCTCAACATCATAAAGGCCATATATGACAAACCCACAGCTAACATCATACTTAACAGCGAGAAGCTGAAAGCTTTTCATCTAAGATCGGGAACAAGACAGGGGTGCCCACTCTCTCCACTGTTATTCAACATAGTACTGGAGGTCCTAGCCATGGCAATCAGACAAAACAAAGACATACAAGGCATCCAGATTGGTAAAGAAGAAGTCAAATTGTCACTATTTGCAGATGATATGATACTGTACATAAAAAACCCTAAAGACTCCACTCCAAAACTACTAGAACTAATATCTGAATTCAGCAAAGTTGCAGGATACAAAATTAACACACAGAAATCTGTTGCTTTCCTATACACTAATGATGAGCTAACAGAAAGAGAAATCAGAAAAACAATTCCATTCACAATTGCACCTAAAAGAATAAAATACCTAGGAATAAACCTAACGAAGGAAGTGAAAGACCTGTACTCTGAAAACTACAAGACACTCCTAGGAGAAATTAAGGAAGACACTAACAAATGGAAATGCATCCCATGCTCTTGGCTAGGAAGAATCAATATTGTCAAAATGGCAATACTACCTAAAGCAATCTACAGATTCAACGCAATCCCTATTAAAATACCAACAGCTTTCTTCAATGAGCTGGAACAAATAATTCTAAAATTCATATGGAACCAGAAAAGACCCCGAATAGCCAAAACAATCCTGAGAAGGAGGAATCAAACAGGGGGAATTACGCTCCCTGACTTCAAGCTCTACTACAAAGCCACAGTAATCAAGACAATTTGGTACTGGCACAAAAACAGACCCACAGACCAGTGGAACACAATAGAAAATCCAAACATTAACCCAAACACCTACAGTCAATTAATATTTGATAAAGGAGCCCTGGATATACAATGGGGAGAGGACAGCCTCTTCAGCAGCTGGTGTTGGAAAAACTGGACAGCTACATGCAAGAGAATGAAACTGGACTACTGTTTAACCCCATACACAAAGGTAAACTCAAGGTGGATCAAAGACCTGAATGTAAGTCATGAAACCATAAAACTCTTAGAAAAAAACATAGGCAAAAATCTCTTGGACATAAACATGAGTGACTTCTTCATGAACATATCCCCCCGGGCAAGGGAAACAAAAGCAAAAATGAACAAATGGGACTATATCAAGTTGAAAAGCTTCTGTACAGCAAAGGACACCATTAGTAGAACAAAAAGACATCCTACAATATGGGAAAATATATTCATAAATGATGTATCTGATAAGGGGTTGACATCCAAAATATACAAAGAACTCACGCACCTTAACAAACAAAAAGCAAATAACCCAATTAAGAAATGGGCACAGGACATGAATAGACACTTCTCTAAAGAAGAAATTCAGATGGCCAACAGGCACATGAAAAAATGCTCCACATCGCTAATCATCAGAGAAATGCAGATTAAAACCACAATGAGATATCACCTCACACCAGTGAGGATGGCCAACATCCAAAACACAAACAACACCAAATGTTGGCGAGGATGTGGAGAGAGGGGAACCCTCCTACATTGCTGGTGGGAATGCAAATTAGTTCAACCATTGTGGAAAGCAGTATGGAGGTTCCTCAAAAAACTCAAAATAGAAATACCATTTGACCCAGGAATCCCACTCCTAGGAATTTACCCCAAGAATGCAGCAGCCCAGTTTGAGAAAGACACATGCACCCCTATGTTTATTGCAGCACTATTTACAATAGCCAAGAAATGGAAGCAACCTAAGTGCCCATCAGTAGATGAATGGATTAAGAAGATGTGGTACATATACACAATGGAATATTATGCAGCAATAAGAAAGAAACAAATCCTACCATTTGCAACAACATGGATGGAGCTAGAGGGTATTATGCTCAGTGAAATAAGCCAGGCCGAAAAAGACAAGTACCAAATGATCTCTCTCATATGTGGAGTATAAGAACAAAGAAAAAATAAAAAAAAAATTAAAAAATGAAGGAACAAAACAGCAGCAGACTCACAGAACCCACGAATGGACTAATAGTTACCAAAGGGAAAGGGACTGGGGAGATGGATGGGAAGGGAGGGATAAGAGGGTAAAAGGGGCATTACGATTGGCAGACATAGGGTGGGGGGGCACGGGGGGTACTGTACAGCTCAGAGAAGACAAGTAGCGATTCTCATCTCACTACGCTGATGGACAGTGACTGTGGTGGGGTTGGTGGGGGGGACCTGGTGATGGGGGGAGTTCAATCATCACGGTATTGCCCATGTAATTGTAGGTTAATGATACAAAAAAAAAATAAATTTTTAAAAAAAAAAAAAAAAAAAAAAGACTGGCTTATTTCACTTAGTAATATGCATTTAAGATTCTTCCATATCATTTCATGGCCTACTTACAGCTCATTTCCTTTTAATGCTAAATAATAGTCCATTGTTTGGATATACCACAATTTACCTATTCATTCATCTATTGAAGAATATCTTAATCTTGTTATAATCTAACAGGCAGAAGGAGCAGAAAAAAATGGATAAGATTAGGATACTAAGAGCCATCATATTATTTCTGCTTCCTTTGAAACTACCTTCTCCTTTCCACATAAAAAAAAAAGGTTCTTGTGAACAAGCTAAATTAGACCCTTACATATAATGCATAACAAGAACATATACACACACACAAATCACATCAGTGGCATAATACAAGTAGTAAATGCACACAATGTAATTTTAAATCCCCTAAAACTGCTATTGCCACAAGAAAATTTATTCTACTTCCCAACCTTGTTTCTACCTTCCCTTGCTTCTTAATGAGAGTGATGTCTTTTTGTGATCAGACACACCAGAATGTGTCTTTAATCAACTAAGGCCTTCATCTGACACTTTAAGCATTCTGAGATGTGATCAGTCAGATTAGCCTTTGCGTATAGATTATTTTAAAAAGTGACAGAAACAAAAAAGACTTGAGTTCCCACAACCTAAATCATAACCTATTTTTAAAGTTGCTTAATGAAAAAATGTTTTAGACTAAATTTCTAGTTGATAAACAATGTATCTGTTTATGTAAAAGACAGTCATTAAATTTAGAATAGACATACATTTTTATATTTCTTCCAAGCAAATTTTCACATGTCTGGAGTCTAAGATCTAATCAGTTTGCTTAAACTGGTTTTGAACCTAATTTTGAGGTATATGTTCCAATGCACAAAAAAATAAAAACACTATAAATTATCCTCATTGGAAGTAAAAGAATCTGCCAGCAGGATTAATACAAAAATATGTATTTTTCAAAGATCACAACAATTTTTTTTTCATTTAAACTTTCATTCCAAACAGCCAATACTTGAAGCATCATGGAAATAGTATCTTTTTCTAAGGAAATTTAAGTCCTAATAAAATATATTGGAAGATTCAGTGGAAGACTTCTTTCCATTTCTTTTGTATTTGTACCTTTGAGAACAGGAAATGTTGAAAATAAAGTTATGGCAAGATAGGTATTTTAGGACTACTTACATAGTGGGAAGATGTGGACAGAATATCTGAGGCTCTTTATTTGAGAGAAGCTTTGTGAAAATACTCAAGAGAGTAATTTGCTAAGGAAAACTGAATTCCTTTTATAACTTCCCTCTTTACACTCTCTCTTAACCATTTCTTCCAGTGAGATGGAGAGGGAATAAAGCTACTTGGGATACAGCTTAATGTTTAATGGAAGATAATTTTTGGTGAGGAATTAGTTATGCAATAAAATAATCATTGTTTAATGAATAAAAGAAAAGATGACACGTTAGCAATAGCCATCATTACTTTCTCATATATGCTGGCCTCATTCTCTTCATTAGGTTTGATGTTCACTCTTATTTTTGTTTTCATCCTAACTTCATGAAATACATCTTTTTCTTTTTCACTAATTGATAATTTTACTCACAAGTGATTAAGATGACATTTTTTTAGTACAAAATATACTTATTCTTGGAGACGTGTGTAGTGGTTGCCAGGTCTCTAGTTACAACTCTAGGTAACTGGGAAAGAGGAGGAACATGATCAAGGAAACCTATTTGATGAAGAGCATAACGGAAGTCTGGAAGGGAAACCGGTTATAGCAAGAACAGACCTGCTATCCCAAGAGGTAGCAAAACTGAAACAAAAAGCCAGCAAGCCAGACAAATCTGTCGTTGAGATGGGAAGTAATTTTCATCTACCATGCCAGTGTCTATCAATCTCTAGAAGTTGCTTAGACTATGGTGAGGAATATGAGGTTATAGCCAAGTTCAGGGTGATACAGTCCTATGACTGATCATCTGTCACTTTCATGGAATAAAAGGGAGCTGTTACAAATGTGCCAAGTGTTTGTGATCTCTTACCTAAATAACAAGAGAATATGTGATGGTGACCAGAGTATCTTCAGATTTCTGTGTGAGTGGGCAGTATTTGTGCCTAAAACAAGAAAGCCTATATTTCGTTACATAGCTTCCAAATGAGAAGCCATGAACACAAGTCATTTTGCCCATTAGTTTACTCTTGAATCTACCTCTTTGCATTTTGGAAGTAACTTCTGAACAGGCAATAGTTCCCCATATACTAACAGACTGATCAGGTAACAAGTGAGAGACACTAGAAATAAATTCGCTGATTTCTGTGAAAGTTAAGTTTCCTGAATGCAGGAACAGTGAAAAAAATAACAAGTAATGCTGAGTATAGAAAATTGATGCTGTGATGCAAGGCCCTCTCAACACCAAGTACCCAGTTGATATATTTCCAATTATTTATCACTGATAACAGGCTCAGAATGTCAAAACCAGGATGGCTGGAGGCTGAAGTCAGGTATCTGTTGCCTTGAAAGCAGGTGGTAATAGGTCTTATTGATAAACACAATGACAAAGTTTAGTGGGCCAACATAAAAGATAAAATGTGCCATATTCAACGAGGTAGGTCACCAGGATAGTCTTTCCAATATTTGTGCAGGGTAGCTTGGAGTTTAAATATGAATGAATGATATTACAAGAACATGTAAACTATGGGAGGATGGGCAGCAACCTCTTAAATCACCTGAAACTGTGATTAAGGACCAATTGTCACAAATGATAGTAGACTGTCACCAGAAATCTCTGCTGGTGGTCTTCAATGTTTAGTTGCAATGGACAACTAAAATACTTTGAAGCAAGCTTTCCAAGTGGGGTCTTTTTTCACATGCCATCTTAAAGGAGGCCTCCATAGCTTTTCCTCATGCATAGGATACTGCAATGGCTAAGAACTTGGGCTCTGAAGTCAGACAACCCTGTGTCAAATACTAGTTCCATTAGGTAGTACCTAGGTAAACTTTTAAATGCTTATGTCACCTTTCCGAACCTGAATCTTCTCTTATAGAAAGAGGACAAAGTAAACAGAGCAGATCAGTTGTAAATATTAAACATGATAACATATGCAAAGACAGGTAAGCAAGTGCTCAATTAAATATTATATTTAAACAATAAAAAAGAATTTCCCTCAGATGCTATGAATTTTTAGGTCCTGTAATTGTGAACACTCATGTACCTGCTAACCACATGAAGTTACTTCTGTTGGCTTTAGCACAGGCAGCAAGGTCAAGTGTGAGTTGAGCTTTCTGCCCATCACAACCATTCGAGGCCAGATCACACACCATGAAGTATCTGACTTTTTTGGAGGTAGTGTCTCTAAAATTGAAAGTGGATGTGAAGGTAAGAGTTCCCCTTTCTGCTGTGGTTCCCAGAGTCAGCTTCCAGGAAGAAGACATGAGTTTGGGTGCCAGTAGGTTCCCACCAGAATAGGAATACACTAAATCCTTGTCCCAAACTCTAGGACTGGATTGGGGCAAGATGAGATAGGCTAAGTAAACAAATACTTGGCATCTAGAAAAGAGCAGCTACCCTCAAATATGGAAAAAAAATTTTCCCCCTTAAAGTGAATGTTTATTGGGAGAGTAAGATCTGGGGAACTTAGAATGATTTGCCAATAAATATAAAAATCATGATGATGCTAAAATCCCCAAAGGTCATGCTCACATTTTCTTCACATACATAATTACCATTTTCAGAAGACCTAAATAAGCTTTGAAAAGTGGTTCACCTCACTGTGTTTCACAGTGGTAGGGCCAAGAATGCATCCTATAGCTCCTTGTAGAGTTCTAGTGGAGAACATCCCAAGGTCAAATGTTACTACTTCATTTCCTAAGCTTTAGCCATTAACTCAAGACAACCAAAAAGTCAAAATCAATAGGGGTCAGATGGTGTTCAGTTCCTCCTTCAAGACTAACAGGAATCTGAAGTCAAAGAGTTCTAGTCTGGGGATTCTAGGAGATGCAGTAAGAAACCAATTTGAGGTAAATTAATCAGCAAAATCATAAAGGTCAAAAGTAACATCTAAACAAATCAGCAGTCTGAAGTGGCCAAGAATTCATGCATGATTTAATGGGGGGAAATCAGAAGAGAGTGAATGTTCCAAGGCATTATCAAGAAGGAAGTTGTTAAAGGGGTTGGGCAGCATGAACCTCATGTTTCACAAATCATGAACTTGAGTGACAGCTTTATTACCACTGTGGCATAATATAGCCAGGAAATATGCCTTTAATGTAAGTTGTCAGGGACTTAGGAATATGGTATCATTTTATACAGTTATGTGAAAAATCCCTTCTAATGAGGGTATTCAACCTTTACGCCTGTCCACAGTGACTACTTAATCTTAGCCATGTCTATACTGACTTCATTTCACGCCAATAAAGGTTAGTGTGAAAATCAAAACAAGTCTCCCATTTCTAGCAAATGTTTGTTTTCCAAAAGGCCATATATTTTATCATGCATGAGAAATCTGAATTGTAGAAAATAATTCCACTAGCATCACATTATGAAAATACAACTAGCAATGAAGAAACTGTTGCAAAATGTCTCAAGATGTGTGAGAAAACCACATGGTTGGGAACTCAACACCACACCATTATTCTTGATGATGAACCAATTTACTTTTGTCATTGTTTTATGTCAGGGAAGCTTTGTTTCATGTTATTCTATCAATTTACAATATGGAATACTGTGGGGAAGTTGGGTTCCTATGGCCAGGATCCTCACTGAACTTAAACCACCTGATGATGTAACTGGCCTGTTGCTAGGCTACCGCCTCCACACCTTTAGGCAATAAGCTATTATTGCGCTATATAGAAAGCTCGGCCCAGTGCTCTGGGTGGAGGCAGAGACACTAGTGCTCAACTTACCGCTGGGAGAAGAAGCAGGGTAATAAACCCTTTCACCACAAAGAACGTTTTGCTGTCAATTTCTTTGGTCACATTGAATCCATAGCGAACTTGCCTGGGGTGAAAGCCATTGGCAAGACAATTGGCGAAAGTCGGCAGGGTTCATTGTTGACCAAGGAAAAAGACAGGCTGCCCTTATGGGAGGGGTCCTTCAGCGGCTGCCCCTGTGAATGAGGTGACAGTTGATTGTCCCCCAGTGGGTATGTGGTCTGAGGTGGCTTGCCTCCTAGAGGAATGGGCCCCACCCCAGGACTGGAGGGAAGTGGAGGTGACACCTGAGGCTGTAGGGGTGGCCCTTGGTATAGTTAGTAAATCCTTTGAGAAACAGAGTGCCCATGAGGCAGTAGGGACTGTGGGTTGGCTGCATCTCACAGTACTAAAAAGGTCTACAGAAGAGACCCAAGAAATGGTAGCATGAGAATGCGAGCTGCAAACTACTGTGGATTCTCTGAAGAAGGAAATAGAATTGATGCGAGAGGTGGCACAAGAACATGAGCTGCAAACTTCTGTGGATTCCCTGAAGAAGGAAACAGCATTGATGTAAGAGGAGGTAGCACAAGAATGCCAACTGCAAACTTCTGTGGCTTTCCTGAAGGAAATGGCATTGATGCAAGAGGAGACACCACGAGAATGCTGGCAGCAAGGTGCCATTGGAGAGGTCAACAATCCCTTACAGAACAAGATGGCAGTGCTTCCAGGTGTTCTGAAGGAGGAAGAGGACATCAACGAAAAAGAACTTCACAGGTGGAGGTGGCACAAGAACGTCAGCTGTGAAGCATTGAGGTGAAGGTAAGAGTGTTTCTGAAGACTGAGGTAGCATTGCTGCGAAGCACAGTAGAAAAGGTAAAGGTTGTAGCAGAGGAGGCACTTGGGGGAGGGGAGAGAAAAGTGCCATCAACCCCAGAAATGGAGGAGCTGGGGATGGATGAAGGGGTGTTGCCAGAGGCACTGGCCCCTCCTGTATTGAAAGCATGCCCAGTGGTTGTAAAGAAAATAAAGACCCAGCAGCTGAAAGTTCCCCAAGGAGAGGAGCAGCCCCCTCCCCAGGTTGTGGAGCACTCTATACTCCGCTCCTATACTCAGGCTGAGCTGGTGGATTTGGGCTTCCTGTTTAGGTAGAAGCCATCAGAGTCAATATAAGCTTGGATCCTGTGTCTGTGGGACTTACAGGTGGATAGAATTGTTCTGTCAGGATCAGAGTTGGGAAAGCTGTCTTCCCTGACACTGCAGCCTGCCTTGAGGCAGCAATTACAAAATGCACATCAGACCCCAGGGAGTCACTCCCTCCTCGATTGGCTTATGGCTGCACTTCGTGTGGTGTGGCCCAATCCAGGTAATCTACCATCCTCTCCTGTTAGATGGCAGACATATGCTGAGTTCCAACAAGTGTTATGAGAGCTAGGCATAAGAAATGCCCTCTATAGTCCAGAGAATTATGGCCCAGATGAAGATATTTTCACCACTGGGATGAGAAATATTGTACATCAGATGGCTCCCACATCCCTCTTTGGGTCTCTAGTGGACACTCTTTCCCCTCATTTAGGGCATCCCATAAGCGAGGTGACACGTACAGTAGCAGACTTAGGAGAGGCTGAAGCAATGAGAACCTGGAAATAAACAAGACCTGTTACTCACAAGAAGAATTTACAGAGCCCCATGAAGGTTATGAGGATCCAGATTTGGGGGTGGGTTGATTTAATACAGGCAGGAGAAGATGAAAGGAAATAAGATGGGAAGTCAAATAAGATCTTACTGGAGCTATGGCAACAGCTGAAACCAGAGCAGCAGTTCCAGCCACTAAGACCAAAGAGGCAGAGGTCAGGGACAGAGCCATGAGTCTTCCCTGTGTGTTTTCAAGACTTCTTGCTGGAGAGTGAGCCAACCTCACTTGAGCCCACACATGAAGGTGACTGGGGAACAGTTTGACTAAGGGGAAGGTCAAGGTATCTTTCCTGAAGGACTGGGGGGCACCAGCGGCCACATGTTGAAATAGATATCCATTGGTCCCCAGTGAACATAAAACATATCCTGGCTCTGGTGGACACAGGGGCTGAATGTTCACTGACTCATGGTAACCCTGAGCAGTTCCCTGGGACTCCCATCATAGATGGATATGAGGGTAAGGCTATCAGAGTGAAATAAGCCCAAATCTCTTTCAGAATAGAGCGTCTACCCTCAAAAGAGAATACTGTGTATATAGCTCCTATCCCTGAGTACATTTTGGGAATTGATATCCTGCAGAGTCTATGGTTGAAGACCACTGCAGGTGAGTTCAGACTGAGAGCACGTGTGGTGAAGGCAGTTCACAGGGGACATGCTAGGCACCCACCCTTAGCTTTGCCTGTGCCTCGGTGGGTGACTAATACCAAAAATACAAACTGCCTGGAGGGCATAAAGAGATTGGAGAAACCCACCAGGAGCTGGTAAAGGTGGGTATTATGAAGCCCACCCATAGTCCTTTCAATTCGTTAGGGTGGCCAGTAAAAAAGCCAAATGGCTCCTGGCATATGACTTTGGATTACAGAGAACTCAATAAGGTCATACCGCCATGCATGCAGCTGTCCCCTCTATTGCAGGCTTGATGGATACCCTCAGCCATGACATTATGTGGTACCATATCATTATGTGGTAGATCTTGCTAATACCTTCTTTTCCATTGACATTGAGCAGGAAAGTCAGCAACAGTTTGCCTTCATGTGGGAAGGACAGCAATGGACTTTCACTGTCCTCCCACAGGGATACTTCCACAGTCCCACCGTCTGTCATGGACTTGTAGCCCAGGACTTGGCTACATGGCAGAAACCATCAACAGTGCAGCTATACCATTATATTGATGATGCCATGCTCACATCCGATTCTCTTTCAGATCTAGAAGGTGCAGCAGCTAGACTGCTGCAACATTTACAGAAGAAAGGATGGGCAGTGAACAGTACCAAGGTTCAGGGACCTGGTTTGTCTGTCAAATTCTTGGGGGCCATCTGGTCGAGTAAGACCAAAGTTATACCAGAAGCAGTTATAGATAAAGTCCAGGCCTTTCCTACCCCTACAACTGTAGAATTGCTACAGGAGTTTCAGGGTCTTCTAGGCTACTGGAGAGTGTTTATCCGCACTTGGCACAAATTCTGAAGCCCTTATACTGGTTGATATGAAAGGGTGTCAGGTGGATGAAGCATGTGCATCTGCCTTTACTACAGCAAAATGGGCAGTCAAGGCCATGCAGGCCATGAGTGTGATAGACCCATCAAGGCCCTGTGAGCTGAATGTTCATGTGACTGAAGATGGTTATGGCTGGGGTCTCTGGCAGTGGCTTGAACGAACTTGCCAACCCGTTGGATTCTGGTCATAACTCTGGAAAGCGGCAGAAGCACCATACACTTTGATAGAAAAACAACTGGCTGCCATGTATCACACCTTGTTGGCTACAGAACCCATCACTGGAATGGCCTCAATAAATGTAATAACCACCTATCCCATCTTGGGGTGGGTATGAGACTGGACCAAAAGCCAAGGAGTGGTGTGACACAAACACCCACACTGGCCAAGTGGGGTTCTTACCTACAGCAGCGTAGTGCCCTCTGGTAGCCCCTTGAGTGAAGAACTCCAATGCTTATTGGGACTGGTGACATATACTAGTGAAAAGCAGGAAGAACTTGCTTTTGAACCATTAGTAGCAGAGAGTCCCTATCGGGAGGGAAGAGCCCCTATACCCTAAGATGCATGGTACACAGATGGTTCCAGCTGTGGGAAGCCCCCAAAATGGAGGGCCATAGCTTTCCATCCTAAGACTGAGACAATATTGATGGAAGATGGTGAGGGGAAGAGCAGCCATTGGGCAGAGTTTCAGGCTGTGTGGCTTGTGATCAGCCAGGAGCTCTCCCCTATAGTTGTCTGCACTGACAGCTGGGCTGTCTATCAGGGATTGACCCTGTGGCTATCAACCTGGTACCATACCAACTGGCCGGTTGGTCACCGACCCCTTTGTGGGCAAGAATTATGGCAAGACTTATGTGCCTGTGGTCAGACTAAAATAATTACAGTATACAGGTCATTTGCCACTGGCATCCCCAGGAAATGATGAAGCAGATAAATTGGCCCAGATAAGTTGGTTAGAAGGAAAGCCTGCCTCTGATGTAGCCCAATGGCTACATCAGCATTTGTTGCATGCGGGGCAAAAGACAATGTGGGCTGTAGCCCATCAGTGGGGCTTGCCTTTGACCTTTGAAGAAGTTAGTAGAGCCCAGCAGGATTGTGTCGTGTGCTCCAAAAGAGACTTACACTGAGTTCCACAGGAACATGGGACAACAACCAAGGGGCCTATACCCCTCATCAGGTGGCAGATAGACTACATTGGGCCTCTACCTGTGTCAGAAGGATATCAGTATGCAATGACCTGTGTGGACAAGGCTACTGGACTTCTGGTTGCTTTTCCTACCCGTTGTGCAGACCAGCAGATGACCAAAAGAGGCCTGGAGCATCTCTTTGCTGCCTATGGCCGACCACAGGTAATTGAGAGTGATCAGGGCACCCATTTTACTGGATGTACACTGCAAGAATGGGTGCAACAGCTGGGAATCAAGTGGAAGTTTCATGTGCCATACAATCCTACCACAGCAGGCATGATAGAGAGGCACAATGGCTTGTTAAAATCCGGACTAAAGTCAGTTACCAATAGTCTGTGGGGATGGTCAGTCCGCTTATGGACGGTGCTATGACGTTTGAATGAGAGACCCCGAAGGAGAGCCCTAAGCCCCGTAGACATGTTAACACATATGGCTGCCTCCCCTATACAATTGAAATTGCAAACCAAGGAAGAATCACTGAAGCCAAGGTTCGGCCACCAGAATAACATCTTGCTGCCAGCACCAACTGCACTGAACCCCGGAGACTCCATTGAGTGGACATGGCCTTGGACCTTTCGACACATGGACCAACGATGGCTGGCTCTCCTGGCACCTTGGGGACAAGGCCTGGAAGCTGGCCTCCTGTGTATTCCTGGAATAACAGCAGAGTGGCCACCAAAGGTCACAGTAGTATATCCTGAACGGCCAGAAGGTAGGAGCATCTTACCAGGGAGTTTTGTTTTATCATTATGGCCAGTGCATCAACCTCCAGAAGCACTATATATAGACCCTTCAGGTAACCCCCACGGGGAAAGGAGTAAAAGTGTTTTATACTAGACTTGGAAGGGACCCCCTTCCTGCTACAGTTCTATCACAGGAACACTCTCTTGCATGCATCCTACCTGATGGACAAGATTTACCTATGTTGGTGTCATTAAAACATGTGTCTTATCACCCCTAAAGTCTTTGAGGATTGAGAAGTTCCTCTGGCTTGAGAATCATTACAATTTTTTGTTATTAAGAACCTCCTCTGGCTTGAGGATTATTATAATTTTTGTTACCTGTATCAAAATCTTGCTGTATCTTAATTTTTATTATCTCTAAGTTGTTGTTAGCCTCTGTTGCTATTGTGGAATCTGGTTACAGTGCTCCAGCTTTCTCACACAGGGACCATTGTCGAAGACTGAAAGCGTGTAGACTGTAAGGTGGGAATCCTGGAGGGGTGGAGTGTGGGCAAGTTGGGGTTCCTATGGCCAGGATCCTCACTGAACTTAAACCACCTGATGATGTAACTGGTCTGTGGCTAGGCTACCACTTCCACACGTTTAGGCAATAAGCTATTATTGCGCTATATAGAGAGCTCGGCCCAGTGCTCTGGGTGGAGGGAGGCAGAGACACTAGTGCTCCACCTACCGCCGGGAGAACAAGCTGGGTAATAAACCCTTTCACCCCAAAGAACATTTTGCTGTCAATTTCTTGGGTCACATTGCATCCATAGTGAACATGCCTGGGGCTAAAACCCATTGGCAAGATAAGTACACTCAGTAAGTACTCTGTCAAGGGAAGAGGGCAGAGAAGATAAAATGCCAAATTAAATGGGAATCAGTACTAATGACAAGTGCTGATTCAGCACCTAAGAAACTGCTCTACAATTAATTCAAGAACAAAAAGACAGAACTACTCAAAATGTACTTTTACTAGCCCATTAAATTATAATTTGTAATGCTGGATAAAGCTGCATCAGAATGCTTCTACTGCTGGATTAACTGAAATAACAAAATCATCCATTCAGACAGATGCAAATTTCCTATTTCTACCGCAGAAGGGTGACTGGAGGCTCCAAAGCATTCTTCACTGCTAACATTGAGCAGTTAGAAAATGTTCAAGGTTCAAAACAAGAAGAAATATTAGAAGCATTCAAAAGCATTTTATCTTTGAAACATCAGTCTTTAGAATAAAGTCACTGAATTCCTAAAATATCCTTCAGCAGGAAAATGGAACAGAATCTGAATATTAAAGTGCTTTAACATATGATCCAATACTCACCACCAAGGGAACTATGCTTACTAAAAACCAGTAGGTAATTTAGGGGAACTGTTAGGAAAGGATTTTTTTTCATAATTAGAAGTATATTTCCATATTCAAAGAAACTCAGAATGTACACAAAGAACAGACAATTTCTGTCCTGGAAGCTTCCAATATGGGGGACTTAAAATAAGTGATCACAAACAGAGATGTGCTATGCATTCCAGTGGAATCTACTGTCCATTTAATAGTAGAGGACAAGCGGTCAGGGAAAACACTGGAAGGAAAAAAGCAACAGAGAAATAAAAATGCTAAAACACACATTTATCAAACTTTAATGATCATTTCAAACACTTGAGGATCATGTTAAAATCTCAGTTCTGACTTGGTAGGTCTGTGATTGTACATCTCTAATGTGGATGCTAGTCTGGGAACACTCCTTGAATAGCAGTTACAAAGAAATAAAAAGGTAAATCACCAGCATACAGAGAGGAGCTTGCTTTTTTGGGTTTCTCTAAAGTTTCAGTCTAAACTGTCCTACATCAATGGTTCTAACTTGGCTGCACATTAGAATCACCTGGGGGTTTTTCAAAACTACTGCCCAGGTCACATCCCAAATCAATGAAGTCAGAATCTTGAGGAATTAATACCTGGCATTGATGGTTGTTGAAGGACCCAAGGTGATTATCATGTGTAGCCAAGAGTGAGAACACATGGCCTAGATTGACTTTTAATGGTTTAGCAAACAAAATGTAAGCTGAGATCTTCTTAACTTTAGCTTAGTAACCAAATACTTGAACAGATGTCATAATTGCTAAAAACATCAGCATAGAAAAATCAAGCCTTTAGTTGTTTTGATTATTTTCCACTGGGTTATTTATTTTTTAAGGGTATTTTTTTATTGAAGTATAGGTGATATACAATATTATACTGGTCTCAAATATACAACACAGTGATTCAACAGTTATACACATTATTAAACCCTCACCCCAACTAGCACAGTTACTATCTGTCAACATAGAAACTTGTTACTGAACCACTGACTATACTCTCCATGCTGCACTTCCATCCCCTTGACCAACTTATATTATGACTGAGATCTTTGTACCTTTTATCTCCCTCACACTTCCCATCAACCCATCCCAATTCTCTCCCCCATGGTAATCACCTGTCACTTCACAGTGTCTGAGTCTACTGCTGTTTTGTTCATTTTTTTTTTTTTTTTTTAGATTCCACATATAAGTTAAATCATATGGTATTTGTCTTTAGGAAACTTTGTGATAACTTTTAAGAATAAAGTCCACAGATGCCCTCTCATGTTTTCTCTCAGTTGGATTTACATTTTCCTGGCCCTATTCACTATAGCCTTCAGGAAAGAAAAACAGCTTTCTGAATACAAACTGCCACTAACTGACACACACATACAGTGATTGATTATCCATAATGAGTCCCAACTTCGGCTTCATATTGAATATGGAAACAGCTTCATTCTTCCAATTATTACAGAAAAGCAACTCTATATAACATCCATACTGGCAAAGGAAAAAGTACAAACAGCAACCCCAGCAAAGGAAATTATAATATTGGTTGTCAATATTTTGTTTCGCAAACAATGTAGTACTATGGATAAAAATGTTAGTTAGGCTGAAATTCTCCACTGAAAGTCATCATGTAAAACCTATTATGGATCTGAAATATTTTATGTACTAATCCATGTTTCTTTATTAATGTGCATAATTAAAAAGCAAAAATAATTTTGTCTAATGTCTCCAACACAAATTTTAAATGTTTACATAGCAATGGTAAGTCAAAATTCCTCCTAATACTGATTTTGCCAAAAGAATTCTCCCACATACTAAGTATTCAGTCTCTATTTCCTTCAAATTAAATTTTCATTCATTTCTTCATTCCTTCACTCAATATTCCTTTATTCAATTGACTGAGTGTCTCATTGTAGTAGTTACTATGTTTTATTCTGGGTATAAAGTGACAAGTAAAACCAGACATAGTCCCTGACTTGTTAGAGTTTACAACATAGAAGGGCAGATAGGCATCCCTAAAAAAAAATTAAAGTATTAAACATAAAATCATAAAACTACAGCTGTGGTAAGTGCTTAACAAAAAAAGCAAGGAACACTATGATATAAGATTCTAAAATAGAAGTCTGACCGGTTGAGGGAAGTCATAGAAGATTGTCCTGAAGATGCAACACTTGAGCTGCAATTTGTAGAATCTCAGGTTTATGTCTTTTTTTTTCAGCTTATTGAGGTATAATTGATACGCAAAGAACTGCACAAATTTAAGGTCTACAATTTGATGAGTTTGGACATAGGCAAACATTTACGATAACATCTCTATAATCAAGGTAACAGATATATCCAACACCTCCCATAGTTTCCGGTGTCTCTTTATTTTATTTTGCTTTGTTACTTTGTGGTAGGAGCATTTAACATGATATCTACCCTCTTAAAATATTTTGAGTGCACAATACAGTATTGTTAACTACAGGCACTGTGTTGTACAGGACATCTCAAGAACTCATCTAACATAACAAACTTTGCATCTCTTGAATAAGAACTCCCCAGTTCCCCACCCTCAAATCTCTAGCAAACACTATTATATGTTCTGCTTCTATGAGTTTGACTATTTTAGATACTGCATGTAAGTGGAATCACACCATATTCGTCTTTCTGTGACTAGCCTATTTTTCTTAGCATAAGAGAACCCTCAAGGTTGATCCATGTCGATGCAAAGACAGTATTTCCTTTTTTAAGGAATACTATTCTGTGTGTGTGTGTGTGTACACCACTTTTTCTTTATCCATCCATCTGCAAATGGACACATGCATTGTTTCAATATCTTGGCTATTGTGATTAGTGCCTCAGTAAACATGGGAGTGCAACTATCTCTTTGAGATTTTGATTTTAATTCTTTTGGATACATACCTAGAAGTAAGACTGCTGGATGATATAGTAGTTCTGTTTCTAATTTTCTGAGGAACCTTCACAGTTTCCCATAGTTGCTGCACCATTTTGCAATTCTATCAAAGGTGTACAAGGGTTCCAATTTCTCCACAACTTTGCTAATACTTGTTATATTAACAAGAGTGAAGTGATATCTTACTGTAGTTTTGATTTGCCTTTCCCTAATGATGTTGAGCATTTTTTCATGTACCTGCTGGCCATTTGCATGTTTTCTTTGAAGAAATGTCTGTTCAAGTCATTTGCCTATTTTTTAATCAGGTTATTTGGATTTTTTTTTGCTATTGGCTTGCAGCAGTTCCTTAAATATTTTGGAAATTAACCTCTTATGAGATATTTAGCTTGCAAATATGTTCTCCCTTCCAGGTTGCTTTTTCATTCTGTTATTTATTCTGTCTACTAAGATTAATCAAGAAGAAATAAAAAATCTGAACAGAACAATAATGAATAAGGAGACTGAATCAGTAATCAAAAGCCTCCCAACCAAAAAATCCCAGGACCACGTGGGTTCACTAGTGAATGACACCAAACATTTAAGAAAGAATTAAAACCAATCATCCTCAAACTCTTCAAAAAAATTGAATACTAGGGAGTAGTCTCTAACTCATTTTACAAGGCAGTATTACCCTAATATGGAAATCAAATAAGGACACAACAAGAATATAAAATTACAGGCCAACATCCCTAATGAACACAGATGCAAAAATCCTCAAGAAAATTCTAGCAAATGAAATGAAACAACACAATAAATACATTACTACATTACCTGCTTAAGTGGGAGTTATCCCTGTAATGTAATGACAGTTCAATATATAAAAATCAATCAATATGATACAGCACATGACAAAATGAAAGGTTAAAAAAAACACAAGATCATCTCAATAGATGCAGAAAAAGCATTTGACAAAATTCAACACCCTTTCACGATAAAAACACTCAACAAACTAGAATATACCTCAACATAATACACATCATAAATGACAAGCCCACAGGTAACATCACACACAATGACCAAAGCTGGAAGCTTTTCCTCTAAGACCAGAAACAAGTAAGTATGCCCACTCTTACCACTTCTATTGAATGTAGTACTGGAAGTCCAAGACAGAGCAATTAAGCAAGAGAACTAAAGAAAAGGAATCCAAATCAGAAAGAAAGAAATAAAATTGCCAGTTTGCAAATGACATGATACTCAATGTAGGAAATACTAACAACTTCACAAAAAAAGTTATTAGAACTACCAAGTGAATTCAATAAAGTTGCAGGACACAAAAATCAACATGCAAAAATCAGTTGTTTCAGTACACTAACAATGACCTACCTGGAAAGGAAATTCAGGAAACGATCCTTGTGACAACAACATCAAAAATAATAAAATACTTAGGTATAAACTTATTAACAAGGGAGGTGGAAACTATAAAACACTTACGAAAGAAATTAGGGAAGGCATAAAATAAATGGAAAGA
Organism: Phataginus tricuspis; assembly: GCA_029783875.1. Lineage (NCBI taxonomy): Eukaryota > Metazoa > Chordata > Mammalia > Pholidota > Manidae > Phataginus > Phataginus tricuspis. Next base: position 58,731,248 of record JAQQAC010020896.1, read on the forward strand.
GATCCTATATTCATGTATTGGAAAAATTGATATTTTTTAAATGTCCACACTACCGAAAGTGATCTATAATTCATTGCTACCCTTGTCAAATTAGCAAAGGTACATTTCCAGAAATAGAAAAGAGCAACTCTAAAATTCATGTATAACTACAAAAGACTCCAAATAGTCAAAACAATCTTGAGCAAGAAAAACAAGGCTGAAGACATCACACTTCCTGGTTTTAAACTATATTATAAAACTAATAATGATTAAAACAGTATGGTACCAGTATAAAGACAGACCTATAAACTAGTGGAACAGAATAGGGCATCCAGAAATAAACACACACAAATATCCTCAATTGATCTTTGACAAGGGTGCCAAGAATACACAGTGGATAAAGGATAGTCTCTTCAACAAATGATATTTGGAAAACTGGACATCCACATACAAAGCTATGAAATTGAAACCTTACTTCACACCATGCACAAAAAATCAACTAGAAATGAATTAAAGATTTAAATGTAAGGTCTGAAATTATAAAATTCCTAGAATAAAACCTAAGAAAAATGTTTTTTGACATTGGTCTTGATAATGATTTCTTGGTATGGCACTAAACACAAAAAGACAAGTGGGAATAAATCAGTAAACACATTAGAATACTATGAGGTAAAACTAACAATTATTCTAGAGATTAGACTAGTACAATTATATCTTCAATATATTATTAACCCTAGGTTCTACATTCCCTTTGTTTTCTTTACAAAATTTTAAATTCTATGATACATCTTCTATAAGTAGATATGAAGGCAGCAATATTGATAAGCCTTGTAAACCAATGAAAACACATGTTTGTATATATCTAAATATACATGAACATAAATGAAGAATACAGGAAATAATTTTGAAGTATGAAGGACTTGGTTCCAGGCCAAGCAAACTTCAGCCTGTGGCCAAATCCAGCCCATAGACTGTTCTTGTAAATAAAGTTTTCTCAGAGCACAGGCACATGCGTTAACATATGTATTGGCTGTTTTCACTCTATAATGCAGAGTTGAGTAGATGTAGCAAAAACCATATGGGCCTCAAAGCCCTTTATAGAAAAGTCGATCCCTTGTGTGATTATAGAGAGACAGATTAGCTTGACTCTGTGTTAAAATGTCCTCTATATATTTTTCAAAAGATTTTAGAATCTCCTTTAAGAGAATGTTTTGAAGTAAAAAAAATTGTTTCTATTTACCTGGGACTTCTTTCAGGAGCTTCAGACACTCCACCACCTGGCTGGCAAAGGAGAGCCAAAACCCCCACTGTGATATGCAGCCTGCTGCTCCTTCCTCCTGGTAGGCACTGGTCCACTCAGCTGCTGCCTCCACCACTGCGACTGGCCAGCTAGAGGGCGGCCTCATCCACGACAGCTACAGGAATATACCACAGAGGCTCTTCTCTGTATGCTCAGCCCCATGGCCCTGGCAGTGGAGGCAGGCACTGCAGCTGGGAAGCAAGGAAAAAGCTCTTCCCTCCTGGCAGGCACCAGGAGTAAACATATAATGGAGGGATTTAAAAGCAGATTAGATGAGGTAGAGGAGATGGTAAATTAAACAGAAATTAAAGAACAAGAATACAAAGAAGCTGAGGCACACAGAGAAAAAAGGATACCTAGGAATAAAATAATAATAAAAGAACTAAATGACCAATCCAAAAGGAACAATATTCGTATTATAGGGTTAAAAGCAGAGGAAGAAGAGAGAAAAAAAGGGATAGAAAGAATCTATGAGGACATAACTGCTAAAATATTCCCCAACATGGAAGTGCACAGATCTCCCAACACAAGAGACAAAAGGAAGACAACACCAAAACATATAATAATTAAAATGGCAAAGATCAAGGAAAAGTAAAGCATATTAAAAGTAGCCAGAGAGAGAAAAAAGATCACATACAAAAGAAAACCAATAAGGCTATCATCAGACTTCTCAGCAGAACCCTTATGGCCAGAAGAGAGCACCATGATATATTTAATGCAATGAAACAGAAGGGCCTCGAACCAAGAATACTCTACTTGGCAAGATTATCATTTATATCTGAGGAGGGATTAAACAATTTCCAGATAAGCAAAAGCTGAGGGAATTTACCTCCCACAAACCATCTCTACAGTGTATTTTGGAGGGACTGCTATAGATGGAAGTGTTCCTAAGACTAAATAGCTGTCACCACAGAAAATGAAACAACAGTAAAGGAAGAAGACCAATTAATTATTAAGCAAATGCAAATTTTAATTAACTACCTACAAAGTCAGTAAAGGGATACACAAAGATACACAATATGATACCTAATATACAAAGTGTGGAAGAGGAAGAAAAATAAGGAAAAAATACTTTAAGCTGTGTTTGAAATAGCGTACTGAGTTAAATTATACTGTTAGATAATAAAGAAGCTACCCTTGAAACTTTTCTAACCACAAATCTAAAGCCTGCAACAGCAGTTAAGTATATATGTATAGATAATCACCGTAAATGTAATGGAACTAAATGGACCAATCAAAAGACACAGAGTTACAGAATGGATAAAAAAAGACCCATCTATACGTTGCCTAGAAGAGACTCACTTCAAACACTAAGACATACTTCAAACACAAAGACATACACAGACTAAAAGTGAAGGGATGGAAAAGTATATTTCATGAAAATAACAGGGAGACAAAAGCAGGAGTTGCAGTATTTGTGTCAGACAAAATAAACTTCAAAACAAAAAAAAGTAACAAAAGACAAAGAAGGACATTACTTAATGATAAAGGGGTCAGTCCAACAAGAGGATAGAACCATTATAAATATCTATGCACACAACATAGGCACCCAAAAATGTGCAACAAATACTAACAGAAATAACAGGGGAAATACAATGCAAAACATTCAATTTAGGAGACTTCAACACACTACTCACTACAAAGGACAGATCAACCAGTCATAAAATAAGTAAGGAGACAGAGGCACTGAAAAACACATTAGGACAGATGGACCTAAGAGATATTTACAGAACACTCCACCCAAAAGCAATAGGATACACATTCTTCTCAAGTGCACATGGAACATTTTCAAGAATAGATAACATACGAGGCCACAAAAACAGCCTCAATAAATTAAAAAAGATTGAAATTGTAACTAACAACTTCTCAGACCACAGAGTATGAAACCAAAAATAAATTGTGCAAAGAAAACGAAAGAGCCCACAAACACATGGAGACTTAACAAAATGCTTCTAAATAATCAGTGGATCAATGACCAAATTAAAACAGAGATCAAGTGATATATGGAGAGATGAAATCAACAGCTCAACATGCCAACTTTCGAGGGACACAGTAAAGGCAGTTCTAAGAGGAAAGTATATAGCAATACAAGTCTAACTCAAGAAAGAAGAACAATCCCAAACGAACAGTCTACATTCACAATTAATGACACTAGAAAAAGAAGAACAAATGAGGCCCAACGTCAGTAGGAGGAGGGCCATAATAAAGATCAGAGAAGCAACAAATAAAATTGAGAAGAATAAAACAATAGAAAGAATTAATGAAACCAAGAGCTGGTTCTTTGAGAAAATAAACAGAATAGATAAACCCCTGGACAGACTTATCAAGAAAAAAATAAGAGTCTACACACATAAACAGAACCAGAAATGAAAAAGAAAAATCACTACAGACACTACAGAAATAAAAAACTATTAGAGAATACTGTGAAAAATTATATGCTAACAAACTGGATAACCTAGAAGAAACGGACCACTTTCTAGAAAAATACAGCCTTCCAAGACTAACCAAGGAAGAAACAGAAAATCTGAACAAATTATCTGCAATAAAATTGAACTGGCAATCAAAAAACTACATAAAAACAAAATTCATGGGACCAGATGGCTTCACCAGTAAATTTTATCAGACATTTAGAGAAGACCTAATACTCACCCTTCTTAAAGTTTTCCAAAAAGTAGAAGAGGAGGGAATATGTCCAAACTCATTCTATGAGGCCAGCATCACTCTAGTACCAAAACCAGGAAAAGACACCACAATAATAGAAAATTACAGACCAATATCCCTGATGAAATAGCTGCAAAAAAAACAACAAAATATTGGCAAACTGAAATCAAAAGTACATCAAAAAGATCATGTAGCATGATCAAGTGGGATTTACTCCATGGATAGAAGGATGGTACAGTATTCGAAAATCCATCAACATCATTCACCACATCAACAAAAAGGACAAAAATCACATGATAATCTTAATAGATGCTGAAAAAGCATTTGACAAAATTCAACATCCAATCAGGACAAAAACTCTCAAAAAAATGGGTATACGGGGCAAGTACTCAACATAACAAAGGCTATATATGACAAACCCACAGCCAACATCATACTGACCAGTGAAAAGCTGAAATCTTTTCCTCTAAGATTGGGAAGAAGACAAGGATGCCCACTCTCACCACTTTTATTCAGCATAGTACTGGAGGTCCTAGACATGGCTATGAGACAATACAAAGTAATAAAATGCATCCAGATTGGTAAGGAAGAAGTGAAACTGTCACTGTTTGCAGATGACAAGATATTGTACATAGGAAACCCTAAGAAATCTACCCCAAAACTACTAGACCTAATAATTCATCAAAGCTGTAGGATACAAAATTATTACACAGGAATCTGTTGCATTCCTATACACTAACAATGAACTAGCAGAAAGAGAAGTCAGGAAAACAATTCCATTTACAATTGCATGTAAAAGAATAAAATACCAAGAATAAACCTAACCAAGGAGGTAAAAAACTTATACCTGGAAAACTATAAGACACTCACGAGGGAAATTAAAGAAGACACAAATAAATGGAAATATATCCCATGCTCATGGATAGGAAGAATTAATATTGTCAAAATGGCCATCCTGCCTAAAGCAATCTATAGATTCAATGCAATCCCTACCAAAATACCAACAGCATTCTTCAACGAAGTAGAACAAATAGTTCTAAAATTCATATGGAACGAGAAAAGCCCCCAAATATACAAAGAAATCCTTAGAAGGAATAACAAAGCTGGGGGGGTTATGCTCCCCAACTTCAAGCTATATTACAAAGCCACAGTAGTTAAGACAATTTGGTACTGACACAAGAACAGACTCATAGATCAATAGAACAAAATAGACAGCCCAGATATAAACCCAAGCATACATGGTCAATTGATATATGATAAAGAAGCCATAGATATACAATGGGGAAATGACAGCCTCTTCAACAACTGGTATTGGTAAAACTGGACAACCACATGTAAGAGAATGAAAATGGATTACTGTCTAACTCCATACACAAAAGTAAACCCAGCATGGATCAAAGACATGAATGTAAGTCATGAAACCATAAAACTCTTAGAATAAAACATAGGCAAAAATTTCTTGAATATAAACATTATCAATTTTTTCCTGAACACATTTCCTTGGGCAAGGGAAACAAAAGCAAGAATTAACAAGTGGGACTATATCAGACAAAAAAGCTTCTGTACAGCAAAGGACACCATCAACAAAAAGATGTAGAACAAAAAGGCACCCTACTGTATGGGTGAAACATCTATAAAGAACTCACATGCCTCAACACCCAAAGAGCAAATAACCCGTTTAAAAAATTGACAGATGATATGAACAGACACCTCCAAAGAAGAAATTCAGAAGGGCAACAGGCACATGAAAAGATGCTCCACATCACTAATTATCAGGGAAAAGGAAATTAAAACCACAGTGAGATATCACCTCACACCAGTTAGTATGGCCAACATAGAAAAGACTAGGAACAACAACTGATGGAAAGGATGTGGAGTAAGCAAACCCCACTGCACTGTTGTTGGGAATGTAACTCCTTCAACCATTGTGAAAAGCAATATGGAGTTTCCTCAAAAAACTAAAAATAGGAATACCACTTGACCCAGGAATTCCACTCCTAGGAATTTACCCTAAGAAAACAAGATCCTCATTCAAAAAGACATATACACACCTATGTTTATTGCACCACTATATACAACCACCAAGATATGGAAGAAACCTAAGGGTCGTCCATCAGCAGATGAATGTACAAAGAAGAGGTGGTGCATATACACAGTGGAATATTATTCAGTCATAAGAAAAAACAAATCCTATCATCTGCAAAAACTGGATGGAGCTAGAGGGTATTATGCTCAGTGAAGTAAGACAGGCAGAGAAAGACAAGTACGAAATGATTTTACTCATTTGTGGAGTATAACAGCCAAGCAAAACTAATAGAACAAAACAGCATCAGACTCACAGACTCCAAGAAGAAACTAGTGGTTACCAAAGGGAACGAATACTGGGAGGGTGGGTGGGAAGGAGGGAGAAGGGGATTAAGGGGCATTATGATCATCACACATAATGTAGGGGGTTCACAGAGAAGACAATATAGCACAGAGAAGCTCTATAGCATCTTACTACACTGATGGACAGTGACTGCAGTGGGGTGTGGGGGGTACTCAGTAACGCAGGGGAATGTAGTAACCAAAATGTTGCTCATGTGAAACCTTCATAAGATTGTATATCAATGATAGCTTAATAAAAATAAAATACAACAAAAAACAGGCACTGGGCTGTGCTTCGTTGGCCCTGGTAATAGCAAGCATTACCTGGGGAGTGTTTTATATTACATGCAGAACATCAGAAACATTCCAGGAGGGTAACTCAACAAAACCTTTGACCTGACTCTTAAAGGCAGTTAACAGACATTTTTCATCTGGACTCATCCAGACAGGAGAACTTGAGTGTTGTAGTTTTTATTTGCTCATTTCTATCTTTAGTCTAGTTTCAAACTTTCAAAATGCAGTAGTCAGCAGCAAGAGGTAGAATTGTCTAGAAGCAAGACTATTTTTGTTATATTTAGCAACATTGCTCAAGGAAAGCACTCTGGTTTTCGCACTATTCTCTAAATCTCAAATTTATTAAACGCAGTTTAGTTCCAGTAAAAATACTCCGTGAACAATGGAATTTGTATAAATCTTGAGGGTTTCTAGGCTTGACAATTTAAGTATTAGTTAAAAGTCCATTATATTATGAATTGAAAAAGAGACATAGTTACACAAAAAAAGACAGCACCTTTCTTCTATTTTTTCAAACCATTGGTCATTTTAATATGCTTCCATTCAACCGTATTTCCAGAATGCTTATCTTGTTTTGCGACATGATGAAATGGTTTCCATAATCTTGGACTCAATGTGTTAGACCCTTGATAGTATTGGCAAAAAGTGTTCTACATTACCATTAATGAGAGAGAATAGTGGAATTCTGCAAAATCCCTGCTTAAAGAATGACTAATCTGCGTTCTATTAATCCATCAGAAAACTATGAAAAAATACTGAAAAATCTAAAAATTAATGTGATTTGACAAATATCAAACAATCACTGGACATTATGTGACATTTATCAAGTAACCACTGAGTTAATTTTTTTATTATCTTTTATAACTGGAAAATTACCCATATAATTTTCTTTGTGCACAGAGTAAATTAAGCATTAGGGTTTCTGTTTTACTTTTGTGATAGCATTAAAAATCATAAGGCCTCTCCACGGAGGGACAATCTTTGACTCCTCATTTTCTCTCTTCCTTTATCCAAAATACACTATTCTATATATTCTTCTCACTAACCTTACTGCCTACACTCCATTAAAAAAAAAGCCATAATTTCTCAACTGAATTATTATAATACCCTACTACCAGCCATTTTGTTTCCACAATTACCCCCACTGTAGTCCCTGTTTCACACAGTAGCTAGTTATATACCTTTAAAACACATATGAGACATTGCTATTAATAAGTCCAAAACTTTCCCTTCATTTCCTTCCTTATTTCATTTATATGTTCATATTTATTTGTTGTATATTTCAATTGTCTTTTCTAACAACTAGAATAAGCTCAACGGAAGTAAGGCAAATGGGCTGGAGCGAAGGAAAGGCAAGGTAGGGAAAGAAGCCGTCTTGAATTTATTAGATGTGTACACATAAGACCACAAGTCATAATTTCTCTTTTATTTGCAACAGTAAATTACATGAAAATATTCTGATAGGCTTCAAGTATAATTCAAATATTATAGATGAAAATATTAGGATGATTTTAAAGAGGAAGTAAAAAATATATAGTGTTTTTCTGTGATCATTTTGATATTATTATCAATCACTATTGAACTTTGGTGGAAACCACATTTTTCTTCTTACTGTAGGAATTGCATCACTATGGGTAAAATTGTAGTATTTCCAGAATATCTTGCCTGGCTTTAGTGCATCTGAATATCAACAGACATTCCTCAGAAATGGAGAAGGTTCATCTCCATATCAATGGGTAATTCCATGGGCAACCATGGGCTTATCTGAACCAGAGAGGTTAGGGGGAGGTCTTGCTTGCTTCCCTGAAGATGGCTCCAGACTTCAGTTCATAAGCAATAAACGGGTTTTAAACTTTATTTCTCCCTTTGACTTATTTCGTTTTTAGAGGTATTTTGCCCGGGGATTTCCTCTCCCCAGAGCTATATCTGGCGGAGCTGGCAGCATCTGAACCCCAAATCTATCAGAAGGGGTGCGACCTACGGGAGGGCTGCCCCTAGGGATTATGGGGAGATGCCCAGAACCCCCTGTGGATGGAGGGGAGGCCCCAGTGGATGAAGCAGCAGAGGGTGCAGCTTCATGTATTATTCCCCCTGCTGTGGGGCTTCCAATTTGGGAGTACCAAGTGGGGAACTGCTCTAGTGTAAAGTACCTCCTGGAGGGTTGGAGCCTTCCCCAGAACTAGGGAAATGTGGAAACACCAGAAGCTGTAGAATTAGTCCTCCGTGAGTTGGAAGACTGCTTGGAGACCCTAGGGGGCTGTGCAGCGGCTGGAATTTTAGGGTCTCTTTTCATCAAGATAGTGGAGAATGTTATACAGGAGAAAGAGAGGATTATTGAGAGGGTTAGTGAGGAGAGAGAGGGACTTAGGAAGGAGAGAGACACTTCAGCATTGCCTGGAGGAGCTGGGTGATAACCTATGGGATGCCATTAAGGAAGAGAGATAGTTACTGAAAAGGCAGGTCATGTTCCTAGAAGATTCCTTAGCAGCTGGGAGGGGGGAGAAGGCAGAAAAAGCCACGTTGCAGGAGGCTGTGGAGGAGGGGGAGGAAAGATTGGTGTCATCAGCCCCAGAGATAGAGGAGGACCAGGAGGAGTAGAGGAGACCGGGCCATGGGCTGATCTGCTATGGGGGCCACACCAGAGGTACCATCCTCTCCTGTTTTAAGGGCCCACTTGGCTGTGTTTAAGAAAATAAAAACAAAACAACTGTGAGCTCCTCAGGGGGAGGAGCTTCCCCCTCCCCAGGTTGTGGAGCACTCCATGCTCTGTCCCTATACTCAGGAGGAGCTGCTGGACAAAAGTGCCCCGTATAGGCAAAAGCCATCAGAATCTCTGCCTACATGGCTTTACATCTCTGGGATATGGGGTGGAAAACATTGTTGTGTCGGGAACTGAGATGAGTAGAATGGCTTCCCTGATGACTCACCCTTCCCTCCGCAGCGGTTGCAAAATCCCCATCACACTTCAGGGAATCAGACACTCCTGGAATGGCTGACAGCTGCCATCAGGGTAGTTTGGCCTAATCAGGGTGATTTATCATATTTACCCAGTAGTTGGAAAATGTATGCAGAACTCCAACAGGGATTGCGGGAATTGGTTATGAAAAATGGACCCACAGGGCCCTGATGAGGAGGTATTCACTGTAGGAATAAGAAATCTGGTGCTGCATACAGCTCCCACATCTCTCTTTGGGGGGGTCTGTAGTGACTACTCTTGCCCCCACATAGGGCAACCCATAAGTGAAGCTACTTGTACTTTAGCAGATCTGGGGAGACTGAAACAATAAGGGCATGGAAGGAAGTATGGGCTATGACTAAAAGGAGAGGTGCAAAGGCCCCGTGAAGGTCTCGAGGAACCAGATGTGAGTTGATTTGATAAAGGCCGGGGTAGTGACAGAAAAACTTGATGGGCAGCCCAATAGAATTAAGTTAGAACTTGTTAGAAGAATTAAAGCCAGGGCAGCAGTTACAGCCAGAGGTCCAGGACATGGAAACTGTAGTCAAGGCCTCCTGCCCGACCTGTGTCCCTGCAAACATTCCTGGGAGACAGTACTCAGGATTTTCCTGAGCCCTCACCCCCACAGGAGGATGATTGGGCATCGTGGTTTAACTGAGGGGGTGGTCAAAGTCCCCACCTTGGGGGACGTGGTGGGGACCAGAGGCCACATGTAGAATTAACAATTCATTGGACCCCTGTGTATGTACAACGTGTCCTGGAGCTGGTGGACACAGGGGCTGAGTGTTCTCTGATTTACGGTAACCCAGAGCATTTTACCAGGACCCCTGCTGTGATAGATGGCTATGGGGATAAAGCATTTACCCCCAAAGGAGTATACTGTGTACATTTCACCAATCCCTGAATGTACCATTAGTGGTAGCTGGAGCTTAGGAGACTGAGGAGCTGAGGGGAGAGGAAACAGGTAAGTGGTACAGGATTTCTGTGTGTTTTAAGTTGTTTGTGGCGATGGGTGCACCACTCTGTGCATTAAATTGCAAACTTTAAAATGCGTATTTAAACTATATATATATATATATATATATATATATATCAATAGAGCTGTTAAAAATATTGCTTACCAGGGACTGTTCAACACCTTAAGAAAATGCCACCTTTGTTCCCATGGAGCTTATGTGTGTATGGGGGGTGGGGAGGAGCAGAGGTGATAAAGACCAATAACAAATAAAGACAAATATAACAACATAAACACAATGTATTTTTAGATAGTGAAAATGCTGGAAAGCAAATGCATCAGGGTAGCAGTATTGAGTATGGTGGGTGGTAAATGAGTATTTTAGATAAAATAAAGGAAACCTCTGTAAAGATGATATTTGAGTTAAGACCTGAGTCTTAGTTGACTTATGTGACTCCTTAATGTGAAGGAATAAAACACAAGAAGATGTAGGATGAAGGTGGTCTACACAAGCCCTGAGTAGAATATCAGCTTGGCATGCTACAACCACTACAGGAAACCTCAGTGTGTGAAGGGAAGGAAAGGAGCCATGGACATCACAAGCTGAGGTCGGCAGAGTAACCATATCTTGTTAATCTCAAATATATCTATTAGATATATCCAAAAGTGAAAAGTCATATTAAATGCTTAATAGTATCATTTCATTGAATGGTGTTTCAGATGAACATCATGTTTTGTTTGCTTAAATTAATGTAAAAATAGTCTAAGAGCTTTGCTTTTAGATACCATTAAAGAGTTGTTTTTTATAAAAACATCGCTTTCCAGTTGGAACAAAATTTACAATTCCATGAATAACATTAAAATAATAGTTAAAAATTAAATCAACATGACTTGGCAACTTAAAGGACATTTTCTATTTTTAGAATTTATTCCAATGAGATGAATGTATTGGGTAAAGTAGCAACAGGAAAGAAGGCACATCACATTGGATGATTTAAGGGGCATTTAATAAAGAAAAGTATAAAAATGTAGACATGGCTAAAGGAGACCTCAAAGAATGCAGGATCCCATCCTAGTAACATCAGGGAGCTGGAAGTAGAGATGACTCACTGGAACCTCGGTAGACATGGCAGGGCAGAGAGAGAGACAGCACTTCTGTATGTAGAAGAGCTGTCATCTTCACTTACAAATTCAGCCAGCCAATGACAAGCCTACTAGAGTGGGTTGGGGTATAAATGTCCTGACCTCACTCTCATTTTCTGCCTCTGATCGCCTATCAGAATTCACCAGAGACCAAAGCTGGTGTAGTCTACAGAGTTCAACCTACTGGAGTAGAGCACAGAAAGAAAGGTGGAGATTGAAAAGAACAAATGGAATAGTTGTATTACATGCAGCCAATCAAATACAAGTAGAATTTGCTTTATCTATGATATTAAGGAAATAAATACATATCAAATCATGATTCATTTACTAAAATCAGCTTGCAAAATGCCAGCCACTCCGTAAGTCACTGAAAACTCATACATAGCCCTTACTTTCAAGCTGTTTACTTATACTAATAAGATTAAGTTAACAGATTTGTATACAGTGTTTTCAGTAAGGAAAGTGCTATGATCAAGAGTTGCTGATCTATTTTATGTGATATGTATACATACATATACACACAATAATCTATTTTATCTGCCCAGATATGTGTATGTGTGTGTGAGCATAATTTTAGAATCATTGCTCCATACCCTGTGTCAGAGATTCTATAACTTTTACACACATATATATGATATGAACATATGTAACACACTTTATCATGTATCTAACCAGGATTATGATAAACTCATTGTGCATGCGCTGTTATTCCAATACTATATTTCTCACTCAAAAACTGATAATTGAATGCAAAGGAAAATGAGATGATTAGAATGATAATATGATCATTATTCCAATTTGATTTGATTAAATTTTTAGTAATATATATATTAAAAGTAATTAACCTCATGCAATACACACTTGTGACACAGTAAGTCTCAACTCCATTAGTGAGAATAACTAACTTACACTACACTGTGATCTACACTACCTTAGGTCACAACCATCAGAGTAGACACAGATTATCAATCTTCCAGACATGCAAATAACACAAGTCCCTTTTGTTCTTTTGGTTCAAACTCTTTTTTAGATGCTAAAATTAAAACCTGTGTTACCATGATTCTTAAAAGTATTCAGAAACATGAAGCTTCCTGTGAAGTGTTGGATCCAGAAAGAGAAAAAGCCAAGCAAGACATTAAAAAAATGGTTTGCCTGTCATTTCAAAGCTTCTCCATGATAGAAAACCTGTCTATGGAGAATATGTGCACAAAAAGTATTTGAAAGAATCTGAGGACCACCCTGTCACCCACCCTGTCAAGAGCTACATTTGCATGTTCTGTAATGCAAATGCAATTATTAAAATTAATATTATATTGCTTTTTGGATTAGAGCACATACATTTTATTAAATCATAATTCAATGATTCATGATTATCAATATCTCTCATTTTGCCTTGCTCGTTAATTAGAGGCCATGAAAAAATATATTAAAAATATACAAAATGAACAATATTCTCCTGTTTTCTCTTCTATTTTTATTGTTAGTCCCAACGGCCCCAATATTTGTTTATTCTGTGCATGAAAGGGTGCCGCAAAAATATATTATTGTGTTAACATAGCCAAAGAGGTGTTAGAATAAAGCTCAAAGAATTTATGGCACATTTGCACAGTGTGTGTGTGCGTGTGTGTGTGTGTGCATGTAAGAGACAGAGAGAGAGAGAGGGATGGGGAGGGGGAGAGGGACTTGACAACCAAAACGTCCACCATGTCATTACTGTCATTGCTGTGGAGGTTTTTGTTTGTTACTAGCATAATTTGAAACAGTGGAATATAATGAAATGGGGAAGTAGCTATGAAGGCTGGCTGGCCATTTCCACAGTTTTCTGGAAATCTCTCCCTAGTAGGATTTTCAAAATATTAACATCTCTCATGAGTCAAGTGTTTGGTTCTCCCTGCAACTTAGAGCATGGTTGTCCCAAGTGGAATTCATTAGCTTAGAAGAGAACCTTTGTGCCAAATTGCTCACTTCCATGAACAAGCAATACTGCTTTGTTTTGTCATAAATGCTTTAGGAGCAGTTAAACATCTGCAAATTCAGACGATGCTCAGAACAAATGATCCACAATCATCTGTAGCTCAGGGCACAGATAAAACTGAACTTGTATTACCTTTCCCAGAAATCAACACAAGCTAATCAAATCAAACCCTGAACTATATTAAATATTTAATGAATAATTAGGCTTTAATTCTTCTTCAGTTTTGTGATGTATCAATGGGGTGGGATTTCTAAAGGTTGCACTTCAGTCTACATCTTTCTTGAGACCTAAAACTAAATTGAGTCATTGTTGTTGACATTTTTATTTTCACTTCAAATAGAACATTCAACTTAGAAGGCACTATAACAGATCTCAAGCATACATTTTTTTACAACTATAAATTAAAAAATTGTGGACCTTCATAGTCATTTTTTTCCTAGAAATTAAACACCAAATTAATCAATTTAATACTCAGCTAAAATTGTTGACACGGGAAAAGTGATGGCAAAATATATGTCGCTTCCCAGAGCACAAAGCAGTGTATATAGGCTAAAACGACCTATGCCAGGTTATAGTGCCATTTCATAGGCTTGCATGAACAACCATGTCATTTACATCTCCATTGTTTAAGTCATGTTGGGAAAACCACCTTCACTTTGTCAGTGAAAATATTACATCAGGATTTTTTCTTAGTATTAGGTAGCATACATGAAGATTAAAATCAATGTACTACTATCTTTCATAAATAAAACTTTGTTATGCTTATGTTTTCAGTTTAATGATTCATTATTTTATGTCTATTGTCTTCAATAAGAAAAACAAATTTACAAGAGTGTGCTGAACTTTGCAAAGTCATATACTTTAGTTGTTATTACTGTTTGATTTGTAAAGCTATTTGATCAAGCCCTTTTCATTTTCCACCAGGACATAAGTTTTTATATATTTTAAATTTATTATATTCTTCTATTCAAAACCCGACTCCTAATTCATAGAGTGGAAATTGCTCTTCACGTAGACTTAGTTTTAATACATAATTTTTTTCCTTGCTTGCAGAAGAACTTTAAAAGCTTTGAACTGAATTAACAAGAAATGACGATAACAAGAAGTTTGGCCAAAGTTTAATAAGCGACCAAATAAAAATGTGAGCTGCCTAATATGACAAGTAAAAGTCCTAAGACAAATGGCTGTAATTGTATTGACCTGTTCACCCAGCAGAACCATTTAAACTTGGTTGCCATGGAAAACCATGCTGAGAAAGAAACAGCAGGAGGAATCTAATTTAGTACTGATGCCAGTCAGGACCACCAAAGCTAGTTTCTAGTCTACTGTCTTTGCGATTTTTTTCCCAGGGCTACCAGTTGTATCCCCACATTTACCCCAGAACATTCTACACTTCAAACTCCAAATGTTCTGCACACAATCACACAGTTCCTCTCTTTGCCATTAAATGAACGTGGAATAAAACATCCTCTTTGACATTAACCACAGATCATTTTGGCTGCCTATTTAACTCTACATACACTTTAGCAGAAAGTTGCCATTTTGCAGTCTTTATTTTTCCTGAATGTAGAATTAAATACTGCTAACCACTTCACTTATAAGATTATTGTTCTTTGATGTAGGTGATGTTATGCTTTTCTTTATCATTTTTGCAAATTTGTACTCTCTTGGTGACTCAAAACTCAGATGTAGCCTCCTTTTTTACCATTCAAAACTTTCTTCCTTTCTTCCTAAGGAATCTCATACTTACTGGAGGCTTTGATTACTACCCATATACTAATGATTCTCAAATTTTTATCCCCAGGCTAGACTATTCTTCAGTAGTGGGGGATTATAAATTCTAATCTCTATATAACCTTCTTACTGAGATAACTTACTGACCCGCATCCAAAACTGCTATTATCTTTCCCAGTATTCTCATTTCAATGAACACTACCAACTTCCATCCAATTATACAAGAAACCTAGGAGGTATTCTGGAGTCTTTCATTCCCCTTCAGTCCAATCCAATAGTCGCTCCTATTGGCTTCTCCTCCAGAATTTATGCCATCTCTTTTCCTTTCTTTCCTCTGCCACTACCACCACCATAGTGAAAGCTACCACACTCCATCTCCTACACTTCCCTCTCCTACATTTTTTCAACAGCCATTTAACTGGCCTCTCTGTATTGACTCTTAGTCTTTTTCTCAACATTCAAGTTCCCCTTCCTTGTTCAACTGCTGGACAAATTTATCTAAAAATTATAAATTTAACTTTACCAGACCATACTCCAACCTTCTCAATTAAATAATACATTGGCTTCTTAAAGATCATTTTTCTGACTTGCAGGAGTGTCCTCTCTGCTGACAATGTAGATCTTGTTTCATAATGTTCTAATGGTCCTGTACCCATAGGATCCTTCAGGTTCATGCTGGGCCTTCACAGAACCTAGCCCCTTCCTCCACCCCTTTGGCTCTAGGGTGTCAGAACTGGAGAATGGAAAAATTTTCTACTTCTTATTATTTCAAGCAGTGCCCCTAATAAGCATTGCTCTTTTTCCCATCTTTTATAAGCAATATGTACTCAGTGTCAATGCAGTCTTATAGGAAAGATATATTTTCTCTTATTTATCCAGTAATGTGCTGAGCAGAATGAGCTACATACTTGCATAATTATTTTCTAATGCTAGAAATGTTAATTTAATAAAAAGACAAGTCAATGGCCAAGTTAAAATACTTCTAGTACACCTGACCTTAGATTCCATGAGGCTTAGATGAATTGGGTTTTCCATTCACACTGTTCTCCAACTACTCGAATTTAATATCTCAAAAAATCAGGGACCTGGTCTACTTAATTTACTATAACACCCCCCAGAAACAAGAACAGTGCCTCAGACATAATAAAAATTCAGTAAGTATTTGTCAAATGAATGAACATCGCTGCAAGCCAAGGTGTGTTTTTCAGAAGAGACTCAAGACACATAAGCACAATTATTTTTAGTTTATTGAAGGAAATTCTAAACTGTCATGTAACACTAAATATTAACCACAGTGTCATATGGCAACCTGTCACGCAGCAAGAGTCCTGAGAATCAAGAGAAGTACGTTTGTCATCCTAACTTTTAAAAAAATGTCACCTAAGAAAGTAAAGAAACAATGCATGACTACTGTGCAACTAAAACTGGGCATGCACATGCACACACACACACTACTCCAAAAGAGTTCACACAAATATAGCAATATTCTTATCTAATATATTAGGAAAAATACTGTTCAAGATGTTAAATATTTTCCCAAAGCTAGAAAACATCTGAGATAATAACCAAATTCAGCACTTCTGACTTCAATTCTAGTGTTTTTATTCTTCACTTGAAACTTGAACTTGAAAAAATCATATAATAAAAATTCAGAGTGAAGTCAAAAAGGCAGTATAATACTAATGTCTGTTAGATATTTGAATCAAACAGGTTTGTTAAATTCTATATATAATGGTATTTGCCTTAAGGCTTTAAACAGGGTAACTACTTTCCATATATTTTCTGCTTCAAGAGGAAATTTCCCCAAACTTTGTCATCAAATAAAATACCTGATTTATGTGAAGTGACATTTATACCAAGTTTTCAAATCTTTATGATCAGCAAAACCATCTAAGGCTGCAAAACATACCTTCTCTTAAGGCCACATCCTTAGAAATTCTGATTTACTATACCTGGGTTTGGAACCAGAATTGGTGATTTTGATGATCAGTTAGGTTTGGAAAACGCTGTTTAAAACTCTGCTTATTTTTTTTTCACAAGATTAAAAGAGGAGCATGTTGATGATATGAACACTACTTATGAAAATGTGAAGGATTATAGAAGATGCCAGAAAACACCTGTAATTCTTGAAGCATAGCTGGGTTTTCAAAATTATCCTCATAATTTCTTTCTGATCTAACTTTGTAAGTGATCTCTCTCTTTAATTCTGTATTTTGAGCAAACTCTGCCCATTTTCCAGACTTTGCATCCTTTGCCTACTTTTCCAAAAATTGTTGCTAAATATTTCTCAAAATCCTAGCATATGGACTGACAACAATTCTATTTTAATCACTGCAAAAGGACAGTGTGTGGAATAAACATACCTGGTCTTTAGGGGTATTATCATTGCCTAGGCTTACCTATTTCCAATAACCCATCAGACAACTGTTTACTTCTCCTTGTATACCTCCTCTTTCTCTGTCACTTTTCACTATGTCTTTTTTAATCAATTACTTCTCAACATCTTACATTCTTTTTCCTTGATATCAGCAGGATTCTGCAAATAACACAAGTCACTCAAAACAGTTTAAGTAGAAAGTAAACATATTCATGATATTTGGTAAATATGAGTATCTGTGGGATAGCCAGAGAATTAGGCTTGGAGGACCTAGACAGTTATGAGGCCAAATTTCACCATGAATTTCCCTAAGGTAATACCACAATACAATGCTACCAACTACCCACTGGAATGGCTACCATGAAAGATACTAACAAAACTGTATTTTGCTGAGGATGTACAGTAACCAGAAATCTCATATACTGCTGGTGAAATAATGGGTTTAGTGAGGAAGTATGTGAGGGGTACGTGAGTACTTGCAATATTCACTGTAATGTCAACATTGTTAATCACATAAGTATTTTTTTTTCAGGATAACAATTTTCATTTGTTTGATTGGCAACCACTAAAATGTTTGGTAACCATGATTGGGGAATTTTGATAAACAAGCACTCTGACATACTTTGTTGAAATGTTATTTTGGTGCAGTCTTTCTGGATGACAATTTGGTAATTGCTATCAACATATAAAACACATATATCCTTTAAATCAGTACCTGTGCTTAAGAATTTCTCTGTGGATATGCCTGCAAGACTTGTTAAGGTAAGTACAAAGATGTTCTTGTAACATTGTTGTTATAGTAAAATTTAACCATGCCAGAAATGAAGAAAACCCTAGAAATAACCAAAGTATCCACCATAGGGAACTGGTTAAATAAACTGATCACACAAGTATATTCACATGATAATTTACTGAGCTTGTATACTCACTGTGTACTTTTTTAAAAATATATAATAGCAAGTTAAAAAAAATAAAGATTTTGGGTGGCCAAAGAGCTTGACAAATGTCACTACACTATCTCTTTAGCTTTAATTCAGATGGCTTGGAGTGGGAGGATGGGGGAAACGTCTACAGACTTAACTGCATTCTACAGGTAGGACTAGAGGACGAAGGCACACTGCTGATCCATAGTCAAGCAATTTGATAAACCAGCTGCATTTTTGCTATTACCAAAATTCCATCAACATAATGAGGCCATTACTATATACGATTTGTTTATAATATTTTCACTTTTACATATGACTATGACTTAAAATGACCTCTCAATGGACAAGAGGAGGAAATGATTATACAAAATCTAGCAAACAAGAAAAATGAAAAAATAAGCAGTCTTACTTCTGAGCCACATTCATGAACATACATTAATAATATCATAAATATAGAATTTACAGCAATGATTCTTTAGAAGAATATTGCAGTGATTATTCCAAAAATACATCCCTGTTTTCTCAGTCTACTGTCCATATTCTCCTTCTGTGTTTAAAAATAAAATGACTTTTGAACTTTAAAACTGAAATTGCATTTTAATTTTTGTGACTTAAGTAGATATCAAGTATGCTATATTATTATTTATGTACATAGCCATGATAAGCCATATCATTAAAATATAAATGCAAAAGCACGGAGGGATTATCCTCTGTGAACCAGATTTATGGTCACTTTCTTTTCTTAAACTACACTGCAGATTTGAACTTTGTAAGCATCCTATACTTAATTCACGATCTAGTTTTTCACTGTCAAGACTCCAAAGGATTGCTAGATAGTGCTGTCTCACACAGGTAGCTGTCCTTGGTCCTGTGTACATGGTAAAGGATGGTTAGGGAAAAATCACCCACAAATGAACTCTTTGATCTTGGTACATTCCAATGATGTTGAATCAAGGTCAAGGGTACCACTATCATTTCTAAATTTAGGATCTGGAAGCAGCACAGGAGCTCAGGACCAAGAATTTTCCCCAAAGTATTAATAAACCAAGTGAAAATGCTTAGGAAAACAGTTACATCTGTAAATACAATATACATATCCATAGTCACTTGTACCTTAAATCATCATCCCTACAGACTCTGCACTGGATATAGTCCAGTAACCCAAGACTGAGTCACTAGTATTTAGCTCGTATGGTTAGAACACTCCATCACTGAGGACAAGTGCAAGCTGAAGCAGTGGGATTTTCTCTATTCATGGCTGTAGGATTCAATGGAACCATAGCCAGCCCATTTTCAAGGGTGGGAGCAGCATGACTTCAAGGGGACATTAGCCCAGGTCCATGTCCAGGTTCATATTTTAACACAAAGTCTGTCTCCATAAATGTTATTAGCATCAACTTTAGATGGAAACATAAATAAATGAGTATTCTTCTCTTCTTTCTACATGATTTCTATACTGCATTTACACATTTCACTTTTGACAAAGGGTAGTATTTCATGGCCCCATCCCTATAGATTTGGTTTTCTCAGTGACTATCAATCTTATCAATCTTATGTGTCATTCCAAGAGAACTTCCCTATCACATGAATTTGACCCACTGGCCACAGCATGCTCGGAAATCAAGACTTCTTTACAAATCTTGCAATAAAAACAGTGGAATGTTGATGCAAAGATATGTAAACAGACAAAAGGAACAGAACAGAAAGCCGACATATAAAAATGGTTAATTTATGAAAAAGAAGGCATGGAAGACTTGGTAAAGATAATTCTGGGCAAGTGGATATATATATGGGGAAAAATCAGAGCATGACTTCACATAATACCAAAAATTTATTCCAAGTCAAAGACACTACATGTGAAAGTAAAAACACCACCACCTAAACAGTAATATTCTTATAGGAGAATGACTTCATGAATTTCAATTAGAAAAAGGAAAATTCTTATAATAAAATGTACAAACGATATGGCAAAAATAGTTCAATAAGACTACACTGAAATTCCATGAAAATATACCATTAAATAACAGAGAAATAAAGATACACACTAGAAGAGGATATTTGTAATAAACAACTGACAAAAAGAATTTGTACATAGAATATCACTTTAAAAGCCTCTTACAAATCCATAAGGAAAGTACAGAAAATTCAATGGAAAACAGGCTGAAGATGTTCAACATGCACTTCCCAAAACACGGGCTCAATAAAAAAATAAGCTCAAACACATTAGTCAGGAGAATATAAATTAAAATGATGAGGTTTTACAAAAGATGGTAGCATGAGAGGTGACACACAGGTTTCCCCCTAAAACCGCATACAATATGAAAATATAATTGATACAACTAATCCTGAAAGAACAACAGGAAAAGGACTGTGCCAGACTGCATACACCTGGAGAAAAGAGCAGACCTCACAGAACAGGGTAACGTACCAAAGCTGTGGCCCAGTGGGACCCAAGCCCATCCCCCATCCCAGCTCAATGGCAAGAGGAAGAGAAACGGAGCAGGGAGGGAGTGGAGGTCTAGGACTGCTGAATGCCTAACTCTGGAGATCTGCTTTGGGAGCACAAACTTACATTTCATGGTGCTTGCATGGTACGCTAATGAGTAGGGGGTTGGAAAGCTAAGACAGGCAGAATTCCTGGAGAGACTGAGATTCCAGCCTCTTGTGGAAAGCAGGGATCAATATCCAGCTGCTCTGGGACAAAAGAAAGGCAGGCAGTCTGAGAGACTTCCTAAGGAAGCCTTTAGCACAAGGGCTGTTAAAGGGGCAAGGATTGTACTGAGCTTACTGCTCAGGAGAGAGGACAGGTAGTCAAAATTGTCCAGGTGCACTCTGTCCAGCAGTTTGGGAGCTTTGCCATATAGACTCTCAGATTTGAGGAGGAAAAAGAAATCTTCCTTCTTAGATGATCTTCAGGTGCTCCAGCTCCCTGGCTGGCTACACAGCTCCAAGGACCCCCTCCGTGATATGTAGCCTACTACACCTTCTGCCTGGCCACCTCATTTGGCTCACAAACTGGCAAACCCTACCCTGGCATTAGCCCCGCCAGAGAGAAGATTGGTCTACAGAAACTACAAACGCAAAGCATAGAGGCTTATACCTGTGTGCTCGGCCCACTGGTTCAGGCAGTGGACACAGGCATAGCAACCGGGAAGCAGGAAACAGGTCTTTCCTCCCCTCAGGCACCAATAACACTCCCCGGCAACCCCCAACATTGCTTCAGTGGCTGAGCAGCTCCAGAGAGTAGAGCTTCTGGGCACTAGAGGGCACCATATACAAATACGAAATGCCAAAGGAACCTGGTTCAGAGTAAAATTATTAATACAACTCCTGAGAAAGATTTAAATGACATTGACCTCATGACTCTTAATGAAAAGGGCTTCAAAATAAAAATCATTAACATGCTCATGGAGGTACGGAAAGATATTCAAGAACTCAGGAATGAATTCCAGTAGGAGATCCAATTGTTGAAGAGGACAATGGAGGGTATTAAAAGCAGATTGAATACAGTGGAGACGATAAATGAAATAGAAACTAGAGAAAAGGAATACAGAGAAGCTGAGGCACAGAGAGAAAAAAGGATCTCTAAGAATGAAAGAATATTGAGAGAACTGTGTGACCAATCCAAACGGAACAATTTTTGCATTATGGGGTACCAGAAGAATAGAGAGAAAAAGGGATAGAAATTGTCTTTGAGGAGGTAATTGCTGAAAACTTCCCCAATCTGAGGAAGGAGACAGTCTCTCAGGCACAGATCTCCCAACACAAGGGACCCAAGGAAGACAACACCAAGACATATAGTAATTAAAATGGCAAAGATTAAGGATAAAGTACAGACTATTAAAAGCAGCCGGAGAGAGAAATAAGATCACATACAAAGGAAAGCCCATCAGGCTAGGCTATCATCAGACTTCTCAAGAGAAACCTTACAGGCCAGAAGGGAGTGGCATGTTGTATTTAATTCAATGAAGCAGAAGGGCCTTGAACCAAGAACACTTTATCCAGCAGGACTATCATTTCAATTTGAAGGAGGGATTAAAAAATTTCCAGATAAGCAAAAGCTGAGAGAATTTACCTCCCACAAACCATCTGTACAGTGTATTTTGGAGAGACAACTATAGACGGAAGTGTTCCTAAGGTTTAATAGCTGTCACCAGAGGTAATAACACCACAGTAAAGAAAATAGAACAGCCAATTACTAATGAAATGCAAAATTAAATTAACTATCCCCAAAGTCAATGAAGGGATAGACAAATAGTACAGAATATGATACCCAATATATAAAGAATTGAGGAGTAAGAAAAAGGAGGAAAAAAAGAAAAAAGAACCTTTAGATTGTGTTTGTAATAGCATAGTAAGTGAGTTAAGTTAGACTCTTAGATAGTAACTTCAAAGGAAGTTAACTTTGAACCTTTGGTAACAACGAATATAAAGTCTGCAATGCCAATAAGTACATACCTACCGAAAATCACCCGAAATGTAAATGGACTTAATGCACCAATCAAAAGACATAGAGTCACTAAATGGATAAAAAAACAAGACCCATCTATATGGTGCCTTCAAGAGACTCACTTCAAACCCAAAAACATACACAGACTAAAAGTGAAGGGATGGAGAAAGACATTTCATGCAACTAACAGGGAGAAAAAAAGCAGGAGTTGCAGTACTTGTATCAGACAAAATAGACTTCAAAACAAAGTCACAAGAGACAAAGAAGGACATTACATAATGATAAAAGGGTCAATCCAACAAGAAGATATAACCATTATAAATATTTATGCACCCAACACAGAAGCACCTACATATGTGAAACAAATACTAACAGAATTAAAAGGAGAAATAGAATTCAATGCATTCATTCTAGGAGACTTGACACTCCACTCATTCTTAAGGACAGATCAACCAGACAGAAAATAAGTAAGGAGACCGAGTCACTGAACAAAACAATAGAACAGATGGGCCTAACAGACATCTACAGAACTCTACACCCAAAAGCAGCAGAATACACATTCTTCTCAAGTGCACACGGAACATTTTCAAGAATGGATCATATACTAGACCACAAAAAGAGCCTCGGTAAATTCAGAAAGATTGAAATTGTACCAATCAGTTTCTCAGACCACAAAGGTATGAAACTAGAACTAAATTACGCAAAGAAAATGAAAACTCCCACAAACACATCGAGGCTTCAGAACATGCTCCTACATAACCAATGGATCAATGACCAAATAAAAACAGAGATCGAGCAATACATGGAGACAAATGAAAACAGTAATTCAACACCGTAAAATCTGTTGGACGCAGTGAAGGCCATGCTAAGAGGAAAGTATATTGCAAAACAAGAACAATCCCATTTGAGCAGTCTAATCTCACAATTAATGAAACTAGAAAAAGAAGAACAAAGGAGGCCCAAAGTCAGTATAAGGAGGGACATAATAAAGATTAGAGCAGAAATAAATAAAATTGAGAAGAATAAAACACTAGAAAGAATCAATGAAAGCAAGAGTTTGGTATTTGAGAAAAGAAACAAAATAGATAAACCCCTAGCCAGACATATCAAGAAAAAAAGAGAGTCTATACACATAAACAGAACCAGATATGAGAAAGGAAAAATCACTACAGATAACACAGAAATACAAAGAATTATTAGAGAATACTATGAAAAATTATGTGTTCACAAACTGGATAATCGAGAAGAAATGGACGACTTTCTAGAAAAATACAACCTTCCAAGGCTGACCCAGAAAGAAACAGAAAATCTGAACACATCAATTACCAGCAATGAAATTGAACTGGTAATCAAAAACCTACCTAAGAAAAAAACTCCTGGACCAGATGACTTTACCACTGAATTTTATCAGACATTTAGGGAAGACCTAATACTCGTCCTCTTTAAAGTTTTCTAAAGAGCAGAAGAGGAGGGAAAACTTCCACACTCATTCTATGAGGCCAGCGTCACTCTAATACCAAAACCAGGCAAAGACACAACAAAAAAAGAAAATTACAGACCAATATCCCTGATGAACATAGATGCAAAAATACTCAACAAAATAGTAGCAAACTGAATTCAAAAATACATCAAAAGGATCATTCATCATGATCAAGTAGGACTTATTCCAGGGATGCAAGGATGGGACAACATTAGAAAATCCATCAACATCATCCACCACATCAACAAAAAGAAGGAAAAAAACCACATGATCATCTCCATAGATGTTGAAAACGCATTTGCCAAAATTCAACATCCATTCATGATAAAAACTCTCAACAAAATGGGTATAGAGGGCAAGTACCTCAACATCATAAAGGCCATATATGACAAATCCATAGCTAACATCATACTTAACAGCAAGAAGCTGAAAGCTTTTCATGTAAGATCGGGAACAAGACAGGGATGCCCACTCTCTCCACTGTTATTCAACATAGTACTGGAGGTCCTAGCCACGGCAATCAGACAACACAAAGAAATAAAGGCATCCAGATTGGTAAGGAAGAAGTTAAACTGTCCCTGTTTGCAGATGACATGATACTGTGCATAAAAAACCTTAAAGAATCCACTCCAAAAATACTAGACCTAATCTCTGAATTCAGCAAAGTGGCAGGATACAAAATTAATACACAGAAATCTGTGGCATTCATATACACTAACAATGAACTAGCTGACAGAGAAATCAGCAAAACAACTCCATTCACAGTTGCATCAAAAAGAATAAAATACCTAGGAGTACACCTAACCAAGGAAGTGAAAGACCTATACTCTGAAAATTACAAGACACTCATGAGAAAAATGAAAGAAGATACCAATAAATGGGAACACATCCCATGCTCATGGTAGGAAGACTCAAGAAAATTTGGTACTGGCACAAGAACAGACCCATAGACCAATGGAACAGACAAGAGAGCCCTGATATAAACCCAACCATATATGGTCAATTAATATACAATAAAGGAGCCATGGACATACAATGGGGAAATCACAGCCTCTTCAAAAGCTGGTGTTGGCAAAACTGGACAGCTACATGCAAGAGAATGAAACTGGATTATTTTTTAACACCTACAAAAAAGTAAACTCGAAATGGATCAAGGACCTGAATGTAAGTCATGACACCATAAAATTTTTAGAAGACAACATAGGCAAAAATCTCCTGAATATAAGCATGAGCAATTTCTTCCTGAATGCATCTCCTTGAGCAAGGAAAACAAAGGCAAAAATGAACACATGAGACTATATCAAACTAAAAAGTTTCTGTATGGCAATGGATACCATCAACAGAACAAAAAGGCGATCTACAGTATAGGAGAATATATTTGTAAATGACATATCTGACAAGGGGTTAACATCCAAATATATAAAGAAGTTACAGGCCTCAACACCCAAAAAGTAAATAACCCGATTAAAGAGGATATGAAGAGACAGTTCTCCAAAGAAGAAATTCCGATGGCCAATAGACACATGAAAAGATGCTCCACATCACTAATAATCAGGGAAATGCAAATTAAAACCACAATGAGATATCACCTCACTTCAGTAAGGATGGCCACCAACCAAAAGACTAAGAACAACAAATGCTGGCAAGGACGCAGAGAAAGGGAAACCCTCCTACACTGCTGGTGGGAATGTAAGCTAGTTCAACCATTGTGGAAATCAATATGGAGGTTCCTCAAAAAACTAAAAATAGAAATACCATTTGACCCGAGATTCCCACTCCTTGGAATTTACCCAAAGAATACAACTTCTCAGATTCAAAAAGACATAGGCACCCCTATGTTTACTGCAGTACTTTTTACAATAGCCAAGATACGGAAGCAACTTAAGTGTCCATCAGTAGATGAATGGGTAAAGAAGACGTGGTACATATACACAATAGAATACTATTCTGACAAAAGAAAGAAACAAATCCTACCATTTGCAACAACATGGATGGAGCTGGAGGGTATTATGCTCAGTGAAATAAGCCAGGCAGAGAAAGACAAGTGCCAATTGATTTCCCTCTTTTGTGTAGTATAATAGGGAAACAAACCTGTAGGAACAAGATAGCAGCAGACTCAGACTCCAAGAAGGAACTAGTGGTTACAAAACGGGAGGGGTGTGGGAGGGTGGGTGGGGAGGATAAGAAAAGGGGATTGAGGGCTGTTATGTTTAGTACACATGGTGTTTGGGGTCAAGGGGAAAACAGTGTAGCACAGAGAAGGCAAATAGTGAATCTGTGCCGTCTTACTTCACTGATGGACAGTGACTGCATTGTGGTATGAGTGGGGACTTGATAATATGGGTGAAAGTAGTCATCACATTGTTTTTTCATGTGAAACCTTCATAAGAGTGTATATCAATAATACCTTAATAATAAAAGAAAATTTAATGGGTAAAACAAGAGTGTCCCTGTCCTGTCTCCCAAAGGAAACCATTATTCCCATCTTGAATATTCTTCAAGTGATAACTTAGATATCTAAGTATCTAGCTGTACTTTTTTTTTCCATTTTAATTTTTTAAACATTAAAATTCATTTTTGCCAGTGATGCCTACTTTACCTGGTGAGCCAATTTTCTACCATTTAAAAAAATGGAGTGGAACAAAGGTCAGAGATGTTCCTCTTGGTTCTACTAGATGGGAGACACATGCATAGTTAATTTATAACTAAACAGTTTTCATGAAGTTTTCTTAAAGAAAGTTTCCCACGGGAATGGCAATGTTTGAGGGGACAAACATGTCTGAGAAGAACACTGATGTAATTGTAAAACAAAAGTGAAAAGTACTTTTCTAGAGAATTTTTCAATATTATTTAGACACAGTAATAGTCTCATGTAACAAGCAAAAAAAAAATTATGAGGTTTTACTAACACCCACAAGAATTACTAGAAATAGAAGGATAACCGACAAGTGTTTGAAATAATGTGGATCAATATGTACAATTAAGCATTAACATTGGAGGTATAAATTTGATGTAATCTTTCGGAAAGCTGATCAGTATTATTTTATAAATCTGAACTTTCACATTAACTCCTGAAACAGCAATCCTACTCCTAGGTTTTACCCCAGAGAAACTTGCAAATGTGCACCAGGATACATGTAGAAGGATGCTCATAGCAGAATGGTTAATAATAAAAAGAACAAATACACAAACAGAACAATAGATGAAAAATTTAGGAATTTCATTACAGTAACATATTTCACAGCAATCAAAATAAGTGAACTATCCAATAACATGGGTGAAATATGAAAGATAATTCAAAAAGAGAAAGACACGGTTCAAAACACTGCATACAGCATTATACTATTTATAAAGCACCAAACACTCTAAACAATATAGGATTTACTCATATACAAATATGTAACAGTAACTTTTGACATAAAACTAATTGTGTTTACAAAATGTGGGATAAAGAATGACTCTGAAGAAAAGGGGTTGGTTTAGGAGACAGCCACAGAGGTAGATGAAGTAAATGTTAACGTTTTATTCTCTGGGTTGTGTGTTGGTTTCCTGTTCATAATGTTAATACGCTCTAGTAATATATATGTTTATATATAAATTACATGTAATTATGTATATATTTTTATGTATTAGATGTTATAACGAAAAAGATAATGATGAAAAAAGTGTGATGTAATATCATTACAGGCAGAAGGAAGAATGTGTAAGACAGATTCCACGGTGAGATGCAATACGGAGTGTTAAAGGAATTAAAAGAAGGCAACTGGACATCCATGAGCAGAGAGAAGAGGGAACCAATGCAGGCTGGAAAGGTTAAAAGAAGTTTTCAAGTCCATTATTTTATTTCACGTCCATAACCATACTGGGAAGAATTCCATTCCAGATGGCTGTTATTCTTCAGGTTTTGCAGATGAATAAATACAAGCAAAAGAAAGGGGAAGGTCGATGGAATCTTTAGCAGAGCTAGGAAAACTGAAAATGCTTGATAGAAAGGAATCCAGCTAGAAGCAGGCTGCACCTGGCTGAAAAATCTCTTGAGTATGAAATCCTGAGTTTAAAACAAGGTGTATAAAGCCCATGCAAGGGGAAGTAAAGCCAGCCAGACTCTTTCTTCCATGTCTCTGAGCCAGGTGACCATTCTTAAAAGACTGTAGGTATATTCTATAGAGAAACTAATCTAAAGGCTCCAGCCTCAGAAAGAGCAGGAAAGGGAGAGTGAGGGAGATATGCTTTATTAAAAACAGTGGGAATAAGTATGAACATGTAGGCTTCTTGCTCCTTTATGTAATTTTGACCCAAGAAGATTGTCAATCAGGTGCATACGACCCCCAGACAGAAGAGCAGAAAACTTCTCTGAAAAGACAAAGAAGCTTAGAAAAAAATACTTGCACATACTTGTAAAATTTGAGACTGTCCCAATGAAAAGCTCTGATTCTCACCTGATCATTCTATACAAATAATCAACTGATACTGTCCATTACGTTTTTAATGTTTCAGTCTGAAATATGAAACAGATAACCTTTGAGAAAACATTAAAAAATGAAAGACAAAAGGAAGTGAGAGTAAATACATGCAATGCAAGAAAGACAAGAGATCTTTAAAAAACACGTATCCTCAGAGAGAAGGTACATAAGAAATAAGAACAGAATGTTATGTAAATGAAATACTAAGAGAATAAGAAAGAGTTCTTGGAAACAATGGAAAATTATGATAGAAAGAAAAAATCCAAAGAAAAGTTGCTCCTTTATGTAATTATGTGAGTTAAAAGTTGAGAAATTAACCCATAAATAAATGGAAAAAGCCAAAAAGAAAGATAATAGAAACATTGTTCTCTGAGAAATGCACATCTGGAAGCTAAATTCTTAATTTTCTCATTTCCTTGCTGAAAAGGTATCTGATTATTGAATCCTTCTCTAATGGATCTACTGAAAATTGCAATTTACCCTCTTCTCTTTGGCATACTCTATAACTCAAATTTCCTATTTCTTCCTTCATATAGATCTTATGGTATAATATATGTTACATTTATATATTGCCTGTATCCTCCTACTAGACTATAAAACCTGTAACATTTTTTTTCAGTGTTTTAACCTGTAACCCCAGCAACTAGAACACTGAATGAACAGGAGAAGGGGAAAAGGCAAATAAGAAGACCTAAGAATATAAACTATTAAAGTTATATTTGGAAGGGAAGGAATGATGAGGAAAAGTCAATGTATGCATCATTACTCATAGCAAAGACTCATGCTACCAAAAGAAATAGAAATGTTAATATATTTCACAAAGGAGTAATGATAAAGATGAGTAGAATAAAAATTACATCCAAGCATATATGGTCAATTAACATATGATAGAGGAGCCATGGATATACAATGGGGAAATGACAGCCTCTTCAACAGTCGGTGTTGGCAAAACTGGACAGCTACATGCAAGAGAATGAAACTGGATCATTGTCTAACCCCATACACAAAAGTAAATCTGAAACGGATCAAAGATCTGAATGTAAGTCATGAAACCATAAAACTCTTAGAAAAAAACATAGGCAAAAATCTCTTGGACATAAACATGAGGAACTTCCTCATGAACGTATCTCCCCGGACAATGGAAACAAAATAAAAAATAAACAAATGGGACTACATCATGCTAAAAAGCTTCTGTACAGCAAAGGACACCATCAACATGACAAAAAGGCATCCTACAGTATGGGAGAATATATTTGTAAATGACACATCTGACAAGGGGTTAACATCCAAAATATATAAAGAACTCATAAGCCTCAACACCTAAAAAGCAAATAACCCTATTAAAAAATGGGGGGAGGATATGAACAGACAATTCTCCAAAGAAGAAATTCAGATGGCCAACAGGCACATGAAAAGATGCTCCACATTGCTAATTATCAGTGACTTATGCAAATTAAAACCACAAAGAGGTATCACCTCATGCCAGTTAGGACGGGCAACATATAGGAACAACAAATGCTGGTGAGGATGCAGAGAAAGGGGAACCCTCCTACACTGCTGGTGGGAATGTATACTTGGTCAACCATTGTAGAAAGCAGTATGGAGGTTCCTCAAAAAACTAAAAATAGAAATACCATTTGACCCAAGAATTCCAGTCCTAGGAATTTACCCTAAGAACGCAGTTTCCCAGTCTCAAAAAGACATATGCACCCCTATGTTTATTGCAGCACCATTTACAATAGCCAAGAAATGGAAGCGACCTGTGTCCATCAGTAGATGAATGGATAAAGAAGATGTGGTACATATACACAATGGAATATTATTCAGCCATAAGAAGAAAACAAATCCTACCATTTGCAACAACATGGATGGAGCTAGAGGGTATTATGCTCAGTGAAATAAGCCAGACGGAGAAAGACAAGTATCAAATGATTTCACTTATCTGTGGAGCATAAGAACAAAGCAAAAACTGAAGGAACAAAACAGCAGCAGACTCACAGAACCCAAGAATGGACTATCAGTTGGGGGGGAGGGGAGGAAGGGAGGATAAAGGGAATAAGGGGCATTACGATTATCACACATAATGTATTGGGGGCCACGGAAAAGGCAGAATAGCACAGAGAAGACAAGTAGTGATTCTAGCATCTTACTATGCTGATGGACAGTGACTGTAATGGAGTATGTGGTGAGGACCTGATAATGGGGAGAATCTAGTAACCACAGATTTGCTCATGTAATTGTATATTAATGATACCAAAATAAAAAAAGAATAATTACAAACTTTAAAATTGTCAGTAAGAAAACACAGAAAGTACAAATGGAACTATAACGGTTCCTTGCTGAAGTCTCCTCCAGGCAGTCTTCTGCCCTACCTTTTATGGTCATTTATCCCACGAGCAGGATCGAAAAAAATACCTTATTTAGCTCTTTCATAGCACTTAAACACATTATATTTGTCAGGTAAAAGGATTGTTCCCTCAGTAAACCATGAGTTCCTTAAGGGTGGGAATGTATTTACAGTTGGCCTTTGAACAATATGGGTTTGAACTGCTCACGTCCACTTATATGTAGATGTTTGTTTCAATAAATATTGGATTCTAATGAGATATTAGCTGTTAATGTTACTGAAAATCCCTTATAAATGTTGAGTCACTCCTCTCTCACTACTGTCTAGATTCTTTGTCTTGTCTTCAGAAATTTTACTTTGATGTTACCAGTGTAGATTTGAATTTTTCCAACACAGAATTTGTTATCCTTTTTGGATGTGTATATTAGTGTTTTTCATGATTTTCATTAGTTTTGTATGCATTATTTCTTCAAGTATTTTTCTGCCCATCTCTTTCCCTTCTTCTCATGCACATACTCTCCATTATGAGTAGGCTGGTACACTTGGTGCCCCACGGGTGGTTGTTCATTTTCTTCATTTGTTGTTCTTTTTGTTCTTCAATTGATCAAATTTAAGATTTACTGATCATTTTTTTCTGCCAGCTCAAATGTTGAGCCCCTCTAAAATTTTGCATTTTAGTTACACCTTTTAAATCCAGAATTTTTAAAGGGTTATTTCTCATAAATTTTAATCTCCTTATTTATATTCTGTATTTGGTGAGGCATCATTCACTTACTTTAATTTTTAGATTAGACTTCCTTTATCATATTTAGAATGCCCAATTTAAATGATTTCTCTAGTAATTTCAACTTCTGGACATCCTTAAGGACAGTTTCTAATGGGTATTCTTTTTTTTGTGAATGGTATATATAATTCTTGTGTCTGCATGTCCCCTAATCCTTGATGAAAGCTGAACATTTTAATACATTGTGGCAACTCCAGAACTCAGACTGCTTCCCCACCACCATGAGGGCTTTTGTTGTTGCTGTGTGCTGCACTGGTTTTGCTGTTTTTCTTTTTTTTAGTGACTTCCCTAAAGCAATTCTATGAAGTCTATATTTTTTATCGTTGCACATGGCACAGAAATCTCTGTGAGCTTAACCTCAGTGGTCAGTTAATCATCAGGGAGATTTTTTTTTTATAATGACTGCAACCAGTAAGTCTCACAGCCTTTGCTATTGGGCTCTCTATGTGCGTTGGGGTACAGCTGCAGTGCTCAAGTCGTTTACAACTCTGCCTTAGCCTTCACCTCCTGCTTGTTCAAGAAATCTCAAGTTGGCCAGAAATGGGAGCTTAGCATTTCTCCAGTCTTCTCTAGGCACGCATATAGCCCTGAACATAGGTGCTGCCCTGTGTGTTTGTGGTCTTCTAGATTCCCTGGGAAACATCTACGATGTTCAAAGCCCACTATAAATATCATACTGCCCAGCTTTTCCTTTAAAGTTTTTAATGAGTTACTGTTTGTCCCAACTATTATCACAACCTCAGGCATCTGGGATGTTCGACAATTGCCACTGACAAATGCGCTCAAGAAAAACTCTTCACTCGGTTCAAGTCTAAATGTCAAATAAAGACAAATCCTGTAGATGAATGTTTCCAGAGATTCTCCAAACAGATGATAATTCTCTAAGGAAGTGCCTTTGGGGGCTTGAAATCTTCTCTGCGTTTTCCAGTGGCTGCTAGGCTTCTGCTTCTATCTACTATAGAAGTGTTGGTTTTTAAAACTGCTTTGGAGATGGGAGAGGGAATCTGGTGATAAGGCAAGAATAAACACCAAAAATACCATGGTTCTTAAGAATTAGCCATTTTTCTTGTTGCTGCTTGTGGAGAGACTTAGGTTAATTTCCAAAGATCTGAAGATTTTGACATATTTGAATTTTTTGACACAGCTTTTGCCACTGTTATCATCACCTTTTTAAGTAGTGGATTAGTGGAAGTTCTTGCTTTGACATTCCTGTTGATGACTTTGAGGCAGGAGTTAGACACAGGCAGATAGAGCTCAAGGACCCAGTAAGGCACAGGTAGAAAGGAACTAGGGTTAAGGCTTCTCAGTAAACAAGAAGCCTCATCCCGGACATCTGGGAAAATTCAGCCTGAGAAAAAGGAGCTTTTTCTTTTCCTTTGATCCTAGCTCAGCCATAGCAACAGGCCCTAGCAACAACTCCGAGCCACTTGAGTGGTTTACTCCATTTTTGTACTTATAAACCCTAAACACTGCAGTTCTAGTGGTGTCCTCCCCTGGGCCCCCTCCCGCCAAGCAGCAGCTTTTCTTTCTTCTTTCACTCTTCTATTAAACTTTGCTGGTTGCTCCATACTCTTGTCTGCTGGCTTCATTCTTTGTTACCTCCAAGACACAATCCTGGGAAAAACAGCATCTCTGCCAGTAACAACTTCACTCACTTCACTTTTGAACGTAATACTTACTATATATATATAAATGCTGTGACAGGGATCTTTGTCTTTTGGTACACAAGGGTGTTGTTCCACTGTTCTCTCCTTGCATTGTTTCCAATGAGAAGTCTAAAGTCATTAAAGTCTGTTCCTTTGTATATAATTGTCTTTTCCCCCTCTGTTTTCTTTTGAGTCTTTGTAACTAGTTTAGCCAATTTAATTATGAATAATCCCATGTAATTTTCTTTGTTTCTAGTGTTTGTCATTCATTGAGCATCTTGGATCTGGTGGGGGGAGAGGGGGAATAATTTTCATGAAATTTAGAAAAACATCTACACTTTACTTCTTCAAATAATTTCTGTCTCTCCCAAACCTTCTTTGAGGCTCCAAATACTCATTTTTAGGTTGCTTTAAGTTACCCCACAACTCACTGACGTGTTCATCATTTTTTCCTAGTCATTTATTCTTGTCTATTTTATTTTCTATCATTTCATACTATTTTTGTTCTTCTCTATGTAATGACTTTTCCCTGTAGACCTTCAAGATTTTCTCTTTATTGTTGGTCTTCAGCAATTTGACTGTAATGTATCTGTTGATTGTAGTTTTTCTAATTCCGTTATTTGTTTTTGTTTGTCTTTGTTATACTATTTATCCTGTACAAAGCTCACTGAGCTTCTTGGATGTTTTTTGTTGAATTCCTTCTGTTATGTTCATGCATTATACATCCTAATCAATAGCAATGCTATTTTAACAACCATCAAACATTATTTTTTTCTTATCCAAAAGGTAAAACTGAAGAAGAGTTTCAAGGATGAAGATGGAAGAATAAGTATTACCTACTATAGGTTATATAACAGCCAGCTTATTCCAAATTGTGGATCAGATTGTTTTAGCAATAGCTTAAAAGTAAAAATATACACACCAATGTATGATAGCTGAGCTCAGCTTTCATCAGCTTGAGTGAAAATGTGATACATGAGGAAATTTTCTATTTTTCCTAGTAGTCAATTATATTCCTAGCAAGAGAAAAACAAGCCTCATGCTGCTATTTCCCATTAAAACTATTTTTAAAAAGCTAATTAACTTTTTACCAATGGTAGAACTTTTCTTTCAATGTATTTTTTAACTGAAGTATCACTGATATACAATCTTTTATTAGTTTCAAGTACACAACACAGTGGTTCAAGTTACCCATATTATTAAATGCTTACCCCCACTAGTACAGCTATCTGCGAACACAGGAAGATGTTACAGAGTCACTGACTATATTCTCCATGTACTACTATACCCACAACCAACCTACATTATGATTAAAAATTTTTGTCCCCTTTTATTCCCCTCAATCTCCCAATCCACCTACTTCAGCCCCTCCCCCATGGTAACCAGTAGTCACTTCTTAATGTCTATGACTCTACTGTTATTTTGTTCCTTCTGTTTTGCTTTGTTTTTATACTTTACAAATAAGTGAAATCATATGGTATTGGCCTTTCTCCACCTGGCTTCTTTCACTAAGCATAACACTCTCTAGGTCCATCCGTGTTGTTGCAAATGGTAAGATTTCTTTTCTTTTTATGGCTGAATAATATTCCATTGTGTATATATACCACATTTCTTTATCCATTCACCTATTGATAGACACTTAGGTTGTTTTCATATGTTGGCTATTGTAAATAATGTGGCAATAAACATAGGGGTGCATATATCATTTTTAATCAGTTATTTTGTTTTCTTCAGGTAAATTCCTAGAGGTGGGATTACTGGGTTATATGGTATTTCTATTTTTAGTTTTTTGAGGAACCTCCATACTGCTTCCCAAAGTAGCTGCATCAATTGACATCCCCACTAACAGCGTAAGAGGGTTCCCAGTTCTCCACATTCTGATCAACACTTGTTATATTTTGTCTTTTGGATAGTGGTCATCCTGACTGGTGTGAGGTGATATCTTACCATTTTTTATTTTGTTTTTCTTGCCCGAGGAGATACTAATTTCACAACATCCACAGAACAGTCTTAAATTATGGTATGCTATTCACAGGGTTAAAACTTTCTCACAAAGTAGTTTCATTAAAAGTTAGTCTTTGTAAGGGTAATACTGAAAATTAACCTATAATTTTATCATACCTTGTACTCTTCCTTCATGTAAAGAAAAAGGGACTTCAGAAAGGGTGAAGTGGTATATACATTTAAGTTAACTGTGCTGTTTCAAGTTCTAAATAACCATATGCATCTTGCTTTATACATTATCCATATTGATTTCAAGTAACAACTATTTGAAGAACACCCAAGGTTATACAAAACTATATTTCTATAAGGAAAGTAGGTTTTGTTTTATTTTACAGATTATCTACATAAATTGAATTAGTCAGAAGATTGCTAAATTTCACCTTCACTTAGTGCAGTTTGGGTGAAACTACATTACTAATTCTTACCAAAAAAATCACTTACAGAAATAGAGGAGAATTAGTCTCAGATGTCACACCTAACAACATTCACTCTCAAAATCCCACCGTTGGTTATGAAAATAAAATACATCACAGATGTTCACAAAACTTACCTAATCATATCACCATTACAGTTCAAAAGAGAGAACAATTGACTGAAGTAAAAGGCTTTTGAGAACAGGATGAACCTAATGAAATGCAAAATCTTTACTAATAATTAATAACCCAGAGGTTCTCAACTCAGCTATAGCTAAGAAGCAAGTAAATGTCAGCCTTAACAGAGCATCTGCCAGCTGCCTAATAGTTCCCCCCAAGAGTTACTAAAAACCAATAAATATTCTTCTAACTGAGAAACGTAGAGAACTTCAGAGCACTGGAGAGATAATATAAACTTATCTTCTTGTAGTGGCATTTTATTAAAAGTATTATAAAACAGGGAAAGATAAAAACACCAAAGAGTATGTATTCCCTCATCTTCACAGAGATACATGACATTCTTATGGGAGGAGCAGCTGGTGCCATTTTCAAAATTAAATGACCCACTCTATTATGCAATTATGCCAATAATTGGAAAGGCAGGAAATACCTCTACTCGACATTTTCTTTTGGGTTTATCTCCCATCAGTCTCCATGAGTGATATGAAATACGTTTTGTGCTAAATTTGTTTTATGTAATGTTGATACATATAATCTGTGTTATATAGTATAGGACTAACTTTGGTCAACTGAATATCTAACTTAACAGCTAGAATATTAAAAATACTATTGAAAGTCCTTTGTACTCCTTTCAGATACAGGTCATCTGCCATCCCATACCACCACTCCAGCAGTGGCAATCAGTATCCATTTTTAAAGGTGATTTTACCTTCACTGTACTTATCCATAAACAATACATTCTTTTATCTTGCTGTTTTTGCACTTGATAAAAATAGTGCTATATATAGCTACCTGAAGTCACTAATTTCACACAATATATTCCTAAGATTCATAGATTATTGTATATAGTAGTTCAGTTTTACTGATGAATTTATTTTGCCATGATACAAAACTATTGGTTTCAGTTATTTCTATATATCTATACACATACATATTTAAATTTGCATAATTGTACTGGTATCTCAATGTAAAATATAATGTAATATAAGGTGGGTCAGGTTCATAAAAGTTTGGAAACAGTGTACGCTACTAAATGGAACTGCTTTTATTATGTTTTTATAAGCTAAGGCAAACATGTTTTCAAACTGGTTATACCAACACGGACACTTGCTCTGTCCAAAAGTACATATTTCCCATATCCTCACTAACATTCACTTGTTAGACATTTTAATATTTGCCAATCTAGTAGGTATAAATTGGTTTCCCACTTTGATTTTTAATATGAATTTTCTAGTAACTACGGGATTTATTATATACTTACTATTTGCTATACTCCTGTAAACCATTGCTTCATGCTTTTGCATATTTCTTTATTAGGTTGCCTTGATTTGTAGGAGTTCTTTATACATTTTTGACATGAGTCTTTTGTACCCCAGTTTATTACTTATTTTCACTTTTACTATGATGTATTCAGATAAACAGAAGTGCCAAATTTTCACATAGCCAACTTTATCAAACACTTTTTATGGTTAATACCTTGTTTATGGTTAATCTTTTTCTTTTATGCTTAGTATCTTGATTAACAAAGTATTTCCCAAACAAAACACATAAAGTTATTCTCTGATAATTTATTCTAAATATTTTAACGTTTTGCTTTCACATTTAATTCTTTATACTAAATGAACTTTTGTGCATGGTACATGGAATGGAATGAATTTACTTCCAGAGATAACTCTGTCTCACTACCATTTATTAAACAGACAATTCTTCTCTCACTGCTCTTGATCTCTAAAGCTTTCCTTTGTATCAAGTTCACTTTTATTTGTGGAATTGATCCAGGTTTGCTATTTGGTTCCATTGTTAAATATTTTCCCTAGAACTGATAACACACTGTTATGCCTACTAGAGATTCAGATGTGTTTATACGTTGTAAGGCAGGGATCCCCATACGATTTTTCCCTTCTGAAGGATTTGGTTATTGAGCTTTTGTTTTTCCAACCAAATTTCATAATTAGGATAACCCACAAAAAATAAGTAGTCAAATTTTTCCAAAACCTATGGTAAAATTTTTATTAGAATTCCAATAATATTAAAATCACCTTGACCCATACAGATGTAGTAAGTCATTTTTCAAATCCCTCAAAATGTGAGCCATCTATTGAAAGCCTACTGAATCTATGAGTTAATTTGGAGAGAATCAACTTATTTAGAATACTGAGTCCTCTAATCTAGAAACACGAGTCACAATATACTAATGTCTTTGTAATGTGTTTCAAATCAGTTTTTGGATAGATTTCACATACATTGTATTATACTTATTGCTTGTTACCTTATTTTTTCTTGATATACTAAGTATTTTCTATTTTAATTATGCTTATAATGGCTATTTTGCAAACAGACACAAATTGAATTTTTATGTTTATCTTATAACTAGCCTATTTGAAAATTTCCCTTACTTATTTCAATGATTTCTCAACACATAACTTCTCTGTAGATAAGCATATCATTTGTAAATAACAATGTCTTATTTTTCCATTCACGTTTGCACTGTAATTTGTTTACTTATCTTTTGCTGCACTGTGATTTGTTTACTTATTTATTTATCTTCTGCTTGCTGTGCTGGCTAGAAAAATATTCAGGGTTGAATAAAAATGATGACACTGGATAATTTTACCTTGCTCCAGATATAATGGATAATACTTTTGACACTTCATACTTTTACAAGTGTTTGCCTTATGTTTTCTGTATTCACTCTTTATCAGCTTAGGAAATTTCTTTTGACTCACAGGCTGAGAGGTTTTATTTTAATCCAAGAATAATTATTAACAGATATTTCCATCTTATTAAGATAATCATATATTTTCCTCCTTTAAATATTAGTGTATGGAATAACATTTATTGATTTTCTAAAGCTAAGCTATGCTTGCATTTTATGACAAAATTTGACTTGGTCATATTTAAAAAATTTTTATACTGGATTTTTTTTTGGTATTATTAATGTACAACGATATGAGAAACATTATGGTTACTATACTTCCCCTATTATCAAATCCCCACTACATAACCCTTTACAGTCACTGTCCATCAACGTAGTAAGATGCTATAGAACCACTACTTGTCTTCTCTGTGTTATACTGCCTTCCCCGTAACCCCCCACCCGCTACATTATGTGTGCTAACTGGAATGACCCTTTTTCCCCCTTATACCTCCCTTCCCACCCATCTTTCCCAGCCCCTTTCCCTTTAGTAACTGTTAATCAATTCTTGGGTTCTGTGAGTATGCTGCTGTTGTGTTCCTTCAGTTTTGTTTGTTGTTCTTATACTCCACATATGAGTGAAATCATTTGATACTTGTCTTTCTCCACCTGGCTTATTTCACAGAGCATAGCATCCTCTAGCTGCATGCATGTTGTTGCAAATGGTAGGATTTGTTTTCTTCTTATGGCTGAATAATATTCCATTGTGTATATGTACCACCTCTTCTTTATCCATTCATCTACTGATGGACACTTAGGTTGCTTCCATTTCTTGGCTATTGTAAATAGTGCTGTGATACACATAGGGGTGGATATGTCTTTTTCAAACTGGGCTGCCGAATTCTTAGGCTAAATACCTAGGAGTGGAATTCCTGGGTCAAATGATATTTCTATTTTGAGTTTTTGAGGAACCTCCATACTGCTTTCCACAATGGTTGAACTAGTTTACATTCCCACCAGCAGTGTAGGAGGGTTCCCCTTTCTCCACATCCTCGCCAACCATTTGTTGTTGTTTGTCTTTTGGATGGTGGCCATCCTAACTGGTGTGAGGTGATATCTCATTGTGGTTTTAATTTGCATTTCTCTGATGATTAGCGATGTGGAGCATCTTTTCATGTGCCTGTTGCCATCTGAATTTCTTCTTTGGAGAAGTGTCTGTTCATCTCTCTGCCCATTTTTTAATTGGCTTATTTGCTTTTTGTTTGTTGAGATGTGTGAGCTCTTTATATAATTTGGATGTCAATAACCCCTTATCGGATATGTCATTTATGAATATATTCTCCCATACTGTAGAATGTCTTTTTGTTCTACTGGTGGTATCCTTTGCTGTACAGAAGCTTTTTAGTTTGATAGAGTCCACTCATTCATTTTTGCTTTTGTTTCCCTTGCCCAGGGAGATATGTTCATGAAGAAGTTCCTCATGTTTATGTCCAAGAGATTTTTGCCTATGCTTTTTTCTAAGAGTTTTATGGTTTCATGACTTACATTCAGTTCTTTGATCCACTTAGATTTTACTTTTGTATATGGGGATAGACAATAATCCAGTTTCATTCTCTTGCATGTAGCTGTTCAGTTTTGTCAAAACCAGTTGTTGTAGAGGCTGTCATATCCCGATTGTATGTCCATGGCTCCTTTATCATATATTAATTGACCACATATACTTAGGTTTATATCTGGGCTCTCTAGTCTGTTTCATTGGTCTATAGGTCTGTTCTTGTGCCAGTACCAAATTGTCTTGAATACAGTGGCTTTGTAGTAGAGCTTGAAGTCAGGGAGTCCCACTTTATTCTTCCTTCTCAGGATTGCTTTGACTCTCCGGGGTCTTTTGTCATTCCATATGAATTTTAGAACTACTTGCTCTAGTTCATCGAAGAATGCTGTTGGTATTTTGATAGGGATTGCATTGAATCTGTA
Source organism: Phataginus tricuspis (assembly GCA_029783875.1). Classification (NCBI taxonomy): domain Eukaryota; kingdom Metazoa; phylum Chordata; class Mammalia; order Pholidota; family Manidae; genus Phataginus; species Phataginus tricuspis. The sequence continues at coordinate 58,772,291 of JAQQAC010020896.1, forward strand.
GATTGCTTTAGGCAGGATGGCCATTTTGACAATATTAATTCTTCCTATTCATCAGCACAGGATGTGTTTCCATTTATTGGTATCTTCTTTAATTTCTCTCATGAGTGTCTTGTAGTTTACAGAGTGTAAGTCTTTCACTTCCTTGGTTAGGCTTATTCTGAGGTATTTAGTCTTTCTGATACAATTGTGAATAGAATTGTTTTCCCGATTTCTCTTTCTGCTAGTTCATCGTTAGTGTATAGGAATGCAACAGATTTCCGTGTATTAACTATGTATCCTGCAACTTTACTGAATTCAGATATTAGATCTAGTTGTTGGAGTGGAGTCTTTAGGGTTTTTTATGTACAATATCATGTCATCAGCAAACAGGGACAGTTTGACTTCTTCCTTACCAATCTGGATGCCTTTTATTTCTTTGTATTGTCTGACTGCTGTGGCTAGGACCCCTAGAACTATGTTGAATAAAAGTGGGGAGAGTGGGCATCCCTGTCTTGTTCCCAATCTTAGATGAAAAGCTTCTTGCTGTTAAGTATAATGTTGACTGTGGGTTTGTCATATATGGCCTTTTTTATGTTGAGGTACTTGCCCTCTATACCCATTTTGTTGAGAGTTTTTATCATGAATAGGTGTTGAATTTTGTCAAATGCTTTTTCAGCATCTATAGAGATGATCATGTGGTTTTTGCATTTCTTTTTGTTGATGTGGTGGATGATGCTGATGGATTTTTTAATGTTGTACCATCCTTGCATCCCTGGGATGAATCCCACTTGATCATGGTGTATGATCCTCTTGATGTATTTTTGAATTCAGTTTGCTAAAATTTTGTTGAGTATTTTTGCATCTAGGTTCCTCAGGGATATTGGTCTGTAATTTTCTTTTTTTTGTGGTGTCTTTGCCTGGTTTTGATATTAGAGTGATGTTGGCCTCGTAGAATGAGTTTGGGAGTATTCCCTCCTCTTTTACTTTCTGGAAAACTTTAATGAGGATGGGTATTAGGTCTTCACTAAATGTTTCATAAAATTCAGCACTGAAACCATCTGGTAAAGGAGTCTTGTTCTTAGATAGTATTTTTATTACCAATTCAATTTCTTTGCTGGTAATTGGTCTATTCAGATTTTCTGTTCCTTCCTGGGTCAGTCTTGGTAGGTTGTATTTTTTTCTAGAAAGTTGTCCATTTCTTCTAGGTTACCCAGTTTTTTTACCATATAATCTTTCATAGTATTCTCTCATAATTCTTCATTTTTCTATGGTGTCCATTGTGATTTTTTCCTTTCTCATTTCTGATTCTGTTTAAGTGTGTAGACGCTCTTTTTTTCTTGATAAGTCTGGCTACGGGTTTATCTATTTTGTTAACTTCTCGAAGAACCAGCTCCTGCTTTCATTTATTCTATTGTTTTATTCTTCTCAAATTTATTTATTTATTTTTTTTGGCTCTAATCTTTATTATGTCCCTCCTTCTACTCACTTTGGACCTCATTTTTTCTTTCTTTTCTAGTTTGATTAATTGTGAGTTTAGACTGTTCATTTGGGATTGTTCTTCTTTCCTGTGGTAGGCCTGTATTGCAAATATTTCCCTCTTAGCATGGCCTTCACTGTGTCCCACAGATTTTGCGCTGTTGAATTATTGTTGTCATTTATCTCCATATATTGCTTGATCTCTGTTTTTGTTTGGCCGTTGATCCATTGATTATTTAGGAGCATGTTGTTAAGCCTCCATGTGTTTGTTGGCTTTTTCATTTTCTTTGAGTAAATTATTTCTAGTTTCATACCTTTGTGATCTGCAAAGCTGGTTAGTACAATTTTAATCTTTTTGAATTTACTGAGGTTCTTTTTGTGGCCTAGTATGTGATTTTTCTTGAAAATGTTCCATGTGCCCTTGAGAAGAATATGTATCCTGTTGCTTTTGGATAGTGTTCTGTAGATGTCGTTAGGTCCATCTGTTCTAATACGTTGTTCAGTGCTTCTGTCTCTTTATTAAGTTTTAAGTCTCCCAAAATGAATGCATTGCATTCTATTTCCCCCTTTAATTCTGTTAGTATTTGTTTCACCACATATGTAGGTGATCCTGTGTTTGGTGCATGGATATTTATAATAGTTATGTCCTCTTGTTGGACTGACCCTTTTATCATTATGTAACGTCCTTCTTTGTCTCTTGTGACTTCCTTTGTTTTGAAGTCTATTTTGTCTGATACAGGTACTGCAATTCCTGCTTTTTTCTCCCTATTAGTTGCATGAAATATCTTTTTCTATCCCTTTACTTTCAGTCTGTTATGTCTTTGGGTTTGAAGTGAGTCTCTTGTAGGCAGCATAAAATAGGTCTTGTTTTTTTGTCCATTCAGTGACTCTAGGTATTTTAATTTGTGCATTCAGACCATTTACATTTAGGGTGATTATTGATAGGTATGTACTTATTGCCTTTGCGGGCTTTAGATTCATGGTCAACAAAGGTTCAAAGGTAATTCCCTTACTACCTAAGGTTAATTTAACTCACTTCCGATGTTATTACAAACACAACCTAAAGATTCCTATTTTTTTTCCCCTCCTTTTTCTTCCTCCTCTATTCTTTGTTATGAATCACATTCTGTACTCTCTGTCTATCCCTTGGGTGACATCTATTTAGCCTTAGGAATACTTCCATCTATTCGAGTCCCTCCAAAATTCACTGTAAGGGTGGTTTATGGGAGGTAAATTCTCTCAGCTTTTACTTGTCTGAAAATTGTTTAACCCCTTCAAGTTTAAATGATAACATTGCTGGGCAGAGTATTGTTGGTTCAAGGCCCTTCTGCTTCATTGCATTAAATATATCATGCCACTCCCTCCTGGTCCATAACGTTTCTGCTGAGAAGTCTGGTGATAGCCTGGTGGGTTTTCCTTTGTATGTAATCTCTTTTCTCTCTCTAGCTGCTTTTAAAAGTCTGTCTTTATCCTTGGTCTTTGCCATTTTAATTATTATATGTCTTGATGTTGTCTTCCTTGGATCCCTTGTGTTGGGAGATCTGTGCACCTCCAAGGCTTGAGAGACTATCTCCTTCCCCAGATTGGGGAAGTTTTCAGCAATTACCATCTCAATGACACTTTTTATCCACTTTTCTCTCTCTTCTTCTTCTGGTACCCCTGTAATATGAATATTGTTCCATTTGGATTGGCCACACAGTTCTCTCAATATTTTTTCATACTTAGAGATCCTTTTTTCTCTCTGTACCTCAGCTTCTTTGTATTCCTCTTCTCTAATTTCTATTCCATTTACCATCTCTTCTAGTACATCTAATCTGATTTTAAATTCCCCCATTGTATGTTTCATTTCAGATATGGAATTTCTTAATGATTGAATCTCCATCTTAAATTCATTCCTGAGTTCTTGAACATTTTTCTGTACCTCCATAAGCATGTTTATAATTTTTATTTTGAACTCTCTTTCAGGAAGATTGGTGAGTTCAGTTTCATTTTGCCCTTTTTTGGGGTTTGTGAGATTTCGGTCTGAACCATGTTCTTTTGATGTTTCATATTTCTTTGTGGTGCTCTCTAGTGCCCAGAAGCTCCAGTCTCTGGAGTAGCTCAGTCCCTAGAATGAGACTGGGTATCGTAGGGGAGCAGAGTTGGTGCCTGGTGGGAGGAAAGATCTGTTTCTTGATTCCTGTCTGCCCTGCCTGTCTCCTGTATCAGAGTCAGTGGGCTGAGCACACAGGTGTCAGCCTCTGTGCTTTGTGTCTCCAGCTATTGTCGGCAGGGCCTCCCTCTAGCTGGCCTGATGCCAGAGTAGTACCTGCTGGTTTGTGAGCTGGTGCTGTCAGGCCAGGAGGAAGTCTCAGCAGGCTGTATATCACAGTGAGGGCCCTTGGAGCTGAGTAGCCAGCCAGGGGGGTGGAGCGCCTGAAGCTCCTCAATGTTCCCAATCTGCTGGGCAGAGCACCTCCAGACAACCTTGTCACCCTATCCCTTCTCCCGCGCAGCAAGCTCCATGCAAACCCTGCCCCTTCAGCAGTCCTCTTGCTGCTAGGAAGCTGCTCAGACCATCTGCCTTTCCCTTGTCTCAGAGTGGCCGGGTGTGGATCCCATCCTCCACAAATGGCCAAATTCTGTCTCTCAAGCACTCTGCCTGTTCCAGGTCCCCATCCTCCAGAGCACCACGCAATGTATGTTTCTGCACGCAAAGCAGATCTCCAGGGCTAGGTGTTCAGCAGTCCCAGGCTTCCACCCCCTCCCCGCTCCATTTCTCTTCCTCCTGCCGGTGAGTTGCAGTGGGGGAAGGGCTTGGATCCCGCTGGATCAAGGGTTGGGTACTTACCCTGTTTCATGAGGTCTGCTCTGTTCATGAGCTTTGTATGCAATCTGGTGCAGCCTTCTTTCCTATTGTTGTTTTAGGGTTAGTTGTATTAACTATATTTTCGCACTGTCTGTGGTTTCAGGAGGAGTTCTCTGTCTCACCTCTCATGTCACCATCTTGAATCTCAGCTCTGGATTTGCTTTTATATTATTTAGCTACATCATACTCACATCAATATTCCTGATTAATTTTGGCTTACCAATTTTTACTCCTTTATCGTTCTTGTATATTTTTTAGTCTTGGGCATTCTGGTTATCACTGTTATGTGGAATAAGTTGGATAGTATTTACACATTTCAACTACCTGAAACAGTATTCATGAGATTAAAGATATTTTAACAGAAAGTTTTATTAGGAATTGTTCCCCAAACCCATGGGCCTGTAATTTTCTAGAATTTTATACCATTGATTCAATTTACTTAATATGGACAGGGCAATTTAGACTTTCTATTTCTAATTAGCAAATTATATTTTCCAGGAATTTGTCTATGTAAGGTTTTATGCTTTTTCCCTTAAAGACTGAAAATCAAACAGCTTAATATGAAAATAATACTAAAAAAACAAGTCACCAAAGTTCAAATGTCATCTCCATTATACATTTTCCAAGTGATCTTGAGTAAGTTACTTATTTCTTAATGGTTCTTTTCATGTGATTTTTGGTAAGCTCTCTAAATTTTGATAAACCTCTCTAAATTTAGGTTCCCCACCTATAAAGCAGAATAATACTTAAATCATAGGGCCACAGTTGGGAGGCACTGAATGAGTTAATATAACTAAAGTCCTCAGAACTGTGCCTAGCACATAACAGTTATATATGTTTGATTTTATTGTCATCACTATTTTATGTTGGTTTTCATTCCATTAATTTCTACACCAGTATCTATTTTCTTTCTCTCTTTCTGTATTTTTTCTTTGACTGTATTCTTTCCCTCCTCAATTTTATGTTTGATATTCCTTATTTTCACATTTTCTTCTTTTCTATTTAAGATGAAATATAATATTCTCTCCTTCAATTTTTGGGTACTTATTACTTCTTTTCTATTATAAGCATTTTAGGTACTCTGGGCTTTTAATTTTCACTTCTGTTTTCTTACAAGTTTTTTTTTTTAAAGAAAGATATAAATGAAATATAGTGAGATGCTAGGATCTTGAGTGTGCTAGTCAACGAGTCTGGAAAATGAATACCAAAACTGAAAATATTTCCATCAACACAGAATATTCCCTCACGGCCTTTCTCAGTCACCCCTCTTGATATAGCCACTATTCTAATTTCTATTACTAGAGACTTAATTATGCTAGAATTCTATGTCAGTGGAATAACAGTATGACTGAGTAAAATACATCTATTTTTTTGGATTTTAGTGATACACATTGTGGTTTTGATTTGCATTTCTATGATAATTAAGGCTTAGCTTTTTCATGTGCTTTTCTGACATATGTACATCAAGTTTTGTGAAGTGTTTAAGTCTTCCTCTTATTTTTGGGGGGTTACATCTCCTTATTGAGTTGTAATAATTTCAAAATATTCTGAGTAGAAGTTCCTTGACAGATGTTTGTGTGATAATATATTCGTCCTTTTTGTGGCTTGCGTGTTTAATTTCTGGATGGTATATTTTTTTGAACAAAAAGTTTTTAACTTTCATGAAGTCCATATTAACAAGTTCTATTTTCATGGCTTGTTCTGTGTCCTAAAAAACCTTATGAGCCTCAAAGTCATAGATATTCTCCTATATTTTATTCTAGTAGCTTCATTTTGGTTTTTTACATTTAGGTCTCTGATCTATCTTTAATTCATTTTGGTATGGTCTGAAGTAGAAGTAAAGTTTCTTTTCCATACAGATATATGGAAAATATTTTATTCCCAAATTGAATTGCTCTATCAGGCTTTCCATTTATTCCTAGCTCACTGGGTGTGTTTATTCTAAGTAGACATATTCTGTAAGTATTTTATGCATATATAAAAATCACTTTTTTCTTCAAAATATTAATGTAATGAATTACACTGATTGACTTTTGTATGTTAAAACAACCCTGCATTCCTAGGATAAATCGCACAACATGGTGTATTATCCTTTCTATATATTGTTCACTTTAATTTCCTAAAGTTTTAGATAGGAATTATGCATCTATGTTCATCAAGAATATTGGCCTGGAATTTTATTTTCTCTTCAAGAAACTAGCCTGTTTTTAGTTTCACAGTTAAGTGGCCTCATAAAATGAGTTGAAATTTGTCCCCTTCTTTTCTATATATGAAAAAAAGTTTGTGTAGGATTAATATTATCTGTTTATTAAATGTTTGGTAGAATTCCCAAGTGAAAGCAACTAGTAGTAGGGTTTTCTCTGTGGAAAAGTAATTCTGTTTAATTACAAATTAAATTCTTTAATTGATAATAGGATATTTTTTATTTTTCTTTTAGATTTTCTTTTTTCCTCATTTCAACTGTGTAAGTTTTAGCTCTTAGAAAAATCTGTCCACGTTACCAAATTCATGGGCATTTAGCTGTTCAGAACATTCCTGATTAGCTTATTAATCTCTGTGTGATAGGCAGTATTGTCCACTTTGTTCCTGATACTGTTGATCTGTATTTTATATTTCTTTTTCTAGATTAGTCTTGCTAGGGTTTTATTAATTTCATTGATATTTCAAAGAATAAAATTATAGATGTTGATTTTCTCTATTCTTTTTACCTTTTCCTTTTTATTAATTTGTTATTTTTATTGTTTCTTTTTTCCCTTTTATTTTGGGTTTAATTTGCTTGTCATTCTCTAGCTCTAAAATTAGGAACAGATTATTGTTTCCTTTCTTCATTCCTAATATATACATTTAAAACTAACCATTTCTAAAGCAGCATTTGCCTCCATTTTTACTCACTAAAGCAGGCTAATTTCAATCTCTGCTTTCATTAAAATTGTCTTTTCACCTGGATATTTTTAAGGTATCTTCTTTGTATTTTGACATTGTGTGGAATACACATAGTGTTTGTATACATTCCATTTTATTTATTTCATTATATACTACATTTATTCTATGTGTCCCTTGTCAGTCTGAAATAGTCTCATCTTTTATCTCTGTGACCATTGTCTTCCATTTTATTTCTACTTCTGGTAATTTGAATAGACATGTGTCAATGTCCTCATACTATCCTTTGCCTCTTCAAATGTCTAGCAATTTCTTACCTCTAATAAAGAAACTTCTATTCCCATTTTCTCTAGTTTCCATGAAGTAGGATCTCTCTTAATATAACACTTCTGGTTTTTCTTTATCTCCTGACTCATTCTCCTCAAGGGAAGGAGGAAATAACTTGACTGGTAATTTGGAGCAGGACCACATATAAAGGTTCAGCTCTTTCTATTCTTTCTCGAGGACTGGCCTGCCTGCTTTGCCCTGCTCTGAATCACACATTAAGTTCAGGGGGAAATATCCATGACTTGCAAGGAGAGGATTACAAGTGTCCAGTGCTGCCTGTACTGAGATATGTAAGTCTTTAGTTCTGGGCTTTGATAAGTCACTCTCCAACCTAGATCTCATTGACAAAGAACTCAGGGTTTCATTTCCATCTGTCTGCTTCTTATACCTATTTGTTGTTTCATATTTAGAAAAAACACAAGGAAGTTATTTATTATTCCCCTAATAAATTCCCAGCATTATCTTTCAGGTGCCAATTTGAATAATACCTCTGAGAGTCCTTGCCAGATCATCCATTTATTTACCACCTATGCATTATGGGTTGTTGGGGGTTTTTTTTCTATGCCTGCTTATATCTGTTGTAGTAATAAAGAAAAGTTGTACTTATCTATTTCCTTCCTTGTCTATTGCATCTTTTCCCCATTAGATTTTTTTTAATTTGTTGTGATAAAATTCACATAATACTAAACTTACCATTTTAACAATTTTGAAGTATATAATTCACTGGATTTAGTATATCCACATGTAACCATCACCATTAATTCTAGAACATTTTTATAACTCCCAAAAGAAACCTTGGATCCAAATCCCTCTGTATAGATATATCATATATCTTTATAGACTACAGTTGATAGTCTATAAAGACATTTATGACTAAGATACATTCATGACTATGGATATATCATTGTTTTTATTCCTTCATCAGTTGACAGACATTTGGATTATTACCATTTTTGGCTGTTATGAATAATGCTGTTACGAACATTTGTATCTATGTTTTTGCATGACTGACACTTTGATTTCTCTTGGGTGTAAGCCTAAGAGTGTAATTACTGGGTCATATGGTAAAACTCTGTTTTACTTTCTGAGAAACCACCTGTTTTCCACAGCATCTGTGTCATTTTATATGCCCATAAATGTATGTCTCCATCATATTTTGAACTTCATGAGGACAAGAACTGTTTTGTTCACCACTATATACCCACCCTATAGCATAAAGCCTGATACACAGAATATTCTTGAGGCATGTGAATAAAATAAATGAATAAATGTGTGGCCTAGATGTTTTTCAAAGCTCTATAACTAGCACACAGAGAAAGTGTTTGGTTAATTGTTAAAATGATATTTCTTTTGAATTTACACTAATTTGAGCCTCTGTACCACAGAGTTAAAACTTGGCGAAATTGGTTTGAGTTACTTAAATGCCAGCTGATTTCAGTAAAGAATGCCTGATAAATTTGACCTGATTTTTATGGGCAACTATCCATCCTGCAATAAGAAATATTGGAATACTGAATGAGTTGCCAATCCTTCAAACTGCTTACAGCTGCATGAAAACAGCAGCAGCATAAAATTGTGGTTCAGAGGAAAATTATATAGCAGAATATTCTATTCCACTCACTCCAATAGCCTGCTAGTTAGTGTCATCTTCCAATCCATTCTCCATCCACCAGCTCAAATTATATTTTATCATAAAGTCTGAGTTTAACATTTTGCTATTAATAACTTTTGGTGTATTTACCATTGCTTTTAGGATTAAGTTTAAACTCTCAATATAAACTACAGTCTTTATACACTATAGCCAACAGTATATAAAGACATTCATGACTAAAGGTCGTGGGTATAGCCCAGGAAGCTAAATGGAGATTCCAATTTTGGTTCACCCCTTCCTAGCTTAATGTGGTGAGGAGTTACTTAAGTTATCTGAGTCTCAGGTGTTTCACCTAGAAATTAGAACTAGAGTAGTAACATCTGCCTTATGGATGTGTTATATATGTGTCTCGTGATAACTTAGAACAGTACTTGGCATACCTTAAGCATTCTTAAGTGTTAGTTGGAATCATTTTGTTTTCATTATGTGCTGTTTGCCCCTGTTCACCTTTCCAATCTTTTCTCATGCTACTCACTTATCCCTTGTTATGCCCCAGTAACATCAGGCTTCTTTCTCTCTGCTCCTCAAATATTGCATGGTTTTGCCTGTTTCCTCTTCCTGAGGCACACATGGTTAACGTCTTACTTCAGTCTCATCTTCTATGATTCTTCCTCATGGAGGCCTTTCTTTTCCTTCATAGAAGTGTTCAAAATTATAATTATTCAACTATTTGTATGATTATCTGATTCCTGTCTGTCTTACCTTCTTGACTAAAAACTCCCTTATGACTGGTGCTGTACACCGTCTGCTAAATGGATAAGTGATTTAAAAGAAGTCATCACATGGATATGTTTTGAATGAATAAATAAAATAATAGAGACGATTTGTAAAGATGGTTACTTGGTTACTTTAAAAGATAAAAGCAGGGGCTTTAAGAAGAGCAGCATAAACTTTTAAAGTAAGCAATATTTCCCTCTGGCATCATCTTACTGACCTCACATGTCCTGGGGCCCTGAAGATCATTCCATCCCAGGCTCTCATTCCATTCCTCTACTCCTAGACTTCTCTGACCCACCACTTTTCATGTGCTGTTCCTTTGCTTCAGACCAGTTAGCACCCACTCTTGACTTTACACCCTAGAACTCTTGTTCATCCTATTCCTTTAGTAAACCCCTTTGGACAGCATTTTTGCTCTAATACAACTTGGCTGTTTACACCCTTGGCAAATCTTGCCCTGTGCTTTAGTTTGTACTTCCCATGTCCACATCTAAACTCTCTCCCTTAGGAAATCAGTTCCAGATGTACCAAAGCATACCCTAACAGCAAAAGGGACATGGGATGATATCAGAGTTAGCAATCACAACCCAGCTATCAAATCTCAGACAGATGACACAATTCTAAGGCCCAGAGGGCCAGTTTTGACTGACATTGGCTCAGAAACTGGATCTGAACACAGGCTCCCAAGGTAACATATGAGGCAGAATGACACGTTTTGGAGGGGCTCATTTAGGTCAGGCCATGCCACAGCAAATGACACAGAAGTTTCTCTCCTTTACAAGTTGGCCAACACCTGACCCTATATATACCAACTTCAAGCTTAGTACAGTGAGCAGGGACTCCATCTCTTACATTGTCTGAAGCAAAACTCAAATTTGACAGTAAATATAGCACATGCCCACAATCTATGACAAGGTTTATCCCTGAAATGATTTGATTTTTAGATTTTTATCATAAGTTGTCTGAAAAGTTTTAGGGGTTCTAGTCTCATAAACCAACCTGACAGGCTTTGCACAAGTGATTTTGCTTTTGTTTTGTTTTTAATATTAGAATCTTTTCCTAAGCATTAAATGGATTAAGGTCATAGAGGTCCTAGATATTTTGGCCCCATGACGTTGCCAAGTCACTTCATTTTTTTTCTTGGATATTCATCTGTTTCCCTCATTTAAAAAAAAATTAATAGTAAAGGTAATTATCTTATAATATCACTGTGAAGATTTATTAAATGAATAAAAATATTTATAATTTCTGATACAGGGCCTACAACACTAACCATAGTCAAGGATAAATGATTTTAGGGTCTCTTCAAGTAAATACATAGTTGAGCACAGACTAGGAATATAATCTTGTGAAGATGATAAGAATGGTTGATTCATAAACTCTATTACCTATGGTAATTTTAGTACAGTGAGAGATTTAAGACACCTATAAAAACAATAGGAATTCTAACAAAAGGAGTTATACCTAAAAGCAGTATTGAACCTTCAAAAATATAGGGGCTACTTCCCGACAGGATGGTTGAAAAAGATGGAAAAGCACACGGTGGGAAACTTCAAAAATATAGGAGATGGAAAATTAAATAACAGGTTAAATAGGAAGTGTGTAGACCAGTGTTAGTAGAATATACCAGTTCACCTGGGCAAAAAATGAAAATTATGGCTGCAAAGCAGGTTAGGGCCATGTTGTGGAAGGATTTAGATGGCTGGCTAAGATGTTTGTATTTTATATGCAGGCAGTGGGTATAAGCTATGGGTTCTGAGTAGTGAAGGGGCATGTTCAGAATTGTTTTTTTTTTTAAATGTTGGAGGAGAGAATCACAGTGAGGGTTGCTGTTAGAAACCTGGGAGGCTCTGAGTCCATCTAAACCATAAATGCCTACATCAAAATTGAGATAACAGGAATGACACCAGTACACTTGCCTGTGTTTCTCTTTTCATCTGTTTTAATTCAGGAAAGCGAAGCACATGAGAAACTTTACATTCTACTCCAAAGAGCCCAGGAGGAAAATGGTAAAGCCAAGAGCAAGAACTTGCACAGCAATGATATATATACTAAAGGAGTATCAGAGCTTTGAGAGGAGAGTGCCATTGCCAGGAAATGACTGCTGTGAACTGCTAATCAGTTTATCTTCAACTTGTGCTGTTTTTCCTACTATACTTGCAAAGACAGTATCTTAGATATTTGCATTTTATTGAGAATAGTCAATATTTCAACATATTTAGATGTTTTCTTCTTCCTTCAATAAAAGAGCATGGGAGACTTGATAACATGGTACTGAAAAATTTTCTGCCAATTTATCATACTATCCCCAAGAATGCCAAAAAGAAAATACCAATAAGCACTGAAACTAGAGGAGAAAAAAATACTAGTATATATTTGGAATGTCTCTCTCTTAATGGCCTTAAAATACTTTGCAAAAGGTAATCTTGAAGGTCCTTATAAGGAGGCAGATAGATGGCAACTATTGTCATTCTATTTAGCGGATATAGAGAGATGAAAGTTTAGTTTCATAAATGCAATCACAGACTCATTTCAACACTTGGTCAAAACACAGTAAAAATTAGGAGCTTGTGGGTAAAATTGCAATTATTTCCAGAATCTCTCACCTGGCTTTAGTGCATCTCCATATCAATAGGTGTTTCCAAGGGGTGGAGAGGAGTAGTTCCTCTCCATATCAACAGGTAATTACAAGGGGGAGTGAGGGCATAGCTGGGCCTGAGAGGTGGGGCCTGTTTTTATAGTCAGGTCACGGGAGACACAATCAGGCAGAAGTGGATGACTGCTTGTAAGCAATAAACGAGCTTCTCCCACTTTATTTCTCCCTTTGACTGATTTCGGTTTCAAAGGTATTTTGCCCCGGGCTGGGAAAATATTTCACCACCCCCACCCCCCACCCAAGAGTTACAGAGCTGCTACCGAGTTACACTTTCACGAACTGAGGAAGGAAAATTTTGCAATAATCAACCTATTCCATGCCTACTAGGTATTTCCTGTGTCTATTCTTTTTTTAGAAAGATAGTAAAAATTGGTGGATGCAGGGATGACTAAACGTTAATCTTCCCAACATTTTCTTAGGAGTGGGGATTTAAATAACTTGACCAGCCAATTTACTAGCTTTTCACAACATGCTATTCAATGATGGCTACAGAGTAGCCTTGGGTTCTTTGGTGTGGAAGCAACAAGATTATTCATTGAATGAATGCCAGGCACGGAGTTAGGCACTGGCTGGGAGATGAAAGAATGAATAATGATCAGTGTTTTAATTAAATTACAGTAGGAAGGAGAGACAGTAAGATTACTTCCACTGGCCTGAGATAAAAGGACTGGCTCCTTATGGAAGTATTGATGTGTTAGATGACAAGCAATGAGTGCTACAATATTTGAAAGCTGGAAATGAAACTAGATACCGTCTCACCAAATTGCATCCTTAATAGAATACAATCATAAATATGTACCAATGTATTTGAAAACATATAAAAATGTTTCTGTTTCTAACTACATAGTTTTTGGGTTTTTTTCATATTGTTCAAAACCCCAGTTATGTTGAAATCTTCACAATCTCCATATATAGATGGGAAAACTAAGACTTAAAGAGGCAAAGTCGGATCACAATTATAAAATCAAGTTGTCATATGAAAACATTAATTTGCATATAAAAGAGAACTCTATAAATAAAACTCTAAAGAAAATACTTTATACATAAAGAATGTGAATATGAGTATTTAAGGAATAAATTCTAAAGGAAGACTTTCACAATTTAGTTTTCCAGTCTACATTATTTTCTTTATAGCCCAATCTAATTTATTATCCTAGCAACTTCCAACAAACATGTATAAGTTGAATATTCTAACCAAAGAATTACAAGATGGCATGTGTTAGAAATGCAGAGTAAAGAGGTTGTGATTTTTATTTGCATCTAAGTTCTCTTCAGTTTGCTAGAATTGTATTGTCTACTGAAATAAGTCAGCCACCCACTTTTTTTTTTCAGCAAACATTATGGAGCAATGACAAACTGTTTAATTGTAGAGGATGATTACAATATGTCACTGATTGAAACTGTAACTTGATTTCAAGTCCTATGTGATTCTTGTATTTGGGGAGGTCCAGGGAGGGCATATCAAGGAGTCTAGAATAAAGCTGCTTAAATTTCTCATTGGTTACAACAAGTTCTCTATAGATTGATATCTATGAGAAATGGAACTTCTGTCTGGAGTTTTAAAAAGAAGAATAGAAAGTACAATTTGTTGGGTCATCACTGAATATGAAAAGAAAGTAAAATATCTTTTCTACAGATAATTAAGACCAAAGGACCTAAAATTGGTACCTGATGATTCTGTAATTGTGTATTAATTACATTCATTACGAATCTACACCAGAAAAATGAGTTGACATGAGCTATCACTTTCTCTCAGCCTTGAAATCCTCACATAATTAGATTTCTAAGAAAATTCTTCTAAGTCAAATACCTGTTTTAAAATACAGGTGTGAATAATGCATCATATGGTGAAAAAGAAAGAGCAAGAGATGTGGTTATAACTTGTTTGACCATTAACTAGCTATATAACCTTGGCCCTTCACCGCTTTGAATCTCAGTTTTATCATTTGTGATACCAGGATTTGAAATAAATGATCTCTTGGTTATTCTAATATCCTCTGAGGTTTAGACATGACTGCTATAACTGCAGAGAAGCATATTTATTTTCCTAAGTTCAGCAGATATTTTTAAAATATTTCTATCTTTCCACTTGTTCAGTTGTGTGGAGTATTTTATGGCTGTTGTAGGTAAAACTGCCATATTTCCAGAACCTCTCACCTAGCCTTTGTGCATATCCATATCAATAGTTGTTTCCAAGGGGTGGAAAGAAGTAGCCCATCTCTATATCAATAGGTAATTACAAGGGTAAGTGAGGGCATATCTGGACCAGAGATGTTGGGTGGCGTCCCTTCTTCTGCAGCTGGGTCATGAGAGACACGGGCGAGCAGAAGTGGACGACTGCTTGTAAGCAAGAAATGGGTTTCTCCCACTTTATTTCTCTCTTGGAACTGATTTCAATTCCAAGGTATTTTTCCCCAGGATTTCACCCCTGGAGTTATGCTATTAAAGCTTCAGAACCCCAAATATCCCCAGTAAAGCATTTGAGCTTTAAAAATACAGGTTCCTTCAAAGCACTGGTCAGCAGGAGAAACATACAAGTGAATATATACTGAAAATACCCAGAAAGACTTTGGAACTACCTGTTCCCTAAAATAAGTCTGCTAAGAAGTTAGAACTACAAACCTCATAGCCCATGAATGAAGACAAGCCAAAACAATGGAAATCATATTCACTTTAAGGAGAAAAATCTATTTATTTTTCAATAGCTTCCTGACTTTTGTTGACTTAAAATCCAGTGGAAAATTCTAAGTAGATATTGCTGTATTACATTTGAGAAAATGCCTTATAAATATTCTAAAGTATTTGGAGATGGATAGTTTCCCTTCCAAACTGACAGAATGTAGGAAAACAAACTCACTTCTACAAAAATCTGTTTTTCTTTCTAGTTTCTATATATACCAATCAGTCATGAACAAAAGTGATCATTTTTCTAATACCTTTAGAGATAGACACCAGCTTGAAACCTAGAGACCCTCTAATCATGTCATCTCATTGCTATTCAGTATATCTGTACCAAACACACCCAAAAAAAGGTAATCAATACATCTACACAAAATATATTTGGGTAAGGGTAATGAAGTTATCTAAAGCTAGATTTTTTAAACTCCCTTTAAGGCCCCATAAACTCCCATACATATGCTTCTTTGTCTGTAATGCCTTGAGTCTTCCAACAGTGAAAAACATCACAATAGGCAGGTCTCATGCCACACTTCCTTTATGCATTGTTGGCCCTACTCCTTACATCAGTCTAGTTGTTTCATGGAATACTCTGGGCACATCCAAGGCCTTGGCCAATACACATTACCATATATTTCTCTTATGGTTTTTTCTGTGCCTGACCCTTGTAAGGTACCGCCATTTCCCCACTGATATATTATCTAGTCACTGCCACCCCCTATCAGTCCTCTTCTACATACAAGGCACAGAAAGGACCATAAAATTTGTGACTTTATATTTAAGATATGCAAGATACAATGAAATTTATGGAGCTCATAGCATCTCTGAAAGGATCAAACATTTTGTCAAGTGCCAAAAAGCTGATCTTCAGATGGAGAACAACAGATACATGTTTTTTCTTCTGTCAAACAAAGTTAATTTTATCAAACCAAAGGGAGCATAGTGATGCAAAATCTCGAGAGAAGATTGAAAATAAGAACTGATAACTCCTAAGCATATGCTTGGAATTAAGATGTTCTTTATGGTAAGTCTTCAGACCACTAAGCAGGTATCATGACCCCAGTGGTGCGGAATAATGAACATAGGTTTGATCTTGTTCAGGAGACCTAGGATTTAGTCCCAAGCAAAGGCTTCATTTTCCTCAACTGCAAAATAAGGAAAATAAGATGGGAACACATATTTATCGAGCACCTATATGGTCACCATCCTACAAGGAGCATCATATGTCATTTTCTTTGACTCTAAAGCAGCATCAGAAGGCATGTTATTACTTAGCCTTAATAAACAAATAAGGAAACTATAGCCACCGAGTTTTTTGAATGTTCAATTTAAGAAGAAGGAAAGAATTTAGGAACAGCTCTATCTGAAAAAAACTTCATGCTCTTTCACCCACCCTGCTGTTTTCACAGTATCCTAAGAGATGTTAGGAGATACCATATATTAAAGAGATTATACATTTCAAAGTGTTATGCAAATATAGAGGTTAATAACGTTGGCCTTTTAAATGTCTAGCATGGAAATTCAGGACGGGATATCCTTTTTTATGAGTTCTACCTCCCCAATAGATGATTAGTTTGCAAGGAAGCCTGCATCTGGCTGATTTTCTTTTTCTTCTGTACTTTGGGCCTGACAGAGCAAGTGCTCAATTAATGTTAATAACTAATTATACTGTGCTATTTCTATGGTTTCACATTTAACCTCAGGATCCATTCTATATAATTAGTAAGTGTAAGTTGCATATGGAATATAATCTTTGCAAAGTATTAGAACATGCATCTTTGCTAAGATAGCAAGATTTTATCTACATCTCATTATTATTTTCTAATTTTCTTTATTATTATTAGAGCTCAAATTTCCTATTGCAGGAGTTTAATGGCATATGAGGACAAGCAACTATTTAAAAAAAGGAAAATTAAGGCATTGAGCTACTTCCATGGTAAACTAGGCATTAATTTTTTATATTCTACCAATCAAGGATTATTAACTTAATGTCATTGTCCACACTTGACTTACTATATAGCCGATACAGTCTCTTTCTCTCCCAAAATATATCATTTAAATTCAAATAACACATCTTAGTTTTAAAAGTCAATTAATACAGAGAAATCTTTAAAAGCATATCCCTATAAGCATGTCACCTTAGAGGGATTATTTTCAATACTATCTTCTAAGGTGAAATTATTAACCAGGAGGTAGAGATGAAATTTAAAAAATTATTATTTCACTCTGGGGCCAAGGAGCTCCATGTTATATGATTATTGTGAGAGGTGGAAGGGAGAATACCTAGGGTAAAAGAAAAGGCACGATGTACAGAGAAAGAATGGGGTTCTAGAGATAGGATAAGAACAGAGTGTGAAGAAGAATGGATTCTGGTGTAGATATTCAAAATCTCAGATCTTACTTACACACTGCCTAACTTCATAGCACTTATGAAAATTGATTTAATCTATAGGTGTCATCAAATACACACAGTGTAATGGAAAAGTAAGTAGAAAAACTCTGACAATTTAATAGTAAGCCTGGAGAGAACATTGATTTAGTGTTTCATGAATGCTGCAGCCCATTGTTTTCATACTCTCAACCTAGAGGTCATTACTTTCCCCAAAAAACATGACAGCAGGATCTGCTACCTAAAATATCTGACCAATAGCATAGAGAACTGATTACTTTCTAGGGGAGACATAGTCTTTTGCCAAACATATACTAGAGGAAACTCCTCACTGAAAACTTCTCAACTTCTAGCATTTCACACATCTATAAAATTAGAAAAATAGTAGGTAGAACCATAGGGATATAGTTGAGAGACTGAATATAATCTACAATGGCTCTCTCATCCAAAATTGCATCAGGGCAGAACTCAGAAAACTTTCTTGAGATGATATCAAATCAGGACATCAAAAAACAATACAAACAGGACCATGAGAAAAGTATTTCACTGGACCTTAATGTGGCTAAGAGTTTTACCAGTTCCTTAGTAAAGAGGGAATATATTGTCCAAACAACTATGCTCACTATAACATAAAACTTTCATCTACCTATCAATACATACACACATAGAGAAGTTGACTTCTTAGCAAATAATCTGTTAGAGAAAATATTAAGTTAACCCATCAAGGAATTCATTTGTTGGTGTGATAATTCTAAATTAAAATAATTCTTCTAGGCTGCAGTATGTACCAACCCATATTCTTTGAGTATACCATGAGTTACATAAATTCAGCCTCAATCGGTTTTCAAAGATTACACAAAGGATTTGCAATATTATTTTTCAAATCAAATAAAGATGTTTTAGGTCTAAAAACTTCATTTAAACTTGATATAAAGAGTGAAAGTGGCATTCATAATAGATGGTTCAGTTTATAACATTTTAAGTTAATAAATGAAATTTCACAAATTTTTCTTCTAAAAAAGAAAATCCTAAACAAAACCAAAGTAGTAAACATATCATAGATTTCTACAATATCTTTATAACTTGATTTTGCTCATGTTACAACCCAATAAATTAAATCACAACTAGAAATTTCAAAATTCACCATTAAATAATATTCAAGGACTGAAGGAATAAATCAAATGCTAAAAAAGAAATGCCAGGCAAAGGATTTGCTTTTTTTCTCACACAATTCTCATTACCTACAACATATTCCCTAACAACTCATTAATCAGCAATCAAATGCAGAGGAATGAGAATATAAATTTATTTTGTAAATTAAACCACTAATGAGCAGATAGTTATTTTTTTGAGGGACATTTTTGCTGCTTCTTTTCCATGGAATTAGTTGATTTAGTAAAAAAAATAAATGTCAGGATTAAATATGGTGGCCTGAGAGGTGAGAGAAAACCTCCTCCCAAAACCACATATAATATGAAAATATAGCAAACACATCAAATCCTGAAAGAGCAACAGAAAAGAAGGCTGCACAGACTGTCTACACCTGGGGAAACTATCAGACCTCAAGGAAAAGGATAAAGTACCAAAGCCATGATGCAGAGGGAAGCAAGCCCTTCCCCCACCCCAGCTCACTGGGGGGAGGAAGAGAAATGGAGCAGGGAGGGGGTGGAGGCCTAAGACTGCTGAATACCCAGCCCTGGAGATCTAATCTGGGAGCACGAACATACATTATATAGTGCTCTGGAGATTAGTGGGGTTGGAAAGCCAAGACTGGTGGAATAGTTGGAGAGACTGAGATTCCAACCGCTTGTGGAAAACATGGATCCACATCTGGCCATTCCGGGACAAAAGAAAGGCAGGCAGTTTGAGAGACTTCCTAAAGCAAGAGCTTTGCTAAAGGGGCAAGTTTTGTACAGAACTTGCTACTCAGGAGAAAGGACAGGTAGTCAAAATTGTCCAGGCGCACTCTGCTCAGCAGGTGGGTAGCTTCAGGCCCTCCATAAGCCTGGCTGCCAACACAGCTAAGAGGTCCCCAACTGTGATACACAGCCAGCTGCACCTTCCTTGAGGCTGGCACCAGCTCGCAAAATGGCTACCCATGCCATTGTGCCAGACTAGTGACAGGGAAGCCCTGCCTATGGCAGCTACAGGTGCAAAGCATACAGGCTTCTCCCTGTGTGCTCAACACACTGGCCCTGGCAGTGGAGATAGGCACTGAATCCTGAAAGGAGTAAAGAGCTTTTTCCTCCCGATAAGCACCAGTGCCACTCGCCGGTGAAACCTGTCATCACTCCAGTGGCTGAGCAGCTCCAGAGAGTATAGCTTAAGGGCCCTAGAGGGCACCACCTACAAATATGAAATGTCAAAGGAAACTGGTTCAACCCAAAATCCAACAAACACCAGAAAGAGGGCCAAGTGAAACTGAACTCATCAATCTTCCTGAAAGAGATTTCAAAATAAAAATCATAAACATGCTTATGGATCTACAGAAAAATATTTAAGAACTTAGGGAGGAATTCAGGGTTGAAATACAAATGTTGAAGAATACAGTATCTGAAATGAAACATACAATGAAGGGATTTAAAGCAGTTTAGATGAAACAGAGGAGAAAGTAAATAAAATAGAAATTAGAGAAGAGGAATACAAAGAAGCTGAGTCACAGAGAGAAAAAAGGATCTCTAGGAATGTAAGAATATTGAGAGAATTGTATGATCAATCCAAAATGAACAACATTAGCATTATAGGGGTATCAGAAGAAGAAGAAGAGAGAGATATAGGGATAGAAAGTGTCTTTGAGGAGATAATAGCTGAAAACTTCCCAAATATAGGGAAGGAGATATTCTCTCAGGCCACAGAGATGCCCAGATCTCCCAACAAAAAGGACCAAGGAGGACAACGCCAAGACATGTAATAATTAAAATGGCAAAGATCAAGGATAAGGACAGAGTATCAAAAGCAGCTACAGAGATAAAAAGGATCACATACAAAGGAAAACCCACCAGCCTTTCATCAGATTTCTCAACAGAAACCTTACAGGCCAGAATGGAGTGGCATATTTAATGAAAAGAAGCAGAAGGGCCGTGAACCAAGAATACTCTATCTGGCACAATTATCATTTAAATTTGAAGGAGGGATTAAACAATTTCCAGATAAGCAAAAGCTGTGAAATTTATGTCCCACAGACTGTCACTACATTGTATTTTAGAGGGACTGCTATAGATGAAAGTGTTCCTAAGGCAAAATAGCTGTCACCAGAGGAAATAAAATACAGTAAAGAAAGTAGACCAATTAATTAATAAGCAGATGCAAAATCAAATCAACTACCCCAAAGTCAGTCAAGGAATAGACAAAGAGTACAGAATATGATGCCTAACATATAAAGAATGGAGGAGGAAGAAAAAGGAGGGGAAAAAATGAACTTTTAGATTGTGTTTGCAATAGCATATACTAAGTGAGTTAATTTAGAGTGTTAGATAGTAAGGAAGTTACCCTAGAACCTCTGGTAACCACAAATCTGCAATGGAAATAAGTACATACCTACCGATAATCACCCTAAACGTAATGCTCTAAATGCACCAATCAAAAGACATCGACTCACTAAATGGATAAAAAAACAAGACCCATCTATATGCTGCCTACAAGAGACTCACTTCAAACCCAAAGACATAGACAGATTAAAAGTGAAAGGACAGAAAAAGATATTTTATGCAACTAATAGGGAGAAAAAAGCAGGAGTTGCAATATTTGTATCAGAAAAAATACACTCCAAAACAAAAAAAGTAACAAGAGACAAAGAAGGACATTATATAATGATAAAGGGGTCAGTCCAACAAGAGGATATAACCATCATAAATATCTATGCACCCAACACAGGAGCACCAAGATATGTGAAGCAAATACTAATAGAATTAAATGGGGAAATAGAATGCAATGCATTCATTTTAGGAGACTTCAACACACCACTCACTCCAAAGTATAGATCAACCAGACTGAAACTAAGTAAGTAGACAGAGGCACTGAACAATACATTAGAACAGATGCCCTAACACATATCTACATTGAGAAAATAAACAAAAAATAGATAAACCCATAGCCAAACTTATCAAGAAAAAAAGATAGTCTACACACATAAACAGAATCAGAAATGAGAATGGAAAAATCCCTATGGACACCACAGAAATACAAAGAAATATGAGAGAATACTATGAAAAATTACATGGTAACAAACTGGAACACCTAGAAGAAATGGACAACTTTCTAGAAAAATACAACCTTCCAAGGCTGACCCAGGAAGAAACAGAAAATCTGAATAGGCCAATTACCAGCAAGGAAATTTAATTGGTAATCAAAAACCTACCTAAGAACAAAATCCCTGGACCAGATGACTTCACAGTTTAATTTTATCAAACATTTAGTGAAGACCTAATACCCCTCCTCCTTAAAGTTTTCCAAAAAGTAGAAGAGGAGAGAATACTTCCAAACTCATTCTATGAGGCAAGCATCACCCTAATACCAAAACCAGACAAAGACACCACAGAAACTGAAAATTACAACCCAGTATCACTGATGAACATAGATGAAAAAATACTCAACAGAATATTAGAAAATTAAATTAAAAATATATAACAAAAAGGTCATCCATCAAGATCAAGTAGGGATGCAAGGATGGTACAATATTCAAAAATCATCAACATAATACACCATGTCAACAAAAAGGACAAAAACAACATGATCATCACCATAGATGCTGGAAAAACATGTGAAAAAGTTCAAGATCTACTCATGATAAAAACTCTCAACAAAATGGGTATAGAGAGCAAGAACCTCAACATATTAAAGGCCATATATAACAAAAACACAGCCAACATCATACTGAACAGCGAGGAGATGAAATCTTTCCTTTAAGATAGCGAACAAAACAAAGATGCCCACTCTCCCTTCTTTTATTGAACATAGTTCTGGAGGTTATAGCCACAGCATTCAGACAACGCAAAGAAAAAAAAGGGATCCAGATTGAAAAAGAGGTTAAATTGTCACTGTTTGCAGATTACATGATATGGTACATAAAGAACCATAAAGAATCCACTCCAAAACTACTAGATCTAATATCTGAATACAGCAAAGTTGCAGAATACAATATCAGTACATAGAAATCTGTTACATTCCTAAATACTAAAGATGAACAGGCAGAATGAGAAATCAGCAAAACAATTCCATTTACAATTGCATCAAAAAGAATAAAATACCTAGGAATAAACCTAACCAAGGAAGTGAAAGACCTATACCCTGAAAACAACAAGACACTCATGAGAGAAAGAAGACACTAATAAGTGGAACTATTTCTGTGCTCATGGATAGGAAGAATTAATACTGTCAAAATGGCCATCCTGCCTAAAGCAATCTACAGATTCAATGCAATCCCTAGCAAACTACCAACAGCATTCTTCAACGAACTAGAGAAAATAGTTCTAAAATTCATATGAAACCACAAAACACCCCACATAGCCAAAACAATACTGAGGAGGAAGAATAAAGCTGGGGGGATTACGCTCCCCAACTTGAAGCTCTACTACAAAGCCACAGTAATCAAGACAATTTGGTACTGGCACAAGAACAGACCCACAGACCAGTGGAACAGAATAGAGAGCCCAGATATAAACCCCATATATATGGTCAATTAATATATGATAAAGGAGCCATGGATATACAATGGGGAAATAACGGCCTCTTCAACAGCTGGTGTTGGCAAAACTGGACAACTACATGTAAGAGACAGTGAAACTCATTTATTGTCTAACTCCATACACAAAAGTCAACTCGAAATGGATCAAAGACCTGAATGCAACTCATGAAACCATAAAACTCTTACAAGAAAACATAGGCAAAAATCTCTTGAATATAAACATGAGCAAGATTTTCCTGAACGCATCTCCTCGGGCAAAGGAAACAAAGTAAAAAATTAACAAATGGGACTACATCAAGCTAAAATCTTCTGTACAGCAAAGGACACCTTCAGAAGAACAAAAAGGCATCCTACAGTATTGGAGAATATATTTGTAAATGACATATATGACAAGGGGTTAACATCCAAAATATATAAAGAACACACATGCCTCAACACCCAAAAAGCAAATAACCCTATTAAAAAATGGGCGGAGGATATGAACAGACACTTCTCCAAAGAAGAATTCAGATGTCCAACAGGCACATGAAAAGATGCTCCACATCGCTAATTATCAGGGAAATGCAAATTAAAACCACAATGAGATATCACCTCATGCCAGTTAGGATGGCCAACATAGAAAAGACTAGGAACAACAAATGCTGGCGAGGATGCGGAGAAAGGGGAACTCTCCTGCACTCTTGGTGGGAATGTAAACTAGTTCATCCATTGTGGAAAGCAATATGGAGGTTCCTCCAAAAAATAAAAATAGAAATACCATTTGACCCGGGAATTCCACTCCTAAGAATTTACCCAAAGAAAGCAAGATCTCAGATTCAAAAAGACATATGCACCCTTATGTTTATCACAGCATTATTTACAATAGCCAAGATATGAAAGCAACCTAATTGTCCATCAGTAGATGAATGGATAAAGAAGATGTGGTACATATACCCAATGGAATATTATTCTGCCATAAGAAGAAAATAAATCCTACCATTTGCAACAACATGGATGGAGCTGGCAGGTATTATGCTCAGTGAAATAAGCCAGGTGGAGAAAGACAAGTACCAAATGATTTCCCTCATATGTGGAATATAAAAACAAAGCAAAACTGAAGAAACAAAACAGTAGCAAGACCACAGACTCCATGAAGGAACTATCAGTTACCAAAGGGGAGGGAAGGAGAAGATGCTTGGGGAGTATGATTAGTAGACATAGTGTGGGGGGTATCATGGGGAAGACAGTGTAGCAGAGAGAAGACAAGTAGTGACTCTGTGGCATCTCACTACACTGATGGACAGTGACTTCAACAGGGTATTGGGGGGACTGTTGTATATTGATAATATGGGTGAATGTAGTAACCATAATGTTTTTCATGTGAAACCTTTGTAAGAGTGTATATCAATGATACCTTAATAAAAAAAAGAAAAAAATATGTGTGAATAAAACAGATATTTGAGGAAGGACCAACAGACTTTGAGATGACAGATACTTTTCTGGGTCCTGTTGCCTTTAGAAACTATACTTCTGCTCCTGGATTTGAGCCTCATGATGGCTTTGATAGTCAGGAAAATAGACATGAGTTGGCTGGAGAGTGAATAAAACCAGCAAAACCCACTAAAAGGAACTCAAAGAGTTAACCAGATAAAACCAGAAAGCCAGAAAGGACTCGCAAGGACTCACAGTTAAAGAGTTAGTTAGTTGAAGTTACAAAGGCCAGGAGTGACTAAGAATGTCAGGATATTTCCCATATAAATAAAAGTATCCGAGCACAGCCCATGTCTTCATTGTACCAATTAGATCAAGCCATTGTAAAATCTACTTAGCCTGAAAAAGGGCCCAGCTTTTTCTTTAACTTAGCCTATTTGTTGTTTTTTCCTCTTTTTCTAGCCCTTTTAACAATTAACTTTGTAACCAGGACAGGAGACAGACCTCCAAAGTATATATAAACCTATGTGGACAAAGAACACTGAGACCCATGCCAACAGTTACCTAAATAACCTTATTCTTCAGACAAAACTTCAAATGAATTATAAACCACTTGTATACACCATGCCTTATGCTGACCCTTACCCAAAAAGCCCTATAAAACCAGACCCTAAATCCTTAAGCATGCCTCTTGAGGTTGCCCACACTCCCCTTTCTTGGAGTATTTTTATGACTTCTTACTGCTCAACTTACTATGTTTTGTCTGTGCTCTTCCAGTGGTGTGTCTTTGTCACTTTGCTATTTCATTCTATCTTCCAAACATTAAGTACAAGTCTTCACATTCTCTGCCCTACTTCAGATAAGTAGGGAGGGTCTACTGAGAGCTCTGATTTGAGCTTGCAAGTTCCCCTCAATGAGCTTCCCCTTCCTCTCTGCTTTATTCAAGTAAACCTGCCTTTGTCTACTTTGACTCTGGCCTGACATTCCCTTGGACTGTATTCAAATTAAACCTTAACTTTGCTTCATGACTGTGTCTCTGCCCTTCGACTCTCTGTTGTGGCAGGGACAAGAATCGAGGAGAATAAACTCAACCACCGACAGCTTGGGGAAGATATCCCTAAACTCATGTGTTCTGAAACAGTAGAATGCACTGACACAGTCTGAGCAGGTAAAGCACCATCAAATAATGTTGAGAATACTGTCTTTTGTGCTTATTATTATTAGTTTTGGCCCCAGGTTGCTAGCTTGCTGGGGGTTTTTCCTGTGTTTCTGTCATACTTGGAACTAGTGTCTGAGATAGGAGAACAACTAAAATACGAGGAGAGTAACACCAGCCAAACAGCAGCATGGGACTTTCTAGAGCTTGTCTCCTCCCCAGGAACATCAATGTGAACAACTATCTGCATGTAAAAATAACTTCACAAGAGCCAAGGATTCCAGGTGAGATTATAGCACAGAAATTAGAAGGACACATCAAAGAAGGTAAGAAAGAGACTCACTACTCTCATCACTCTGCTCTGCCCAAGCCCAGTACAGAGACATTCACCCCCAAGGGAGAAGGAGAATGAACTGAGCACCCAACTTGCCGCAGATGACAGAGCTGGCCTGCCCCAGCACCAGGCTAACAACAGCAGCCCTAAATTGAAGGCTTCCAAAACCCAGGCACCTGGGTTACTCCTGCACCTCTCAACTCCAGAAGCCCCAGACAGGATCCTTGGCACCTGGCTCCTATCAGACTCCTGTGAATCCAAGCCCTTGGTTCAAACTGTTTCACTAAAAAATTAAAAACAGAACTACCAAATGATCCAGCAATCCCACTACTGAGTAATATATCTTAAGGAAATGAAATAACTATCTTGAAGCAAAATCTGTACCCCAATGTCCATTACATTACCTGCAATAGCCAAGACATGAAAACAGTCTAAAGGATGAATGGATAAAGAAAATGAGTATATATATACAGTGGGATATTATTCACCCATAAAAATAAAGGAGGGGAAACCTGCCATTTGTAACAACATGGATGGACATTGAGGGTATAATGCTATGTGAAATAAGACAGAGAAAGACAAATACTGTATGTTCTCATTTATACGTAGAATCTGAAAAAGATGTACTCATAGAAACAGAGAGGAGAATGGTGGTTGTCAAGGGGTGGGGGATAGGGAAAATGAGATGTTCGTCAAAGGGTACAAACTTCTAGGTGTAACTGGGGATCTAATGTACAGCATGGTGACGCTAATGAACAATATTGTATTAAACACTTGAAAGTTGTTAACAAAATAGTTCTTAAATGTTATCACCAGGAAAAATGATAATTATATAAGGGAATGCATGTGTTAACAAACCATATTTTAGTAATAATTTCACTATATATATGTATCAAATCATCACACTGTACAGCTTAAACTTACATACATATGTTATAGGTCAATAATAGCTCAATAAGCAGGAAAAAAAGAGAATAAACATTTTATAGTAGTGTACTTTTGTCACTAGTAAAATAGGAACTTGATGGCGGCATTAAATCCTCATTAACCAAAGTTATTATGTTCACTTGAGAAGCGATTTGAAAGAGATTAAAATTCCAGTAAAATTGTCACCATGAGCCGATTTTTCTATTCCTATGATAGACATTAAGGTGGCCCCATTATCTCTACTTCTGGTGTTCATATCCTTGTAAATTCCCTGCTCTTAAGCTGTCACTCCCAGGATTATGTCACATTATATATGAGTCTATATTGTTAGCTTACTTCTCCCCTTGCTGGCTTTGAAAAAGCTTCCATAAAACTTAAAATCACAAGGAACTGACTGTTGCCAACAACCACAGGAAAGGGGAAGTGATTATTTCCTTAGCAGAGTCTTGCTGAGAACCCAGCCCTGGACAACAACTTGACTGTAGCCTGTGATACCCTAAGCAGAGGACACAGTTAAGTGGTACCCAGACCCCTAAACCACAAAAAGTCTGACATAATACATGTTGTTTTAAGCTGCTATTTTGTTATTTGTTATGATACTAACATAATTCCACAATCAAAAATCAATTTAAAATATAAATGCCCAAAAGAAAAAGTGTGCTACTTTAAATTGCCTTTGTGAGAAACTTTCCTTTAAAAGTTGTGTGGAATGGGGATTGGAAATTATATAAAAAGTCTGACAAACTAGGAGAAGCTTGCATTAATTCCTTGAAAGGAGGAATAATTATCATTTAAAATTTTAAGAATGTAAATAGGCAAAACTACTTATTATAAGACTCAAACATCAAAAGCTTCAATCAGTCCCAGGATACCTCTGAGAACTGTCATCCTTACGTACTATTGTGGGTAAAATTGCAATATGTCCAGAATCTCTTGCCTGGCATTACTGCATCTTCATATCAATAGCTGTTTTCAAGGGGTGGAGAGAAGTAGTCCATCTCTATATCAATAGGTAATTACATGGGTGAGCAAGGGCTTATCTGGAACAGAGAGGTTGAGTGGAACTCTTCTTCTGCACCCCAGTCAAGAGAGAGATGAGATGACTGATTGTAAGAAATAAATGGGTTTCTCCCACTTTATTTCTCCCTTTGACTGATACTGGTTTCAAAGGTATTTTGCTCCAGAATTTCCCCCCAGGAGTTACATCTGGCATAGTTGGCAGGATCTCTAAACACAAAATTTTGTCTACATGGATGCGACCCTTGGGTGGGCTGCCTCTACACATGGTGGGGAGATGCCCAGAACCCCCACTGTGGATGATGGGGAGGCCCCAGTGGCTGCAACAGTAGTGGGTGCAGCTTCACCCAGGAGCCCTCTATCTGTGGGGCTTCCAATTAGGGAGCCCCTAGAGGGGAACTGGTCTACTGTAAAGCACCTCTTAGAGGGGTGGGGCTTTCCCAGAATTGGGGAAGGGTAGATACACCAGAAGCTGCAGCATTAGCCATCCGTGAGATAGAAGACTGCTTATAGGCCCTGAGTGACCATGTAGCACCTGGGGTTGTAGGATCTCTTTTCGTTGAGACAGTGGAAAGTGTTATTGAAGGAGGAGAGAGTGTTATTGAGGAGAGAGAGGGTTATCAAGGAGAGTGAGAGAGGGTTATTAAAGGGAGAGAGAGGCTTCGGCAGGAGAGAGACACACTTCAGCATCACTTGGAGAAGCTGGGGAATGACCTACACGATACCCTTAGGGAAGAGAGACAATTACTGGGAAGATGGGTCACACTTCTGGAAGATACATTAGCAGTGATGGAGGAGGCAGCCAGAGAATCCATGTTTCAGGAGGCTGTGGGGGAGGGAGGGAAAGAGTGGTGCCTTCAGCCCTGGATATGGTAGAGGAGATGTCAGGAGAGGATGTGGCCGAGGGATGATCTGTCGTTGAGGCCACTACCCAAGGCACCAGACTCTCGTGTACTAAAGGTCCACCAGGTTGTAATTAAGAAAGTAAAAATGCAACAGCCATTGGCTTCTAAGGGTGAGGAGCTGCCCCTCCCCCCAGGTGTGGAGCACTCCATGCTCTGCCTCTGTACCCAGGATGAGCTGGTGGACATGAGCGTCTGATTTTTGCAAAAGCTGTCAGAACCTCTGCCTACATGGCTTCTGGGTCTCTGGAATATGAGGTTGGAAAACACTGTTATGTTAGTTTCTGAAATGGGTAGACTGGCTCCATGACAATTCACACTTCCTCCCATCAGTGGTTGCAAAGTGCCCGTCACACCACAGGGAATCAGGCACTTCTGGATTGGCTGACAGCAGCCATCAGGGCAGTTTGGCCTAATCAGGGTGATTTACCATACTTACCCACTAGCTGGAAAACGTATGCAGAGCTCCAGCAAGTGTTACAGGAGCTGGGTATGAAGAATATTATCTATAATATGATTCCCCAGGGCCCTGATGAGGAGTTTCTCACTGTAGGAATGAGAAATCTGGTGCTCAATACAGCTCCTCAATCTCCCTTTGGGTCCCTAGTGACTATTCTTGCCCCTCACATAAGGAAACCCATAGGTGAGGCTACTTGTACTTTAGCAGATCTGGGGGAGGCTGAAACAATAAGAGCATGGAAGGAGGTACAGGCTACAACTGAAAGGAGAGGTGCAAAGGGCCTCGTAAAGGTCTCAAGGACCCAGACGTGGGTTGATTTGATAAAAGCTGGGGTAGTGAAAGAAAAACCTGATGGGCAGCCTAACAGGATCTTGTTAGAACTATGGCACTAATTAAAGCCAGAGCAGCAGTTCCAGCTGCTGAGGTCCAGGACACAGAAGCTGGAGGCAAAGCCCCATATCCGGCCTGTGTCCCTGCAAGACTTCCTGGCAGACAGTACTCAGGCTCCACCTGGGCCCTCACCCCCACAGGATGACAACTGGGTATCACGGTTCGACTGAGGGGAGAGTTGAGGTTCCCACATCGGAGAACATGGTGGGGACCAGAGCCTACATGTAGAATTAGCAATTCATTGGTCCACTGTAAATATACCAGGTGTCCTAGAGCAGGTAGACACAGGAGCTGAATGTTCTCTAACTGAGAATTTTCCTGGGACCCCTGCTATGACAGACAGCTATGGGGGTAAGGTAACTAGAGTGAAGAAAGCCCAAATCCCACTGGGGATACGGTGTTTACCCTAGAAGGAGTATACTGTGTACATTTCTCCCATCCCAGAATATATTTTGGGGATGGATATCCTGCAGGCCTGTGGTTACAGACTACTGCAAGTGAGTTCAGACTGAGTCTATGTGTGGTAAAGGCAGTTCTGAGGGGACATGCTAAGCACCCACCTGAAGCTCTGCCTGTACCTCAGCAGGTGACAAATACTAAGCAGAGTAAATTGCCTGAGGGGAACAAGGAAATTGGAGAAACTCTTCAGGAGCTGGAGAAGGTGGGCATCATAAAGCCCACTCATACTCCTTTTAATTTCCTGGTGTGGCCAGTGAAAAAGCCATATGGCTCCTGGCATATATGACTGTGGACTACAGGGAATTGAATAAAGTCACACCCTTTTGCATACTGCTTTCCTCTCAATAGCAGCCCTTATGGACACACTCAGTCATAACTCATATATAACTAGGGATTTATCATCATGTTTTGAACCATGTTAATGCTTTCTTCTCTATTGACATAGCACAGGAAAGCCAGGAACAGTTTGCCTTCACGTAGGAAGACTGGCAGTGATCATTCACTGTACTTCCACAGGGATACCTCCACAGCCCCACCATTTGTCATGGACTTGTAGCCCAGGACTTGGCCACATGGAAGAAACCACAAACAGTGAGGCTACATCACTACATTGATGATATTATGCTCATGTCTGCTTCTCTTGCAGATTTAGAAGTGGCAGTTCCTAGACGACTCCAACATCTACAGGAGACAGGATTGACTGTGAACAGCACCAAGATTCAGGGACCTGGTAAGTCTGTAAAGTTCATCAGGGTTATCTGGTCGGGCAAAACTAAAGTTATTCCTGAAGCAGTCTTAGACAAGG
Organism: Phataginus tricuspis; assembly: GCA_029783875.1. Lineage (NCBI taxonomy): Eukaryota > Metazoa > Chordata > Mammalia > Pholidota > Manidae > Phataginus > Phataginus tricuspis. Next base: position 58,803,433 of record JAQQAC010020896.1, read on the forward strand.
TCCAGAATTTCCATACCCCTACCACTGTGGCAGTATAACTAGAATATTTTGGTATTTTGGGCTACTAGAGAGTGTTTATCTGGCACATGGCACAAATTTTGAAGCCCCTTTACCGGCTGGTATAAAAGGCCATCAGGTGGGACTGGGAAGAAACATGTGCAGCTGCTTTTACTGCTGCAAAGTGAGCAGTCAAGGCCGTACAGGCCTTGAATATAATGGACTCATCAAGGCCCTTTAAGCTAGATGTTCATGTAACGAAAGATAATTATGGATGGGGTCTTTGGCAGCAGCTTGAATGGACACACCAACCTATTGGATTCTGGTCACAACTATGGAAAGGAACAGAGGTCCAGTACACCTTAATAGACAAGCAACTAACTGCTGTGTACCAGGCCTAGCTGGCTAAGGAGCCCATCACCGGAACAACTCTGACCAAGGTAATAACTACCTATCCCATCATGGGTAGGTGGGAGACTGGACTCAGAAGCCTTGGAGTGGCGTGGCACAGACACCTACTGTGGCCCAAAGGGGTTCATATTTACAGCAGTGTAGTGCCCTCTCTACTAGCCCCTTAAGTGGCGAACTCCAATGCTTATTAGGTCCAGTGACAGATACCGGTGAAAGGCAGAAAGAACTTGCTTTTGAGCCACTGGTAGCTGAGAGTCCTTATCAGGATGGAAAAGCCCCTATACCTGAAGATGCTTGGTATACAGATGGCTCCATTCATGGGCAGCCCCCAAAATAAAGAGCTGTGGCTTTCCATCCTAAGACTGAGACAATATGACTGGAGGATGAAGAAGGGAAGAGCAGCCAATGGGCTGAGTTGCAGGAGGTATGGCTCGTGATCATCCAGGAGCCCTTCCCTGTAGTTGTCTTCACTGACACCTGGGCCATCTATCCGGGCTTGTCCCTGTGGCTACCAACACGGTACCATGTCACCTGGATGTTTGGTCATTGACCTTTTTGGGGGCAAGACTTAAGGCAAGACCCATGAGCCTCTGGCCAGACTAAGATAGTTACCATTTATCATGTGGACTGGCCATTTGCCTACGGCATCCCCAGGGAATGATTAAAGAGGCACACTGTCCCAGGTGCGTTGGCTAGAAGGAAAGCCTGCCTCTGATGTAGCCCAGTGGTTACATCAGCATTTGGTGCACGCGAGACAAAAGAAAATGTAGGCTATAGCCCATCAATGGGGCTTTCCATTAACCTTTGAAGAAGTCAGCAGCCCAGGAGTGCCTTGTGTGCTCTAAAAGGGACTTACACCAAGTCCCACAGCAACATGGGACAATAGTAAGGGGCTGATACACCTTGTCAGGTGGCAGATAGAGTATACTGGGCCTCTGCTCATATCAGAAGGATATTTGTATGCCATGATGTGTGTGGACACACCTACTGGCCTGTTGGTTGCTTTTGTTGCACGTCATGCAGATCAGCAAACCACCAAAAGTGGCCTAGAGTGTCTCTTTGCAGCCTATGTCCAGCTGCAGGTGATTGAGTGATCAAGACACCCTTACTAGACATGCGTTACAAGGATGGGTACAGCAATTAGGAATAAAGTGGATGTTTCATGTACCATATAACCTTACCAGGGCAGGCATGATAGAGAGATATAATGGTTAGTTGAAATCTGGCTTGAAGTCAGACACCATTAGTTGACAGGGATGGTCAGTTTACATATAGGTAGTGCTACGGCATTTAAATGAGAAGCCCTAAAAAGGAGACTTGAGCCCTGTGGATATGTTAACACACATTGCTGCCTCTCCTATACACCTGCAGGTGCAAACCAAAGAGGAGTTATTAAAGCCACCATATGGCCAGCAGAGCAACATCCTGCTGCCAGCTCCAACTGTGTTAAAGCCTGGAGACTTTGTTGAGTGGATGTGCCTGGCAATGGCTAGCCCTTCTGGCACTTTGGAGAAAAGGCCTTGAAGCTGGCCTGGAGTAATAGTAGAGTGGCTCCCAAAGATCACAGTAGTGTACCCAAAACGTCCAGGAGGTAAGAGAATCTTACAGGGAAGTTTTGTTTTATCTTTATGGCCAGTGCATGTACCTTCTGTAGCCCTGTATATCAACTTATCTGCAACTCCCACAGGGCGGGGGCTGAAAGTCTGATATACTAGACCAGGACGAGATTCCTGCCACTGTACTATCACAGGACCACTCTCTTGCATGCATCCTACCTGATGGACAAGATTTGCCTATGCTGGTGTCATTCAAACATGTATCTTATCGCCCTTAAGGTTATTTTCTTCTACAGTCCCTGTGGCCTGGACATGCCCCCTGGCTGTAGCTGTCACATAGTGATTGTTCTGAGTTCCCTACCTGTTCAGCTACTGACTGCTTGTGGAATGGGCGAGCTATGGACTAAATCTGCATAGGACTTTGAACTTAGCTGAATATTCTGGCTTGAGGATTATCATGATTTTATTGCTGTTGCTGGTTACAATGCTCCAGTTTTCTCACCTAGGGGGCCTTGCGGAAGATGGGAAACAAGTAGATTGTAAGGTGAAATTTCTGGAACAGTGGGCTGTGAGTAAAATTGCAATATTTCCAGAATCTCTTGCCTGGCTTTAGTGCATCTCCATATCAATAGGTGTCTCCAAGGGGTGGAGAGAAGTATCCCATCTCCATATCAAATTACAAGGGCAAGTGAGGGCTTATCTGGACCAGAGAGGTTGTGTGGAGCTCTCTTCTTCTGCAGCAGGGTTGAGAGAGATGCAGGATGACTGCTTGTAAGAAATAAATGAGTTTCTCCCACTTTACCTTTCCCTTTGACTGATTTCAGTTTCAAAGGTATTTTGCCCTGGAAATGCCCCCTGCCCCCACCCCCACTCCGGTGTTATAACCATTACATCATCACTATTTTCCTACTTGCTCTTAAAGTTCCAGAGTTCTTGTGGGTACTTCTTTTTATCACCAAATTCTGTTCACTTTATCTTTATGGGCCTGTAACATCTGACCTCTCCTTTTTATATTAATTCCACTCGGACTCCTCATTGCTCTTGATCTATATAGCGTATCAACTAGTCTTCAAGTCTCATTTATTGAACAAAAACAGGGAATTCCTGCCATGTTGTAGAATATTCAATAAAGTGCTGTCAGAGTTTCTTTCTAGGTGACAGGCCTAATCTGGTAAGAGACTCTACCAAAGGCATCCCATTATCACAGAGACGTCTTCAGACTGCAATTCAGTTAGCTTTCAATCAATCAATCAATCAATCAATCCATTAGAATTAGTCTAGAGCCAAATCTTTTACTTAGCCAACTAAGAAAATAAAACTATTTTCATAAAAATAATATATTTTATCATAGAAACTAAACCTTTAAGTACCATATATTTAACTTTATAATGCAGATATTTAATAGTATTCACCTGATAGGGTTATTGTAAGACTAAATTAAAGAATCTGCATAAACCCCCTGGGAACACTACACTAGACATCATTAATCATTCAACAAATTATAGTCATTATTATTTGGATTCCTATTTAACTCTGCACCATAATCAAGCATTATTGTTCAAATGGACAATGTAAAATTTTAGTTAAAATGAGAAGGGCGTACCTTTCAAGAAAAGACAGTGAATAACTTTGTAATATATGCATATGCACAAAAATTATTTAGAAGACTAGTGTAGTAATTCAGGAACAATAATTATGCCCATATACATGAGAATAAAGACTCAGTTTAAGACATAGTGATGAGACAGATTTGAAAGACTTGACATCTGATTGCATATGAATGGTAGATAAAAAGAGGCTTCTAGAGTTACTTCTATATTTCAGGCTTAGGGGACAAGGCAGTTCATCACTAACATTAACTAAGGTTGAGGATTAAATTCTGTTTGGAACATGATGAATTAAGGTGATACAGATATTTCAGAGAGAGATAACCAAGAGGCAATAGAAGGATGCCTCTATCTCTAGATTGAGCAATTTAAGGATAGGTGCCTTGTTTTAGTCTTTTTGTCATATTTCTTCAAGTACAGAACCTTGTTACTAGAAAGCATTCAATAAAGATTTAACTCAATTGACAATTCTATTTTAGTAGGTCAGAAGAGCCCAAGAAAAATAACAGAGTAAGTATCAGAATGCCTAATCTCCACTTTTTAATCAAAATTCAACAGAGATCAGATATTCACAAATGTTTACTGCTTCACCATTCCAGATCAGAAACATTATGTTTTGCAAAGAATAGGATTAATTCAAAGCCCTTTGTTTTTGCCAAAGTCCTTGAAATAGTTTTTTAAATATAATTTTATTTCAATAGAAAAAAATCCTTGATAAAAAATACTTAGCTTGCTCCCATTCATCTGTCACTTAAAGTAAACTTAAATACCCAGTATTTTCAAACCCTTCCAAATGAAATCTCTAAGTATTGTCAGGTCCTTCCCCTGTTGGATAGAGTGCTTTGTGCAATTCACATTATTACTATGAAATCCAATTTCTGCATAAAGCCTGTGATCAGACTCTATAATCTATTTCCCACATTAGCCAGGCTCTTTAATAAGGCTTTCAGTCAGAATTATTTGATCTCTCTAACTTTAAGCTTCTCGAGATAGGCATGGGAATCCAACCTGTCTTTCTTAAGCTGTCAATTGTCATTTAAATATAAGAACTTTTTCTCTTTAGTAGTCATTATCAAACCTCAAATACAGAAAATTCCCTGAGCTACTTCCCCACCTAACAACATTTCTCAGACCATTTCTAAAAAGAACCTACCCAAATATAGCAGTCATGCTCCATGCAGAAATTTTGGAGGAATGTGATAGATTAGGTTCAGGGAAAACATCTAAACCTAAAAAACTGCCTCGAGTAAAATCTCTCCCTATATTCATAAAGTCAGACAAGTTTCAGTCAATATGACCTATTTTTTAAATGTATGGTTCCCTGAGAGAATCTGAAATATGTTCTACTTCACATTACCCATCCCCCACAAAAAAAATCATTACTTTTCCTGAAATAAGCATATTTATGAGATCACAAAAGGAAATCAAATTAAGTTAACCTAGTTACTATACTTCATCAGCATCCTCACAGGATATTCATTTCCAACTATTGAAAAATAAAGGTCTAGAGAAATTTTAGCGACATTTTGAATCATATGCCTCTTTCTGCCTTACATGTCTCTCTCCTTCTCCAAGTGCTTCAGAATGGCAAAAATGGTACAGAGGCAATATAGTAAAAGACACAAAAATGGTACAAGGCATTCTATGTAGCTTTCCAGATGGTCTAGATTTCCAGAGAAGGGTAAGGAGTCAGATTTTTCACACTCACTTATTCACTGGCATAATCTATATAATCTGAGCACTCAACGTTAACTTCTACCCCAAGCACTGAGAACAGATACGAAAAAGGAGAACGGTGCTTCACAAGCCAGATGGACTTTCATCCAAACTAAGGATGCTGTGATAGCCTTCTGAGATAGAAGACACATCACACAGTCTCTATTACCAACAAAATTCTCATCTTGGATAAGAATGGATAATCTCGTCATCTTCTGTTGGTCCTAGCTGTCCAGATCTTTGTTGAAAGGGCTTAAAATTACTTTCTGCAAAATATCCTTAAATAATTGCTTCCCCCAAGTTTCTCTGTGGTCCCCCCATTTTCTTTCCACACACCTTCAATCTGGATTGCCTCTCCTATCATTTAATATTACAAAATATTAATATTAAAAGGTATTGACCAAACTCTTCCTCAAAAATGCCGAACATTTTCACATTAAAGCCTTTGCATGAGCTGTACATACTGCATGGAACAATCTCTTACCCCATCTGTAATCTGCTGGTAACTTTTAAAACTTTACACTTCGGACTACTACTGACTACCCAATCTATGGTAACCACACAGTCTCCCATTCTATTCTAATGTTCTGACTACCCTTCATAACCGATTTCTTCCTTGTTTATTTATATGAAGATCCTATTATGAGAATAAATTGTGAGTGGAAATCTTGTCTATCTGCCTCACTTGCTCCTCATCCTTGTACCCACAAGAACAGTGCCTAGCATACATTGGATATTCAATAAATAGTTGATGGATGAAAACGATAAAATATATTACTGTAGAAATAGTCCACATTGCAGTCTGCTGTAGTAACATACACGTATAATTAAATGATGGGGTCCTATTTAGATTTCAATCTAGTTACAATTTAGACTATGTCTTATGGTTGGCAAGCATTAGTGAACAGTAGTGAAATAATATGCTACAAGATAACTGGCACTGTGCCTGTGAGCATCAGAATTTTGCTCAGTCTTCAGAAACAGAATAATTTTCTTCTGTTGGCATGTAACTTTAAGTCTGTCAACTTGATTACTAGGAAGTGTCCCCTGAACTGAAAATAACATCACAGCATAAAATTCTGCGCCTGCAGCGGAAATGGCCTGGATGCTTCCTCACCAGCAGCCAATGCCAGACAACCTTTCACTCCACCAGATAGGCAGCCAGCTGGGGGAAGCTGTGATTCCTGTCAAAAACTCCATAAAGTATAAAAGGTAAAAAGGATTGGGTGTTCTGTTTGAAAAGAAGGAAGAAATTCAACCACATTCCTGGAATATCTGGAAAGGTTTTTCAGACTTTTGGGGACTGAACAGGGAAGCAACTATTTGGAGATGTATAAATCCCAAAGCAGAAAAAAGAAGGAGGGTGGAGACCAACTGAGCACATCTTAATAAAAATCCTTTATCTGTACCTCTCATGGTTCCCAGGGGTCCTGACAGTTCAGGGTGATCCCATCAATATTTATAGCACACCGCACGAGGGTGCCCATGTTCCCCAGAAGGGGCGATTAATATGTGATATCAACACCTATGACAAGACACATTTTATTTCTGTCAGCAAACAAAGAGGTTTCTAACTTTCTCTGTCAGCTGAATACCCAAGCCTTTTATTTTGCACAATAAACCATCTATAGCTGAGCTGAAAGATAGATGTTGAACTGCAATCAGTTCTTTAAATAGGTTTCTTCAACTGGCAGGTGCCCTGCCTGTGGCCCGTATCAAACATGAGGAGTTCTACTTTGGGCGGTGGTGGGGATCAGAGTGGGTGAGTGAGCATAATGCGGAGGGGGTCTGAGGGAAAATTTGCCCCTCTGGTTTTCACAGCATGTATTTAGCACTGAGATGTACACAGTGGGGGAAAAGGCAGGGTTTCTGTCCTAAGGAACATTCAAGTAACTCTAATACATATGACACAGAAGATATGCAGGACAATTTAAACTGTGCTTTTTTTTTTAAGACTTTAAGATGCTAAATAAGTGTTCATTTCTACAGTTATGACACGGTAAAATGGACCCCTTGGATCCCATTTATAATAAAAAAGAGCTTTCACAACTTCTTCCTCAAAAAATAGGAAAGAAGGACTAATTCTTAGATAAGAGAGGAGCACAATTTTATTTTTGTAGTGTGAGAACGAATTTACTGAAGGAAAAAAGTACATTACCCAATACTTCAGAAAATGCCCCAAAGTTGTGGCTATGGTTCTCCTGTTCATACCAGCTCAGCCCACCTGAGCTCCATGCCCATTATGCCCTGAAATGAATATGCTGAGTATTTCATGAACCACTGGACTCTGAACAACATATCCTTGGTATCAACTAAGGTTTTATTGCTGGTGTTAATGAAAAAATAAATCCATTACAGCTGTAAAATCATTAAAATATTCATGGAGTTGATGGGATACCTGGTTACTAGCACATATACTTAAAGTGAGTTTTGTTCCTGATTATTAGGCAAATTGACTCCTTAGTAAAATGGAAAAATATTATCCACCATATGATTTCTGAAATTTGACTTGAAAATGATGATAATGCTAATTGGTATATTTGTTTATTAAGAGCATATATCATTTTATATATATCATTGAATTATCATCTTTCCATTAGGTATCTTTTTTTTTTTTTTTACTATTTTCATTTTAGAGATGAAGAAACAAAGTCTTAGATAAAGCAATTTGCCCAAGATATTAGAAATAGTTAAGGGGTACTCCAGGTACTTTAGTTAGGTTTTCTGACTCTGAAGACTATTTTGTTTCTGATACATATTTATTTTCCCAAAGATCAAGCTTATGATATCCAATAATTTATTTTAAGCATCTATGATTTGTCTCAGTATTTTCCTATGTGCTCTGGGAGATACAGTGCCCTGGCAATGTTTGACTTTGCCCTCAGAATTTTATATTCTTAAGAGACAAGGCAAATAAACATGAATAAAACAACTAGAGAATAATTCAAGTAATTCAAAAGAAAGTAATTAAGTGCTGATAAAATGAAACCAGGTGCCAGCCTGGTGTATTACACATAGAGCCCTATATCTGAAATCAGAAACATGGATTTAAACATAGTTCTGTCAATTATTTCTATATGTCTTTAGACAGATTACTTACCTTTGAACTCCTCATAGGATAATATTCTGTGACACAGGAATTTACTTATCTTCATTCTCCTCACAGGATAATGTTTTCTGTCACTACATGACTCACACCTGAGTCCTGTGAACTCTGTATATAAACAAAGACATTTTCACTCAACCTCTCTTTCAAATCATAGGAGCACATGCAGTCCTGCCTAGGTTCACCTCAGAGAGATGATAACATTAGAAACAAACCTGGAGTAAAGTGTGCTTCCCAAACGGCCTTTGCACCAGGAAGGTTCTAGCATCTCCTAGGAGGAGCAGCAGCCAAGATCCTTGTGCCAAAGACACAGTGACAAAGTAGCCAAGCAGGAACATCAGTGGTAGGGCAGCCGCTGAGAGAAGGTGGTGGCAGCCCATGGAAAGGAGGCCTGGGTACAAGAGAATAAATGGAGTTAACATAACATATATCTAAGTACTTATAAATAGAGCTGCTAGACTAGGAAATAAAATCTCTTCTATCCAATACCTTCATATGATCCCCAGCTTGAAAGCACTGGGAGCTATTGCTCACCTCTGGCTGGTGCCCCACGGTTCTTGTCCTTTTACTTCCTAGTCAGTTTCTGTCCAGCCTCTCAGTGGCCTTTCAGATGCAGTGCGGACACAGCCTAAGTGCCCAAGCTCCCTGCATCACCTCCACGAACAGCTCTATTTGGCAACCACTCAGGCCTAGGGGTGTGCTTTGTGACACTGCACTCCACCCTCAGAAGGACAGAACTGGAGAGGCCAGAGCTGGCATGAGGGTGATGCTTCTACAGCAGGGAGAATCCTACAGGGAGCATACGTTATGACTGCAGAAAGGAAGAGAGGTAGCTCCTTGCAGAAATCTTTCTGAAACTTCAGAAGTCATCAAAGATAAACATTAATTATGTCATGGGTTGTTAGAGCTTTGGCACTTGGCATAAATATTTTTGAACAACACCAAAACAACACCAAAAACTCCCTCCCACCTAGTTTAAAATTATGATTATATCCCCAGGACCTAACAGAGATGGTACCTAATGACAAGAATTTTTTAAATATATACCTAGACACCAATGTTATGTGCTAGAGCCGAAAGCCATCGGAATCCAGAAAAAATTCTTTTAATCAAATCTGAATAAATGATTGAAAGAAATAATGAATGCATGGATATCATTCAAAGGAAAACTGAGGTATCATCACTGTCACTACTGTATTGTGAATGACTAAATAACCAAGCTCAAGAATCAAAATATTTATGGTTCAAGCCAGCAACACAAAAATAAAATTTAAAATATAAATTGTCCTAGTTGTCCATAGAATTCAGGATATGTTCTTTGAGGACTGGGTTTTTCACGTCACTGGCCCTTCCCAGTGCAGGCAAAGCCTAAGGAACAGCACACACAAGCTCTCTCTCAGATTCTTCTAGGACTAAGGCAACTCACAATAAATAGCATGAACTTTTAAATAAATTATATGAACCTATAAATGTTATTGTCAATCATATTTATTAGTTTTTCCCATTCACGATGGGATGAAATCTCTGATACTTGATAAATCTAAACAATCGTTCTTTTAACACATTTTAAAAAAAGATAAAAATGGACCAGTTTATCATCACTATATTGAAAAAAAAAAGACAACCCCAGTTTATCTTTCTCAGGAACCTGTTCTTCCTTATCCTTCAAAGAATTCTTAGAAATTTCATGGAAAAATTTAGGACAGGGAACGTAATACATTTCAAACAAATTGCCTCAGAATTGAAAGCAGATATCCTTTGCTCCTTTAACACTTTAAGGTAAAATTTTATTGAGATTCTCACTCACTAGGATTTCAAATGAGACACTTTAGGAAACCAAGGAACTCTTTCAAATCTCTAAATGACTTCTCTCAAAAACATTGTTTTTGATCAATGAGACTGACTCTGGGAAGCCATGACAAAGGACGGCCATTAAGTGATGACCTCAACAAAAAGAGGAAATGATGGTGATTCCCTGACCCTCTTATTCATGCTCAAAATAAATCACACATCCTTTAGTCCTAGAAGATTTCCCCTGTATAAAAGCTGCTTGAAACCCTGGCTTATTCCATCTTGGATAAATTCAGCCGACTCTACCATTCATGGGTTAGACTCCTTGCCCTCCCTTTGCCTACCACATGTCTAGATTTACTTTGTACATTGTTTCTTATCAGAATAGAACTGAATTAAAAATGGATGCTGGTTGACTAAGAACTTTGCCATTTGTCTTCTCCCAGGGCCAACAAAATCTATTTAAAAGCATATTATTTCCATCAGTTACCACTAGATGGAGATACAAATTTTGAAGTGCTTAATATATGTTCCCTGTTTGCACTTCCTGAACAAGCAATGGTACAAAGTAACAAATGCTAATATCCTGTTCTTACCAATCTATAAATCCTACTGCCTTGGATAACGCTGAATCCATGTACAGTTTTAACTCATGTTAAGAAAAGTGTGTGTATGTATAATGTATGTGTGTGTGTGAATGAATAATGACAAGCTTAAAACGTGCATTTTCAGTTCTGTAATATATGCATATGTTATACATTGAAAGGTTAATAATGAAATAAATACTTCCCTGGCTTGGCCATAGTCAGAGAAAACCGTGCATTATTTCATTTGGAATGACTTCAATACTTGACAAAATATAATGATGTTATTGAAATTGAGACTGAAGGAAACAATGTATCTGATCAAAAGTAGATGATGCTTATATTGAGAGGCATAATGTCTCCCCTTCCTTCTCCTCTCTGTGCTTAATACACGGTCTTCATGTTTTCTTAATCCCCCATTCCCTATAAAAATCTACTTTCAAAATGCATGTGTTAGTCTTATTCACACTGAAGTATAAATGATAGCAATGTGTTATGTGTTACCCCAAAGAAGGAAACTGTTTTTAAACAGGGCCTATAATAACAAGCTTAAGTTAACTCTTTAACAAAGAAATTTCAAAGATTAGCAAATTAGTGGGAAGAACCCGAATAATTTTCTCTTGACTCCTGAAATCACTGAGGAAGAAAGCCAGGCAATACTGAAATGCAGCAAGATTCTGATTGATTTTCTTTTTCTTCAAAGTGACATTTTGGTGCAGTGCAGAAGGGGTGTCACTGGGCTTGTGATGGCTTGAAGAAGGGTAGTTATCTGCATGTATCTCAGCATGATGTGGCAGCTGGCAAGAGAAATTGCACTGACTGCAGTCCTTCAAGAGGAAAAAAGAGATGAATCCTTGGGGCCAGCACATTTTGTTCCATGAAGAGAAAAGCAGAAATGGGGTGGGGACGAGAATGAACAAAATGGAGAATGCAAATGGAACAAAGACTGATATCCCTATAGATCCACAGGGGCACCTTACTTATTCACAGCTGAGTCTCCCAAAGTCTTCAGCTATAAAGAAACTGAAATCCACATAATGAGGAGTTGGAATGGAAAATAATAGAGCATTATTAAAAGAGGAGTTTTTACTATCTCCAAATATTTGGAGTGATTAAAATTTTTATGTTTCTTCATCTAATCCAGGCTACTCACTTAGGAAATGCTACTAAGTTTCCAGAAAGAGAATCCCACAGCAAATGAACACCTGGAGTTTTGTCAAATGTACCACCTAAAACTTTCTGGCACTCTGATTTTCTAAGGAGAAGCCTTTTACTGTAGGTGATGCCTGCAAATGTCTGATTAGAAATTCTTTGGAGAGAAGGAGAGGGGGATGTGATGATCCAGTGAGTCTTTCCCATTTGCTAGGAAAATCTAAGTGGCCACCCACTGACTAAGTTTAACCTAGCATCAGTCCTATCCTTACAAAGGAATTGTTCTTGCTTTGTATGATTTATTTTTACTTTGTCAATTACTGACAATTTGTCTGATAGGTTTATGCCTTTCTTATAGCAAAGGTTTCATGAAATAGGCAAGCTTCTGGGAGACAAGCAGAACCATTCACCTGAGACTCAGAGGCCCATGTGGGCACTGGCATAATTGGTCCCATGAAAATGGGCTTATCAAAGCTCAGAAAATAGCGTGCTATGTATGTAGTTTATGTATGTCATAGGTTTTCCCAGAGGAAAAGGTTAACACTGAAATTCACTCAGATAACTATACTTTATTCATTCACATACTCAACAAAAATTGAATGAGCATTTGCTAAGGGCAAGTGTTAAACACAGAATAGTCTAGGCCCTCCTAGAGATCACAGTCCAGTATAAGACATATCCAGTGATAATGTAGATAAATTACTTATTAAATGCATGAGTAAAATTAAGGAAAAATAAAGCATATTATGAGAAGGCATAGCAGGGAAAACGATTTAGTTTTAGGGAGCCACTTAAGGCATCCCTTAGAAGCTGACATCAAGGTGAGACTTTCAAAATGACCATGAGCTACCCCCAAAAAAAGGTGGAGAGAAGAGGGTATTTGCAGGGATAACAGTACGTGTGAGGGCTCTGGAGCAAGGAGCCTGTCATGTTTGATGAACCTTTGCTCACCAAAGAGATGATGCCCCCTCTCCTTTTGAGTCCAGCAGTAGACATTTGGTTGCTGTTTCAGTAGGGCTCAAATAGGAAACAGATGTCATAATCAAAATAGGGTTTAAAACCTTCAAAGAGGGTTTAAAATATATAATCATATGGGCAGACTGCAGGGGAATATAAGGGCTTTTGCAGTTAACCTGGGATGTGCAGAGCTATTACTACTCTCAAACCCAAAGGGACAAAGCAAAAGCATGTAACAGAACTCAACAGTGGAGTATTGTGTAGAAAAAGTCACTTGGAGCAGATCAGTGACTTTCAGTCCAAGGATACAGCTAGCCAGTTGGTTCCACTGTGAGGGAGCCTCACTCTCCCCTCTTCCTTTGATCTCCTGTTGGGGCTCCCCACTGACCACCCCAGCTAGAAGCAGCAAAGCAGGGGAACCTCTTGGTGCAGGCCATACAGTTCAGCCTCCCAAGACAGAAAGCAGGGTAAATGGAAAGAGGGAATGAATCTGAAGGAGCAAATAAAAATGCCTAGCACACTTTGTCGTTTCTATGATGAAGAAGGATGCCAGAAGGGAAGATGGCCTTAGAGCAACATATTCTGATAAAGCAGAAAAACTGAGCAGCAACCCATCCCAGTTTCCATCCTTTTAATGAGTTTCCTCACTTTATTATATCTCTGCCCACTTGGATAAATCTGCCCCTTATTAGCAAAATGGTTTCTTTCATGTTTGCTTTCATTCATATACCTTGGGAATACAGAAAACATGCCAGTTCTCTGCAGGAATCCTTCCACCCTGCTTGCTAACTCCTCTAAACCTGTACTCCTAGAGTAACTTTGAATATGCTCACCAATGATGTAGCATGGGTTTCTCACTCTACAGCCTGCAGAGCTTGCTGAAAGGCAGAATCCTACCCTCAGAGGTTCTCAAGCAGTTGGTCTAGCCTGGAACTCTGGAATCCATATTTAAAACAAGCATCCTATGTGATTCTGATGCATGTGTTCCAAGGAGCACCATGTTGAGAAAATTTGATATAGTTGCTACAGCAAAGATAGCACATAACTGAATTGGTACATTTCTGAAAACAATGATATATATACACCATATTTTAAAAAATAGAAACGTTGGAAGAAGAAATTTAGTGCAAAAGTAGAAACTGAACTATGCATTGATTCATTTAATTTACAAGTAAAGCTAAAAATGAAGGAAGCCATTACAATTAATCCTAAGTTGCCAGTGATGTCATTTGCAAAGGTTTTACCTTTTTCTATGATAAATCATATGTGAACAATGGCTCATTATGCTTTTGCTGTACATTTCACTAAGCACTAATCCCCAGGGTCACCTAACGATTTTTTAAAACAATGCTTCAATGCAGTAGGTAAGCTCATACCCTCAAAGAACCTTACAAATTGTTTTATACTGTTGTATATACTTTCATGTGAACAAGCATTCTCTGCACTATATGTCTGTTTTGTACATTAAAACTTCTCTATCAGGTTTTACTTTAGAGCAGAAGTCAACACACTTTTTATAAAGGACCAAATAGTAAGTATTTTAGGCTATGCTGGCCATAGGGTCCCTATGTTGCCACTACTCAGCCCTGCCATTATCAGGCAAAAGCATTCGCAGACCATACATAGACAAACAAGTGAGACTGTATCTCAGTAAACTTCATTGTAGTCCAAAGAAAATATTCACCATATGAATTTTATTTTTATGGGCCAAGAAATATCCTTTCTTAATTTTTTCAATGATTCAAAAATGTAGAAACATTCTTACCTCACCAGTCACACAAAAACAGACAGTGGGTTATAATTTGTTGACACCTGATTTGAAGCAGTCTTACACATTATAGGGATTAGAACACATAGGTTTCTTTTCTTATCATAGATACAAGGCCCAAAGAATGTAGGTCTTCAAGCAATCCATGATAAGCTACACTTTATAACTGTGTCTTAAAGGAAAGGTAAGAAGAAAGATGAATCACATAGACCTAGTCTCACAAATAGTGTCACCTTAGGCAAATTACTTCTCCACAAGCCTCTCTTTCTTCACCTTTTGAAAGGGGCTGTCTATCCTCAGCTCACAGTACTACTATGACAATGAGAAAAGGTAACGTAAGTACTCAGTACCATGCCTGGTACCTAAAAGATGTTCCTGAGAGATGAGCCCATTTCCCTTTGGTTAAAATGAAGCTGACCGCTGCACTTTCATTGACTGATTTTCAAAATCCTGGTATTCACTTATCACTGCAGTTCTTAACACTGGCCACATGTTGGAATCTCTTGGGAAGAATTTTAAACTTTGGATGACAGAACCACAACCCAGGCCAACTGAATCAGGCTCTCTGGGGAATGGGACCCAAGTCTCAACAGTTTTAAAACTGCCCCATATTGCAGTCAAGATTGAAAACCACTCCCTTTTACCATGCTATTTTTTAAAACTGAAATGCTGGTACTTCTATTGTGGTTATGCAAATGTTTGAGACATTGGTCAGCAACTTAACCATTTTAATCTTTGTCTCTAATAGCCTCTTCTTCTGCTTCCTGACCAATCCCCTTTCCTGATGTTGTCACTACAGGCCATCCCCACTATTCTTTGTCACTGACTTCCCGCAGTATTTGTTATCCTTCCCCCAACCCACACAAGAAGCTTCACATAAAAATCCTGGTTTGGGGAGCTCAATGCACAGGCACATGCCTCAGCTGAGAACAAAACGTAGAGACTAGGAACAGAGTCACTTCTTTGGAGAAGGCAAGCAAAGAAATCAAAACTGCTGAAACCAGACCCTCTGTCCAGAGCAAACTGCCTACCCAGATGCAACAGTAGTGGCAACTCTGCTCAGGGGGGCTAAATGGCAGGAAGATACTGAAGGCCAATTGGATTGACCACGCCAGAGGACGCAGCTCCAAACGATCTCATTGGTCCCAGGATGGAGAGAAACGGAGTCCAAGCAAACAGCAGAGCCCACAGATGTCACTTAGTGGTTAGTAATTATATTCAAATGATATTTTTGATTAACTTCTATATTTTTTTCATAAGTACACTGGAAACATTTTGTTCAAATGTTACTGTTTGAAAAGCATTAAGTAATTAGATTTCATAATTTTTTTAAACTATGCTCACTTACATATAAAATGTCAATATTGTAGTATCACTAAAAAAAAAGCAGTTCTGTCCTTGTCCCCAGCATTGCAGTCACTTCTTTTATTCCTGCCTGATGTATGTGTTGCTTCAGAGATTCTCTACCTGGCAATTCTTACTGCAATGAAGCACTACAAGCTAGAAGCTCCATGACCTAGAACTCCCTCTCAACCAGCACCGATGCTCCAAACTGACCCAGCTGAACCCTCCCTCCCGTGCTCGCCATGCCTTCCCGCACATTCACCAGTGATAAGTGTCCTCTCCTCTAGGACAACAGTTAGGCGAGGCAAGGACTCAGAAAATAAAGCAAATTTGACTGACACCAGATCGATAAATCTTGTACTCAGCAGCTCTGAAGGTGAAATGAAGAAATGGACTCTGTTAAATGTAAAATTAGTAGTGCCAGTGCACTGCCATGAAATGAAAGTTAATATTACCTCAGAATCCTGACAGCCATCTGACATATGTCATGATTTTTAGTGTAAGATAAAAGCTGGGCACCTTTCATGTGCTTAAGGTAAGCCATGCTTTCTTCCTTCAGAACTATTTCTTCCAAGACAAATGCACCAACTACAACCTCTCGTTTTTTTTCCTTCTACTTTGCCCCATCCTGACTTTCATAGCATAATACTTTCCCTATTTCTCAAGTTTTCTCACATTTCTAAAAGAATTGGCAAAACCTTGTTTTTTAATAATCCATGGATTTAAAAATTCATAGTTGAGTATGTGTCTAGTCACAGTAAGCCAAATAACAAATTTGAAATGAATATGCAATTCCCTTTGCTTCCCTGGAAGCTAAGGATGATTGTGCAAAGGCAACGTCTGGTTGACTAGAAATTCTCTGCCTGCTGCTGAGGACAAGCCTCCCAATAAACAAGTTAACTTAACAGATGAAGATATATTGGCCCAGACACGACCTCTACAGGGGTCCCACAATTCTGCTGTTCCTATTACATTTTCTTGAGGATAACATATCACTTTAAAAGCTACAGATAAATCCTCATCTCAGGAAAACTACTTGATTTCTGCTCTCCATATTCCACAGAAATAGTGCATTCCTAAAATGACAATGAAAACCTTAGTAACTACATTTCTAAATGTATTGCATTATTAAGAGATGTCACTTAGAAAAAAGTTCAAGCATTTGTGGTCTTTGCTATTTTTGAGCTGTTATCAAGTTTGATATCTGCCTTCTGATGACAAAATCTGCCAAGATAAGCAAAAGCCCCACAGAACTTTAAACACAACTATTTTAAACAACCCCCGAAATATAGAATACTCATAAATAAAACTTTTTTGAAAGCAAGGAAATGACTAAGATCTGCTCCCCTCTCTAGGCCCAGGGTGGTGCTTCTCATGAACAAGGGAAGAAAACACTTCCTTACTTTGCCTTGTACCCTCAGCCAGAGGGCACTGAGAAACATATAATACCCACTCAAATTTTCAATATGCACACTTCCACCCACCTCAGTTTCTCTGGGAAAAACTGAGGGAACACACCAGCTGATTAGTCACAACTGTGGGCTCCTTGGCCTTATACCAACATGGAATGTGCTGTCTCACAGGCACGTAAGTGAATTATGGAGGCGCTGCAAGTGAACTGCCAGGCTCCCAGCTTACCAAGACACAACCAGCATCTCAGAACTCACAGGCCTGTGCCTCCTCAGGAGCTAGGGGGAGCTACAACCCCAGAACTGCAATGGCTGCTGATGAAGACCAAAGCTAATGGGCAATTAAGATACTGCCTCAGACACAAGCAACACGTTGCTAATTTCAGGGCTGCTTAAGGGAGACTCAAAAAACTGCAGATTACAGTGTTTTAACCAACAGTGGGGGAAAAAAATCACCAAACTCATTTCCTAACATCTTATTAGTGAAAGAGAGAAAAGCTGAAGCCTACATATTGCTCAGTTGAATATCAAAGAGAAAAGAAGATTGCCTTTTGAAGTCTTCTCCTAGCAAATGTTATTAGAAAGTTTGTACCGTTCTAGGAAAGTAGCCATTTCAAATTCTGACAGCACTATAATTTCAAACTAGGAAAGATGGCAAAGCAGTGACCAGACCCACCTTCTCACTAAGTAAAATCATCTTTCCACAGTTGTTCTTTGAGAGAATGGATCAAAATGTATTTCTACTGGAATAGGAGATAATGTTTAAAAATGCAGAGCTCCATATTTAAAGTCACTTGCTCACTGGCATATTAAGTGTATTAGCCCAATGGCAAATCAAGGCTGCCTGGTGCTAAAGCTCATTCTCTTACGCTCTACAAGGTACCTCTCCACATCACATCTCCATACCACGCCCCCACCCTGAAGTGACAGCAAGGGAAAAAATACTTGAAAAATGTTATTTTTCTAAATGGAAGAGAAAAGTTACATGTTTCATTCTGGATTGGACCAGATAAATGTTCAACACCCAAATAAATGTTCAACAATATCGGACTATTTTCTGATTATTATCAAATTATATTTGAAATTGACTTCTTAAAAGTCTGTAAACATTTTAGACACAAAGATAAACTCCTAGTACAAAGATAAAAGAGGAAATTACAGTGAAAATCATAACATATTTAAAATTTAAAGACCTATGCACACTTGAAGGCATTATAAAACAAAACGGCTAAAGTCTTAATCCGAGATAAGGTAAAATCTTAAATTCATTCTCTGTATAATAAGAAAGACTAAAACAAGTGAAGCATTCAAGTCAGAGAGTTAGAAAAAGATTAATAGAATAAACCTAGAAAGGAATGGAATGAAAAGCAGAAATCAGTGAAAAAACAGAAAATACTAGAGAAAATTAATAAAACCAAAAGTTGATCCTTTGGAACTATGCACATTTATAAAACACAGATTTTTCTAGTAAAATGAGAAGAGGTACATATATCCAATTATGATTCAAAAGCTTATCCAAGACAGAGTAAAGATTAACCAGAATAATGTGAACTATATATCAATGAATATGACAACCTAGATGAAATGAATTAAAAATACATAAGCATTTGTAAAACTGACCTTAGAAGCATTTTAAATTATGAAAATAACAATCATTAAAGTATTGAATAAACAGTAAAAATCGCACTTCCCCAGCTCATTACTGAGGGACCGACCACACCCAAGCATCCAAATCACTGCACACGCACGCACACGTCAACTTCCAAAAGGCTTGGGCCACATAATTTAATAAAACAATTTTGAAACCTAAATGTTTAAGAAATGGGTGAAATGTATGATGCAAATTGTTTCAAAAACAAAGGAAATATCCAATTCAATAATGAATATATATACAGAACCAAAATTGTGCAGTACAGTGAATACAATAAATACATTAGAATAGCAGCAAAATTACTAAATGAGCAAATCAAATTTATCACACTTAAAAAAAACACCTCATGACCACAAAGTGCAAATACTATAAATGGAAAACTAATTGACCCATTCAGAATAAAAGCTGTTAGCAAATAAGACAGTAAAGAATTTCTTAAGCCTAACAGAAAAAAACTACTCCAAATTCACGTTTATGACAAAACATTATAATTTATTTAAGTCAGAAGGTGGATATATTATGTGTGTTATAGTTTCTTCATTTCTTATTTTATGCTGCAATTTTTTCTGCATAAAATTGTAATTTAGTGTTTTGGGAGAAAGAGAAAAAAGAAAAGGAAGGGAGAGAGATAAGAATGGAGGACTTTACCATTTATTTATTGTAACCTGTATGAAAAATTAACTTTAACAAAAGTTTGGATATGTGCTAGGATCCCAGAAAAAGGTGAGTTGAAAGTAAGATTTTGTCAAACTACTTACCAGCACTGATTAAGTAGGCAAAAGACTCTGACTCTGGCATACTCAAATACTGTGATTTGAGATATTAGTTATAAAAGGATAGGAATAGTTTTCATCAGATTTTATCATTGTTTTCATCAAATGAATGAAATAGCTCTTAAAGCACCTCTGGTAACATTCTCCACAAGCAATTTCCTACTATTGAATCAGCTTCCCAAATACCCTTATATGTACACAGACAGACTGTTCTAGAAAGTAAACACAAATTATCTATTCTATAAGTAATACTGCCTTTTGTAAATCCTTTGACTGAGCTAGCTTACATGTTAGTTTCTCTAACTTTGTTTACTTCTATCAGTCTCCCTAAATGTGACTGAACTTTACACCATGGCAAAACTGAATTTTTGAGACAGTAAAGCTGAGAATAAGATGCTGTTCTGTGTTCTAATACTGTGAGGTTCTGTCAAGAAGTTGACTTGTCCCTAGCATCAATCTTTTCACCTTTTAATACCAATAATGGCCACTTGAGAGAAAGCTTTGTTCAATGTGGTCTTAGCTTGTTGAGAGGTGCTTGGATACATCGAAACTGGTTTCCACATGTTAATTCAGCACCCCCTACACCTTTTTTGCTACCATAGCCATGATATAATTTAATCCTATTCTGAAGAACTTTTCTAATTCCCATGGTTTTATTTTTATTAATTTTTCTTCTAAAACTTTGTGTGTTGGAGAAGAAAATGCATGAAGCTATAATTCCTAAGGCTATTGATCAATTTAGCAAGGATGAGAAGCTATTGTGTCTCTAGTTTTATCTTTTTCTCAATTTTGAGCTCTCATATGATATCTCATAAAGATACCTCATAGCAATTGTTCATAAATATAAAGTGCTATCCAGGTTAACTATTAGAAATGTCCTGGAAGCTGTTGGACAGTACTGGTGAGAACTCATTTTAAGGGTTAGAACTCCCTAAGGAACAGGTTTTTTACTCAATCCCATATTTTTTTTTTCTTTCTAGTTTTTGGAGAGTTATAGTACAAGTTGGCTCTAAAACTCCAAATAGCTTTCTGAATAAATATTAATGATAAAGAAGGTTATGACCTTGTTTATTTCCTTGTTTGAAACCATCTACTACTGATACACCATCTCACTTCCCTCCAGAGAAGTTTCTTAGAGAGTAATAAGGTCCGAACGTTCAAATAATTAGCCAGTCATACAGGAATAAGAGGTCCCACACAGAAGTCCTTTCTGTCTCTAGGAAAAAGAATGTACTAAATGCTGTTCAGCCACCTTGGAGGTGAGTTAATTCACAAAGAGCTCCACCACCTTAAGAGTATTTACCTGATGAATAGCCCAAGTTCAATCATAAAATGGCAAAGATACCTCAGGAACACAGAATTTGTTGGCAAGTGTTCAACACAAGAACAATTTCTCTGGAAGTGTTTAGAAGAAAAAGGAAAAAAAAAAGAAATGATTATTATTTCTGTTATGTCATCTATTTCTGCTGTATCACCAACCAGTTCTCAAGGTATGTCAATGTTACATGTCACTCTTGAGGAATCAATGTTTATAAATTCCTTCCTTTTTGTATCCCCACCCACTCAACAGAACCTGTTACGTGAATCAAAGACTTTTGCCCAGATATTATTATGCATATGGACATCTGTAACATATACTTGTGGTTTCGTGTCAGTCCTTTAGCTACACAAAGATTTAACTTAAATACGAGCTATAGTGCATTATGTAAACCAAAGTCGAGTGACTACTTCAATTAAATTTAAAAAACTGTGATGTACTGATTGTGTTAAGAATACAATGCATTGAATTTACTTAACATAGAAGGTAAAAGTAAGAACAAAGTCTTGAACAGGGTTTAAATTAAGGCAGATCTCGCAGAAACACAGATCCACTATGAGAAAGATTTACAGGAAAGACCTGAGGGAAAAAAAGGAACAAACATGAAATGGTAAAACAATATAATTACATGTTTCTGTTACCATTAAATTTCTGTCTATGAAAGTTGTCATAAAGTTTCAACCTAGACCAGGTATGGACCACAGTAGAGAAAAAAGCCATGTTTACAGACTAATATAGATTGGAGTGGCCACTTGTGGAACTGAATAGCAGTTGCTGGGACAAAATTTTCTACTCAATCTCAAGCTCCCATTATAGTTGTCAAATGGTCAGCTCTGATTCAGCAGTCCTTGTTAAGTTTATACTCAAAACCATGATATCTCTATATGAATCTATTTAAAACCAAGAAAATTCATTAGTTAACATCCATACCTCCCCTTGTAAAGGGTAGAAAATATATTTAACCTGTTAGATGCTCTGATTTGTCAAATATTTATTTCAAGTCTGTAACAAATTATGTTGGATACTAGCTGGACACAAGTATACAGCAGTATACTTTTTTTAAGTATATATTTATAAAAAAAAGTATAAAATGCTATGTGAATTGTAGAGTGGAATAATTTATTTATACATAAGGAGGTGAGCAGGTCAAAGAAACTAAAAATGGAAGGGCTAAGCCTGAGTAAAGAATGGCACATAAACGGAGAAGCCCAGTGTGTGGTTGGGAGTCATTACTGGTCTAGTCAGCAGGAGCTGAGGGCACTGCAAGAGGAATAATACATGATGAGACTAGAGAGGGAACATGGGGACTATATGATTTGTGAATCTCCTAATCCATAAATCGGAAATCTTACTCTTAAATCAGTGAGCAATGAAGAGGTATTAATGGTTTTTAAACACAGAAGAGTACCATATAGTAAAGATACTGTGCGGTTATTACCAATAATAGGATAATACCAAAAACAGTGCCGATAATAATGACAGTAGCAATAATAAAAGCTTCAGTGTTGCCTACTTGTAATAACTACAGAGATATAGAAAGCACTGCTGTAATAAGTCCCAAAATAAAACATTAAGAGGTTTATAACCTGCCTTGAGTCCTAATCACATGTCTGCTCTTATATGATAACAGCCCATTTGTTCTTCCTATTCTTGCTTATACAGGTTGGAAAATAGCATGTGTTAGGATTGAGCTGGAAAAAATTCTCCAGTCCTTTAGCAAGTATTTAACTTGAAAAGTACATATGGGTAAGGCCAGGAGAACTCAAAGAACAAGAGCAAGATGAGAAATTAGTATTAATTAGTGTCAACTGGGGTTTCCTGAAAACAGCTCGTACTGTAGAAGCAGTGGTATGGGTGTAGGCTGCATGTATGCCAACAGCTTTCTTGAATTTCACCAATCTTTTTTTAAATTGAACAACATATTATTTTCTTCAAGAAGACTGATCAGGAGGAAACAGCTTTGCTTAATGAGATAATACTGCATGGATTGTTGGCTTCCGTGTGACTGCCTGGATTTGGAAGAGGCTGTTCTCACTTGGCTCTGTTTTCTGACATGAAATGAGCCTTTAAGATTAACCAGCCATGTGTTATGTGTACCCCCATATCATATGTTGTCTTGTACTTACTGTCAACACGAGTCTCTTTTTTTTTTTATCACTCATATCATTTGAGTCACATTTATACTGGAACTCCACATCATTACAGAGCCAGAAAACTGCAGCAATTGACTATGAAGCAAGGTCCACTATGTCTGCAAAAGATCCTATTGGCTAATTTAATACCTGTCTGTGCAAATCTGCACAGCTAACACATTGAACAGCCTTTTCACATCCAAAATAATCTCTCTCCCTGGGGCAAAGTCCAAAACAGCATGAAATTCAGGAATGTGCCACCGGCCAATATTAAATTTTCAGCTGTTATTTTTCCTTATACTGATATGATAAAATTACATGTACATCATTAGTGCTTCTTGGAATTAAAGAAAAAAAAATGCATATGCTATTAAAACACTGCCAATATGTTTTTCTTGTTTTTGTTACTATCATTATTGTCATTACCATTAATTACTATTAAAGTCTTTGCCTTTTTCAAAAAAATCAAATAATCCCACCAAAATCAGTGTTTTGTAAATTATTCAATAAATGTTTATTCCTAGAGCCATTGCATATACCCACTCTCCTTGTATCCCTTCCTTAACACATTTGTAAAGAGCTTCATCTTAAGTAGGATGTAACTTTATTCTCAATCTTATAGTCTCTGACAATTTTCAGTCTCAAAAAGACTAGTGAGACTTGTGAACTGAGGTATATATCAGCTTGGAGTGCCAAACATGACTTTTGTAGTTTCATGGTTGTTGCTTATAACTGTATCAATTTAATTTTAATCCCTAATTCCATCTTGTCAAACAGAATTTTAGCCAAATCATCCATTTAAATATTTTTACATTTTTCCATAACAATGCCGTTTGCAAAAATGCACCTGAAGAAGCAGCTATGCTCCTCTGCGTTTTATGTGCTTATGTAAAAATGTAGTCTGAAGAAATGTACTGTCTGTTCTTAATTTTCAGTTTACATGGATTTAGTAAACTAGACTGTGCTCAACTTGCAAATCATCTAAAGACTCAGTTATTTGGAATTCTAGATGTGGTTCCTGGCACCAAACAACCCCACCAAATCGCAGCCTAAATTTATGGTTGGAGGTTGTTACGAGGGCCCTAGAAGCTTCTGGAAGCCATGGATATTCTAGTAGGGAGATGGAAACTTAGAAGGCTCCAGGAACGTGTGTCACAAGAGGGAGAATGATCCAATGGGTTCATACACGCAGATTTTTGGGGAACTGCGACAGCAGTAGTATGACCCTGGCAGAAGGGAAGTAGGGAGCCAGGCACTTTGGCATGGAGTGCGGGCTCTGTATTCACCAGCTGGGGTTGGAGTTCCTTGTGGGACCTGACAACCGAAAATGTAAATTATGAATTGTTGTTGTTTTTTTCTTTTACTAAGTTACCCATCAGAATACTGTTTTTCCACCATGAAAGGTACTTAACTCACAAATTTAATATTTTGATGTTAGCCTAAACAAGGTACATCTTAAAATCTAAACCAGTATAGCTCAAGTCACCTCTAAATTTGAATTTTCTTTGTGCTTTCTTTCTCATGGTGAAATGATGTTGCCACATACTTACACAGTATTTTTTTTCTTTTTAAAGCACTTCTGACTACTGTCTACTATGTTCCTGGCCTTACAGCAACCTTTGAAGATATAAAGATGAATACAATGTTGTGTTTGCCCTCAAAGCCTCATTAAATGTTCATGAGGTCCTGGAGCATACAGAAATAATGCAGCATGAAATGTGATAATAACTGAATATACTAGTAACTATTAATAATTGTAGCTATATTGAGACCTTACTATATAACAAGTACTATTATTTTATTATTGTGTCTTGATAACTACCCAATAATAGAGGTATTATTATTATTTTAAATTTGAGGCCTCAGTTGAGGCTCAGGGAAAGAAAATAACTTATCCAGGGTAACATAGCTATTAGTAGATTTGCTCCCTGGCAGTCTGACTTCAAAGCAGCAAGTTAGAGGGCTTCAATTCAGAAGAGAAAGTGATTAATCTCTTCCCAGAAGTGATCTTCCCTAGGGAGGGTTTTGAAAGATGTATAGAAGTTAGCGAAGTCAATGAAGATGTGAGACCAAGGGTTGAGGAAGAGTATTTCAGAAAGAGGGAAAAGCCTGAGAGAAGGAGCAGAACAGAACAGACTCTTCAAACTATAAATAATTCACAAATTCTAAAAGTATGAGGGAATACATAGTGAAAGATGCCACTGGAGAGAGGAGCTGCTGAATGAAGCTGTGCAGCCATGAATAGCATTCTGGGCTCAGACTTGAGGTTGAGGATAACAGGGAGATAGAATTGTGTGGAGAGGAGAGAAGTGCTCCCATTTACATTTTAGAAAAATTGCCAAGGCTGTAATATAGGGACTAAATGGGAGTGAGGGAAGACCCAAGACAAGGAAATAGTGATGGGCCTGTGGCGCTATCCAGCTGAGAGAAGACGAGGGTCTTGGGCATGGGTGCAGTGATGACAGAGGGATGGAGACAGATGCAAGGAATTTCTCAGAGACCAGCACATTTGGACAGTAATTTGAGAGTGAGAAAATTGGAGCGGATTAGACTGACTTCAGTTCCCTTGGGTGACTGTGTGAATGGTGGTATAATTGTAAATAATTAACTGCGGGTGAAATCACTTTCATTGAAGACAGAGGAAGTGGAGGTTTCCTTTGAAAATGGAGCAAAAATAATGAACTGTTCTAAGTTCTTTTGAAAGTCAAATAAATTGCAACTTTTCTGACAGAGTTATCTAATAGCTAGGAAACTTACCAAACTGCAAGGAAAACACATCATCATTGTACTAAAATAACTCCTTTTACATTGCCTTGTCATAATTATATAAGAGGTTTCCCTCTTTTTAAGGGCTTATATTAAGTACACTAATTCTTAGAGGTGTTTTAATCCACAAAATAAAAACACAGCATCTATAATACTGCAATTATCTATCCCAGAGTTTGGGAACCTCGGTGCTAAGAGTGATTCCTTTTTTTTGTTTGTGGAACCCCAGTCTTTCCTGAGGAAAGGACCAGCTTCAAATAAAATACCCAGCATGTTCATATCAGCTTTCAAGGAGCCCTGGTATGGAGATTTGTAGAAAGCAATTTAAAAATCACTACTCCATAAAACTCAGGCATACTCCATGGGATTCTACGAAATCTTTTTCATTATAAGCTAATTTTGGTTCATTTGCTTCTGAAAACAGTTTGGAATGTATGCTTATACATCCTGAAAAGAATCAACCATGAGAAAATTTACCCCTGACCTTATTTAGTGACAGATAAAGAATGATTATTTGCTTAGTTGATTTTATGGATGTGGTCCCTGAATACAGGAAGTTTAATTTAAATGATATTGCAGTGATCCAGGTAAAAAAGAGTGGTTAAAATATGTGGATGGCAGTGGGGAAAGAGGTGGAGGGACAAATCATAAAAACACCAAAAAAGAAGTCCTATTCATCCTATATTTAAAAGTTGAGTACTATGTTACCCCTTCCCAACAAATTTCTATTCTGCATGCTTTCCCAAATTCCCAAAGCACTAATGCTAATAATAATCCTAGCCTGCTAGCTACAGAGTTATAGAGCCTTAAAATGTATCACACTTGAAAGAGTGGTTTAATCAATCAAGCATTTCATCAATTCAAATAATGTTACACAGTATACTGATTAGCACACAGTAGATGTTCATAACCATAACCTCAAAGTGACATAAGCTTTTGTATCAAACTGAAGCCCAGTGACACATACACACACAAGTGTTCTTTATCCAAGTGTGTTTTAAGACTTATTTTTCCTCTAAAGGAGAAAAATATACCCTCCAAGAAAACTTGCTATAATACACTAGTCAAAGATACTAGACTGGGCACTTCTGCTTAAAGACTTTGTCCCTGCCACCAATGGGAGGCACAGAATATATCTCAGACCTCATCAGCACACCTCAGGAGTGTTCAGAAAAGTAAACCTTTACCAGTCACTGTCACTGAGTTTGGTTAAAAAAAAAAAGACATGCATATACATTTAATTTGTAAGTTGAAAGCTCTTTGGCTGCTGCTGCTAAAGGATAAAGGCAATATTTTAATCTACCTGACAATTCTGATGAACTAGATACCAACAAAAGTCAATGCATGTGAAAACTAGAGTCTAGCCTTCTGTGAAAATATTAAATATTTCATTAGATGCAAAGGATATGAGAGAATTGATTTTTTTTTAACTCTATAAGAAATAAGGAACTTTTGGACTGTGAGTCTCTGTGAGTATATTCATGGTATTTATGTAAAGCATGTATAATTTTGAGCTAACAAACACACAGGAGGAAAGATCCTTTTATTTCCAAAATAATTTGTTGGATTAAAAGCTTTACACCTCTTAAAATATTTCCATTCTATTTTCCCCAAGCAAAATTTCATTTACATATGTAATACAGCATTTAGCAATATAAAAATAAATATAACTCATACTGAATCATTTGTGGAGAATCATTAATGTCTTAAACCCATTCAAAAGACAATGAACCAGTTGGACCACCCAGCACTTATACATCTAGATTTAAGAGTAAAATTTCCCAAACTCTCAACTGAGCCAAAAGGAATTAATTATAGGAAAGGCAAGGTACAGTCCATGACAATGTCCCAGAGGAGCAGCTACCAAAGAGGCTCAACTCTCTCCCCCAAGGGGGGCCCTCTGAAGAGTTCTTAGACTTTGGATCTAAAACGTTGCCTTTGTAGATCTCTTTCCATGTTCAAGTCAGCTCTCCCTTTATCTTTTATTATCTTCCTTATCATTTCTTAAGCATTTAACTGCCTGGACAGTAATATTATTTTATCTCCTTCCACCACCCCTACCCCAATTGTTTATTAACGTAGGGGAAAAGAATCCAGGCATCTGGGAGGTGTCAGCCTGTCACTGCCAGTAACAGAGCAGCTAGTAGGGATGTGACTGGCCTTGCAATAAGAATCTGTCTCCTGCAAGGCAGACAGTAATATACAAGTTGTACATCCAGCCTGAGTTGTAAACAATGGAATGCAAAAGGCTGATTGTGTGCACCTAAGGATATTTACCTTTATCAAACAGCTTTGGTTGTCTTTCAATGGGGCCAGATTTAAAAACATCTAGAATTGGTAACTTGTTTTGATAACATTTTTAATTTTCAGTTGTGCTTTCCGGAGACGATCCAAATAGATTTGAGACGTTGGACTCCTGACTTGCTGATACCCAAACATTTCTCCAGAAGGATTATCAATCAGCATAGTTATAAAGGTGATTTCTACGCTCTGGTATCAGTCTAGAAACAATCATTCTATATATTTATATTTTATAAATTAAAATGTACAGAGCACCTTGATGTTCATTATTTCCTGTAGTCTTTGAAGACAGAAAACAGGGCAGCGTAGAAGGAAAAAGGCATTGAAGAGAGCAGCAGGACACACAGATCCCAGGAATGATCACATCATTACAGGTAGAAATCTGGGTTCTTAGAAAAGTCACCTTACTTCTATAGGCCTCCTTCCTCTTCTGTAAAACTATGAACATTAGATAGACGATAACTAAGGTCTCATGTAGTTCTAAGATTCTGCTATTCAAGGTAGGACAGACATAACACTAAGTGAATTTCTGTGCTCACACTAACAAGAACAAAAGGCTAAGACAGTTTAAGTTATGTGGCCAACAGCATGTGTCTAATAAAGTGTCAGCCCTACCCTGATTACAGGCATTTGAATGGAGCCTCTGGTAAGATACTCCACCCTCTCATGGAACCAGGAAAAAGTCAGCAGGCAGCGGCAGGTGCTCTTAACTAGGGCTGTCAGATTTAGTGCGTAAAAATAACAGGATGCCTGTTTTGAATTTTGGATAAGCAATAAATATTTTGTAGTGTAAGTATATCCCATTTAATATTTTAAATATACTATTATATGTTGAAAGTATTTGTTATTTATATGAAATTCAAATTTAACTGAGTATACTGTATTTTATTTCACCTTACCCTCGCTCTATGAAGGAATGGGACAGAGGTATCAAGGTACCTGCTGTTCCCACCCACCTCTAAAATCCATGCGGTAGCCTATGCCAGCATCTTTTCACCACTAAAACTTCTCCATTCCACAGCACCTCCTCCCTCCAACATACTGGTGCTCCGTAGGAACGATCACTCCCCTATTCCTTAGCTACCTTTAAAGGTCTCTTTGTTCTTCTTTCTTCTGTCAGTTCTATTTCTGAATATATGGATCATGTTTCTCTTTCTTTTTTCTATCACAGATTCCTATAACTGATTCCTCCTTTACCTAAAACTACAATTGTCTCTATGCACAGTCTAAACGCTGACCTGCTTTCCATTCCTCCAGACCCTATCTCTAATTCTGGATTCTTAGCATTCGTTTTGGAAACAGGAATCTGACCATCTCAATTAGAACTCAGACTGAATCCCTGGTATGGAACTCTACATAGGGTTGTCCTTGTGCCACGTCCCTTTGACGAAACTTTTCAAGCTTCCAAATATTAGCCCTCACTTTCAGTCTGAAGCCCTGACACGCTTCAGAATTAACATCACATAGCAGCCAACCTGAGGTGTAGAAGATTTAGTTACTTTTATATAAAATGGTTCAAATCGTCACAGTTGGCTGTCCAATATGGTAGCCACCTTTGGCTATTTAACTTTAAATTAATTAAAATTAAATAAAACTAAAAATTCAGTTCTTCAACCACACTAGCCACATTTCAAGTGCTCAGTAGTCACATGTGGCTCCTGACGACCATATCGATTGGCACAGGACAATAATATGTCCACTGTCACAGGAAGTCTAAAGAGGACTACTCTAGAGTAATACATATTTTAGACTCTGGACCATAGTGCCTCTATCCCACATCCCTCTTTGCTTTTTAAAATGCTTTAAAAAATAAAAACTACCCTTAACTAGTGGTCATACAAAAACTGTCCACTTGCCAGGTTTAGCCCACAAGTCATGATTTGCTAACCCCTCCTTTAGATCAGTCCCCTCACTGGAAAAGCCAATGTGTCCACCTTCCTATTTTTCTTTTTATCAGCAAGATTATCTCCTCAATGACACCTCAGTTTTGACGCTTATCACTCCACCTCAAGTTCCCAACTTGCCTCAACCTTAATTACATGCATTTGCATTTAGAATTAGAATCACCCAGAATAACTATTCATACAGTTTTCCCCCTGTGAAAGGATTGCTGACATTACATTTTTTTTTTTTACCTTGGTAAGTTGTATGTCTAAAAAGCCAGGTAACAGATAAAGATAACAAGGAGGCCTCCTTGTACCTTCTGTTCCCCTTGTCTCACTCCTCTCAATTATCTACCATGGCCCTGAGCCCACGTGACAAAGTTATTTTGTTAAGTTACAGTATTTATCTTGTTTCATAACATTATAGGAAAACAATGAAAAAAAATTATAAAGCTTTTTTGTGCAGTGTGTTAAGAATATGAATTATATACATGATGTTTTCATATACTCTATAATCTATATAACACACAGTCACTAGACTTATTGCCAGATTAAAATAGAAAACTAGGGAGGAGATATTCTATTCTTTCACACTGTTTGAGGTTTTCCTTACTTCCTTTTTTCTCTACATAGAAAAGAAAACTGGAGAAAGAGGGAAGAACTAGGCGATATGAGGTTAAAACCTACTTGATAGGTGTGCAACAGACAGTGTGTGTTTAATAGAATAGAGCATTCAGTTGTGTGTGAATCCTGGCAGTTATCAACTATAGCCAGAGTCAGCTAATTAAAGCATAATGATTGCTTCTTAGACATTACTTATTTCAACTTCCTTTTTCTCTCTTCATTATAAGAAGTGAATGAGAAATCTGGCTGCATTTAACTTTAAATCAATATAGATGTTCTTTTAAAGCAAAGACAAGCAACTGACTATTAGACGAAAAGCATCATATTTTCAAAATCTGTATCTCTGTCTTTGTATTTGAACTTATACTAAATATATATTACTTTTTAAGGCATTTAACATAGGATTGTTGCATAATACAACAGTTTGATAGACAAATTCAATTTGTTTCCCCAAGATCTGCTTTGATGTGCACTCTCTTAACATTTCTTCCAATTCTTCCTTCTTTTGGAAAGATACACCCACCTTCACTGAGGGATTTAATTTACTTTGAAAATCAATTTCATTTGACATGCAGCATGGACTCAATATTTAACAGCTGTGTTAACAGGCATTGATATACTGAACAGTTCTGCTAAAAGCTAGAAATTTGATCTCTTGTTTCTATAAAATGTGAGAGGGTACAAAAATACACTGAGGTGTAAAGTGTAATGAAGCTGAAAAGTAATTTAAAAATCAATTAGCTGGCATCCAATTTTTGAAGGAATGACTGCCTGGGACATATTCTGAATATTTTTTTAAAGAAAATCTTACCTCTGTCATTTGTTACAACTCTAAGTAGAATGACAGAGACTTAGAACAACAATTCAGTAAAACAGAGTACTACATTTTTCATAGTATGAGGAAATCATAATGGACATGTTACCAACACCTGGATTGTTTTCATTAGTTGGTTTTCATTGTATGAATTATGATGCCAAAATTTGGACTAGTTACTAACAGACTAAAACATCCAGGACTTGGCAACTTCATTTTCTCAAAGTCGATCATGAGTAGGACAGTATTGGGTAGATCATGAATTCTGCAAGAGTGAGCAAAGTGGCTCATTTCTGCAGCTTCTCTTCAGGCAGGCACCCAACCCTCTGAGGCAGCATGACACAGGACACTGTATTGACAGCCTGGGGCTGTGCCATTAAGAAGGAGTGACAACAAGTTGCTATTAGATTTCCACATGAGTAAGGCCACTTTCCAATTCTTTTGCAAAGAGCTGACAGATCTGATTATAGTGACAGGCTGCCCATCCACAAGGAGAAATTGATGTGCACAAGGAAATTGCTATCGTTTTTGGAGCCCTTCTATAAACAGGGAATGCCAGTTTCTGCCACACGGGGGTGGGGGTAAGATTGCCGAAGGTTGTCAGGGCAGGAGAGACTGATCTCATATTTAGAGAATTCAGTAACTTTCCCTATCTGGAGATTGTTTAAAAAAAAGAAAACCACCAAAATCCATTCCAAATATCCCTGGGTACTATGTAAAATAGAATTCAGTAGACAGTAAGAGCTGTCTCTTTGTGTTAGTGACCTTTATGTTGCAGATGAACAATATGGTCAGTTGCCAAAGGGTTTGACCTCCCTGCAAGGTGTCAGAAACCCCACACCTAAATACTGGTTTACAGAAGTCCTCTGAGATCTAAATTAGCAGAAGCTCAGCACCTTGGTAAGAATTAACTCACTATTTCACATTGTGATTTAGATAGATTGGGTTGATCGGATTAAGATAACTCCTGGAGCGCACATGAGACAATCAAGCCAAGAAGAGCAATAAAGAATGATTTGTCAACTTGAAAATGTTATGGTTATAAAAGCATGTTGGAATGAAAAAGAATGATATAATATCAAATGCACACAGAAGGCTGGTAGTTTGGATGGAATCTAAAGTAGGAAAGAATAATAGGAAAATAGGGATTTGTAAATACTTTTTTGCAATATTCCAGAGGATATCGTTAGATGCTCTGACTCTAATCAACTGGTACTGATTCACTGGGTAGAAAAAGTTTCCAGTGTGTAAAAAAGCAGTTCACTAGGTTTCTCAGTGTTTCCTAAACTGTGTTCCCTGAAGCAAAACTCATTTGATTAAATTCTAAAACAAACAAAAGAAAGTCATCATCTAGTAACTCTAGAAAACACTGTATGCTGTAAACTATAGTTATGGATGGATAATGGACATTAGCATATTTTAAGTTCTAGGAAAATTTCCAACTAAGGAAACTTGTTAACATTAACAAAGAATTTTACCATGTGGGTGCCCTGACTCCCCAATACCAAACAGCTATTAGCATTTCATGAAACATTACACATGAAAATATTCTTTATAAACCAATTCCTTTGTCCTAACTGCATGCTTAGCAAGCACTCCTACAATCACAATGTGGGATATGGTATGACTATCTACATGCAAAGCTGTGCCTATGCACAAGGCCTGTTGCAGATTTTAGGCAAAGTATATGTCCTAATCCTTCTCCAGGGCCTTCCTGCCACCAGATTAATTGCTAAAATTGATTCTGAAAACAACAGCTGAGATCCCGACTCAGAGTTCTTGATTTATTTTCAGATGTCCTCTGTCTCTGCACAAGCCTCTCACTGCTGCTGCCTTAGGAAAAACTAGGTAGATTTAGAAGAGGGTAAAGAGAGAGGTTGAACTTTTATCAATTCATTCTAATAGTTTAAAAAAAAACATTGCCTATTCAGACCTTACCTATGAGGGAGGGAAAAATGGGCAGGAGAAGCAATAAAAAACACAAATTGTCCAGTTTTGTTCTCCACACTCAATGGTGTTTCCTAGCACAGCATTTCTCAACTACATGTCTCAATCTGGTAACAGTGAGCTATGCCTAACTAATTGTAACTCCTGATAGCATGCAGGACTGTGTGAATTATAGCCTGATGGTTAAAATCACGGGAGTTTGCATACCTCTTTTTAAAGTGTCAGATAGTAAATGTTTTAGGCTTTGCTGAGTCAAGAGGCAAAATTGAGGATATTATATAGGTACTTAGATAACCATTTTAAATGTTTTTTCAAAAGTAAGGTCTACTCTTAGTGCATGGGCAGTGAAAAAAACAAAACAAAAACAGGAAGCTAGTTGAAGTTAGCCCACAGCCTTAGTTTTCCAGTCCCTGGTTTAGAGCATGGACTCTGGAGTCAGACAGTCTGGATTCTGGAATCACCTGTCAGACTGACTTTAAGAAGTACTTACTCTCTCCAACTATAAAATAAAGTGATGATAATATCCCCTACCTCAATTGATAGGTGTGAGGATGACTTGTTAATATTAATACTAAGTGAAGCATTAGAACCCTGCCCAATGAGTGCTCAATAAATGATTACTATCATTATTAACAGAGTAAGTCATGTAATTCATATGAGCCCCAAAATTAACAATCCTGAGATGCATCCAGCTCTTTAAATGATAAAACCAGAGGAGAGTCTCTGTTTGGTGCACTCAGAAACCCAAGCAATGGCGTGAATACGTGAGCTGACTTTATCAGGGGTAATGCACTGCCAAAACAGTAAAAGCCACTGATCTAGCAGATTAGGATTCTAATTTGGGTTCTAATTATAGTCCTGTCCTGGTTCTTATGAATGTAAGATGACTAGTCAGTTTATACCTCAAGTTAGCTAGCCACAAAAGAGTTAGCAATACTCTATAGTTCAGGAATTATGTGGGTAAAACAGGATGCTAAGTGTAAAGGCACTATGGAAAAGAACTGTTAGGTTCCAGACAGTAATCTATTAAGTGTAACGTGGATGTTTCTGCTTACCCCAGGGAAGAGCTGCTGAGCTTTGCAGTAGATCTGAAACAGGAGCTCTGAGGAGAAAGATTGTCCACAGTTGTGTTGGAGGCAAACCCTCAACAATTGATTGGCCCTCTGAACAGGTAGTAAGGCTGGAAAACCTCACTGAGCATGTAGCTTGCTGTCTTGGAATTTTTATGGTCTACATAGGTAACTGTCTTATCCCCTCCAACTTAAAATCTCCTTAAAATTAAGGAAAGAAAAAAAAAGCTATGGGAAGACAGATCCTGTAATAACACAGGAAAACAAGAACCAATCTTTTATATCTTCGAAGTCCTAGAAATTCCCTTAGACTGATATAGAAAATCTAAAAATTTAGAAATTCCTTAAGACTGATAGAAAGAAGCAGAGAGAAAAAATAGGCCTAAAACATTGGAGGGCCAATGACGTTTTTGAGAAATTCCAAGCCTGGAGTCCACATATCCCATGAGGCAGGCGTCCTGATAACAAGGCGAAGA
The DNA here is from genome assembly GCA_029783875.1 of Phataginus tricuspis. Lineage (NCBI taxonomy): Eukaryota > Metazoa > Chordata > Mammalia > Pholidota > Manidae > Phataginus > Phataginus tricuspis. Next base: position 58,838,586 of record JAQQAC010020896.1, read on the forward strand.
CCTCTACTGAGCACTGCTGAGTCACTGGGCTTGCTCTTCGTCAACCTGAGAAGCAGGTGAGAGCCGTGTCTGCTGCCCCCAGAGACTGCTGGTCTGAGAACTGCTGCTTGAAAAACCTGTGGATCATCTGTCCGGAGACGGCTCACAGAATACATGGGCACGGAGGACAAGAGCAGTTTCTAAAGAGAAAGATGAAAGGAACTTCTGCCTGCTAACTAAGGCTCTCCTGGGAACTGAGTTCAGACACTAGGAAAGGCACCAAAAAGTAGCAGTCACCCCAGGTAACTCCGACTTCCAGAGGAACTGAGAGCACTCACATGAGGAAGACAGATCGACACCAAGGATACACTGAGCCCCAAACCACATCCTGCTCACAATAAGCAGAGAGGCAGGCCCTGGAAAGAGCATGAAGATGAGAGAAAAGCTGAGACACAAAGGGGGTAGATCCAGAAGTTTCAAGGTCCATCAACTATGAGTTTCAGAATGAAAATATATAGAAAATGGAAAGGGAAGGCCAGTAAGTCATATCTCATATATGAATAAAAACCCATGTCTGATGATTGAACATGTTAGTACAAAAGAAACCCTCACTGAAGCAATCACGATGACGTTTCAAGAATCTAAATAGAACAGAAAAAGTCAACAGCTTCCCTGGAGGAAAAATAAAACTTATCTACTAGCTTGTGAAAATTAAATTAGCATCAGAATTTTTTATCAATAATACTAGTCTCCAGAAAACTATGGATTCATTTGCAATGTTCTGAGAAAAATAATTAGTACTCAAGTATAAAAACAAAATGAAAATATGCATAAAGCTTCATAGGACTAAGAATATTTAGATGTTTGTGAAAAAATTTCTAAAAAGGCACCCTTATAAAAAAATAACAACAAAAATACAGGGGAAGCATGGAGATGGAAATAACAATTTTAAAGGAAAAAAACCTGGTCTTTAGACAAGAAATGGGGAAGCTAAAGTTAAGCTTTGTGCAAGAAATGAGTACATTTAGGAAGGGATAAAAAGAGGGAGAAATTTTATCAAGTCATCATAAGCTAAGCTCTCCTACCTAAGCCTAAAAATTGCTATTGCACAATATATATTAAAAAAGCTAATCATGGAATAAAATCACAAATGATTTTAGCATAAAAGTTGGTGATGATGGAAGGAGTATGACTAGTCAAAAATAGATTGGCTTTTTATTTTCAATCTCAGCTGAAGAAAAACATCAAATTTCTATGATTCAGTGAGTATAAACTCACCACCCTGACCCATGGTTCATTTGCTTTATGAAAGTATCTAAACATCAGTGAAATTATAATTCAGAGCCCACATAATCGTTTAAAGCATGAGATGATACACATTCTCCCAAAACTTGACTGGAGTAGCAGGGAAGCATCCTCAACAATCCAACACTCACTGTGAGCTGGGTTAGACAGAATGAAAATGAGGTGACTTTTTTTGCTAGGCTACAATGGACCCTAAATCTTATACTTAAATTAGCAGGAACTAAGACCAGAGAGAAGGACTTCCTTGTATATTCTCCCAGATATTGTCTTGATTTTTATATGTTATAAGAACATAATAATGGAATGTGAACTAAGAGTACAGATAGTCTACTTCTATTATTTACTATCACATCACTCACCTTTATCATTAGAAATTCAATGGTATAAAAGGACCATTATGGGCCATCTGCTAAAAAATCATTAGATTTATTCATCTCTTTAGCCTTTGCATTAACTGGAAGACAGTTTGATTTTTTTTAAATCAATCCAGCTGCAGCAGTGAAGTCAGTAAGAATCATAACTTTCTGGAAATTAGGAATCTAACACAGTTCTTAATACCAAATGCTTCTTACAGAGGTCTTTGAGAAATACATACATACCTTGCCTACAAAGAGAAGACAAGATAACTCTTTAAACAAGAATCAGAAATTACTAGAAAAGAATGTTCTCATGAAGAAAGAATATTCAGGTCCCTATAAGGAGGTAAGTCAAGGATAGAGGAATCTGGAGTCAAAAGCCAAGGAGGGCAGATATCATCCCACTCTCACCTCCATTTTCATGAGGTAATTCTCTACCATAGGTCAGTTCTCCACTTTAGCAACTGCAAAACAGTGAGACACATTGTCCTTGTGGCCAAATGAGATTATCATCTACTTCACTCCTATGTTCTTCCCATTTCCATCAGAATGAGAAATGGAGCTCTACTCCTTTTATCCTCTTCATCCCTCTCCATCCTCATCTCTCTTCTGAAGAGGTTTTCTAACATCGAGGTGAGCACAAGTTATGTTTATTTCTTCACTAAGAGAAATGTTTCCTTTTCTTATGGCCTGATTATGCTTTTAGTATGTTGAAGAATGTGAACAATCAGGGGAAATCTGACTTGGTGATATAGATTCAAATGACATGGCATGAAAATAAATTTGTCAGATTGAACACAAGTGTAGAATAAAGTAAGATTCATGTGAAAGAATAGGAAAAGGAGAAGTCCACAAGAAAGAAGGTATCATGGCCCATAGCACCAATTTCTGGATGCCAAGAATGTTCCTGACTCTCTACTGGAAAGAGCCCTTTCTTGTTGGCAAGCAATTGTGCACTATTCTTTTGCAAATTTCAATCAAATGCTAGATTGCACGACTATGGTTCATATTGATCATAAAATTTCCCACATTTTTCCAGATACTTTGCTACTGAAATTCAGTTAGAGACTAAACTGATAGAGTAGCATCTTCCTTATAAACATTTTATAATCTTTGACTCATTCCTCTTTTTCATTTGTTTCTTCAAGCCTCAGAACAAAGTTTTCTGCATTGTAAAGAAGCCATGGGAAAACTCTGGGAGGCAATTCATGATGGTGGAGTAAGAAGACCCTGAACTCACCTCCTCCCAAAGTCACCCCAAACCTGCAGCTACACTGGAATAATTCTCACTGAAAGAGAAGTGAAACTACCTTAACAGCTCCCTCTACAACAAAGTATAAAAGGGCCACATCTAGATGAGTAGGAGACCCACATTCTTGTCTAAAGTCTCACCCTCAGGATAGTAACCAACAATAGGGAGGGATCTCACAGGTCCAGAATCTCACCCTGAGGAGTGAGGGATCTGTGCCCAACATGGGGCAACTTAACTCCTGAGACCTGTACTGAAGAGATGAAACCTCAAGAACATCTGGCTTTGGAGAGACAACAAGGCTTACATATAGGGGGCCCATGGTGTAAGGGAACCTCATATACTCCTTTTTGAGTAGCTTCCACAGATTCACTTGTCCCAGGACTCAGTGCAAAGTCAAGTTTGATAGGTGACTGGATTGTATGTGAAGAAGATCCATTTGCTTATCTTAGAGCATCTGCCAGAGGGGCAGGGACCAGTTGGGACCTTCCTTCTCTGGAAATGGAGGCACTGGCAGTTGCCATTTATGCCATTACTCTTCTTCTAGCTTGCTAGTGCAGGCAGACACACAAGGACACAGCCTCACTCTGAACAAAGCCATAGCCAAGCTCTTTCCTCAGCACTTTTCTCTAGTACTGTGAAAATTTTATTTTTTTCTTTATTTTTTATTTGTTTTTTTGCTACTGAAAAAATATTTGTTTCTTTATTTTTATTAAGGTATCATTGATATACACTCTTATGAAGGTTTCACAAGAAAAACAATGTTGTTATTACATTCACCCTTATTATCGAGTCCCTCACCACACCCCATGGCAGTCACTATCCATAGTGTAGTAAGATGCCACAGAGTCCCTATTTGTCTTCTCTGAGCTACACTGTCTTCCCTATGATCCCGCACACACCATGGGCACCAATCATGATACCCGAGGAACCGCCCTCCCCACCCCTCCCCTTTGGTAACCACTAGTCCCTTCTTGAAGTCTGTGAGTCTGCTGCTATTTTGTTCCTTCAGTTTTGCTTCGTTGTTATACTCTACAAATGAGGGAAATCATTTGGTATTTGTCTTTCTCTGTCTGACTTATTCACTGTGCATAATACCCTTTAGCTCCATCCATGTTGTTGCAAATGGTAGAATTTGTTTCTTTCTTATGGCTGAATAGTATTTTTTCAGCCATACTTTATCCATTCATCTACTGATGGACACTTAGGTTGCTTCCATTTCTCAGCTATTGTAAAGAGTACTGTGAAAAATATAGGGATGGACATGTCTTTTTGAATCTGAGAAGTTGTTTTCTTTGTGTAAATTCCTAGGAGTGGAATTCCCAGGTCAAATAGTATTTCTATTTTTAGTTTTTGGAGGAACCTCCATATTGCTTTGCCACAGTGGTTGAACTAGCTTACATTCCCACCACCAGCATAGGAGAGTTCCCCTTTCTCCACATCCTCAACAGCATTTGTTGTTCCTAGTTTTTTCTATGTTGGCCATGCTAACTGGCAAGAGGTGATATCTCATTGTGGTTCCAATTTGCATTTCCCTGATAATTAGCAATGTGGAGCATCTTTTCATGTGCCTGTTGGCCATCTGAATTTCTTCTTTGGAGAAGTGTCTGTTCATATCATCTGCCCATTTGCTAATAAGGTTATCTGTTTTTTGGGTGTTGAGGCATGTATGTTCTTTATATATCTTGGATGTTAACCCCTTGTTGGATATGTCATTTACAGATATATTCTCCCATACTGTTGGGTTGTGTTGATGGTGTCATTCGCTGTACAGAAGCTTTTCAGCATGATGTAGTCCCATTTGTTCATTTTTTATTTTGTTTCCCTTTCCTGAGGAGATGCATTCAGGAAAATGTTGCTCATGTTTATATTCAAGAGATTTTTGTCTATGTTTTCTTCTAAGACTTTTATGGTTTCATGACTTATAGTCAGGTCTTTCATTTATTTTGAGTTTACTTCTGTGTATAGGGCTAGACAATAATCCAGTTTCATTCTCTTGCATGTAGCTGTCCAGTTTTGCCAACATCAGGTGTTGAAGAGGCTGTCATTTCCCCACTGTATATCCATGGCTCCTCTATCATATATTAATTGGCCATATATGCTTGGGTATATATCTGGGCTTTCTAGTCCATTCCATTGGTCTATGGGTCTGTTCTTTTGCCAGGACCAAACTGTCTTGATTACTGTGCTTTGGAGTAGAGCTTGAAATCAGGAAGCATAACTCTGCCCCCCAACCCCGTGTTATTCTTCCTTCTCAGGATTACTTTGACTATTCAGGGTCTTTTGTCATTCCATATGAATTTTAGAACTATTTTCTCTAGGTCATTGAAGAATGCTGTTGGTATTTTGATAGGAATTGCATTTAATCTGTAGATTGCTTTAGGGAGGAAGGCCATTTTGACAATATTAATTTTTTCTATCCATGAGCATGGGATGTGTTTCCATTTATTGATGTCTTCTTTAATTTCTCTCATGAGTGTCTTGTAGTTTTCAGAGTACAGGTCTTTCATTGCCTTGGTTAGGTTTATTCCTAGGTATTTTATTCTTCTTGATGCAATTGTGAATGGAATTGTTTTCCTGATTTCTCTTCTTGCCAGCTCATTGTTAGTGTATACGAATGCAACATATTTCTGTGTATTAATTTTGTATCCTGAAACTTTGCTGAATACAGATATTAGATCTAGCAGTTTTGGAGTGGATACTTAAGGGTTTTTTTTTTATCTATAATATTATGTCATCTGCAAACAGAGATAGTTTAACTTCTTCCTTACCAATATGGATGCCTTTTATTTCTTTGTGTTGTCTGATTGCTGTGGCTAGGACCTCCAGAACTGTGTTGAATAAAAGTGGGGAAAGTGACCGAGTTTCCGGAAGATGGGAGTGTTAGCAGGGCAGCAGAAAACTCCTCTGAAAACCATATATATTTATGAAAATACAACAAATACAACTATTCCTAAAATAGCGACCAGAAGATACAGGATGACACCCAGCCTACAGCTACACCTGAGAGGACTTGGCACCTCGCATAGTGGGTAAGACACGGAACGGCAACCTGGTGGGACCCGAGCACTCCACCACCCCAGCACACCAGCAGAAGAGGATTCAGAGTGTGGCCGGAGTTGAAGCACAGGCCCGCCAAATAACCAGCCCTGGTGACCTGAGCCAGGAGCACTGACACACTTCGTGTGGTGTAAGATTGGAGAGACAGAGGTGCAGGATCCAAGAGGGCAGGTCCACTCAGCTGGCTCCCTGGGACAAAAGAAAAGCGTGCGCTTCTTTAGGGGCCTTAAGAGAGATAGGGGCCCAACAGAGGAGTAGGATCGTCCCAGCGCACTCAGCCAAGCAGGCTCGGAGTCCTGGGGAAATTCGGACCCCTTGGACTGTGACTGGGAAAAGCAGTCGCACCGAGACTTCCCACAGAAATCAGCAGCCTCCCATTCATTCCCTCCCTGGCCAGAGTCACAAAGGGCCCGGCAGGGTGGCGTGGCTGTGGAATAGTGGAGCAACAGTGCCACCTACTGCATCATCACAGAAAATAAACCTAGTGGGCGTTTTTTCATTTTTTTTCTCTTTTTTCCCTTTCTTCTTTTTTTCTTTCTCTGACCACTTCTATCGCCATGAAAACACAGAGGAATATGGTACAAAAAAACCTAACCCAGAAAACCACAGAAAGGGAGCCTGATGGGAAGGACATGCACAATCTTCCTGAAAAAGAATTTAGAATAAAAGTTATAACCATACTGATGGATCTACGGAGAAATATGCAAGAGCTAAGGGAGGAAGTGAGGGAAGTGAGGAAAGAGAATGCAGTAATGAGACAAGCGATCAACAAGCTTAACAGCAGACTGGACGAGGTGCAAGAGACAGTTAATGGAATAGAAATCAGAGAACAGGAATACAGAGAAGCTGAGCAGAGAGAGATAAAAGGATCTCTAGGAATGAAAGAATATTAAGAGAACTGTGTGACCAATCCAAACGGAACAATATTCGCATTATAGGAGTACCAGAGGAAGAAGAGAGAGGAAAAGGGATAGAAAGTGTCTTTGAAGAAATAATTGCTGGAAACTTCCCCAACCTGGGGTAGGAAATGGTCTCTCAAACCATGGAAGCCTATAGATCTCCCAACACAAGGGACCCAAAAGAAGACAACACCAAGATACATAATAATAAAATGGCAAAGACCAAAGATAAGGACAGAGTATTAAAGGCAGCTAGAGAGAGAAAAAAGATCACCTACAAAGGAAAATTCATCAGACTATCATCAGACTTCTCAACAGAAACCTTACAGGCCAGAAGAGAATGGCATGATATATTTAACATAATGAAACAGAAGGGCCTCGAACCAAGAATATTGGATCCAGCACGATTATCATTTAAATTTGAGAGAGGGATCAAACACTTTCCAGACAAGCAAAAGCTGAGGGAATTTGGCTCCCATATCACCTCTTCAGGATATCTTAAAGGGACTGCTCTAGATGGAAGCACTCCTAAGGATAAAAAGAGATAACCAGAGAAATTAACATCATAGCAAATAAAGCAGACCATCCAAATACTAACTAAAGGCAAAGAATAAAACACCTAGTATATAAAGAATGGAGGAGGAAGAATAAGAAGGGAGAGAAATAAAGAATCATCAGGCTGTGTTTACAATAACTTAACAATAAAGTTAAGTTACATTGTTAGATAGTAGAGAAGCTACCCTTGAACCTATGGTAACCACGAATCTAAAGCCAGCAATGGCAATAAGTACATATCTATCGATAATCACCCTAAATGTAAATGGACTGAATGCACCAATCAAAAGACACAGAGTTACTGAATGGATAAAAAAGCAAGACCCATCTATATGCTGCTTGCAGGAGACTCACTTCAAACCCAAAGATATACACAGACTAAAGGTGAAGGGATGGAAAAAGATATTTAATGCAAACAACAAGGAGAAAAAATCAGGTGTTGCAGTACTTGTATCAAACAAAACAGACTTCAAAACAAAGAAAGTAGCAAGAGATAAAGAAGGACATTACATAGTGATAAAGGGGTCAGTCCAACAAGAGGATATAACCATTTTAAATATATATGAACCCAACAAAGGAGCGCCAGCATACGTGAAACAAACACTAACAGAATTAAAGGAGGAAATAGAAAGCAATGCATTTATTTTAGGAGACTTCAACACACTACTCACTGCAAATGATAGATCAACCAGACAGAAAATAGGTAAAGACACAGAGGCACTGAACAATACACTAGAACAGATGGACCTAACAGACATCTACAGAACTCTACACCCAAAAGCAACATGATACACATTCTTTTCAAGTGCACATGGAACATTTTTCAGAATAGACCACATACTAGGTCACAAAAAGAACCTAAGTAAATTCAATAATATTGAAATTCTAACAACAAACTTCTCAGATCAGAAAGGTATAAAACTAGAAATAAATTTTACAAAGAAAATAAAATGGCTCACAAATACATGGAGACTTAACAACATTCTCCTAAATAATCAAAGGGTTAACAACAAAATCAAAGAATATATGGAGACTAATGACAACAACAACACAAAGCTACAACTTCTGTGGGATACAGCAAAGGCAGTTCTAAGAGGAAAGTATATTGCAGTCCAGACCTATTTAAAGAAAGAAGAACAACCCCAAATGAATAGTCTAAAGACACAATTACTGAAATTAGAAAAAGAAGAACATTTGAGGCCCAAAGTCACCAGAAGGAGGGACATAATAAAGATCAGAGAGGAAATAAATAAAATTGAGAAGAATAAAACAATAGAAAAAAAATCAATGAAACCAAGAGTTGGTTCTTTGAAAAAATAAACAAAATAGATAAACCCCTAGCCAGACTTATTAAGAGAAAAAGAGAATCTACACACATAAACAGAATCAGAAATGAGAAAGGAAAAATTACGACGGACACCACAGAAACATAAAGAATTATAAGAGAATATTATGAGAATCTATATGCTAACAAGCTGGAAAACCTAGAAGAAATGGACAACTTCTTAGAAAAATACAACCTTCCAAGACTGATCAAGCAGGAAACAGAAAAACTAAACAGACCAATCACAAGCAATGAAATTGAATCGGTAATCAAAAAACTACCAAAGAACAAAACCCCTAGGCCAGATGATTCACCTCTGAATTCTACCAGACATATAGAGAAGAAATAACACCCATTCTCCTGAAAGTTTTCCAAAAAATAGAAGAGGAGGTAATACTTCCAAACTCATTCTATGAAGCCAGCATCACTCTAATACCAAATCCAGGCAAAGACCTGACCAAAAAAGAAAATACGGACTAATATCCCTGATGAACATAGATGCAAAAATACTCAACAAAATATTAGCAAACCGAATTCAAAAATAAATCAAGAGGATCATACATCATGATCAAGTGGGATTCATCCCCGTGATGCAAGGATAGTACAACATTTGGAAATCCATCAAAATCATCCACCACATCAACAAAAAGAAGAACAAAAACCACATGATCATCTCCATAGATGCTGAAAAAGCATTCGACAGAATTCAACATCCATTCATTATAAAAACTCTCAACGAAATGTGTATAGAGGGCAAGTACCTCAATATCATAAAGGACATATATGACAAACCCATAGCTAACAGCATACTTAACAGCGAGAAGCTAAAATGTTTTCATCTAAGATGGGGAACAAGACAGGGATGCCCACTCACTGCACTGTTATTCAACATAGTAGTGGAGATCATAGCCACGGCAATCAGACAAAACAGAGAAATACAAAGCATCCAGATTGGTAAAGAAGAAGTCAAATTGTCACTATTTGCAGATGACATGATATTGTACATGAAAAACCCTAAAGACTCCACTCCAAAACTACTAGAACTAATATCTGAATTCAGCAAAGTTGCAGGATACAAAATTAACACACAGAATATGTTGCTTTCCTATACACTAACAATGAGCTAACAGAAAAAGAAATTAGGAAAACATTTCCATTCACAATTGCATCAAAAAGAATAAAATACCTACAATAAACCTAGCCAAGGAAGTGAAAGACCTATATCCTGAAAACCAGAAGCCACTTCTAAGAGAAATTAAAGAGGACACTAACAAATGGAAATACATCCCATGCTCTTGGCTAGGAAGAATAAATATTGTCAAAATGGCTGTACTACCTAAAGCAATCTACAGATTCAATGCAATCCCTATCAAACTACCAACAGCTTTCTTCAATGAACTGGAATAAATAAGTCTAGAATTCATATAGATCCACAAAAGACCCCGAATAGCCAAAGAAATCCTGAGAAGGAGGAATAAAACTGGGGGAATTACTCTCCCTGACTTCAAGCTCTACTACAAAGCCACAGTAATCAAGACAATTTGGTACTGGCACAAAAACAGACCCACAGACCAGTGGAACAGCATAGAAAATCCAAACATTAACCCAAACATATACAGTCTATTAATATATGATAAAGGAGCTTTGGATATACAATGGGGAGATGACAGCCTCTTTAGTAGCTGGTGTTGGTAAAACTGAACAGCTACATGTAAGAGAATGAAACTGGACTACTGTCCAACCCCATACACAAAAGTAAACTCAAAATGGATTAAAGACCTGAATGTAAGTCATGAAACCATAAATCTCTTAGAAAAAAACAGGTAAAAATCTCTTGGACATAAACATGAGCGACTTCTTTATGAACATATCTCCCCAGGCAAGGGAAACAAAAGCAAAAATGAACAAGTGGGACTATATCAAGCTGAAAAGCTTCTGTACAGCAAAGGACACCATCAGTAGAACAAAAAGACATCCTACAGTATGGGAGAATATATTCATAAATGACATATCCGATAAGGGGTTGACATCCAAAATATATAAAGAACTCACGCACCTCAACAAACCAAAACCAAATAATCCAATTAAGAAATGGGCAGAGGACATGAATAGACACTTCTCTAAAGAAGAAATTCAGATGGCCAACAGGCACATGAAAAGATGCTCCACATCGCTAATCATCAGAGAAATGCAGATTAAAATCACAATGAGATATCACCTCAGGCCAGTAAGGATGACCACCATCCAAAAGAAAACAAATTGTACCATTTGCAACAACATGGATGGAGCTAGAGGGTATTATGCTCAGTGAAATAAGCCAAGCCGAAAAAGACAAGTATCAAATGATTTCTCTCATATGTGGAGTATAAGAACAAAGAAAAAAACTGAAGGAACAAAACAGCAGCAAACTTACAGAACCCAAGAATGGACTAATAGTTACCAAAGGGAAAGGTACTGAGGAGGATGGGTGGGAATGGAAGGACAAGGGGGAAAAGGGGGCATTATGATTAGCAGATGTAATATTGGGGGGGCGCAGGGAGGGCTGTACAACTCAGAGAAGACAAGTAGTGATTCTATAGCATCTCACTACACTGATGGACAGTGACTGTAATGGGGTTAGTGGGGTGGACCTGATGAAGGGTGTAGTTTAATAACCATAATATTGCACATGTAATTGTAGATTAATGATACCATAATAAATTATAAAAGAAGAAAAGTGGGGAAAGTGGGCATCCTTGTCTTGTTCATGATCTTAAAGGAAAAGCTTTCAGCTTCTTGCGGTTAAGTATTATGTTGGCTGTGTGTTTGTCATATATGGCCTTTATTATGTTGAGGTACTTGCCCTCTGTACTCATTTTGTTGAGAGTTTTTATCATGAATGGACATTGAATTTTTTCAAATGCTTTTACAGCATCTATTGAGATTTTTGTCCTTCTTTTTGTTGATATTGTGTATGGTCTTAGTGGATTTTCGAATATTGTACTATCCTTGCATCCCTGGAATTAATCCCACTTGAGCATGATGGATGATCTTTTTGGTGTATTTTTGAATTCAGTTTGCTAAAATTTTGTTGAGTATTTTTGCATCTATGTTCATCAGGGATGTTGGTCTGTAATTTTCTTTTTTTGGGGGGGTGTCTGCCTGGTTTTGATATTAGAGTATTGCTAAAATTTTAGACATGCCCTAGCCCAGCACCTTTCCCCAACTTCCCTAAATCCATGGGTGTACCCCAGCGACATAGCTCTTTCCATGCATCACTAAAGGCTGAGATGTACCCCATACTCGGCTCCCCACTGTAGCCTCACTAAAGATGGCAGGTTAACAGTCTCCACTGAAACTGCCCCTTGATCTCATGACCTTGTTGGCCAGAGGGCTTGTTCTTGGGCCTTAAAGGACTACCACTATCAGAAAAACAGTCTGAGCCGGCTAGCCCACCTAGCACACAGCACAGAGAGCCTGAAACACATCACCAGTTAGTTTGCATAGAAGGACTTATGTACTGGTCCTGGGGCTTCAATCTGAGGGACAAGCTTTAGGGTTGTGACACATCTAGAGGCTACAGAGGCACTGTAAGAGAATGTAGACAATGGGACATCATTTTTAAGTCTTCTCTTGGCCTAACCACAGCTCCCTAGTACCTCCAAGAAGAATATATACTCTTCTGAAGCACTTATTTTTGCAACTGTCACCCAGGGGATACTTCCAAATTTCCTGGTCTGGAGATTAGCAGGGATTATGACTATAGTCCAAGGGGACTATATATATTTTCACACTTTAAAAGCTGCTTCCTGAGGGGACAGTTTCCAGTCAGCCTTAGACTAGGTACTGACTGAGACCATTGTCCTTGGAACACTGGCCGGTCCTGGCATACTCTCAACAAGGACCTTAAGATTAAGCCAGGCTATAAAGACAACTGCAGAGACAACCAAGAGCTAGGGCAAGGTTGAACAGTTAGGTTAATCTTCTACACAAGGTCACTCCCTCAAGACTGAAAGAGGTAGCTGTTTTGCCTAACTCACAGAAAGAAACACACAGATTCAAGTAAAATGAGTAGACAGAGGAGTATGTTCCAAAAGAAACAACAGACAAAACCTCAGAAAAAAGACTTTATTAATACGAAGCCAAGTATAATGTACTTAATGGCAAGTTCAAAGAAATGGGTATAAGAATGCTCACTGAACTTGAGAGAAGAATGGATGAACACAGTGAGAAGTTCAACATAGAGAAAATATAAGAAAGTACCAAACAGAAGTCACAGAGCTGAATAATACAATAATTCGACTGAAAAATACACTGGAGGGATTCAATAACAAACTAGACAAGGCAGAACAGATCAGCAACCTAAACACAGGGTGGTGGACCCCACCCAAACAGAACAGCAAAAAAAAAAAAAAAATAGAATTAAAAAAATAAAGATAGCTTAAGAAAAGTATAGGACAAAATAAAGTGGAATAACATTCGCATTTAGGATTCCCAGCAGGAGCAATAGAAAGGAGAGACAATATATTAGAATAAATAGTGAGTAAAAATTACCCTAACTTAGTGAAGGAAGGAAACATCCAGGTCCAGGAGCAGAGTTCAAAAAGAGATGAAACCAAAGAGACCCACACCAAGACAGACAGATAATCAAAATATCAAAAGTTAAAGAGAAAATCTTAAAAACAATAAGAAAAACTTCTTACATACAATGGAATTCCCATAAGGCTATCAGCTGATTTTTCAGCAGAAACCCTGCAGGCCAGAAGAGTGGCACAATATATTCAAAGTGCTAAAAAGAAAAAACTTCCAATCAAGAATATGCTCTACCCAGCAAGTTGTCATTCAGAATTGAAAGAAAAATAAAGAGTTTTCCAGAAAAGAAAAAGCTAAAGTTGTTCATCACCACTAAACTGCCCTTATAAGAAATATTAAAGGGACTTCTTTAAGTGTAAAAGTCACTAACTAATAAGGAGAAAACAGATGAAAGTGAAAATCTCACTGGTAAAGGTTAATATATAGTAAAGATATTAGATTAACCATTTACAAACCTAATACAAAAGCTAAAAGACAAAAGTACTAAAAATTAACTGTAACTACAATAACCAGTTAAAGGCTACATGAAATAAAAATATAAAATAAGACAATAAAAAGGAAAATGTGTGTGTGTGTGTGTGTGTGTGTGTTGGGGGGACGGGGGTGGTAAAGAGTTTTTATTATGCATGAAAATTTAAGTTGCTATCAGCTTAAAATAGACTGTTATATATAAAGGCTATTGTACTGACCATCATAGAAACCACAAAGCAAAAAACCTATAACAGATTCATAAATGATAATGAAAAAGGAATCTAAATGTAACACTAAAGAAAGGCATCAAACCACAGGGAAGAAAACAAGGCAGAGGGCAGCCACGCCCATAGTAACTCCAGCAATGCGGGTGCAGCACCAAGGCTTCTCCCTGCATGCTGACAGCTCACATGGCCCAGCAGTGGTATCAGACTTTGCTTCTGGGCAGGCAGAGGGAAACCCTCCCAGCCTTCCTGGCCCGTTTGGTCCAGCCAGGGAACTGCCTGTGCAAACCAGGCATATGAGCTCCTTCCTCCCCGGGGGTGACAGATCCCATTAAATGGGCCTGGGCACATACACACATCAGCCTGCACATCCCATTAACCCTGTGGTCCCGGCCACTGCAGCAAGCCTGGTAGAAGGTGGCCCCACCAACAGCAATGCCAGCAGAGACTTATGTGCTGATCACAAAGGCACAGCCGAAGCAAACAGCCTGCCCAGAATTAGATCAGTACAATCCATACAGGCGTCCAGCCCACCAAACGCTAACAGCTGGGGCTCCCACAATGGAGAGTAAAGTCTCTTGAGCTTCTTGGCACTAGAGGATGCCTCTTTCATAAAACGATTACTCCTTAGGAAAAACTGAAAAAATGAAGAGGCAGAAGAATATGTTCCAAACAAATCTACAAGGCAAAACACCAGATCTACAGAAAATTATTCAAGATCTCAGGGAGCAACTCAAAAAAAAAGATAGAATACGTGCAAAAGAGCCACTCAGAGCTGAAGAATACAGTATCTGAAATGAAACATAAAGTGGAAGGACTTAATACCAGACTTTCACAGGTTGACAAAGTTGTAAATGATACAGAAATTAGGGAACAAGAAAACAACAAAGCCAAAAATAAGAGAGAAAAAAGGATCTCTAGGAATGAAAGAATAATGAGAGCTCTGTGACCAATCCACAAGGAACAATATTCACATAATAGGTGTACCAGAATGAGAAGAGACAGACAAAGGGATAGAAAGTCTCTTTCATTGAGTGCAGAAAAAGAGAGAGAAAAACTACTTGTAAAGGAAATCCCATTAGGCTATCAGCCGACTTCTTAGCAGAAACTCTACAGGCCAGAAGGGAGTGACATGATATATTTAAAGTACAGAAACAGAAGGACCTCCAACCACAAATCCACTATCCAGCAAGATTATCATTTAAATTTGAAGAAGGGATTAAACAATTTCCAGATAAACAAAAGTTGAAGGAATTCACCACCACTAGCCACCCCCACTACACAGGATATATTAAAGGAACTGCTCTAGGTGGCAATGTTCCTAAGGCTAAATATTTGTCACCAGAGAAAACAAACCCACAGGTAAATGTAGTAGACCAATTAATTACCAAACAAGAATGAAGAAATACAAATGGCCAACAGACACACAAAAAGGTGATCCACATCACTAATCACTAGGGAAATGCAAATTAAAACCAAAATGAGATATCACCTCATACCAGTTAGAATGGTCACTATCCAAAGGATAAAAAACAAAAAATGTTGGTGAGGATGCAGAGAAACAAGAATGCAAACTGGTGCAACCACTATGGAAAGCAATATGGAGATTCTTCAAAAAACTAAAAATAGAAATACCATTTGACCCAGTAATTCTACTCCTAGGAAATTACCTGAAGAAAACAAGATTCCTGATTCAAAAAGATATATGACCCCTATGTTTATCACTGAAATATTTGCAATAGCCAAGATACGCAAGCAACCTAAGTGTCCATCAGTAGATGAATGGATAAAGAAGATGTAGTACATATACACAATGGAATTTTATTCAAACATAAAAAAAAATCTTGACACTTGCAACAACATGGATGGACTTAGAAGGTTTTACACTCATTGAAATAAGCAAGGCAGAGAAAGATACATACCAAATGATTTCAGTGACTTGTGGAGTATAAAACAAAGCAAAACAGAAGGAACAAGATAGCAGTAGATTCAGACAGTGAAAAGGGACTAGTGGATACCAAGAGGGAGGAGTTTGGGAGGGTGGAAATAGAGAGGGAAAGGGATTAAGGGGCACAATAACTTGCGATCACAATACAGGTTGATCACAGGGATAGTAGTACAGCACAGAGTACACAGTTAATGACTGTGTAACATCTTACTATATCGATGGACAGTGAATCCACTGGAGGTGGTTAGGACTCGATAATATGGGTAAAAGTTGAACCACGGTGTTGTGTATTTGAACCCAACATAAGATTGTATATCAATGATATTTTCATTTTTTTTAAATAAAAGAAGGATTCAAGATGGCAGCATAAAAGGTGAGACAGCTCCTCCCCAAAACAACATATGGTACAAAAATATAGTTAATGTAACTAATCCTAAAACAGCAACAGGAAAGAAGGCTGCACCAGACTGCATACACCTGTAGAAAAGAGCACACCTCACGAAACAGGGTAATGTACCAAAGCCTTGATCCAGCAGGACCCAAGCCCTTCCCCCACTCCAGCTCACTGGCAGGAGGAAGAGAAACGAAGTAGGGATGGGGTGGAATCCTAGGACTGCTGAACACACAGCCCTGGAAATCTGCTTTGGAGCACAAACGTACAGTGTGAGGTACTCTGGAGTTTGGTGGGGTTGGGGAGCTGGGACAGGTGGAGTGGTTGAGAGACTGAGATTCTGGCCATTTGTGGAGGACAGGGATCCATGTCCGGCCGCTCTGGGACAAAGAAAAGGCGAGCAGACTGAAAGGCTTCCTAGCAGCTACAGGACTGCTGAAGGGGCGGTACTGGCATGAAGCTTGCTACGCGGGAGAGGGGATAGGTGGACAAGGTTGTCTGGAAATGCTCTTCCCAGCAGGTTGGGAACTTTGAGGAGCTTCAGGAGGTCCATCCCAGTGGCTGGCTACTCAGCTCTGAAGCCCCCCACTGTGACACACAGCCTGAAGCACCTTTCTCCTGGCCTGACAGCACTGGCTCACAAACCGGCAGTCACTACACTGGCATCAGGCCAGACAGAGGGAGGCCCCACCTACATCAGCCAGAGAAGCAAAGCACAGAGGCTTATACCTGTGTGCTCGGCACACTGGCTCTGACACTAGAGACGCACAGCACCCAGAAAGCAGGAAACTGCTCTTTCCTCCCACAAGACAACAGCACCACTCCCCTGTGACCCCCAACCTCACTCCAGGGGTGGGCAGCTGCAGAGACTAGAGCTTCCAGGCACTAGAGGGTACTACATAGAAATAAGAAACGTCAAAGGAACCTGGTCCAGACCAAATTCTCACAAACCCCAGAAAACGTGCCAAATGAAACTGAACTCACCAGTCTAACTGAAAGAGAGTTCAAAATAAAAATCATACACATGCTCATGGAGGTACAGAAAAATATTCAAGAACTCAGGAACAGTTTTAAGATGGAGATTAAATCATTAAGAAATTCCATTTCTGAAATGAAACATACAATGGAGGGGTTTAAAAGCAGACTAGATGGAGTAGAAGAGATGGTAAATGGAATAGAAATTACAGAAGAGGAATACAAAGAGGGTGATGCATAGAGAGAAAAAAGGATCTCTAAGAATCAAATAATATTGAGAGAACTGTGTGAACAACCCCAATGGAACAATATACACATTATGGGGAACCAGAATAAGAGAGAAAAAGGGATAGTAAGTGTCGTTGAGGAGAAAAGTGCTAAAAACTTCCCTAATCTGTGGAAGGAGACAGTCTCTCAGGCCATGGAGGTGAACAGATCTCCCAACACAAGGGACCCAAGGAAGACAACATCAAGACATATAATAATTAAAATGGCAAAGATCAAGGATAAAGACAGACTTTTAAAAGCAGCTAGAGAGAGAATAAAGATCACATACAGAGAAAAACCAATCAGGCTATCATCAAATTTCTCAACAGAAACCTTACAGGCCAGAGGGAGTGACATGATATATTTAACGCAATGAAGCAGAAGGGCCTTGAACCAAGAACACTCTACCCAGTATGATTATCATTTAAATTTGAAGGAGGGATTAAACAATTTTCAGATAAGCAAAAGCTGAGAGAATTTACCTCCCACAAACCACCTCTACACTGCATTTTGGAGGGACTCCTATAGATGGAAGTGTTCCTAAGGTTAAATAGCTGTCACCAGAGGTAATATGAAGGGATAGAAAAAGAGTACAGGATAGGATACCTAACATATAAAGAATGGAGGAGAAAAAAAAAGAACCTTTAGATTGTGTTTGGAATAGCACACTAAGTGAGTTAAATTAGACTGTTAGATGGTAAGGGAATTACCCTTGAACCTTTGGTAACCATGAAACTAAAGTCTGCAATGTCAATAAGTACATACCTATTGATAATTACCCTAAATGTAAATGGTCTGACTGCAACAATCAAAACACATAGAGTCACAGAATGGATAAAAAACAAGACCCTACTATATGCTGCCTACAAGTGACTTACTTCAAACCCAAAGACATACACAGACTGAAAGTAAAGGGATGGAAAAAGATATTCCATGCAACTAATAGGGAGAAAAAAAGCAGGAGTTGCAGGACTTGTATCAGACAAAATATACTTCAAAACAAAGAAAGTAACAAGAGACAAAGAACAACATTACATAATGATAAAGGGGTCTGTCCAACAAGAGGATATAACTATTACAAATATCTATGCACCCAACACAGGATCACCTACATATGTGAAACAAATACTAACAGAATTAAAAAGGGAAATAGAATGCAATGCATTGATTTTAGGAGACTTTAACACACCACTCTCCAAAGGACAGATCAACCATACAGAAAATAAGTAAGGAGACAGAAGAACTGAGCAACGTATTAGAACAGATGGACGTAATGAACATTGACAGAACACTCCATCCAAAAGCAACAGGATAGACATTCTTCTCAAGCGCACATGGAACACTTTGAAGAATAGATCATATACTAGGGCATAAAAAGAGCCTCAGTAAATTAAAAAAGATAGAAATTGTACAAACCAGCCTTCTTAAATAAAAATGGTATGAAATTAAAAATAAATTACATAAAGAAAATGAAAAAGCCCACAAACACATAGAGGCTTAATAACATGCTCCTAAATAATCAATTGATCAATGACCAAATAAAAAAAGAGATCAAGCAATATATGAAGACAAATGACAACAATAATTTAACACTGCAAAATCTGTGGGATGCTGCGAAGGCCATGCTAAGAGGGAAATATATTGCAATAAAGGCCGGCCTTAGGAAAGAAGAACAATCCCAAATGAACAGCATAAACTCACCATTAAAGAAACTAGAAAAAGAAGAACAAATGAGGCATAAAGTCAGTAGAAGGGGGAACATAATAAAGATTAGAGCAGAAATAAATAAAATCGAGAAGAATAAAACAATAGAAAGAATGAATGAAAGCAGGAGCTGGTTCTTCAAGAAAATAAACAAAATAGATAAAACCCTAGCTAGACTTATCAAGAACAAAAGAGACTCTACACACATAAACAGAATCAGAAATGGGAAAGGAAAAATCACTATGGACAGTACAGAAATACAAACAATATGAGACAATACTATGAAAAATTATATGCTAACAAACTGGATAACCTAAAAGAAATGGACAACTTTCTAGAAAAATACAACCTTCCAAGGCTGACCCAAGAAAAAACAGGAAACCTGAATAGACCAATCACCAGCAAGGAAATTGAATTGGAAATCAAAAAAATACCTCAGAACAAAATCCCTCCCAAGACGGTTTTGCTGCTGAATTTTATCAAACATTTTGTGAAGACCTAATACCCATACTCCTTAAAGTTTTCCAAAAAGTAAAAGAGGAGGGAATACACCCAAACTCATTCTATGAAGCTAACATCACTCTAATACCAAAACCAGGCAAAGACACCACAAAAAAAGAAAATTACCGACCAGTATCCCTGATGAACATAGATGCAAAAATATTCAACAAAACATTAACAAACTGAATTCAAAAATACATCAAAAAGATCATCCATTGTGATCAAGTGGTATTCATCCCAGGGATGCAAGGATGGTACAACATTTGAAAATCCATCCACATGATCCACCACATTAACAAAAAGAAGAACAAAAACCACATGATCATCTCCATAGATGCTGAAAAAGCATTCGACAGAATTCAACATCCATTCATGAAAAAAAACTCTCAACAAATGGGTATAGAAGGAAATACCTCAATATAATAAAGGCCATATATGACAAACCCACAGCCAATATTATACTTAACAGTGAGAAGCTGAAAGCTTTTCCTTTAAGATTGGGAACAAGACAAGGATGCCCACTCTCCCCACTTTAATTCAACATAGTTCTGGAGGTCCTAGCCATGGCAATCAGACAATAGAAAGAAATAAAAGGCATCCATATTGGGAAGGAAGAAGTTAAACTGTCTCTGTTTGCAGATGACATGATATTGTACATAAAAAACCCTAAAGAATCCACTCCAAAACTACTAGATCTAATATCTGACTTCAGCAAAGTTGCAGGATATAAAATTAACACACAGAAATCTATTCCATTCCTATACACTACCGATGAACTAGCAGAACGAGAAATCAGGAAAACATTTCCATTCACAACTGCATCAAAAAGAATAAAATACCTAGGAATAAACCTAACCAAGGAAGTGAAAGACTTATACAATGAAAACTACAAGACACTCATGAGAGAAATTAAAGAAGACACCAATAAATGGAAACACATCCTGTGCTCATGGATAGGAAGAATTAATATTGTCAAAATGGCCATCTTCCTAAAGCAATCTACAGATTCAATACAATCCCTATCAAAATACCAACAGCATTTTTCAGCAAATGGA
Organism: Phataginus tricuspis; assembly: GCA_029783875.1. Taxonomy (NCBI): domain Eukaryota; kingdom Metazoa; phylum Chordata; class Mammalia; order Pholidota; family Manidae; genus Phataginus; species Phataginus tricuspis. The sequence continues at coordinate 58,859,421 of JAQQAC010020896.1, forward strand.
AACAAATAGTTCTAAAATTAACATGGAATTACAAAAGACCCTGAATAGCCAAAGCAATCCTGAGAAGGAAGAATAAAGCGGGAGGAATTAAGCTCCCTGACTTCAAGGTCTACTATATAACCACAGTAATCAAGACAATTTTGTACAGGCACAAGAAAAGACCCATAGACCAGTGGAACATAATAGAAAGTCTAGATACTAATCCAAGCATATATAGTCAATTAATATATGATAAAGGAGCCATGGATATACAATGGGGAAATGACAGCCTCTCCAACAACTGGTGTTGGCAAAACTGGACAGCTATATGTAAGAGAATGAAACTGGATTATTGTCTAACCCCACACACAAAAGTAAACTCAAAATGGATCAAAGAACTGAATGTAAGTCATGAAACCATAAAACATTTAGAAGAAAATATAGGCAAAAATCTCTTGAATATAAACATGAGCAACATTTTCCTGAACGCATCTCCTCAGGCAAGGAATCAGAATAAAAAAAATGAACACATGGAACTACATCACGCTAAAAAGCTTCTGTATAGCAAAGGACCCTATTAGCATAACAAAAAGGCATCCTAAAGTATGGGAGAATATATTTATAAAGGACATATCTGACAAGTGGTTAACATCCAAAATATATAAAGAACTAATATACCTCAACACCCAAAAAGCAAATAAGCCTATTTAAAAATGGGCAGAGGATATGGACACACAATTGTCCAGTGAAGAAATTCAGATTGCCAACAGCACATGAAAAGATGCTCCACATCACTAATTATCAGAGAAATGCAAATTAAAACCACAATGAGATATCACCTCACACCAGTTAGGATGGCCAACATAGAAAAGACTAGGAACAACAAATGCTGGCGAGGATGCGGAGAAAGGGGAACCCTCCTACACTGCTGGTGGGAATGTAAACTAGTTCAAGCATTGTGGAATGCAGTATGGAGGTTCCTCCAAAAATCTCAAAATAGAAATACCATTTGTTCCAGGAATTCCACTCCTAGGAATTTACCCTAAGAATGCAGGAGACCAGTTTGAAAAACACATATGCAGCCCTATGTTTATCGCAGCACTATTTACAATAGCCAAGAAATGGAAAAAATCTAATTGTCCATCAGTAGACGAATGGATAAAGAAGATGTGGTGCATATACACAATGGAATATTATTCAGCCATAAGAAGAAAACAAATCCTACCATTTGCAACAATATGGATGGAGCTGGAGGGTATTATGCTCAGTATAATAAGCCAGGCAGAGAAAGACAAGTACCAAATGATTTCACTCATCTGTGGAGTATAAGAACAAAGCAAAAACTGAAGGAACAAAACAGCAGCAGACTCACAGAATCCAAGAATGGACTAACAGTTACCAAGGGAAAGGGAGTGGGGGTGTGTGTGTGGGAAGGGAGGGATAAGGGGAATAAAGGCATTATGATTAACACACATAATGTAGCGGGGGTGCACGGGGAAGGCAGTAGAGCACAGAGAAGATAAGTAGTGATTCTATAGCATCTCACTACGCTGATGGACAGTGACTGTAATGGGGTATGTGGTGGTGACTTGATAATGGGGGGAATCTAGTAATCACAATGTTGCTCATATAACTGTATATTAATTATATCAAAATTAAAAAAAATTAAAAGCAGAACATACCTGGAGGTTATTATGCTTCCTGATTTCACACTACACTATAAAGCTATAGTAATCAAAAGGGTAGAGAGTATTGGAACAAAAACAGTAAACACATACATCAATGGAACATTCTAGATAGCCCAGAAATAATCCCACACATATGTGGTCAACTAATTCATGACAAAGGAGCCAAAAAATATATATAGTGTGGAAAAAAGACAGTCTCTTCAATAAATGGTTTTAGAAAAACTGGAGAGCAATATGAAAAGAAGTAAACTAGATCACTTTCACCATACACAAAAATTGGATTAAAGACTTGAATGTAAGATCTGAAATCATAGAACTCCTAGAAGAAAGCATCTGCAGTAACCTCCTTGACACCAGTATTAACACTGAATTTCTGGATCAGACTACAAAAGAAAGACAAAAACGCAAAAATAAACAAGTGGGACTACATTAAGCTAAAAAGCCTCTGCACAGAAAAGGAAACCAACAAAATGAAAAGTTGACAAGCTCTATGTAAGAAAATATTTGCAAATAATATACTAAAGAGGTTAATACCCAAAATAAATATATAAAGAACTCAACTGAATAGGAAAGGAAGGAAGGAAGGCAGAGAGCAGGGAAAGAAGAAAAAACAATAGTTCAAAAATGGACAGAGGATCTAAATAGACATTTTTCCAAAAAAGACATAGAGAGAGCCAACACTCATGATAAAAAAAATGTTCAAATCACAGATTATCAGGGAAATACAAATCAAAATCATGAGATGTCATCTCACATGTGTCAGAATGGCTAGCATCAAAAAGATAAGATATAACAAGTGTTGGACAGGATGTGGAGAAAAGGGTACCCTCCTCATAGACTGTTGGTGGAAATGCAACCTGATACAACCCTTTGGAAAACAATATGGAGTTCCTCAAAAAGTTAAAACTAGAGCTACAATATGATATAGCATTTCCACTTCTGGGTATTTATCCAAAGAAAATATAAATACTAATTTGAAGATATGTATGCACCCCCATTTTCCCTGCATATTATTTACAATAACCAACACATTGAAAGAGCCTAAATGTCCTTCACATACACGCATACATACACACACAATGGAGTACTATCCATATCCAGTCATAAAAAGAATGAAACCTTGCCATTTGCTACAACATGAATGGACCTAGAGGATATTATGCTACATGAAATAAGACAATGATAACAGAGTGAACAAACAAACAAAACTCATAGATACAGGGAAAAGATTGGTAGAGGGGAATGGGTTGGGAGGGGATGAAATAGTTGAAAATAGTCAATTTTACGGTGACAGAGGGTAACTAGACTTGTGCTGTTTAGCTTGTAGTTTAAACAAATATTGAGTTAATATTATATTATGTGTATGTCTGAACCAAATATGTTACATACTAATTTTTTTTAGTTCATGGAAGTACATGAAGAAATTTGAGTAAACATACTTCCCCTTATTTTCAGCAAATGAGGTGAATGCAGAGAGAGAAACTGTTGAGGAAATTTAATTTTTTGTAACAATTATGCTTTAAATTCTAACTACAAATATAGACATGACAATTATAGAAATATGAAAACTACAGAAAAGACTAGTATTTTCAATTTCTTCTATTCATATGCAATACACAAACATACATATATTTATAAAATTAGGGTTAGTGTGGTCCATATAAATTTAACTCCATTTTTCACTACATATTATATATCATGGTTATTTTTTTTCTTAAATTTTGTTTAAATTTATTTTATGATTCAGTGTTCCGCTTCTGTGTACAGTTGTTAATTAAATTAGGCATTCAGTATAGAAAATTTTTATTTTCATTATAAACAACACAGCAGAAAACTCCCTTCATTTTATTTACCTTAAACACCATTCAGATTTCTTAAACTGCTTCTACCAAGTCTCCAAGGAGCCAGACTACTTGCATTGCCACTTCTTAGCAACAATATACAAGGCAAAAAATTGTGCAGTGAGAATATTAAATGCTTCCTTCTGAAACTGGTGATGCTATTATGCAGGATGGGAAAAGAGAAAATTGTATAGATTGCTTTGCAAAGTGAAAATAGATAACAGATATTGGGAAAGTACACAGCAACTGTGATGAATAGCTGAATAGCAAAACAGTCAATTCTGCATATATTTTTATAATGGAGGTGAGCTTTGAGTGAGATCTGAACAGAAGATGGAGGATGAGTAATCCAAACATTAATCTAATAAAAATGAAAAATCACTGGTCTCTGATTTGAAGATAGATAACATTTCTTTAGGCTATAGGAATAGTTCCCTAAATTTAGGCTTTAAGTAATACTAACATAAATAAGCACTGCCTGAGATGACACAATCCTGGACACCGTTATGGAAAATTTTTCAGAGGCAACAAAGTTGGCTCAGGATTCAATGTGTGCCTCCGGGTAGTATGCATCATGGATCAGCAGCACGCAGTAGAGCTGCTGTGTAATGCGATGTTGATAGATGGCCATATTCCATTTTAATGAAAGCTGTGGAAAGACACTAATGTTCTAACAAGTGAAATTCTAAAAAAAATCAGCATTAAAAATGATAATACAAAAGTTAAAGTACAATGTCCAAGCATGCTGTGCATGGGAAAGAGTTTTTTTTAATCATTTAATCCAGGTTATTTCATGACAGATTATTTTGGGAAATGTGTAAGTTGTCTTGGGGTATTTTTCCCATTAAAACTAAGGTGAGAACTCTGATATAGAACCCATATAGGATTTCAACTTCTCCTCGACATACAAGTTACCTCAAGGCAAATCAATGCAGTAGATGCTTTCATTGTCTGTAACATAATCACAATAATAATTTCACTTTGGCCTGCTAAGAACACAGTGGTCTCATTATCCTCTACCATAATCCAGAGGACTCCTGAGTCCTTCTCAAAAAAAAAGCCAAACTCACATTGTTCAAAACAGCCTTTCCTCTACTTCTGAGGGCTCCAGAAATCATCCCACTTTTTTCCTTTTCCATGGCTATTTCCACTTGTTCCTCAAGTGGTGAATTTATGTTTAACATCAGTCAATGTTTAACAAACTTTTCAGAATAAAAATGTATATAAATGTGTGTAAAATCCTTTACAAGTATAAAGGATGAATAGAACACAATAAATCATAAAAATAACATACAATTCCACATAACCAGTTGATTTTCACAGAACATTTTGGTTGACTTTTGCCGAATTCTGGTGGTGATAGCCAATCTATTATTGCAGTTGACGAACAAGTTTGGTTCTGACCTAAATGTTAGATGATAATTTCATTTACATTAACGAATGACATGAAAGTAAAACAAAGGAGACATATGTTAGAACTGCACTCATTCATCAATGATACTAGTGACTTTTTTGCCAAATGGGTTAATAGTTTTCAAATACTTAAATATTTTCTAAATTTTTGTACTATTCACAATATAATGGATACAGATACAACACACTTTTAATTTTGAAATGTATTATAAACATTTCAGCAGCAGCAGCTTACACTTAACTAGAAATCAGTGAACCTTGGCTCATGGGCCAAATCTGGGCCATCTCCTGCTCTAGTAAATAGTGTTATTCATACACAAGTACAGGAAAAGTTTGCCAACTTCTGGTTTAGATAATCAATAAAACAATAAATCAAGCCTTGATATATAACATTTGTTGATTCCTGTGGTTTGAATATTCTCCCCATGGCCAATTTCAAGCTACTACTCTGACCATGGAATTGGGAGGAAATTCACAATAGCAAACTATTCTATATTCCCACCAGGCAAATACAACAGACATAAATAACCTTGATCATATATAATAGTAACATGTAGTAAAATAATTAGGAAGTATTTAGTTTTTTGTATTTATTCCTTTTTTAAAAAATATAATTTAATTATAAGTATATATCTTTTAACTTTTAATAATGGCTGCATTTAATGGCCAGCTTTCATAGTTCATGGAAATCTGACAGTTGGCTCTGGTGAGCCAGTAGGAGCCAGCTGCAGCACACCTCTGATTTTACCCCCGCTGTCCTCACAACTCCCCTACATTCCTTTCCCCCAACTAAATCCATCCTTTTGGAGGTTTACTAGTAAAGGACAGGCTTTGAACATCAACAGTGACTTACAGGACATTTTCTACTTCCTTCTCCTTTATTTTTTGCAGTTAAATTCAATAAAGAAATTCAAAGTCCACATGAAAGGGTTAAAGGTGCACTTTTAAACTCTGACAATAAAGATCCCTCTATATATAAAGAAAAATAACTGACCTTTACATTTGGGCATTTGATTTGGGAACTGGGATAAAGGTGAGTGGACTAAGGTGAGAAAATTAAATATAAAGAGCCAAAGAACCAGATATTGAAATTTGGTATGTGTTTTGGGGGGTGGAAACAAGCAGACAGGAGCAGCCAGGTAGGCTGTCTATGTGGGAAAACCCTCCCCATCCTGCCAGATCTGAAGCAAAGTGAGAAGTTGCACAAAACAAGAGAAATGGATTGGAAGTTCAAATTAAAAACAGCAGCAATGCAGAAGTAAGTAAAATGACAGCAGCAGCTGCCCTTGGATCCCTAAGTAAAACAGTAAAAGTGAACAAAACTCAAACACTAGTGAACAGCTATGCTGCTATTTACCATTATTTTACCAAGGCAGTTATGGCGGTAGGAATGATGAGTTTATATTCAATTTCATACTCAATGAGATGTACTAGGCAAAACTAAAATCCTCAACATTATACTTTGTCTCTACCTTCCTTCCTCCTAATTTACTAGGTATTTTGTCCAGGTTTTAAAATAGTCAGATTAGTGTTTTCCAGAATGCACTGCATAAAGATTTAGTGCCATGAGTTATTTTGTGTCTTTAAGGAAAAAGATACTCTGTGATTAAATACATTTGGGCAATTCTGAAAATTATGTCTTTTTTTTTTAATCCTGCTGGACTCACAAATGTGTATTAGTAATAATAAAAGTTCTGAGAGGGTTAGCAGTTAGAATAGCAGCAACAAATAGTTTTGTTTTACAAAATACATGGTAGAAAATGCTGAGCTAACCCTTAAACAAAGGTGGTCTGTGGAGCCAACCTCACCTGAATAGATATGCTGCCCTGCGTGACATTGACGCGCAACAGGCAAGCACTCCCCCACCACAGAACATCTCCTTCTTACTCAGTTATATATTTTATAAAGGTAGTTTTACAAATTAATATCTGAGAGGAGAGTCATTTGAGGCTAAGTGGGATAATGGGACCGTGGACATGATTCATAATAATATGTGGGCCCTAATATTTGTCTCAGGATTATAATGAGGACTGAAAGAAATAAGAATCTGAGTCAGTAACAATCATCTTCAAATATGAAAGATGACACTGTCAATCAAAACAGTCACTTAAGTTGTCTTTACTAGAAACATTTTTAAAATTGAGACATGGTCCCTGTGTAAGAAGTTTCTTGATCCAAAATTTAATACTGGTGAAATTCTTACTTAATATACAGTCCTAACATAGGACCTCTGATATGTAAATTACTCATACTCCCTTTGAGAATCATTATGAATGATCATGGCAAAACAACCCATATTCAGACATGCCACCTGTCAGGCCCTGCAAGGCTTCTCTTCAACAGGTACAAGAATTCTGGACATATGGTGTTTGTCACAAACAAATGCTTTGCCACTTAAATATAGAACTTAAAAACTCCTGAGTCAAAAACAGCAGAAAATCAATTACAAAGTGAGGGGTGTTGGTAGGGATTATGTAAAATCTATAGACAGTAACCATGGTGAGACTAGCAAAGGGAAATATGTATAAGTATGTATAAATGCTAACCAATTCAAATGCTTATATTATGGACCTTCCCCAGTGATCATGGCCAAAAATTAGTGGAGGCAATGCCTGCTTTGAAAATATGCAAGAGTCACTGTAGTGATTTGTCTGGATCTTATGAGAATTAAATGAGATATGTAGTTACATCACCTCACTAATGGTATTTCAAATAACAGGCACCTGAAAAGGTGATTATCATGTCATTGGCACCAAGAAAGGTAGCTGTCTCTAAAATACTCCCACTTCTGATTTCCTAATGCTTGAGGAAACATCACCTGACTTCATTAGAGATGAGACTTAATATCTATATATCCCACAGATTTTTAAATGAAGTTAATATAGTAATTTGTAAAAGATAAATATAATAAAGTAATGGCTAACATTCATCAAATACTTAATATACAGGTCTTCAAAAGGATTAATTTTTTAATCATTATAAAATCCTGCGAGTTGGTCAGTTTACTGAGGAGTAAACTAGGGACTGAGGTTAATGAACATGACCAGGGTACACGTAGCTCGTGACAGGGTAAGGATTTGATCCCAAACTGTCTCTCTCTAAACCTGACACTCTTAACCCCTACTCCATACAACCTCTTCTATGGTTTGCTTTCTGAGAGCAAAGTTTCAACCAAATAGAGATGTTTCTGGGCACAACATGAGGATAAAAAAATAGGGAAGCCAAGAAGTGAGAGGAAGAACAGGAACAGAATACTGTAGGCCAAGACACAACTTCTCCACTTATTACTTTCAGTATGTGGTTGTGTTTTTGGTTCTTCTTAGTCTCTTTTGATGCTTCTGGAATTAGGCACATGGGGCCATATCTAAGAAGGCTTCTCTACTGAAGCTAAGTGAGTGAATTATTGCTTACTACTGACAAATTCTTCTGGGCAGAACAGACCTGCTAGAGCCACTAAAGATTTTTTTTAATGTAGGTGACTATGTGAAAATTTTTCTTTTATTCAGAGTTGCTTACAAAGTGAGTAAATTTAACTTGCCAATAAGCAAGCTTTCAAGTGCCCAGAAAAGGTTGTGATCAAAATATTCACTGAGAATTGAGATCGTTCTAAGCATCAGTATCACTAATATGTGAAATCTAAAAAAAAAAAATCTAAAGCTCATAAAAAGTAGAAAAGTGGCTGCAAGGGGCTGAAGACTGGAGGAAAACAAGAAGAGGTTAGTAAAAGAGTACAAACTTTCAGCTTTACAGTGAATAAAATCCAAGGATCTAATGTAAAACATAGGGACTACAGCTGAAAACACTGTATTGTATAATTGTACTTTGGTAAGGGAGAACTTAAATGTTCTCAAAAAAAAAATGTAAGGTGATGGATGAGTTTTAATTAGACAGAGGGAAATTTTTCACAATGTATATCAACTCACCACAATGTATGCTTTAAATACCTTACAATTTTATGTGTCAATCATGCCTCAAAGCTGAAATTTAAAAAAGGATATCTGAGTATCATATGTCAGAAGTACAGCAGCTGCATTGTTTAAAGAATCAGTAACGACATTTGCTGATTTTGCAATGGCCAACATTGCAAAGGCTGCCCTCAGAAAGAAATCTGCTTGATGGCCCAGCAATTCTCAATCATATCTTCAGAATATCTTAGGGAGTCCTAGACTATAAACTTACGCTACTGAGGAAAAATTAACGAGTGCTGTATAGAATAAATAAAATGTCTTATTTATTCAAAGACATGACTCAATCTGATAAAATATGCTTTGGAATAAATGTACACAGTTAAAGTTGGCTGATGTCATTTTTCAAAGGACTAGAAAATTAAATTATTAAATCTAAGGAAAATATATTCTGACACTTTGATGCAAACTCTTAGATTTGAAAAATGTATCTGGAAAATGGACAATATTATCAACATGCTTCCCTCTGACAGAAAGCAGAAACAGTGTCACTTATCTGACAGAGCAATTTAAATTGATATTTCATGACCTTATTTTAAAGAGCTTCTATTATCATCTTTTCATGTTGGGGCCCTGACTTATAACAATGCAGCTGTTAAACTTATTACGTCAAAGTGACCCTGTGGCTGGGAGATGAGCTTATATGGCACATCAACTTAACATTTGCATACCCAGACACAATATTGTACTGAGTTCAACATAGGATCATGATCAAGATTTGATAAGAAAAGAAATACAACTCATTTTAGGTATACTTAAGTGAATCACATTTTATTCAACTTTCCTGGTTCACATAGGGCAAAACTGGGAAAAGAAGAGCTCAAGGCTTTATTCCCCAGAAAATAAACAGAAATATGAGAAATCAAGCAAGAATAGACATATCAATGAGCAACTGGCCATTCATAGGTCACATGAGATTGTCAACTGAATGCTTGGGGCCAGGATTGTGCTATGGAGTGGAAGATAAAATGTATAGGATGGAATAGAAAATAAGACATAAACCCATAGAAGGATCATTTCACCTATCCCCCTTCCCTCTGGCACCCAAGAGTTTGTTCCCTGCCATGTATGAACATGTTCCTTTATAGTTTGTTCATTTGTTTTGTTTTTTCGGATTTCCATATATCACTGAAATTGTATCTTATCTGTCTTTAACTGACTTATTTCACTTAGAATAATACCTTCTAGGTCCATCCATGTCATTCCATATGGCAAGATTTCCTTCTTTTATGACTAACTAGTACCCCATTGTATGTATCTTTATCCATTCATCTATCAGTGGCCACTTAGGTTGTTTCTATATCTTGGCTATGCTATAATATGTAAATAATGCTGCAATGAACATAACAGGGCATATATCTTCTCAAATTCTGTTTTTGTTTCCTTCAGGTAAATAGAAGTAGAATTGCTGGAATGTATAGTATTTCTATTGCTAACCTTTTGAGAAACCTCTATACTGGTTCTCTATAGTGGTTGCACCAATTTACATTCCCACAAACATGAGGGTTTACTTCTTGTCACATCCCCACCAACACCTGTTATTTCTTGTCTTTTTGATATTAGTCTTTTTGACATGTGTGAAGTGTTATCTCACGGGCTTTTGATTTTCATTTCCCTGATGATTAATGTTGTTGAGCATCTTTTCATCTGTTGGTAATCTGTATGTCTCCTTTGGAAAAAATGTCTATTCAGGTATTTTGCCCATTTCTTTTTATTAATTTTATTTTTGGTGTTGAGTTGTGTGAGTTTTTATATATTTTTATATTAACTCCTTATCAGATACATCATTTGCAAATACCTCCCTCCATTCAGTACATCAACTTTTAATTTTGTTGATGGTGTTCTTTGCTGGCAGAAGCTTTTCAGTTTAATATAGTCCCAGTTGTTTCTTTTTGCTTGTGTTGCTCTTGCCTGAGAACATACATCCACAAAAATATTGCTAAGAATAATTTCCAGTAGTCTACTCCCTATGTTTTCTTATAGCAGTTTTATGATTTCTGGTCTTACATTTAGATCTTTATCCATCCTGAGTTTATCTTTGTATATGGTGTAAAAAGTGGTCCAATTTTGGTTTTATATGTATCTGGCCAATTTTCTCAAAACAATTTATTGAATACACTGTCTCTTCCCCCTTGTATATTCTTGTTCCTCTGTTGCAGATTAATTGGTCATATAAGCATGTTTTTATTTCTAGGCTCTCTACTTTGTTCCATTGATCTGTGTGAATATTTCTGTGCCAGTACCACACTATTTTGATTACGCCTAAGGTTTAACATAATTTGAAATCTATTTGATACCTCCATCCATGTTCTTCTTTTTCAAGACTGCTCTGGCTATTCAGGGCCTTTTGTGATTCCATGCTTATTTTTGAATTATTCATTGTAGTTATGTGAAAAACGCTATTGGTTTTTGATAGGGATTGCACTCTTTAGATTGCTTTGGGTAGTATAGCCATTTTGGCAACATTAATTCTTCCAAACCATGAGCATGTAATATCTTCCCATTTATTCTGTCATCTTCCCTTTCTTTTATCAGGGTCTTAACAGTTTTCAGAGAACAGGTCTTTTACCTCCTTGGTTAAACTTATTCCTAGGTGTTTTTTTCTTGTTGAAACACTTGTAAATCGAATTGTTTTCTTAATTTTTCTTTCTGTCAGTTTATCAGTGCACAGAAACAATATATTTCTGTACATTAATTTCGTATACTGCAAGTTTACTGAATTCATTATAGGTCAAATGGTTTTTTATGGAATCTTTAGGGCTTTTCTTATATAGTATCATGCCATCTTCAAATAGTAATACTTTCCTTCTTCTTCCCCAATTTGGATGTCTTGTATTTTTCTTTGTTATCTGACTACTGTGGCTAGGACTTCCAGTACTACTTTGAATGAAAGTGGTGAGAGTGAGGAACCTTTTATTGTTCTTTATCTTAGAAGAAAAGCATTTAGTTTTTCATCATTAAGTATGATGTTAGCTGTGAGTTTATTATATATAGCCATTATTGCATTGAGGTACATTCCTTCTATACCCACTTTGAGTTTTTATCTTGAATGGATACTGAATGTTGTTAAAAGCTTTTTCTGCATCTATGATCAAATGATTTTTATCCTTCCTTTTATTAGTTTGGTGTATTAATGTGGTGTATCACATGTATTGATTTGTAGATACTTAACCTTTTATCCATGGAATAAATCCCACTTGATTATGGCAAATTGTCTTTTTAAGGTAATATTGAATTTAGTTTGCTAATACTTTGTTGAAGATTTTTGTATCTATTCTCATCAGGTATATTGGCCTATACTTTTTTTTTTTTGAATTGTACTGTTTTTAGTTTTGCTATCAGGGTTAATGCTGGCCTCAAAGAATGAATTTGAAAGCATTCCTTCTTCAATTTTTTGGGAAAGTTTGAGAAGGAAAAGTATTAACTCTTCTTTAAATGTTCAGTAGAATTCACTTGCAAAGCTATCTGATCCTGGATTTTTGTTTGTTGGAGAGTTTTTTTGATTACTGATTCAATCTCCTCACTAGTAATCAATGTGTTCAGATTTTCTATTTCTTCATGATTCAGTCTTAGAAGATGGTTTTCTAGGAATTCATCCATATCTTCTAGGTTGTGCAATCTGTTGACATTCAGTTTTTCATAGTAGTCTTGTATAGTCCTTTCTATTTCTGTGTTGTTGGTTGTAACTTTTGCTTTCATTTCTGCTTTTATTTGAGTCCTTTTGTTTTTCTTGATGAGTCTGCCTAAAGGTTTATCAATTATTTTTTTTATCTTTTCAAAGAAACAGCTCTTAGTTTAATTTATGTCTTTTTTTTTCAGTCTGTTCCATTTATTTCCATTCTGATCTCCATGATTTCCCTCTTTTACTAACTTTGGGCTTGGTTTGTCTTCTTCTTCTAGCTTTTTTGGAATTAGCATTAGACTGTTCAAGATTTTTCTTGTTTCTAGAGGTAGGCCTGTGTCACTATGAACTTCCCTCTTGGAATTACTTTTGTTGCATCTCAAACATTTTGGAACATTGTGTTTCCATTTTCACTTGAATTCAGGTATATTTTAATTTATTCTTTGATTTCTTATTTGACCCCTTGGATGTTTAGTAGCATGTTGTTTAACCGCCACATGTTTTTTTATTTTTTTCAGTTTATTTCTTGTAACTGACTTCCAGTTTCATTTACATAGTGGTTAGAAAATATGCTCAATGCAATTTCAAACTTCTTAAGTTTATTAGACTTTTTTTGTGGCCTACCATGTGATTTATCCTGGAGAATACCCCATGTGCACTTGAAAAAATGTGTATTCTGTTGTTTTTGGATAGAATGCCCTATTTACATCTGTTTAATCCATATGGTCTAATGTGTCATTCAGAGCCATTGTTTCCTTATTGATTTTTCTGTCTGAATGATCTGTTAATGTACAGTAGAATTTTAAAGTCCTCTACTATTAATGTATTTGTGTTGATTTCCCCCTTTATGTTTATTAGTATTTGCTTTATATATTTAGAAGCTCTTATGTTGAGTGCACAGATATTTACAGCTGTTCTATCTTCTTGGTTGATCCTTTTCATCACTGTGTGATGCCCCTTTGTCTTTTATTACAGTCTTTGTTTTAATGTTATTTGTAATATAAGTATTGCTATATTAGCTTTTTTTCATTTCCACTTGCATGGAATATATTTTTCCAACTTTTCATTTTCATTCTATGTGTCTTTAGGTCTAAAGTGAGTCTCTCATACACAGCATGTAGATGGGTCTTGCTTTTTTCTCTATTCAGTCACCCTATGTCTTTTCATTGAAGCATTTAAATCCATTTGTATATCAAGTGATTATTGATAGTTATGTACTTATTCCATTTTGTTAAATGTTTTCTGGTTGTTTTGTTGGTTCTTCTCTACTCCTTTCTTCTTCTGCTTTCATACCTTGTGATTTGAAGACTTGTTTTTAGCATTACACTTGGATTGCTTTCTTTTTTGGTGTGTGTATCTATTATAGGCTTTTGGTTTGTGGTTACCATGAGGTTCCATATAGAACACTTTACATGTATTTTAAGTTGATAGTTGCCTGAGTTCAAACACATTTCAAAAGCATGACATTTTTACTCCCTGCCCCAGTATTTTATGCATTTGTCATATTTTACATCTTTTTATTTCATGAATCCCCTATTATGTAGTTGGTTTTAACTACTTTTGTCTTTTAACCCTAATATCAGCATCATAAGTAATTGATCTGCTACCTTTATGTTTTATTAATGAAACATTTTCTTTCATAGTTTGCTTATATGTATTGATGGCCTTCTTTTTCCCACTTTAAGAAGTCCCTTTAACATTTCTTACAAGGCCAAGTTAGTGGTGACGAACTCCTTTAACTTTTGTTTATCTGGAAAACTCACTGTCTATCCTTCAATTCTGAATGATAACATTGCCAGGAAGAGTCCTTAGTTGTAGGTTCTATTTTTTCATAATTTTGAATATATCATGTCACCATCTTACGGCTTGCAAAGTTTATGCTGAAAGATCAGCTGATAGTTTTATGGGTGATCCCTTGTATGTAACTATGGTTGACCTTTGAACAACACAGGTTTGAACCACATGGGTCTACTTATACATAGACTTTTTCAATATAAATACTTAGAATTTTTTTGGAAATTTGTAACAGTTTGAAAAAAATTGTTATTTTTTTCTCTAGCTTACTTTATTGTAAGAGTACTGTATACAATACATACATCATACAAAATATGTGTTAACTGACTGTGTTATCTGTGAGGCTTTCAGCTATTAACAGCTTCATTTTTGGGGAGTCAAAATATATATATATGGATTTTAGACTAAATAAGAGGTCAGTGACCCTAACCCATCCATTGTTCAAGGATCAGTTGTAGTTGCTTTTCTCTTGCTGATTTGAAGGTTCTCTCTATAATTTTTGACATTTTAGTTAATATGTATCTTGATGCGGACCTCTTCGTGTTCATTTTGTTTGGGGCTCACTGTCTTCTTAGACTTGGATGTCTATTTCCTTCTCCTGGTTAAAGAAGTTTTAAGCTGTTAATTTTTCAAGTAATTTTTCCGCCCTTTTCTCTTTTCCTTCTGGGACCTCTATAATATAAATGCTGGTGTGCTTGATGTTGTCTCAGGGGTCCCTTTACCTATCCTCATTTTTTTATTCTCTTTTGTATTTTTGCTGTTCAGCTTGGATGATTTTCAATAACCTGTCTTCCAGATATTGCTGATCTATTCTTCTGCATCCTCTATACACTATTAATTCACTGTAGTGTATTTTCCACTTCGGTTATTATATTGTTCAATTGTGATTCTTTTTTTTATATTTTCTATCTCTGTTGAACTTCTGAGTTTATTCACTCTTTTCCCAAGTTCACTGAATATCTTTATGATCATTACTTTGAAGTATTTATCAGGTGATTTGCTTATGTCCATTTTGTTTAGTCCTTTAGTGATATTTTCATTGTTCTTTCATTTGGAGCATATTCCTCCATCTTCTCATTTTGTCTGACTCTTTCTGGTTTTTTCTATACATTAGTTAGGTCAGCTGTGTCTCCTGTCCTTAAAGTTAGCAGCCTTTTGTAGCAATCATAGTGTGGGGCCCAGAAACATAATCCCCATTAGTCACCAGAACTAGGCACTCCAGGGTATCAGTGCAGGATGAGTGTGCCTTCCTGTTGTGACTGGGCTGGGATTGCTGTAGGCATGTTGGTTAATGAAGCTGGCCCCAGACCAGCTGGCTGTAATGCCTGGCCACAATTACTGCAGATGCACTGGTGGGAGGGGCTGGTCTCCAGCATGTGGTTGGCAGAGAAGCCCAACTACAGCTACTAATGGTGTGGCTAGTTGTGATTTTGGAGTGTGAGTGTTGTGGGCATACAAATGGGCTGTGTGGCTCCTTTTCCCTGGGGCAAGAGTCTTTTTGTGGAGGAGCTAGTTCCAAACAAGACTGTTGCAGGAAAAAGCTACTTCAGAGGGACACATGCCATGGCAGGCAGGGTGCTACAAGTCTACAGGAAAATGCTGGGACAGAGCAACAGTGCTAGCAATGTAAATATAGAGTGTCATAACTGGTGCCTTCCAGCATCCAGCCAGCTAGGTTAAAGGAAGGCAAGAAAATGGCATCTGAATGCACTTCTGTTCCCAGAGAAAGTTCCTACAGATCTCTACCCTGCCATCACACACCTTAAAATTAGTCAATAAATCTCCTTCTCATATAGCCCATGCTGCTGCCTCTGTGTTGGGTCTCAGAATGAGTCAGTAAGCCTGGGTCCTTTAAGAAAGAATTCCAGGTTTCCTATGATCTTCTTGCTCTCCTGGAGTGAAACCCAATGACCTTCAAAGTTCACGGTGTTAAGCCCCACTGATTTTCAAAGACAGCCATATGGGGCTCTTCATCCCAACACAGATGCCAGGGCAGGGGTCCTAATGTGGAATGTGAGCCTTCACTCCTCAGGGAACACTGCCAGGCCCGTGATATCCCTCCTGCTTTTATGTTCCCACACCAGGGGTTTGGTTCCCCACCAGACTGCATCGCTGTCCCTCCTACCCAGCTCCACAGGGCTTTTTCTTTGTACGTTAGCTGTGGAAGAGTATTTTGCTAGTCTTCAGGTTGTTTTCAGAGATTTACTCCATATGTAATTGGAACTATGGGGTGTCTGTGAGAGAAGGTGAGCTCGGTATCTTCCTAAACTGCCATCTTCCCCTTGCTTATCTCTCACTTTGAACCAATGCATAACTTTTCTTTATCTCAAAATTCAACTGCTAACTGATGGGCCCAGCTTTTATTAGCTGGGCTTACTCGGGAGCTAGAGATCTGTTGTTCTAGATTGATCATTTATATGTCAGGATGGACTTTGGCTTATCTACAGTGGCCTTGGCTGAGGCAACAGGGGCAACATGAAAAGGTCCTGCATGTCTTTCACCATCACGGCTCTTTTATCGTGATCACAGCAGAGATCAAATAGGTGAAAATATACAATATCTTTAATTTAAGTATTGCAATTATGGGTCAAATACAGCTACAAAGTCCACCCAACTCAAGGTAGAAAATTCATACCTTCTGTTTTTAGAGGAAACCCAAAGCTACATGGCAAAGGGTGTATATCATATATGTAAAAAATGAGGTTGTCCTTGAAATCTGTCATATATGCTGATGACCTATGAATTAGAAAAGTCTTCCATTTAACCTATTAGATAACGTTAGACACTACAACTCCAATCTCATCCTCTACTGATCAAAATGAACTGAATGCTAACACTCCTATCACTATTTAATATTTTAAAGGTTATATTAGAAAAAAAAGTACCTGAATTATCTGATGAAATATTACTATATAGTTTTCTTCTTAAAAACAAACCTTAAGAAATTTAAACAGAGGGCAAAAGCAAGTAGAAGAGATCAAACTTAGTTTGAAGAGTATCATTTCCTCTGTTCTTTATTAATCTCTTCTTAACCAAACCTATGTAATTAAAAGAACATAAAGACCCAATTCTATTACAATTTTGAATCTTAACTATTAAAATTTGGAATGGACACAATTAAAAGTTTTTTAATTATTTTAATGTAATTTCTAAAAATAAAAATAATTATAGGACCTCCCCTTTGTTAGGACACCTGAAACGTCCATTCACAAACCTCACTTCCATCTCAGACTTTGCCCTCATTTATATTAAATGAATAAATACTTTTTCTGTAGGTGTGTGGTTTAAGGGTCAGTAAAATTCTGTGAACATTTCTAATTGAGCTCTTGAGTTATATTCCCTAAAAAAATATATCCTTCGTGCTCTATTAAAATTTACATCTGTTTAAATCACCTTAGCAAGAATTGCTTTAAAAAGATAACAGAAGAGAAAAAAAAAGTTTTGAAATGTCACACCAAGTCAGCTGTTATTACATAAACTTTGAAGCAAAGCATGACTGGGGAAAAGAGCAAAATAATTAAATCTCTCAAATTATTTACCTGTGTATCATATTGTCTCCTTTGTTGGTGTCCAAAAAATAAAACAGGGTGATAAAACTGCTTTTGTTAAATGTGCCATAAAATTAGGTCAATGTTCCTAATTGGGTCAGATGTGACTCTGCTACTAGATAAGAATACTGTAACATCGTGTGGTTTATTACAATGAATGAAAGTATTTTTTATATACACACACAATTGATGATTATACTTTTCTTGTACAGTGATATAGGGCACTTTTATATAGAGAGCAAATTGTGGTGCTGAGTATGTAATCTTTCTCTTCCTTGAAATTCAAAAAGTTCTATATTGTAGGTGTATATTTTAGTAATGAATTGAGCCAATTTTAATGATTGAATATGTAGAAATTTTGAATATATAGAAATTTCTTTTTTGAATATGTAGAAACTTCTAACTAAATACTGGCCCCTAAATAAAAACTATATGAAGTACAAACACATAGGTTTGTGCCCATAAATAAATATTTGTCAGAGATATTAAAAATACATTTATCAATTCAATTAATATTACATAATTACATGTGGCAAATTTCTAGGAGCTGGTATTGTCGGTATGGTCTCTTCCTTTAATGTTTGGTGGAATTCATCAGTAAAGCCATCTGACTGGAAATTTTCTGTGTGGAAATTATTTTTAACTACAAATTCAATTCTAATAGATATAGGGATCTTTAGGTTATATATTTCTTCTTAAGCAAGAGTTTATAGTTATGTTTTTTGAAAAATTTGTCTATGTCGTCTAAGCTTTCAAATTCTTGATACTAAGTTGTTCATAAGTTTCCCTTTCAGTCTTCTTTAGGTCTATAGGATCTTTGGTATTATTCCCTTTCTCACCTTGTTATTAGTAACTTGTATCTTCTCTTCCTTCTCCTGGTTAATCTAACTAAAACTTTTGTCAAGCTTATTAGTATTTTCAAAGAACCAGCTTTCAATTTCATTAATTTTTTTCAGTTATCAGTTTCATTTATTTCTGTTTTTATATTTTTTATTTATCTCTTTATTTTGGGTTAAAATTACTTTTCTTTTCCTGTCTTAAGAAGGAAGCTTAGGTTACTAATTTGAAATTCATCTTTTTTTTTTCCTAATATAAGGATTTAAAGCTCTAAATTTCCTCTATACACTGCTCTAATTTCATCCCAAGAATTTTTTTGACTTTTTTTTATTAAGGTGACATTGATATACACTCTTATGAAGGTTTCATAAGAAAAACAATGTGGTTATTACACTTACTCTTATTATCAAGTCCCTCCCCCATACTCCATTGAAGTCACTGTCCGTCAGTGTAATAATATGCCACAGAGTCCCTATTTGTCTTCTCTGAGCTACACTGTCTTCCTCGTGACCCCACACAAACCATGTGCACCAATCATGATACCCCACAATCCCCTTCTCCCTCCCTCACCAACTTCCCTCCACTGCCATTCCCATTTGGTAACCACTAGCCCCTTCTTGGACTCTCTGAGTCTGCTGCTATTTTGTTCCTTCAGTTTTGCTTCATTGTTATACTCCACAAATGAGGGAAATCATTTGGTATTTGTCTTTCTCTGCCTGACTTATTTCACTGAGCATAATACCCTCTAGTTCCATCCATGTTTTTGCAAATGGTAGGATTTGTTTCTTTCTTATGGCTGAATAGTATTCCATTGTGTATATGTACCACCTCTTCTTTATCCATTCATCTACTGATGGACACTTAGGTTGCTTCCATATCTTGGCTATTGTAAATAGTGCTGTGATAAACATAGGAGTACATATACCTTTTTGAATCTGAGAAGTTGTTTTCTTTGGTTAAATTCCCAGGAGAGGAGTTCCCAGGTCAAATGGTATTTGTATTTTTAGTTTTTTGAGGAACCTCCATACTGCTTTCCACAATAGTTGAACTCGTTTACAATCCCACCAGCAGCGTAGGAGGGTGCCCCCTTCCCTGAATCCTCGCCAGCATTTGTTGTTCCTAGTTTTTTCTATGTTGGCTATCCAACTGGTGTGAGGTTATATCCCATTGTGGTTTCAAATTGCATTTCCCTGATTATTAGCGATGTGGAGCATCTTTTCATGTGCCTGTTGGCCACCTGTATTTCTTCCCTGGAGAGGGGTCTGTTCATATCTTCCACCCATTTTTTAAGAGGGTTATTTGCTTTTTGGGTGTTGAGGCATGTGAGTTCTTTATATATTTTGGATGTTAACCCCTTCTTGGATATGTCATTTACAAATATATTCTCCCATACTGTAGGATGCGTTTTTCTTCTGCTGATGGTGCCCTTTGCTGTACAGAAGCTTTTTAGCATGATGTAGTCCTATTTGTTCATTTTTTATTTTGTTTCCCTTGCCCAAGGAGATGAGTTGAGGAAAAAGTTGCTCATGTTTATATTCAAGAGATTTTTGCCTATATTTTCTTCTAAGGGATTTATGGTTTCATGACTTACATTCAGGTCTTTGATCCATTTTGAGTTTACTTTTGTGTATGGGGTTAGACAATAATCCGGTTTCATTTTCTTACATGTAGCTGTCCAGTTTTGCCAACACCAGTTGTTGAAGAGGCTGTCATTTCCCCATTGTATATCCATGGCTCCTTTATCGTATATTAATTGACCATATATGCACGGGTTTATATCTGGACTCTCTAGTCTGTTCCATTGGTCTATGGGTTTGTTCTTGTGCCAGTACCAAATTGTCTTGACTACTGTGGCTTTGTAATCATCCCAAGAATTTTGGTGTGTCTTGTTTTCAACTTCATTCAGTCCCAAATACATTCTGTTTTTCTTCATTTGTTCTTTGTTCCAAATGTTATTTACAGGTATGCTGTTCTGTTTGAGAATTTTCCAGATTTCTTTCTTATGGTTTTCTAATTTAATCCCATATTTTTTATGCAGTACTTTGCATGATTTGAATATTTTTAATATATTGAGATATGAATTATGAGTATTATATGGTCTATTTTTGTAAGAATTATATGTGCATTTGAAAATAATGTGTATTTTGATATTACTGAGTGGAGGGGCCTAAATGTATTTACTAGATAAAGTCTGTTTACAGTGTTGCTCATGTCTTCTATATCCTAATTTTATTCTTCTGCCAAGAAATCTTTCACACTTTTAGGCCATTTCTCCTTTCAACTGTATTTGTTTAAGTTATCTATAAACTTTTGTATTAGGTACATAAACATTCAGGATTGTCATATCATCTTTATCATTAAAAAGTGGTCGAATTTATTCCTAGCAGTATTCTTTGCTTTAAATTTAAGCTGTCATATGCTAATGTAGCCACTCCAGCTTTCTTTACATTAGCTTAGTACTGCATACATTTTTCCCTCACTTGACTTTTAACCTATTTATGTCTTTATGTTTGAAGAAGGCTTATGGTATACCACATATATTTGCATCTTGATTTTTTATGCAATCTGGCATATGTGCCACTTAATGAGGTGTCATGATGATTTAATGTAATTCAGTAATAATTTCAGGTTTAGTTCTACCCCCTTATCATTTCTTATTTGTCCTTTTTGATCTTTGTATCCTCTTTCCTCTTCACCTCCTTCTGGAATGCTTGGGTTTTTTTTTCAGTTCACTGTACCTCTTTAGTGGCTTAGTAACTATTCATACGTCTTAAGTAGTTACTTTATTCATTAAGTTATGTAATTAACTTTTCACAATCTAACTTTAAGTAATATTGCATCACTTAGAGGGTAGTACAAAAATACTGTGAGATTTTTATTCCATTTCCTCTCTCCTGGACTTTATCCTATTGTTTTCATACATTTTATTTTTCCATATGTTATAAATATCACAATACATTAGCATTTTTGTTTTAAATCAAGAATCTTTTTCTGTAAAGGGCCCGACAGAAAATATTTTAAACACTGCAGGTCACATGAGGTCTGTCTGTTGCATATAATTCTGCTTTTGTTTTTGCTTTTGTCTTATTACCTTAAAAATATAAAAACTATTCTTGGTTCACAGGCCATGAAAAACAGACTGTAGGGACAGATTGGGTCCTTAGGCCTTATTTTGTCAATTCCTGCTTAACAGTAGTCCATTACCTTTCAAAGGGAATTGAAAGTTAAAAAAAAAACATATTTTATATTTACTCATGTATTTGTCATTTCCAATGGTATTTATTCTTCTTTGTCAAAACTGATTTCCTTCTCTTACCTTTTTCCTGATGGAATGATGGTGCTCTGCTGGTGGTAAATTTTTTCAGCTCCTATATATTCCTGAAAAAGTGCTTGTTTCGCCTTTGATACTGAAAAATATTTTTTCCAATTATCCAATTATTGGTTAGCAGGTTTTCTTCCTTTTCTATGTTAAAACTGTTCTAACAATGTCTTTTCATTTGTACTGTTTCTCACAAGAAGTCAGCTGTCAGTCTTACCTTTGTTCTTCTGTATATAACATGCCATTTTTTTCTAGGTAGTTTTAAGGTTGTCTCTTTATCACTGGGTAAACAATTTGACTATAATGGGCCTTGCTGTCTTTTTTTTTTTTTTTCTACCTGGGGTTTAGTGAGCTTTTGTTCTGTGGGTTTATTGCCTTCATCACGTTTAGAAAAATATCACCCATTTTATCTTCAAATGCTCTCCCCATGTACTCTTTTCTGACTCTAATCACATACATATTATACCTCATATGTTGTCCCATTGTTTATTTTTTTCAGTCATTTTTCTCAACTTCATTCTGAATAGTATCTATTACTTCAATTTTATGAATCTGGCTTTCTGTAGTATATAATCTGCTGTTAATCCCATCAAATGTATTTTTCATTTTATATATTGTACTTTTTAATTTTTAGAAGTTCTATTTGGACTTTTTTCCCCTCCTTGTCTCTCATGCTCTCTTCTACTATCCTGAACATATGCAGTAAATGTATAATCAGTTGCCTCATCTATCATCTCTGTCATTTCTGTTCTGTTTTTACTGACTGACATTTCTCCTAATTATGAGTTGCACCTTTTTTTTAACTTCATTTTTTAGCTCTTTTCTGTCAACTGAAAACAATCTGATCCTTTCAAATTATGTGATACCCATTCTCCAGTGTCAGAAATTAATTATTTTATGTATATAGTACAGGTTTCAGTTGTTCTAAGGTGGACCAGTAAATCTAGTTCTTGTTACTTCATGGATGGAAGCAGAAGTTTTGCTCTAAAAATAATTCTCTATGTATATGTGTATGTGAGTGTGTGTGTGTGTGTGTCTATCATATGTGGTCAGAGGACTTCAAAACTTAAAAGCTTTAAGGGACACACAGCTAAATGCACTGTGTAGATTCTGACCACTGATCCAATAAGCAACAACAAAGTAAAGGCTTCGGGGTACAATACAGGACATTTCAATATGGATCAGATGTTAGATAATAGGAATTATTTTTAATGTTGGTATTATAGACTGAGCGTATATGAGAAATTGTCTCCCTTTTTAGAAGTATATGCTAAAGCATTTTAATATGAAGTTTATACATAATAGAAAACTATAAGGAAAAGCATTGGAAGCAAAAAATAAGAGCAATAAGAATAAACTAGCCTTTGTAAAATGTACCATCAGCCCACAATAATGAAACACTATTAAGTTAATATTTCATCTTACAAAACAATAAAATAGAACAAGAGTGATTTTGAGATTAATAATATATAGTGTTAGTGTAAAGTGGAGACAAGATATCTTGGCTATCAGGAAAATTTATTCCAGATTCTGTCACTGAAGAGGTGAAATAATGTTGAAGATTATAGCTCAGATCTTGCTGTGGAAGGCTGCAAAGCCCCGGTCGGTTGCTGGCTATGCTGAAGTTTAGCTTTGTCTCTAATTCAAAGGTATGTGTTAGTGGTGCTTGCAAAGCTTTAGGCAAAACTCAATCTCTTTTGCTCCATAGAGCAACTATAATGACAGTGAGGCTTGGGCTCTGAAGTCTGACGATGGGGATACATTCTGGTTCCACTTTACAGCAGTATTAGTAGAGATCCTTGCAAGGGAAGGTGAAACAGACTCAACTGTTAGGAACTAGTCCAATATTTGGGATGCCAGGCAGAGATATTTTCATCACAAAGTAATTGATACTATGTACAGAGTCATGTATCATTGAATTAATTCAACTGTTTTAGTGACACTTAAATTTCTTTCTGCTCTTTAGATCTACAAACAAAATTCCAATTAAAAAATACAGTTCTCTTCAGATACAAACAGTCTAGGGAGTAAAACAGACACACAATCTTTCATATTTTTAGTCTTAAATGGTCACAAAATCATTTATTTCTGGCTAAGATCAACATATGACATCATTAACATCATGGTTTATAGATTCTACTAGGGCTTAACTAATAAATTTCTGTATTTTCAATTTTCTGATCATCTGTGGTCATTAGTTAATGAAATTCATAATGAAGTAATTTCAAAAGATATATTCATTGCATTGCTTCTCTGAATCGCTCTGAATCATCATTCAAATTAATCTATAGAGTATTTTAAATTCGGTGTTTATAATGTTAATAGTGTTTCTTCTTATTCTTACTTGGATTTCAACATCTGCAAAATCAGTATTACAATCTAGATCATTTTTTATGGCCCTCTAGTCATCTCCCTCCTGCATCTAGCATAGATACTAGCATAGATACAAAAACTAGATTCACTGTACTGTCCACAGAGCTGTTTCTCTTTCTTCTACATAGAGATGCCATTATTTCCCTGTAATTCAAACAGAAACCTGAAAGACATCAGCAAACTTCCCTCTCCTTTACTCCCCACTAATAACAGTAGCAAAAACGGTTGCTTCTAGCTCATTTATATCTCCGCAATCTGTCCTCTCCTGCTGCTCCTTTTTCCTAAGACGGGGTTTTCATAATTCCAGGCAAACACAGTAGTCTCCTTACTGTTTATTTTTCCTCCCTTCACGGCCCATCCTCCATGCTAGTGAATTCATGCTCTGTGCAACATCACCCCACGGCCTCACTGACTATAAAAGAAAGCCAATTACAATCTTTCCTTGCTCTCTCATCTCCCAAACATCCTACAAGCAGACCTAAGCTCTAGGGGCAAACAAATTCACGAGCTCCCTGAATTTATATCACCTCCTAATCCACCTGGCACACAACTGTTTGTCTTCATTACTTGACTCCAATACCATCTTCTCCTTGTAAGTCTGCCCAAACATTCCTCTCCTCTCCACCTCATCCTGCTGGGAGAGGCGAAGGGGGCCTCCCTGTTGTGTGCTTATGGCACCCTGATGCAATGGCAATGCTGGTATTAAATTTTCATTGTTTCAACCATTTGTTTTTTTCCCTTCAAATGTGACTTTTATGCGGACAGGACTGGGGGTTTTTTGTTTGTTTTAAAATTCATATTGCCTAATGCAGGGTTTGCTACATAACATTAAAAATTGTTGATGAATAAATTGAATTGGGTGTCAAACTGGAGAGGTAAAATTTAATTGTGAGATTAAAATTTACCTAAAATTGAAATGGTTTTTTCTGCACTATACTTCTTTTGCACAAGCCATGTGCCTGTTACTTTCGAAAGGAAAATTTTTTTATAGAAATAAACACCAAGTAGTGTCATCAAAACTTGCATATAAAAAGTAAAAATTCCAATTCATAAACCAGATGTCTTATCTATTCAATGCCAAACATCTGGATGTTTATATAATCAGCAATGATTGGTTAATTTTGTTTTAATTTTTCATCAGGGTGTAGAGTATTATGTAGAAACAACTTATATTTCTAATATAATCTAACATGTTTTATACACATACAAAAGAAAAATGCACTTGTGTTTAGTAAAATATCAGCTGGTCCCATTTTCCTTTTCATATTTTTACTTCTGTAATTTTGACTTTTGAGAGGTTATACATAGAAGATATCCATATCATCCCCAAAAATCTGTAATATAGGCATTCCCATCCACATTTTATAAATAAGCACGTTATATATGTTGTCCTGGGGCACACAAGACTATGGAGAGCTATGATTTAATACCAGGTCTTACTGACTTCAAATCCAGTGTAATAGTATCCACACCATATTGAATTGCGGACACATGACTGTAGCCCATCTCAAAAGAGATTACTTTTTTAAAATAGAACTTACTAAAAAAAATGCACTGAATGTCTCCTGGCATCATGCCATGATTATCTCTCTAATCCTCCTTTATATTTGTAAATGCATCATTCATATATTCCCTAAATAAAATCTTCACAAAAATGTACTCTTATTGTTAGTGTCACAGGTCCTAAGGAGCCTTTTCTCCACTGAGACATCATGACAGATTTGAAAATCCACCAGGATGGATCTCAAAATAAAAACCATGACAGGAAAGAGAGAAGTACTATACCTCCCCCCCACACACACATGCACAGACAAAAATCATTATTAGATTAAAACACAAAAAGAATGTTTCACATTAGGTACTTCTTGGATATTAATTTAAGTGAAAGTAAGCAATACACTCAGGAAGTTTCTGAAATCTTGGGTTTGACAAAGCTAAAATTGATTTAGCAAAGGATTTCTCTAAGCTTTTAATTTGCTAATGATGTGCTGTCAATTAACATGGGGCAGAATATCTTCTATAGCATTACCCAAATGTTTATAATCATGAAACCTTTTTATCAAGTAGTATCCTATGTGACCCATGACAAAAGAATGCACTTTTTCAAGGAACAGCAATATTAATTACTGCCAAATTAAAATTTGCAAACTTCACCTGGAAGTCAACAAGACTCGGGGCCTTGGAACGACACAAAGGATTTATTTCAAAGTTCCATAATGAACATTTATGAGGTCACATATAAAAAAGCATAAGAATCTTGAATAGAGAGCAGATCTATTGAGAGGACTAAATCAAAACTGTGTTCATAGTAACCTATGATTCTTTGAACGATGTTGTGCTAGGACACTGATTGTCTCAGGGCAGTGGGATTATTTTATAATCTAATGTAATTTTTCTTTTTTTTAAACTAACCCAGTAATGTAGTAACATACCAGGCACTTTCACACAAAAGGAGTAGAACCTAGAAAGTATGTGGAAAGAATCTTAGAAAATAAGAAGAATTTTTAACTTGGAATTAAAGGTATCTTACTTAGTCATCCACAAAACTCTCCACTATTCTTCATTTGACATTTGCCTATGAAAATTCCAAATTACCTAGGAAATTTTTAGAACATATATGGTAGTCTTATTTCATGTTCCATATCCCCATGTTCCTTTGTTCTTATTTGTGGCTAACTCCAATATGTCTTTTACTACAACAAACTGGAAAGATTAAGCTATTCAGACTATCTTTCAAGTAGTGGAGTTTTTCTCCTTAAAACATTTCCAATTAATTTGCACTAATTACAATCTCTACAGAAAGCAACATTCTTTTCAAAACTTTTTATTTACAAAGTATTCAAAAGTGAAGGCACTGTAGTCATACAGAAGAGAGATTAGATTCTGCCTCTATCACTTCCTAATAGTTGTGACCTTGGGAAAATTCCTCAGTTCTCTCGGCCTGTTTCCTTTTACTTATAATAGCTTATATGATCCTAATTACAGGATTGTTGTGAGAATTAAAGAAGATAAAACATGTAGAGCATAGTGTCCTACAGAGTAAATTCTCAATAAATCCTAGCTATTATGCTACAGATGACAGTGATGATGATGACATAACCAAATCAAATCAATTATTACTAGAAGGAATAGTGGATTAGAATCAGTGATTTGCAAACCTTAATGTGTATTAAGAAATCACCTGGTGTGCTTGTACTCTGGGCCCCACCCCACAGAGCCTAGGGAGGAAGGAATAGTGATTCTACCAGGCAGGCCTCAGACAACACCTTTGAGAAACACTGGACCAGTGAACTCCAAGTCCATTGCATATCTACCCCATTATTACTTTGAAATTTCCTTTTACTCTCCCATGTGTTTATATAACCTGTCCCTTACACATCTTGTTCTTGCTCTCAAGGCCTGGCAGACAGAGAATTTGCAGCTCCAGAAGGGAAAGAGGAGCAGCTAGTGTCTCTAATGCCTGCCCTGGGAGCTCAGGTTCTCAGAGCAGCACTCCTCACCTCCCTCACTTTCTAGCATGAATTCATCTTAGCTGTAATCAGAGTGACTGTGGTTGCTTGTTAAAGAATATATTCTTTTGAGCTTGACTTATAAAGGGAGTACAACAGAGGAATGAACAAAACCTTTTCAGTTGGTAACAAAGCACTTGGAAGTATGTGACAGGACCAAACCAAACCAGAAGTGGGATAAAATAGCAGCTCTTATATTAATTACTCAAAAGGCTAAAATTAAATTCTTGGTGTGAATGGACATGAAGTGAGTATAGAGGAATAATTATAGCTATGTATATATACATTATATAGGATAACATTTCAGATATACATATATACAATATCTAGTATTATATATACAATAAAACAGTTTGTGGGTGAATGTTATAAAACTCCAATTGATACCACTGCTTATAATATTTAGGGAAATGTTTCAATTCCCCACTTTTTCTGAAGGTATGCTGTACCAGTGAAGGAAAACAGCACTCCACAAAACTTCCTGGGAAGAGAATGCCAGGGTATTCTTCATTTTGCAAATAAGTTCTTATAATAGTTTTTCCTTTCCATTACAGAATAACTCTCCTGACAACTGCCTTTGAATTTTGATGAACCTGTTTAGGATCAACTCCTATATATTCAGAAGAGGTAAAATGTAAATGTTGACAAAATGGCTGCCAGTGTTAAGACCCAAGGTTTGTTATCTCCTGCAATTTGTTCTGTGAATCTCAAGACGGAACCCAACTGAAAAGAATCGCAGAAAAACTGGCCTCACTTTAAACAGCTACAAGCAAAGAGAATGTAAAGTCAACAGAGCCCAGTGTCTGCCTCAGTCATCAACGGCAATGTGACTTCTCCCTGTCTATTCTCATCAGTTCTCCAACCAAGAGGACGCTGGAATCCAGGGAGAAATCATCACTTTGCCTAAGAGAAAGCCAACGCCTATGGGAAAAAAATGCATCTTTGAAACACAGTGCCCTGAAGAATGAATAATGATATCTTTATATCAGCATTTGTGATTATGAATTATGATTTTTTAAGGTCCATCTCAGGATCTGCTTTGAGTAGTTAAGTGTTCCTGCTTTCCAGGGGATTGAGTGCTTTGTAAAAGAAAACACTGAGGGCCCAGACATTCCTCTGATAATTCCAAGGGGGATGAACTATCACAGCTATATAAACATGGAACATAGAAATCTCTATCAAATCATTTTTTATGTGACAGAAATTATTTCTGATGAAAGCCAGCTCCCATAATAAAGTCAAATTACACAGCTGTTCCTATGGGTTATGGAAAGCAGTCTGGCAATGAGAACTGTAGGTTCTTTGTACTAATATTAGCTCAAATTGGGTCCATGTTTGACTCTAAAAGCCAGTTGCACCTAAAGTTTAAGAACTTGAGTACTAACGGTGTTTCTTTCCTAAATGAAATAGCCATCAAACTCTGCTCCCAGTGAATATACACATCAAAGAAAGTCAGTCTTTCTGGTATAGCGGTTACTTTCATCAATAGGTCATCATTGTGTGGTAAAACAATGTTTCCTTATGCACTACAAAAATGATAATTTCACATTCACATGCTAACTTCAAATCTCTCAGATCTCAATGTTCACCACTGAGGTGTCAAATAAAATTGATTTGCTGATAGGGATCCTTTATTTCTAAGTTTATTAAATTTTGGGCATGTACTCTGAGAGATTGCTCAGTACGTTTACTCACGACATTCAAGATTATCCCTATGACTCAGATCAATAGATCTATATCTCTATCAAGCAAGACAGGATTTCATGATTATCGGAAAATTCATTTTAATTAATACTTTTTGAAAAGGGCTTTGTTTTCATTTTACTTTGTATCTTTGCTGCATATTTTTCAGGCAAATACCACATTTTGAATAATAAGCAATTTTTTTACTTGTAAAAAAAAATCTACTTCCCTAATTGACTATGTGGTTTCAGGTTTGGTTAAGGCATCTTTCAAAATGTTATGCAGGGCCCAAGGCAGACTGCTCATATGCTTAAAGAAATATTTGTAAAAAAGAAAGACTCCTGTACATCTTTTCTTGAAGAGGTTTAAAGGACTCAGAAAATCCTGGCATGTTTACTTGGCACATTTTATAAAAAATGAAAACCTTCTAATTAAAGAAAAGAGCTTAATTAAAGAGGCCAGGACTCTTTCAGTTCTTTGCTTTGCATAAAAGTATTAATTCAGAGTCTTGGGGCTGGTGGTGAGAACCTATATGCTGTCTTCTCCAGGACTTTAAATATTTTGTGAAAAAAATAAATTCTGATAAAAATAATACAAAAGCGAGATTCAAGATGGTGGCATGAGAGGTGACATAGAGAACTCCTCCCAAAACCAAAAATAGTACAAAAATATAGTTAATTAATACAAATAACCCTAAAACAGCAAGAATAAAGAAGGTGGAACCAGACTGCATACAGGCCTCACAAACAGAGCAGATCTCATGAAACAGGTTAACATATGAAAGTCTTAATCAGGTGGGACCCAGGCCCCTCCCTCCCCCGCAGCTCACCGGCGGGAGGAAGAGAAACAGAGCAGGGGGTGGGGTGGAAACTTGGGACTGCAAAACACCTAGGCCTGGAGATATGCTTTGTGAGCGGAAGCCTATACTGTGTGGTGCTCTGGATATTGGGAGCTTGGATGGGCAGAGAGCCTGGGAGACTGACATTCCAGCCGTCGGTGGAGGACGGGATCCACACCCGACTGCTCTGTGTCAGAGGGAGGGCAGGCAGTCTAAGAGGCTTCCTAGCAGTGAGAGGGCTGCTGAAGGGGAGTGGTTTGCATGGAGCTTGCTGACAGGACAAGGGAGAGCTGGACAAGATTGTCTGGGCGCGGTCTGCCCAGCTGGTTGGAAACTTTGAGGAGCTTCAGGTGCTCCAAACCCCTGGCTACCAACTCAGCTCCGAAGCCCCCCACTGTGACACACAGCCTGCCGAGCCTTCCTACTGGCCTGCAGGCACCTGCTCGCAAACCGGCAGTCACTGTGATGGCATCAGGCCAGCCAGAGGGAGGCCCTGCCTACAACAGCTAGAGACACAAAGCACAGGCTTACACGTGTGTACTTGGCCCACTGGCTCTGACACTGGAGACAGGCAGGGCAGACGGGAATCAGGAAACAGATCTTTCCTCCCCCCAGGCACCACCTCTGCTACACTATGACCCCCAAACTCACTCCAGGCATTGAGCAGCTCCAGAGACTGGAGTTACTGTGCACTAGTGGGCACCACACAGAAACGTGAACCATCAAAAGAACATGGTTCAGACCAAACTCTCACAAACCCCAGAAAAAGGGCCAAATGAAACTGAACTCACCAATCTTCCTGAAAGAGAGTTCAAAATATAATAAAAATTATGAACATGCTTATGGAAGCATAGAAAAATATTCAAGAACTCAGGAATGAAATTAACATGGAGATTCAGTCATTAAGAAATTCCATAATTTAAATGAAACATACAATGGAGGGATTTAAAAGCAGATTAGATGTAGTAGAAGACACAGTAAATAGAATAGAAATTAGAGAAGAGGAATACAAAATAGCTGAGGCACAGAGAGAAAGAAGAATCTCTAAGAATGAAAGAATATTGAGAGAACTGTGTGACCAATCCAAACAAACAATATTTGCATTATGGGGGCACCAGAAGAAGAAAAGAGAGAAAAAGGGATAGAAAGTGTTATTGAGGAGGTAATTGCTGAAAATGTTCCCAATCTGGGGAAGGAAATAGCCTCTCAAGCCATGGAGGTGCACAGATCTCCCAAAACAATGGACCCAAAGAAGAGAACACCAAGACATATAATAATTAAAATGGCAAAGATCAAGGATAAAGACAGACTTTTAAAAGCAGCTAGAGAGAGAAAACAGATCACATACAAAGGAAAACCCATCAGACTTCTCAACAGAAACCTTACAGGTCAGAAGGGAGTGGCATGATATATTTAATGCAATGAAGCAGAAGGGCCTTGAACCAAGAATATTCTACCCAGCAAGGTTATCATTTAAATTTGAAGAAAGGATTAAACAATTTTCAGATAAGCAAAAGCTGAGAGAATTTACCTCCCACAAACCACCTCTACAGTGCATTTTGGAGGGACTCCTATAGATGGAAGTATTCCTGAGACTAAATAGATGTCACCAAAGGGATAGACAAAGACTACAGAATATGATTCATAACACACAAAGAATGAAGGAGGAAGAAAAAGGAGGAAAAATATAATCTTTAGGTTGTGTTTGTAATAGCATATGAAGTGAGTTCAATTAGACTGTTAGACAGTAAGGAAATTACCCTTGAACCTTTGGAAACCATGAATAAAAAGCCTACAATGGCAATAAATACATACCTATCGATAATCGCCATAAATGTAAATGGTCTGAATGCAACAATCAAAAGACGTAGAGTAACTGATTGGATAAAAAAACAAGACACATGTATATGCTCCTACAAGACACACACTTCAAACCCAAAGACATACACAGACTGAAAGTAAAGGGATGGAAAAAGATATTTCATGCAACTAATAGGGAGAAAAAAGCAGGAGTTGCAGTACTTGTTTCAGACAAAATAGACGTCAAAACAAAGAAAGTCAAAAGAGACAAAGAAGGACATTACATAATGATAAAACAGTCATTCCAACAAGACGATATAACTATTACAAATATCTATGCACCCAACACAGGATCACCTACATATGTGAAACAAATACTAACAGAATTAAATGGGGATATAGAATGCAATGCACTCCTTTTAGGAGACTTCAACACACCACTCACTCCAAAGGACAGATGAACTAGACAGAAAATAAAGAGACAGAGGCACTAAACAACATCTTAGAACAGAGGGACCTAACGGACATCTACAGGACACTCCATCCAAGAGCAACAGGATACACATTCTTCTCAAGTGCACATGGAACATTTTCAAGAATAGATCATATACCAGGCCATAAAGAGAACCTCAGTAAATTCAAAAAGATTGAAATTGTACCAACCAGCGTCTCAGATCACAAAGGTATGAAACTAGAAATAAATTATACAAAGAAAAGGAAAAATCCCACAAACACATGGAGGCTTAATAACATGCTCCAAAATAATCAATGGATCAATGACCAAATAAAAACAGATCAAGCAATATATAGAGACAAATGACACCAATAATAAAACACCACAAAATCTGTGGGATGCAGCGAAGGCCGTGCTAAGAGGGTAGCATACTGCAATACAGGTCTACCTCAGGAAAGAACAACAATCCCAAATGAACAGTCTAAATTCACAATTAATGAAACTAGAAAAGGAAGAACAAATGAGTCCCAAAGTCAGTAGAAGGAGGGACATAATAAAGATTAAAGCACAAATAAATACAATTGAGAAGAATAAAACAACAGAATCAATGAAAGCAGGAGCTGGTTCTTCGAGAAAATAAACAAAATAGATAAACCCGTAGCCAGACTTATCAAGAAAAATAGAGAGTCTGCACACATGAACAGAATCAGAAATAAAAAAGGAAAAATCACTATGGACACTACAGAAATACCAACAATTAAGAGAGAATACTATAAAAAACTTATATGGTAACAAACTGGATAACCTAAAGAAATGGACAACTTTCTAGAAAAATACAACCTTCCAAGGCTGACCCAGGAAGAAACAGGAAATCTGAAAAGACCAATTAAAAGCAAGGAATTTGAATTGGAAATCAAAAAACTACCTCAGAACAAAACTCCTCCCAAGATGGTTTCACTGCTGAATTTTATCAAACATTTTGTGAAGACCAAATACCTACCCTCCTTAAAGTTTCCGAAAAAGTAGAATAAGAGGAAATACTCACAAACTCATTCAACGAGGCCAACATCACTCTAATACCAAAACTTGGCAAAGACACCAAAAAAAAAAAAAAAAGAAAATTACAGACCAATATCCCTAAGGAACATAGATGCAAAAATACTCAACAAAATATTAGCAAACTGAATTCAAAAATACATCAAAAAGATCATCCATCATGATCAAGTGGGATTCATCCCAGGGACACAAGGATCATACAACATTCCAAAATCCATCAACATCGTCAACTACATCAATAAAAAGAAAGACAAAAACCACACGATCATCTCCATAGATGCAGAAAAAGCATTTGACCAAATTCAACATCCATTCATGATAAAAACTCTCAACAAAATTGGTATAGAGGACAAGTACCTCAACATAAAAAAGGCCATATATGACAAACCCCCAGCCAACATTATACTTAACAGCGAGAAGCTGAAAGCTCTTCCTTTAGGATGGGGAACAAGACACAGATACCCACTCTCCCCATTTACATTCAACATAGTTCTAGAGGTCCTAGCCACAGTAATCACACAACACAAAGAAATAAAAGGCATCCAGATTACTAAGGAAGAACTCCTGTCCCTGTTTGCAGATGACATGATCCTGTACATCAAAAACCCTAAAGAATCCACCCTAAAACTACTAGACCTAATATCTGAATTCAGTAACGTTGTGGGATACAAAATTAATACACAGAAATCTGTTGCATTCCTATACACTAATGGTGAACAAGCAGAAAGAGAAATTAGGAAAACAATTCCATTCACAATCACATCAAAAAGAATAAAATACCTAGGAATAAACCTAACCAAGGAAGTGAAAGACCTATACCCTGAAAACTACAAGACACTCATGAGAGAAATTAAAGAAGATACCACTGAATGGAAACACATCCTGTGCTCATGCATAGGAAGAATTAATATTGTCAAAATGGCCATCCTGCCTAAAGCAATCTATAGATTCAATGCAATCCCTATCAAAATGCCAAAAGCATTCTTCAACAAACTAGAGCAAATAGTTCTAAAATTCATATGGAAACAAAAAAGACCCGGAATAGCCAAAGCAATCCTGAGAAGGAAGAATAAAACGGGGGAATTATGCTCCCTGACTTCAAGTTCTACTACAAAACCACAGTAATCAAGACAATTTGGTACTGGCACAAGTACAGACCCATAGACCAGTGGAACAGACTAGAGAGCCCAGATATAAACCCAAGCATATATAATCAATTAATATATGATAAAGGAGCCATGGATATGCAATGGGGAAATGACAGCTTCTTCAACACCTGGTGTTGGCAAAACTGGACAGCTACATGTAAGAGAATGAAACTGGATTACTGTGTAACCCCATACACAAAAGTAAACTCAAAAATGGATCAAAGACCTGAAAGTAAGTCATGAAAACATTAAACTCTTAGAAAAAAACATAGGCAAAAATCTCTTGGACATAAACATGAGCAACTTCTTCATGAACATATCTCCCCAGGCAAGGGAAACAAAAGCAAAAATGAACAAGTGGGACTATATAAACCAAAAAGCTTCTGTATAGCAAAAGACACCATCAGTCGAATAAAAAGACATCCTACAGTATCAGAGAATATATTCATAAATAACATATCCAATAAGGGGTTGACATCCAAAATATATAAAGAGCTCATGCACCTCAACAAACAAAAAGCAAATAAGCTAATTAAAAAATGGGCAGAGGAGCTGCACAGACACTTCTCCAAAGAAGAAATTCAGATGGCCAACAGGCACATGAAAAGATGGTCCACATCACTAATCATCAGAGAAATGCAAAATAAAACCACAATGAGATATCATCTCATACCAGTTAGGATGGCCAACATCCAAAAGACAACAACAACAAATTTGACGAGTATGTGGAGAAAGGGGAACTCTCCTACACTGCTGGTGGGAATGTAAACCAGTTCAACCATTGTAGAAAGCAGTATGGAGGTTCCTCAAAAACTAAAAATAGAAATACCATTTGACCCAGGAATTCCACTCCTAGGAATTACCCTAAGAATGCAGCTAAGCAGTTTGAAATGGACATCTGCACCCATATGTTCATTGCAGCACTATTTACAATAGCCAAGAAATGGGAGCAACCTAAGTGTCCATCAGTAGATGAATGGATAAAGAAGAGGTTGTACATATACACAATGGAATATTATTCAGCCATAAGAAGAAAACAAATCCTACCATTTGCAACAACATGGATGGAGCTGGAGGGTATTATGCTCAGTGAAATAAGCCAGGCAGAGAAAGACAAGTATCAAATGATTTTACCCATCTGTGGAGTATAAGAACAAAGCAAAAACTGAAGGAACAAAACAACAGCAGACTCACAGAACCCAAGAATGGACTAACAGTTGCCTTGAAAGGGACTTGGGAGGATGGGTGGGAAGGGAGGGATAAGGGTGGAAAAGGCTCATTACGATTAGCACACATAATGCAGCAGCAGGGGACATGGGAAAGGCAGTATTTATAGAGAAGAGAAGTAATGATTCTATAGCATCTTACTATGCTAATGACAGTGACTATAGTGGGGTATGTGGGGTGGACTTGATAATTGGGGGTCTAGTAACCATAATGTTGTTCAAGTGGTTGTACCTTAACAATACCAAAATAAAAAATAAAATAAAATAAAATAAAATAAAGTAAAATAAATAAGCCACAAGGATATAAAGTACAGCATAGAGAATATAGTCAATAGTATTTTAATAACTTTGTATGGTGACAGCTGGTAACTATACTTATTGTCGATCATTTCATAATGTATATAAATGTCTAATCATTATGTTATAGACCTAAAACTAATATAATATTGTATGCCAACTACACTTCAATAAAAACAAATGCTGCAATGTTCAGTAGAGGTACTACAGTAGTAGCATAATGAAATAAAGGTTAAAATATTCATATTTACTTTATATTGGTTAAAACATCTAAAAACCAAGTACATTTTTATATCATTGTCTAGAAAAAGGTCAACCAGAGGCAGTGAAAATAGAATAAAATGTCTCCCATAAATCATTCCCCTGCCAGTTCCTCCATTTTTTCCTAACCTTGAGAGTGCCAGATTTAACCTAAATTAATTCTTATGAAAGTCAGAGCTCCCTGCACCTTAGGCAGGTTTCATTTTGTATTTTTAAGGAGTCTCCCTAGTTTGCTTGCTGCTGGATTTGATTCTAATTGAGCAAAGCAAAAGTGCACCTTCCAGTCAGCTCCAATGCTACAATTCTCCCTGATCGATACTCCAGCTAGTCTATTGCGCCCTCAGCTGTTAAAACTCACTCTTTTAACAGAAATAAGCCCTGCAAATATAGTTCTAAGTCCAAGGTAATGTGTTTATGCGTTTGGCATAAACAATACACTTCATATTATTAAAGGTCATGGGAGAAAATAATCAAACCACAATGACAAAAACAGACCTATCGTCTTTTCTGAACTTATTATCAGAGTAGGGCATTTCTATGACAATGGAATCATGTGAGATAATAAAATGAGTGTCAAAGTAGCCCGTATGATTTCATCAGCTGTTATATAACTCTGGTGGGATTCTTAGCTGAGACAAGAAACCTGAACAATCACCAGAAGTATTACCTTACAACTAAATCAGGGTTCTCATAATTTATCAAGCCATTACTAAGATATATCTATTCCAAATTGAGGTTTGTCTCAAATACTTTAAAACATCACAAGCTATAAAAATTAGTTTGACTTACACTACAGTTATTGATTCCTTATGAAGGTACTTCTCCAACCACTGGCTATAAGCACTATGTATATATTTCTCATTGTGTAATTA
The DNA here is from genome assembly GCA_029783875.1 of Phataginus tricuspis. Lineage (NCBI taxonomy): Eukaryota > Metazoa > Chordata > Mammalia > Pholidota > Manidae > Phataginus > Phataginus tricuspis. The sequence goes on from JAQQAC010020896.1 coordinate 58,896,944, forward strand.
AAACAGTTTGAGACCAGAATGTAGGTCTAGGAAATATCTGGGTAATGTGAAAAATCAGCTGATATATTGATTAACTTAAGCAGTAGGTTACTCATTAATTTATGAAGGTTAATTTAAGTTAGTTTGGAAATTGTTCCAGGTGTTCTTCAGATCACTTTTGGTCTAGAAGACAGTAACATTAAGGGCAGTTACAATTAAGAGGAAAAATATTGTGTCAAGAATAGGGATAGTGGCCCTTTGATGCAAAAAGATCAGGAATAGAGTGTGAGAACCATGGATAGCTCCCCTGTAAACCTTGTAACAAAGACATTACTGACCCATCCAATAAAGACCTAACTTGCTGGTTGCTCTCCTGAAAGGATATTCTAGCTTTATAAAAGTTCATCTTCCTTATAGTTCACCTGTTGTCACAGAGGCCTTCATAGTCGCTCTTATAAGACTTGACATGGGTCTCCACAATTATGTGCAGATGCTCGCTAGGCTCACAAGATTGCCACACAGTCAATCTCAGCCTTCTTTTCTTCAGGTGATTCAGAATCCCTGTATCTAAGGGATAACGTACCAATATCTGACTTTGTCACCAGCCTCACACAGTGAACCATAAGTAGTGTGATATAATGGAGTACTTGAAATTAGCTAGAATGAAGAATTTTTCAAATGAAGCTATAACCATAACTCAGTTCAATATCCTGTTAAGGAAGTTAAGAGAAGTGGTTTTATGCCTATCTTACAAATGCAGAACAACATACTGGGAAGTTCAATGACTTGCTCCAAATCATAAGTCAGTGAGGATAAAGTCAAAAATAAAATCAAACCTTTGTTCTTCTAAGCCCATTATATAAATTCAGTTTAACTAAATATTCAACATGGTGGATATTTATGTCTCAAAATTATGTTTATCATTACTCTATGGAATTGTAATGTCTATAGGTTTCTGAGGGTTGTTTTTCTTTCTCTTTAAAATAAATACCTTAAAATAGTTTCTGTCCAGTGACAAGTCAGTTTATTTCCTCTCCCAAACCTCTGTCAGCACCCCAAACTCAGGAGGTACATAAAGAAAGAAAAGCTATTCCAACTTTATGCATCAAAGAAGGATAAGTGACAGCCCACTTCTGCCCCCCAAAACTTCTAAGGAGTGCAGGAGGATATACGAGAGAGAAGGATAAGCAAATGTCCATAAACAAGCATATTAAATTAGTGTTTTTGAACTGATTTTATCATCATCTTTAATGCAATTTCTAAAATTCTTCTTTAGTACAATGGCTCTTAGCCAGAGGCAGTTTTGTCCGACAGATATTTGGTAATGTCCAGAAACATTTTTGGCTGTCATAGCTGTGCTACTGGAATCCAGTAAATAAAGTCACAGATACTGCTAAACAATTCATGATGCAGAAGGAAGTCAAACTCCACTCCCCTAAAAAAAATAACCACCAATCCCCCTGACAAACATCAACAGTGCCATTTGTGAGAAGTCCCATTTTAGTATAAAGGAACAAATAGCAGAAAGAGGAGTGCAGGAACGTATACAGGAGAGAAGGATAAGGAAATTCCATAAAGAAGCACATTAAATCTTGATGTGTTTTAATTGACTTCATCTTATCTGTGAAATGGGGGAGATGGTCAATACTAAAACCAAAACCAGAAGTAGCATGCTCTCTTTAAGGGTGTGTGCTCCTTTTCCTCTTCTGGACATGGACTTCTACCAGCTCAGTCCCCATGCCCTCATCCTCTCATTTCACCACTGGATTTGAGCCTAAAAGCAATGATGATCAGAACAAGCAGTTCACAAGCAAGCTAGCCAATTCCAAAACTTTGTTCATTGCTTGTCCACACACTTCCCTTCTGGGGCTTAATATGTCTGAGAAGCCCACAGAAGCCTTGTTTCTCTGTAGATACAAAAAACAATGTAAAACACAGGACAAAATTAGGTCATGTTTGGCGAGTAGATTACTTCAGCAAACATTTCTTGTTCACTGCCATCAAGTGTGCTATTGTTTCAGCATTTGAGAGTATGACAAATGCAGACAAAAACCTGCAGGACTTCATATGCAACTCTGAGCTCTGTTTTCCTAAAATTATGTGGCCTCTTTTAAAATGTTTTAATTAATACAGTGATTATTTTCACTACTTTTCTGATGCCATCTACTTACATTTCCCTTGCTTAAAGTGTTATGATTGAATATAAAATTGCAAATGACAAATGGGTTTTTAAAGTAAATAGCTGTAATTTCATCATAAGTGAGGCTCACTTCTCTCTGACAGTAAGGAGATTGTCCATACTCTCCTAGATTTGGTCTGTGGCATTTTACATCAAATTTAGAACAAGGAATATTAGGTACCTTGACAGGAACTGAGAAATACTGTAAAGGTATGATAAAGAATACAATAGAGCCTTCAAAAGCTTTAATTCATTCCAAATAAATGTTCTGGACAGTGTGCAGATATTTTCTAGGATGAATTATCTCAAAATGCAGTCCTCAAAAGAGAAGTACTAAGTGAAGTAATCTGGATGAATCATAAAGAGGTAAATTGGATAAACAAGCAATGATTTTCTCCCTTTGTTCTCACCCACTAGTAATACATTCAGGTCAGAAATAAATTCAATATGGAGTAATTACATGCTAATAGTGTATATTCAATTGGATACAAAATTACCACTGTATACTTCTGAACATTCATAATAATTTAATAAATGATGACTACTTTCTGGAATGCAGAAACCAAAGTCCTTTCACTTTTGGAGCACCCAGGATTCTTTGCCTTTTCTGGTGATTTTGGAGGCAAAAGTCTGGGGGCTAAATCTGGAACAAAGTTGGGTGATAAGAAGCATAATAAACCAAAAACTGATGAAGCCCTGGATGTAGATGGACATTTCTCTCACTGTGGGAATTATGCAAAGGCTGGCTTTGGACTAGCAAGTAGCCTGTGGCACAGAAATTAGAGGTGACACCTACAAATCAGAATGATAACAATTTTACTAGGTGGTTTTATGCAGGTTGGAGCAGAAAGGTATGGACGCTGGAGTTAGAGAAGGCTCTGCAAATAAATTAATATATGTTTAGGAATCCAGTATTGACTTAAAGCTCTAAGAATTTCAGCTGCAAATGAAACCTCTTTATTATTGTCTTAGTTACTGGAGAAAATGTCATTTCTTTGACTTGTATTTTGAAGTTTAAATACTGCAGTGAAATCATTATTACAACAAATTCTGTAAGAACCAACACACACTGGGCTCATAAAAGGAGCAATACAGGCTCACTTCCTGACTGAAGAAAGAAAAATCATCTCTCCAAAGAATATATTTATTTTGATCACATAACCTCATGTTCTATTGCTTTATCAATGGTACTTGTCTGTTATCTTTCTCTCTCAAACAGGTATTATACACTGACAATAGGTAAGTAGGAGACAGACAGCTAGACAAACAGATAAAATGTATAGGTAAATAAAATATTTCAAGGGTATTCAATATAACTATATAATATACAACAGATCAACACAATTACATAATAGGTGCTTATGTAGTACTCATCTTCAGCTCTTTGACATTTATCTACCTTCATACAAACCATTATCTAGAACATGTGTTAATATTAAATCTTAATTAACTCATTAACTCATTCCTTTAAAAATGTTGATTACATATTATGTCCAGGGACCATTCATGATGTTGGGAATCCACAGATGCATAAGACATAGTTCTCAAGGAGTTCATGGCTTAACTAATAAAACATTCCATTGTAAAACATTAGGGTAAATACAATGACAGACATATGGGCTAGCAAATTAATAGTAACACAATCAACAAAATGGTTCATTCTGCTTGAATGGATGAAGCTTTACAGAAAATATTGAACTAGGACTTGAAGAATGATCAGGAGTTTCCCACTCAGATAAGGGGGGTACAAAAAACAAACCAGTCCAGGCTTAAGGAGTAGGTATGTATGTCTGAGGCACGTGGTATTATGTTAGCTTAGTGTTTCTAGAAACAGAGCTTAAAGCAAAAATTTATATGTTAATACTTTATGGTGTGTGAAATCCCCCAGAAGCAGTTGGAAAGGAAATGGAGAGTAAGCTATTGTAGAAAGTAGAGTATATAGGAGAGAAAGTATCATAGAACTGGTCATTATTTAGCACAACTGATTTGCTTGATATAGTAGGTATGTCTTCTGAGAGGGCATATTTATCACTGTATTTTAGGAGAGTTTGTGTAAGTGAAGAAGGATGAAGAATATATTCACCTTCTTCCATTTCCTATCAGTCAAAAGTTCAATTTCAGGATTGCCATGCATAGGTGTCAAGTGTATCCTATGGCATTTCAGTCCTCAGTGGAAATCAGGGAGACCTGTGGGACAGGCAAGAGATACAGAGGGCTGACATGAGACAAGGTGCTGTCACATGAAGTTAGTCATCACAGCATGTGAGGTGAAATAAGAGGCCTTGGACTAGGGGCAAATGAGGTCAAAATTAATACAACCCACCCCTTGCAACACTCGGGTCCATTCATTGCCTTCCTATTTCTATTCAGTTCTCACACTGCAAAGTGACCCCCCATTTTTGAAAAAATAAAATGCCCTCACTATTCCAAAAGAGGATTTAAAAGTCACAGAAATACAATGTCTGGAAATACTTTACTTCAGGCAAGGGAGTTAGTGAAACAAACTGGGGTACTCACTGCAGCAGCCGGTCCACCACAAGCCTCTCTAACAGGAAGACCTCAATGCTGGTTCAGATATTCAGTGTCAGCATCAGTTCAAACCAAGATTTGCAAAGTTTGTGTATGCTCCTGTCCCTTCTCAAGGCACTGTAACCCTCGCAAAGGCCACAGATCTTAAGAACAAAACAATGGACTGTTTATCACATATATTTGTCATGATGTTGAAAACTTAGGATCATCTTCAATCAATGGACCCTGGGTCTGTGAACTGATTTAGATCTGGAAATAGGCAGGACATGATTTTCCACTTCATGGCTCATGTCACTTTCTTTATTCCTACAAATCAAGAAATGCAATGATCTACCATTTATCTCACACCTAGGACTGCCATGATCTCAGCCTTTGTCACCGATTCTCACAGTCAGGGAATCCTGATTGCCACTCTAGTCTTCAATGCCAACTGAGAAATTGCATTCACTTTACATTCGATAAATGCTGTCACCTAGCCTCAACATCTCTAGAATTCAGCATCTCCAGTTATATTAAGGAATCTAGTTTCATGAGAGCATTTCCCACCCTCATGGCCTGCAGATAATAACCACATCCAACGTTCTCAAAGATTCCACTGCCTCCCCTCCCCACCACTGACCAGTGTATTCTCTATTATCTTAGAGGGAGAAGTGTGTCCTTTAGGAACTTCTGGGAAGCCTATATCAGGTTCTTTCCAAAAAGTCCATTCTGGCTTCCTCACCTCTATAAGTCCTCTGACATTTACCTCAGCTCTATATCTAATTTATTTTAGATAACCATCATGCCTAAGTTTCAAAGAGTCATCACAGCAAACGATTAGGGCCACTTGCTTGCCAAGACACTTAAATCTGAGGTATGGGTGAGACAACCATGTAAATAAATAAACTACATTTTCCAGTCTAATATCCTGCCTCCCAGGCCTAACATCCTCAAGAACTTCTACACCTGTTCTCTAGGTTCCTGCTAATATATAAACCAGATTCTGAAACTCATTTGAACGATAGAGTATTTATTTCCTCAAAGAGCAGGAACCTTCTCTCACTCCTGAATCTGTACTGAGAAACTTAGTCCTGGTAATTGACCTAAAAGGAATGAGTATTAGTGGGAGTAGATCTTAAAGAGAATGAGTACCATCTCATGAGACACTTGTCTAGGTCAATACAGTGTCTGCAGGCAAGAAGAGGCTGTGCTATTTTGGCAAAAGGGAATGGGCTGCTTGTAATGCCCTTGAGTATTAAATTTGGGAATTTAATATTCTCAGGCTTGTTCTTGTAAATGTCCCAATCCAGTTTTGTGAGTCCTACTTATTACGATCATGGCTCTGAATTTAAGAGAGGAGACCTGTTGAGCCTGTGAATTCAGTTTTCTTTTGAAGCATTGCCAGTCTATGATCAGATCCTGGGCCTGATTTTCAGCACAAGTATTATGAATAATGTAACTTGTATTTTAAAGCTTTTATTCTAGTCACAATTGGGTTATTATTATAATTCATTTTATACATGCTTAAGAACACTCCCACTGAATCCTCCTGGGACATATTCAGGGGCACCAGTGAACTATGTAATTTCTCAACAGCCAGGTTTGACATAGCTGAATCTGACTGTCCTTTTAAATTCTCCTACTAATATCCAAGTCATAAATACAATTTTAATTATGCAGGTGAAATTATATTTCTCCCAGTTTTACAACCAATGGCTAATATTCAGGAGAAAATCCTGCCACTAAAACTTGTAGGCTCAAAACAGAAGGGCAAATGGAAGCTCATATATCATATGTCTAGATAATTAAAAATTTTTAAAATCAAACCAGTAAATAGTTATGCAAATATGTTCTATTTTCTTGCCCTGATAAATGTATGTTCCAGTACTCAGCTAATTCATGCACAAGTTTATCACTCATAAACTCCTTACTCTGCTGGAATACAGCAGCATGGGGGAAACCCGGCCCCTAGATCCTCGCCTGCTCCATTATCATCACACTCACAGCTCTTCTTCACTAAGAGCCCTAGTATGCACGCATGAATACAGAAATCTCAGCCTGTTCAGCCAAGTTCCATCCACAACACCCACATTAAGCATTAAGCTGCTCCTTGATCATCTTTCAGTCCTTGAGTTGCTTACAACCATCTACCCTAAGGGGGACATAACTCAGTGAACAGGCCCATCCAGGCCCTGAATTGGGGAAGGAAACTCCAGGATTCTAGTTAAGAGAATGGCCAAGAAGGGGTAGTATAAACTCCAAGGGTAGAGGACATCCAGAACAATGCTTTCTGGTGTGCAGTATTCATGAAAAAGAACCTCTCTTGTCTGGACCTGAGGATATTACTACCTGAGAGCAGTAATCATTACTTATAAAACCCTGAAGTCATGGATGCCTAACAAGGTGATGCAGTACTCCAATGTGTATTTCTAAACTGTGTGACACCAATATTTAAGATGTAGATAAAAATAACAGAATAAAGTTCAGTCCTTTAATAAATTTGATCTTGTGGAAAAATTATTATGTTTTTATTTCCTTTATTTAAACATCAGTATTAAACAAACAGGTGTGTCTGATGGCCTTGCCAATGAAGACTAGTGACTCGGAACTTCTAAACCTTTTTAAGTGTATTTCTAAATATTAAAATAATTATTTTTTAAATGATACCTTAAACAAAGACTAACTTAAGAACTAACCTAATGTCTTATACAAATGTCATACTTTTACACTGTCAGAACAGTGTACAAGGATACCAATTTTTCCATATCATCACCAACACTTTTTTTTTTTTAATAATAGCCATCCAATAGCTGTGAGGTGATATCTCATTGCAGTTTTGATTTCCATTTCCCTGATAATTAATGATAGTGAGCATCCTCATGCACCTGTTGACCATACACATGTTCTCTCCAGAGAAATATCTTCTTACATCCTCTGCCCATTTTTAATCAGATTATTTTTTTCCTATTGAGTTTTGGGAGTTCCTTATATATATTTTGCAAAACAAAAATAAGAAGAAATAGAAAAAACCTCCTCATCAGATACATAGTTTGCAAATACCTTTTCCCACTCCTGCAGCTGCTATTTAATTCTGTCAGGTGTTTCTTGGCTGTGTAGAAGCTTTTTAGTTTGATATAGTCCCACTTGCCTATTTTAGCTTTTGTTGTCTGTGCTTTTAGTGTTACATCCAAGGAAATCATTGCCAAGAACAATGTCAAGAAATTTATCCCCTATCTTCTAGGAGTTTCACAGTTTAAGGTCTTAACATTTATCTTTAATCCATTTTAATTTTTGAGTATAAAATATGGATCCAATTTCTTTCCTTTCTTTTTTTTAATATGAATATTCAGTATTCCCAATACCAATCATTCAATACTGTTGAGTTTCCACACTGTGTGTTCTTGGCACCTTGATAAAAATCAATTGGCTATATGTGTGTGGGTTTCCCTCTGGGCTCTCTATTTTATTGCACTGGCTTTATATGTCTGTCTTTATGCTAGTAGTATACTGTTGAAATTATTTAACACTGAATATATTTTAAAATCAGGAAGTGTTAAGCCTCCAGAGTTGTTCTTTCTCAAAATTACTTTGGCTGTTCTGTGTCTTTTGTGGTTCCATATGAGTTTTAGAATTACTTTTTTCTATCTCTGTAAAAAATGCCATTGGCCTCTGACAGGGATGGCACTGAAGCAGTTTGCATTTGGGTAGTCTGGAGACTTCACCAATATTAAGTCTTCCTATCCATGAACACAGGATGTCTTTCTATTCATCTGTGTCTTTTTTCACTGCTTTCATCTGTGTTTTAATACTATTCAGTGTAGAAATCTTTCACCTCTTTGGTTTATTGCTATGTATTTTATTAATTTAGAAGCTATTATAAAAGAGATTTTCTTAATTTTCTTTTCAGATGGTTCATTGCTAGTGTGTAGAAACACAACTGATTATTGTATGTTGATTTCATATCCTGCAACTTTACCTAATTTGCAGATTAGTTCCCAAAAGAATGTAAAATAGTGCAGCTGCTATGGATAACAGTTTGGAAGTTCATAAAAAATATTGAAAATAGAAGGACCATACAATCCAGCAATCTCACTTTAGGTATAAACCCATAAAAAGAACTGAAATCAGGATCTCAAAAGGATAGCTGTACTCCCATTTTCAGTGCAGCATTATTCACAATAGCTGAGGTGTAGAAACAACCCACTGCCCATTAACTGAAGAACTGATTTTTTTAATGTGTTATATACATACAATGGAATATTATTCAGCCTTAAAAAAGAAGGAAATTATGCTATTTGTGATGACATAGATAAACCTGTAGGACATTATCCTAAGTGAAATAAGCTAATCACAGAAAAACAAATACTGCATGATTCCATTTATATGAAGTTTCTAAAACAATTAAACTGATATAAGCAGAAAATACAATATACTGTTTGCCAGGGGGAAATAGGGACTTATTTTTCATGGGTATAAAGTTTCATCTATTCTACATAAATGAGATCTAGGTATCTGCTGTCAATATGATCTCTATAGGTAACGATACAGTACTTTGTACTTCAAAATTTGTTAAGCAGGTAGATCTCATGCTGAGTGTTCTTACCACACACACACCCACACACAAAGGGGGCTGAGGGAACAAAGGAACACAAGCAAACTTTGGGAGATGTTGGATATGTCTAGTCCTTGGCTGTCATGAGGATATCACGGGTGTCTGCAAATATGTAAACTCATCAAATTTTATATATTAAATATGCGCAAGTATACCTCAATAAAGCTGTTTTTAAAAAAGATACCAAATACTAAGATCTAGGAAGGATCTAGGTTCTTATTTTCTACTCTCCATTGACTGTCCCACTTTCTACATATCCTTCCTTGAATTCGTCCCAGCTACTATATGTCAAATATAATGTCTATCATTGACCCTACAATTCCACACAACAAAAATGCTACACTGAGCCAAATCCGTTTGCCAATTTGTTTGCCAACCCACCCCCACCAAGTATCACCTCTACTTCATTTGAACCAAAAAGATAGGAAGAGCCTCAATATTACTTGGATTGAAATTTGAATTTGCAAGCATGTTTATATGTACAAGCTAATTAATTGTCCATTTGTATTCTCAGTTATATATGACACACTGTCCACATCTTTCCCAATTATATGTTGAAATTAGGGTTTCCATGAAGTTTATCTTTAGCAAGGGCTGTTGTTAAATATATTTTCATCCTCCATCTTACTTTTCTTAATTCTGAAAGCATATTTAATTGATTTAAGATTGTTTTGTTTCATGTGATGAGTTCTAAACACATTCACAGTTAACAGTGGAATGGAAAGATGAGGGTTTTGGTGAGGTCAATAGAGTGGAAATGAATTGGATTAGGAGAAGCAGCAAACAAAGATTTGCTTTAGTGGCAAAGGAACAAGCTTTTTAAGTCATTGTAAAACTTCTAGAAATAGCTGATGCAAATAGTAATTACCACTTCCAACCTGGTAATATACATATTGCCTCCTGATATTTTACTTTAATACTTGTAATAAAGGTTTGTACTCCTCATATGTCACCACATTTTGCAGATGTTAAATTTGTTGAAACTTCTTTCTAAGAGAACAGAACATTGATTTTTAAATGTTTTATAGAAGATATGAAATATTAAGGTACATCTTCCAACATTAGTTTTTGCCAAGTGAGGTACCTTCTACAGAACTTAATTTTTAATGTATATTTGCAACACTCCAATTTATAATTTGTTTTTCTGCACGTCCAGCATTATGGTACAATGTGCTGTTGGTGATGAGGATATCTGAAAACAAATACAAATTTAATTAAGCATCCTCCTCAAGAATTATGACAAAAATAACTTTGGAACTTCAAAGTCTCTGTGAAAAAATAAGAGGAGAGCTCACCTTATGTCTATAGACATAGGTTTAATTAACTTGTGTGGGATAGTACAGATCATACATTTAATTAAACACGTTCAATGACAGCAGATATTTCAGCTATCAAATAAACAACTGAAACTTCATCACATTGAACAAGGGAAAGTCATTGTCAGAGTCTGCTAGTCAAGATGGAAGTTACAATCTTCTACAGTGTAATTATGAAAATGAAATCCCATCACCTTTTCCATATTTTATTAGTTAGAATCAAGTTGCAGGTTCTGTCCACACCAAGGGAAGCAGATCAGAATATCAAGAGGCAGAACACCTATCTTAGTCTTGTCCATGAGAGCTGGGGTGAACCACTGTTCCAGGTGCTGGGGACAGAGTAGTGAACAAGACAGACACTATCCCTGATCTTACGGAAAGTACAACAGAAATGCCACTGACAGACAGTTTTTCCTTATCCTGTATCACTTTTAGTTGCTAATAATTTTATATACACAGAATGAACCCGTGTTTGAGTTTTATGATGAGCTGGAAGGGATGGAGAAAACTAATTATGAAATTTTTAAGTCACCCAAACATGAAGTAATGAGATTCTGTTTTAGCATGGGAACAATGGAATAGAAGAACTAGCAAATGTAGGAGATTCTGATGACTGGCTGCTCTTAGAATCTAAGTGAGAATAAGAAAAGGGCAGCAAGAACAGCTTCAAAGTTTTCAGCATTAGCAACTAGGAGAATAATGTTTTCTATAAATATCCCCTATAAGGAAAATTACTTTGGAAGAAAGATAAACATAACAGATTGAAGGTAAAATAAAACTTTAGGTGAAAATGCCCTCCAAAAAGTAAGAGCAGCAGAATGTAAGTTTCAAAGAGAAATTAGAATTAAATAAATAAAAATTTGCCATCTAAAAATAGTTATGCCTTGACTGAATGGAAAAATATGCTACATCAAACTTACAGTGTATATAGTGGGAATATTTCTTTAAAAAGGAATAATATATTTTTATGTTAGAAGACTCTTTAATAATGACCTTGTTTTTATCTGCTCCAAATCTAGAACATGAAAAACCTGAGATCTTGAGACCTCCTTTTATACTTGAGACCTTTCTAGCTCCACGCCTTCCTCATTGCCTACCCTCTTCGCACACATTCCCCATTCCTCACCCTGCCTAAATACTGAGTATGGCTCCAACGCTGGGTTCTAGCTCTGTACTAATTATGTCATGAAACATAGGCAATTGCTTCACACTCCTCTGTATTTCATATTCTTTCTACAAATGGAAGTAATCATATGTGTCCTATCAACCTTACTGTTTTCATGAATGCAGGTGGCCTATTGATGTGAATACTGCAATAAATTAAAGTGGAACTATTATTAGGGCTATTAGTATTATTACTATTATTAAAGATTTGGTGACTGTGCTTTTCTCTTTATTCCTTCTATATTTGCCATAAATGTTACACATTGTGTTGGTTTTCTACTTGTTCCACATTTAGCACCTCAGAATTAAGAGAGACTTCAAGTTTTAAGGGAAAGACGATGGATATAACAACTTTTAAGTATCACAGCATTTTACAAACATTGGTAACTCTGAAAACACTGGAATGTGGTAAATATTCAGTAAAAATTTACCAATGCTATTTAAATTTTGTTTTCTTTTTTGGGTATTTATCTCCACTCTAAGCTCCTTAAGGGCAGAGACTGTTGTCTGTTTTGTTCACTTTTGTATTTCTCTTCATAGTGGCTACTTTGGCATATACTAGGCATTCAATAAATATTTATTGAAAAAATGACTTAATTCCTTCATTCTTATAGGTTAGTTTCATTAAAAGGAAATAATATTTAGAAAGCCAAGGTCACTGTGCACTGGCTTAATTATTTTGATGATTCAGGAAAAGATATATATATATATATTGTTTTCTATTATTTAGAATATTTGTTACACACAGACTTCATCTAAGATGAGCAGTAGGATGTGGAAAGAAAGATGTTCGAGCCACTAAGAGAAACACAGCGTTAGTAGGAAGTCTTTGGGCTCACAAGTGGTAGTATTTTTCCTTTTATTTTTCTAACTTTGCTGTTATAAACTTACTTAGCTTTTCCTTTGGGATATCTGAATCTGCAGCATCTTGTAAGAGACAGATGATCTCTGTAGAGCCTCAGTTACTAATGGGCAGGGTTTGCTCATGTAGCAGATACCTGTTAGCTGCTATACAGTCAAGTTGTACAACTGTTCGCCTTCAGATTTGAAGCAGATCATAGAAACCTCAGAGTCCTAAAACAAGACTCAGAAAACTAAAAAGTTTCAGGGTTAAAGTAGTAGGCAAATTCAAAGATGCTGGATTTGGTTTCAACTGCCAAAAGCATGTTTCTTTTCACCAAATATAAGTGGTAGGGAGAGAAAAAAAGCTATCATTAACTAATTTTTAATTCTTCCAAAAATATTTAGTGAGGGCCTATTACCTGGCAAACACTGTGGACACATTCTTCATCACAATCCTTAGTCTCCATGAGATTCCTCATTAACAGTGAAAAATAAGTTAGCATAACAATATAATATGTGATTGGCTCATTTTTTAAGTTAATTCAGTTTTCAAAACAAAGACAGGTAATGCAGATAATTTTTTTGTAAATATAAGTGCATTTTAACTTCCCCTTTGTCATTGTTATACTGCAACCCTTCCACTTAAATGAACAATATTTTTCTCAGGCAGTAAAGAGTCAGTACTCAACCTCTCTGGCATACCTATAGGCAAGAAAGTCAGACTTCTTGGAGAGAAATTATTGCATTCCTTTACTCAAAATCTATGGTGAGAAGACACAGGTTATAAAATTCTCTCTTAAAATAAAATGGATAAAATACTCATCATCATTTAGGTTCAGCAATGAGACTGGAGTTTGATATAAGGAAAAGCCTACACAATTGCGTCCTGGTGGGGTGTGGAAGGAAGGAAGAAGAAAGGCATGTCCCAATTCCCTCTCTTCAGTCTTGAACTCAGGAAGGGAGAGTTAATGAGGCAAGTGGCAGTGATTCCAAAAGCACCCATTCTGCTTTTAGAACTGAGAAATACAGCCACAGCTGTAAAAAGTAAACATGTTAGCTCAAGATGGTCAGTCCTAAAGGCATTGAGGTTCCTTAATCATGAACCCAATGATACCCAATGGCACAGGCAGGACCCAGAAATATATGGGGGTCTGGTTAGGGAACCTGCAGCAGGGATCCTGAGCATGAAACAAAATGGTTCAGCTTCTGGTACCAGCAGCTCAGACTGCTAAGCACCTGGCTTGGCTGAAGGGGAGTTACAGATCTAAGAGGGGACCATGCTGGAGCTCAAGAGAAGCTGAATCAGCCAGGCAGGGAGGGAGAACTGAAAGGCAAGAAGGACTGTGAATTATATCAGGTATGCCCTCCAGCTACGGATACTAGATGAGCAAGCTGCAACCAGGGAGGAAGGACCACATAGTGCTTGAGACTGGAGTAACCAGATTGCATTGTCCCCAAGTTCTCTTTGTTTCCTCCATGACATCATGTAAGTCATATTTCTATCCCCAAATAGCCACTATCTTGGAGAGAAGCTGCAGTTTTAAGGAAGAACTAAAATTTGAAATTCTTTCCTAGGAATACAGAGCAAACTCTGTTGTATAAATGGTAGGAACAGATGATTCTGAAACAGGAAGTTGCTAAAAGAGTCCTTCCCACCATGCCACCCACCAACTAAACAATGAATGGTTACTGAGAGAGCAATCAAATCAGTTATTGATAAAGGAAAGAAACTACAGTTTCTCTAAACATCTTAGCTACAGGGGTATGAGTCAACTTTGGAGATCTAGATATTTGGGCTCTAGCTACTAAAATAATGTCAAGAGGCCATTTATTTCTTCTCAGCCCAGACACATTTTGAGACAGCAAAGGAAAGAAAAACTGTCTTTTTGAAGATTTTCACTAGCAGACCAGAGCTTAACCCAAAGTGGAATTTAAGGTAATAGCCAGTTGGTTTGATGCCTCAGAGAGTTCCTTCCATTTCTCTTTCTTTTTCTCCTCTTTACTTTGAGGCAAATTTGCATCTACTCCTAGTTAGAGGGACAGAAATCCCAGCCCTAGATTCATGTCTTGAATATTAAAGGGAAGTGAAATGAAATAAGAATTACAGTTATTTTAATGTATTCTAAGCTTTGTTCTGTGTGATTTAAATAAAAGAACAGAGCAGCTACCATTATTTATGGAGCCCTCACTTGGTGCTGTGCATTGTGTATGATATATACATTATCTCACTTCATCTTCATTTTTCACACCAACCCAGAAAGTATTTATCTCCATTTTATAGATGAAGACACTTGGGATTAGAGAAATGAATGACTTTTCAAAAAAATACTAGTATATTAAGTGGTAAAGCAGAAATAAAAACTCATGTCTATCTCATTCCAAAGCTAATGTGCTTCCCATCAATACAATTAGTCTTGTAGAATCATTTAAAACTGCAAATACCCTTAAGAGGTATTTCCCCATAATTTCTTACCTATAAAAACTTTAAAAATTCTGGATGAACACAATGAAAATCAAAATTCTTAAAGCAAACCATCTGAGAAGAAGGGGCCAGCGAGGGAGCAACTGGGGCACTAAGGGAAACCTGGTGTCACAACAAAATTTCCCATAACACTAGCTCAAACAACACTGCCTAGAATAGTGCCAAGAATATAGTGAATTTGAATAATTCTTGCTAATAGATTTCATTTCTCTGATGTTCTCATTCTCACTTGCCCAACTCTACATCTTTCGTGTAATTAACCTAACCAGATATCAAATATGGTTCTGCTTTCTTACCAGGAATGATTTTAAGACAACTGACACTAGTGCCAACACCAACTTATATAAATGAAATGGTTTCTGCCATTTATTTTCCAGTTCCCACTCTTGGACCCTTGCCCATTTGGTTCTATTATTTTACTAGGTGACTATCTCCTGAGGAATATATATTCCATCTTGGATAGACACTGAAAGTAATTTCTAAGGAAGAGTTTAACTTCAAATAATTTTAATCTGTTGAAAATTGCCATATGTAAAGTTTATGCATATGCCCACAAGACCACGAGGCAAATTCAAACACTAGGCTCTGGCAACTAAACTGAGGAAAAGAGTCAGAGAAACTGGAAACAGTTAAAAGAACAAAGGAAAAGCAAAAGAAAAGGTCATAATAAACTTGTAGCAAGGGCCTGTAAGTTTTCTTGATGGAATAGTTCTGATTAGACACAAAGCTGGAGAGGAATTGTTCTGTAACTTCAAAGCACACAGGGCTTGCCTTGGATTTTTCCAGCGTTACTGCAATGACTCTCCACCACTGTGCCAAACATACTCACAATCACACACCTGTAGTCACTCTGCCTGCATCTCACTGTCCTGAGGCCTGGATCAGATCTCATCCTCCTGTACTTTTAGTTAAGAAAGGTTCAAGGGGTTAGCCTTTCAGGAGTATTTGCACTCTGAAGAGCTCACTTAAAGATAGTTGAAGGT
The DNA here is from genome assembly GCA_029783875.1 of Phataginus tricuspis. Lineage (NCBI taxonomy): Eukaryota > Metazoa > Chordata > Mammalia > Pholidota > Manidae > Phataginus > Phataginus tricuspis. The sequence continues at coordinate 58,913,010 of JAQQAC010020896.1, forward strand.
TTTAATGAACCAAATGAGTGGATCAGTTATAGAAGAATTCTTGGTAGTTTAAATTCAGGTAGAGAGATCATGAGAATAAAGTAGTACAAATCAAGGGAAAGCCAAATAATTCATTTGGGCAGTCAGCACTGGGTAAGAAATACTAGAGCACAGGCTGGGGCGCTAAACAAAACGGAGATCAAATCTTGACTCCAGCACTTACTGAGTGCTTAGCTTTGGGCAACATCAATAAATGAGCAAAAACCATCTTGCACATAGTTGGCAATTATACACTGTAGCCACAGTTATTACGCCTTGTGATTAAATAGTGTCATTAAGATATGCAGCAGTGTCTGGCACTCAGTTCTTGCTCAGTAAATGTTAGCTTAGTCAGAATCTGTGTTACAACGAACCAATGAACCAACTCATAGGAGAATCCCCAGTGCCTGGTTATTTAGACGGAGAAAACACATCATTTGTGCAACACGACAGGGTAAGACTTTGTTCTTTTGCCTCATGAAAGAAGTTTGATTAAATTTTTCTTGTTCCTCCATTTAATGCTACAATGATCAATTTTTTCTAAAAGCCAAATCTGGGAAGAGATGAATACCAAACCTCAACCACTAAACCTCTCCTATAAGAAAAGTGTCAAATAAGAAACTGAAAACATTAATTTTGCATAACCATATATAAAGGGCAAGTGGAATGGAGGAAACTAGAGTATTTTTTTTTACCCGGTTCTGATTTCACTAAATCTAGTGACTTTTTACTTTTAAAGATATAATAGCACCCTGGGAGTCACTTACTGGGCCAACTCACAAAGAGAAAGCTTATACTTTTGGTAGTGGGAAAAGCTGATAAATCTTGTAAAAGCTCTTAATAACTCTATCCTTTCTGTAAGATACTGAAGACATGAAAAGGGGAAGGAATCACACCCAGCATAAGGGACTTCCCTACCCCACTATAGTAGGTCCTTGAAGAATATTTTAAACCACAAATATTTGAGAGAAATGGCCAGTTCAAATCAAATAACTATACAGCAACTATTTGAAAAAAAAATTATATGACAAGAGAGCAATTTTCCCTGTTAAGCCTTTAAGGTGAACAAATGAAAGAAAGGTCAACAATCAGTAAAAGTGAAAGCTGGGCTCACAAAACATAGACTGCATTCTTGTAAGAAAGCAAACTTCACACACCTACTAGCTTGAATGGCAAGCAGCAGTTGGATAATCAAAAACTTTTAAAACTATGAAAAACTGAAGAGGATAAAAATTCTCAAGATTTCTCATTTAATCAATTTTAATGAATTTTATTTACGGTTAAAGAAGAATGTAACTTCTTAAGGAGTATGGATCCCAAACCTTCAAATACAAAAGATGGCCTTCTTAGACCTATATCCACAATTTTCCTTAACATCGTAATCATTTAACATTCTACCCACACCACCACTGTAAGCAAAATAATAATAGTAATAGTAACAATCAGTGTTCTAATACATCCACTTAAAGACAAGAGGCCTTGACCTCAACCCTACAGATGCTATTTCCTTGTGAGCCAGTTGGATGGTATGAGATTCCTTAACAGTTAAATTTCCCAACTCTCTCACGAGTTCAAATTCTTCCCTTATTGTCTGAGGTTCCTTTAATGGGACAAATCTATGATTAGAGGTAAAGATAATAATACTGGAAGTGTTACATCATAGGGTAGATAACTAAGTATGTTTCAAGTAATTTAAATTCATGTTATTAGAACTTTCATTTTTAGACTGGTGTTGGAGAGATTGTAGTATTTGAAAAAAAGACACTGGAGTCCAGTGGAGTAGAGGGATAACCCTGTGCAAGAAAAGGAGGTAGAACAGTTCCTGCAGGCACAATGGAAGCCAATGGAGCTGAAACCAAAAACAAATCATTTCCTAATCCAACCTTAGACTGACTGGCTGTCTTTATGTTGGGATAAAGAGGAATATACACAGATTGCTTCAGGATCTCCATACCCCAAAGATGGGGTGCTGAATATTTCTGTGTGTGTGTGTGTGTGTGTGTGTGTGTGCCTGGGGGTGGCGGGGCAGAGAGAAAGAGAAGACCCATCAATCAGGTTGGAGACAATCTCCTGTATACCTTTAGTGACCTCTTTCTTGTGTTTCAATCATAGTATATTTTCCAGTTTGACATGATAACCACACTCTTTTGTCTTCAGAACCTTCAGTCTTCACACCTATCAGATCTGCTGTTTTTCCTGGAGCTCTTGTAGCTTCTCAGTCTTTCTCAACATAAATACTTATGAGAATTATCTGCAAAAGTTAAGAGCTGCCACTTCAAGTACTATTTTTTTAATTTAATGGGTTGGTGATATTCTTAAAAAAAACTTCTCTTCCTCTCTAGTGTCTTAGATATAATACACTGAACATAACTAAGTCTTTTTTGATGACTGAATCGTTATATGAGCACTCATTAAAGTACTATAGATTGTTGAGGGACATAGACCATCAGCCTTTGCACTAAATGTCTCCTGCCTATTGTACACTGATTTTCTTGTATGATTTTATAACTACTTTTTCTGTCAATATTAGGCTGTCAGTTCTCATGGGGTCATTTTTATGAGTCATAGTGACTAGCTACTTAAATGCTTTACGAGCTGAGAAAAAAATTAACTTTCTAAAAGTACATATTGAAAGAAAGTCAATAAAAATAATGAGAATCTGAAGATACCGTCTTAGAATAAAATAGCAGGATTTTAATGTATAAGTTTTGTGGCATGATGGATAAAATCATGATACAACTTAAAATCTGAGATAAAGCTTGAGGTTGTAAGCAGCCTAAGAAAATAAATAACTTGATATTAGTTCATCAATATATTGATCAAAGCAACCTGTTTAAATATAGCAGGAAAAAGTCCTGAGTTTTCATAAAGATGTGATTATTTCAATGTGATCCAGAGATGCTTTTTGTTCTTACTCCTTTCAGGATATTTTGATTTGATAAGGGGTGGCAGAATCTAGGGACCATTTGGGATTGGGGTAAGGGGGGCCAAGTCAATTCTATGTCCTCCTACGTAAGTGGTAATCAGAAGTCTAAATATGATTCACCCAGGAAGAATAGAGACCTTGAACATTACCAAGATTAGCACAATACTGAAGATAGATATGGTGGAAGAAAGAGAAATTTGGCAAGGTCCAGGGCAAGGACCCCAGCAGCAAGAATCCTAATTCATCAATTAATTAAATATTTAAAACAAAATGGTGCTGAGCACTCTTCTAGGTGCTGTAAATAGAGTGGGGAACAAGATATCCCTTCCTTCATGGAACCTACAGTTTGAATGAACAATACTCAAAGATAAGATAGGCAAAGACCATCTGAGTTGCAGGACAGCCCTATTGAACAGTAGAATGAAAAGGGTTTGGCGTCCCTGAAATCTAGGTTAGACATACAAGTGACAATTCAGATGGTGGGTTTAAGTCAGAGTTCTGATACCTAGAATAGAACATCTTATCTGTATATTAGTCCCCTAGGGCTGTCATAACAAATTACTACAAACTTGAAGGCTAAAAACAGCCTAAATATATTATCTCACAATTCTGGAGGCTGTAAGCCTGAAAGTAAAGGGTTGGTAGCACAATGGTCCTTTCAAAGGTTCTAAGGGAGAACCCATTCTTGCCTCTTCTAGCTTCTGGTGGTTCCAGGCATTTCTTGGTCTGTGCAGCATAACTCCAATCTCTTCCTCCATCTACAAATACTTTCCCTCATCTACCTAAGTCTTTCAGCTGGGTGTCCTTTTTAAAAACACTTTATGTTTTTAAAAGTTAATGAAACTTCCTCTGGGACCACAAAATTCTTTGTAAAATACCTGATTTCTCTCATTGCATTATTATTATTTGTATTTCTATTTTCTTCATTACTCTCAACTCCGGCAAGGTAACAATATTTGTTGTATCTTTTCATCCCATACACTAGTTAGTCCTTGACACATATAGATACTTAACTTATTATTGATAGGTCAATAAATCAGTGAGTTTTCCCACTTAAGCTCCTCAGTTAAGAGTGCTTTGATTACAAGCAAACAAAATTGATTTATGTAGTAGGAAAAGGAAAAAAGTATAACAAACTGGACTTGGGGAGCTCACAGAATTAAAGAAATAGCCTGAAGAACCAGGTTTAAAAAGAGAAAAGAGCCAGAGCAGCCCTGGGAATCCAGATAGTGCATGATTTCTTCTGGGAGCTCTGCTAGAGCTGTGCTGTCCAACACAGGAGCTACTATGAAAATGTACCTACTTGAACTTTAAAATTAAATAAAACTAAAAACTTAGTTATTCAGTTACACTAGCCATACTTCCAGTGCTCAGTAGCCTAACGTTGCTAGTGGCAATTACATTAGATAGCACATATGTATATTTCTATGACTAAAATAGCTATTGTATAACACCACGCTAGCATGAGTCAGCCTCTGACATGAATCAGCTCCAGGTTTCCATCATGTGTCATGCCACTGAAAATTAAGATTCTGGAGAGAGTTTCTTTGGCTAAGCCTGAGTTGTGCATTGACCATTTTACTAGGATTGTGCAAACCACATCAGTGAAGAGCAATACCCAGATGATACATAACATTGAAGACATAATATTAGAAGCAGCAGGAGTACATATGGGTGGACCAATACAAATGTGCACTACATATACCTATCTCTGTGCATTTATCTAATCACCATATTTTAATGTAAGAATGAAGATGACATTGCCAGATATTCTTCACTATCAGTCAGATAACTAGAACAGAAGGCAATTTCTTTAAAACATCCATTCCATTGACAGGCTCCAGGCTGGGGTACTCAGGGCTGTTTGATGCCATGCCAAGAATCCTGGCAGGCAGGCCAGGAAATAGAAAGAGTCCTGAAACCATTTGCCTAGTCTCTGTATGTCTGAATTATACTTTTTGTTAAGCCCAATCTGGTGATAAAGGTATTGAATATTCTACCAAGTTGAGGAAGGTTAGCATTGCTGGCTTCAAAGGGTCTCTCTATTTTGCAGCCTTCAGCTTTAGCAGGGAAGAGGGAGGGAAAGTCAGTACAAACCACCACCAATAGATTCATTTTTGCCACACAAACTGCCTTTGTCAGTATTTCTAACTTGATTTATGATTGCAGATCATATATCATAGTTTCTTGTGGTCTAGTGGTAACATGCATGCAGAAAAAAACATCTAAACCTTAAATTGGTTGCAGCATAAATTTCACAGTTAACCTGGGAAGAACTCAGCACAACTCTCTTTACCAAGGTTGAAACAAGAAAAAAGCAGTCATCCAAGATATGAAACAAAGTTAGGAATGGAGGCTGGGCTGGTAATCAAGATCCCTGGATTTTGGTTCCAGCTCTGAGCCTTAAATTCCCCTTGTGTAAAAGGAAAAGAGTTGAATAAGGTAATCTTCAGGGTCTTTTTGGCCCCTAAAATTATTGCATTCTGACTGTGCTAGTACATGATCATTCTGTTGGTTACCTCCCCCACTAAACCATTCTCTGTCAATCCTACTGCCTGTTGTTTCATAGCACTGGACCACTTTAGCTTGACACTTTTTGATGCACTACACTGCCTTTTTTTTTGCTGTATCTTTCCTTCCCCCTTTCCAATAAGAGAGCCTGTCCTTAGTACTTCCTGGCTTTTGGAACTTCTTTTTTCCAGGACTAAAATCAGAAGCAGTTGAGTCATGAGCTGCTCCTTTGTCTAGGCATAAGCTCGTTGATGGGGTTACTCTGGCTATCTCCAAAGTGAAGGGATAGAGAAAAAAAAGAGCTTTAGAAAGAAGAGAGAGAAGAGAGGAGACTGCATAAGAGAAAGAAGAGTGATTATTTGTCAACATCTGTTTCCTACATTTTTGAAGATAGGGGCATGACTTGTCGTAGCATACCCAAGGAAGCTGGAAATTTAGTAAGCAGCGTTCCCACACTTGGAAAATATCCCTATCCTTCCTATTCCTAAGCACAGAAACAAGACTGCTCAAGAAATTCAGGGATCTGTATGGGCTCAAAGTATGCCATGTGTATACTGATGACCATAATGGAACAATGAGTTCCTGATATAGCCCCATTCCTCAAGATGACCAGCCATCCCCTGGCGAGCAACTTAACCACACTGAACTCCTTCCACCCTTGAAGAGACAGTGACTCATTTGGGTGGAATAGACACATATTCCATATAGGAATTTGCCTTTGCTACCAGCAGTCTTATGCCTGCCCTACCTGCAAAGGACTTACCAAGTCCTTGAACTACAGACATAGAATCCCTTGTAACATTGTATCCGACTAAAGAATGCACTTCACAGCAGAGGAAGTAGCAGTGGATATATCACTGTGAGATCCACTGGTCCTATCACAGATCTCACCAGCCAGAAGCTACTAGCCTGAAAGAGCAGTGCAGTGGCCTGAGACACCTTTCCAAAGATCAATCTCTGTGGACATGGGATGCCATCCCACAGGATTCACTATATACCCCAAATAGTGGCCACCAAATGGTGCCACATCCCTAGCAGATAGAATACATGGGTTCAGGGACAACAAAGTGGCCCACTTGGGAAGTTTGTGCTTCCCTTCCCTACAAATCTGTTCACTGCTTGTTTTGAGCAAGTATTAATTTTTAAGATGTGGCTATTACACAGGCACTTCAGGATCTGCATTTTGCCAAAGCACCAGCAGGCAAGAAGAGTCACTACTCTGGCAGAGTTTACTGACCCTGATCACCAGGAGAAAATAGGACTGTTGTTATGTAAAGGGGGAAGGGAAGAAAATACTTGACATTCAATCCACTTAGGACTCTCTAGGTAATTACTTGTCTAATTTTGATGTTAAACAGGAAAGTACAGCCTGAGAAAGGCTTGGTGGCCAGAAGCTCAGACCTCTCATAAATGAGATTCTGGGTCATAAGAGTAGGCATTCCACTGAGACCAGAAGAGGTTCTAGTTGAGTTGAGGGAAGAATAAATGTATAATAGAAAAGGAGATGAGTCTGTAGCCGCAGAGTCAGTAGTTAGCTCACCAACCTTCCTACATTTCTATAGGAAAAGAGGTATAACAATATCCTGTTTCAGCTATTCCCAGGTATATAGGAAGTAGATCTGATCTGTACTGAACACTGTACAGCATCCACAGACCTTCCCTTCAGTAAATAAAGGCCTGTTTTACTTATTGCCAAGAAGTCTTCAGTCTGACAAGCCCATCGTTGTCAGTGCTCTGCTAAATGTTATATCCACTTCCTAAGGGTAGACTGATGTCTGGTCAACATGAGGGTGGCTCAAGAGAGTTCTGAAAACCTATTCTAGCTTCTGAGTGCCCAGTAGATTCAGCTGAATCTTTGTTGTGACTATATCCCAACCCAGCTTCTCTCTCTGCCCAATCCTGCTTCCTTCCATTCTGTGCGTGTAAATCCCAAGACCATTCTCAAGTAATATTTCTGCACACAAATCAGAATCTGTGTCCCAGATGTCCAACATCATCACCTTGTATATGAAGTCATTTCTCCCTCCTTACAAATGACTCAGTGCCTGAGCCATACCTCTTTGAGGCTCTTTATCTATTCAGTACTTACTGGAAAGCACTAAGTGCCAGGAATTGTGAGAAGTCTTGGTGACCCCAAAACTATATAAAATACAAATATGTTTATTCCCCTCATATATGTATAATCTCTGTTTTATTATATTAAGTACCTATGGTCTAATCTATTTGAAAGGCTTTCCATATTTTGGACTAGCATCAGTTTCAGTCAGTACATCAAGGATAGAAACCATATCATAGCTACATCATTTCCATTATCATAGGGAAAAACCTATCAAAAAGCAAAGGGAATTAGCAAGTGTTGCATGATACCAGTGTTTGCAAGAGGGTTTTAAGGATATCACTCAATCCACTAAGAAAAGTATGCTATACAATATTTATTTTTTCCTCTCATACATGGAGGAGCTAAGGCACAGAGTGTGATTTAACCTGTCCGAGCCCATCAACCACCCTCCAAAAAAATATATATGTGTGTGTCAGGTTTGGGATCCAGAACTGTCTGGGTCTACAATGTGTGATTTTTTGCAATCAACTCCTCTGCATATTACGCAACAGAGCACATAAGAGACCTTAGCAAATGTCTGATTATTTGGCAAATAACTGAAGCAATAGATGAAAGGGCAATTTTTTATAGGTAACCAAGATACAAGCTCTCTTGGCTTGTGCTTCCTATGTGAGTTCTACAAGCCTTTTCTATTGAGAAGTTCACATTTTCTAGTCATTTGCAGCTATTATGATGTGCTATTCATCAATATTACAGAGTGGAAATAATACCTACTCTGTGTTTGGCTCTATGAACCTTCAGCACCAGGGAACAGAACTAAAATTAGCATTAGAAAATCATTCCTGGGGACTTCCGGGAATATGGCGGCATGAGCAGGGCGGCAGAAATCTCCTCCCCAAACCAAATATATTTATGAAAATACAACAAATACAATTATTTCTAAAAGAGAGACCAGAAGATACAGGATGACACGAACCTGCAGCTACACCTGAGAGGACTCAGCACCCTGCGAGGCGGTCTTAAAGAGCCCAGTTGACATACGTGGCAACTACCAGTGACCACTTCTATCACCATGAAAAGACAGAGGAATATGGTCCAGACAAAGATAAACCAGACAACCCCACAGAGGGAGCCTGAAGGGATGGAAATGCACAGTCTTCCTGAAAAAGAATTCAGAATAAAACTCATAACCATACTGATGGATCTACAGAAAAATGTGCAAGAGCTGAGGGAGGAAGTGAGGGAAGTGAGGAAAGACAATGCAGAAATGAGACAAGCCATCAACGGGCTTAACAGTAGGCTGGATGAGATGCAAAAGACTGTTAATGGAATAGAAATCAGAGAACAGGAATACAGAGAAGCTGAGGCAGAGACAGATAAAAGGATCTCTAGGAATGAAAGAATATTAAGAGAACTGTGTGACCAATCCAAACGGAACAATATTCGCATTAGAGGAGTACCAGAGGAAGAAGAGAGAGAAAAAAGGATAGAGAGTGTCTTTGAAGAAATAATTCCTGAAAACTTCCCCATGCTGGGGAAAGAGAAAGTCTCGCAGTCAAAGAAAGCCAACAGATCTCCCAACACAGGGGACCCAAGGAAGACAATACCAAGACACATAATAATTAAAATGGCAAAGATGAAAGATAAAGACAGAGTATTAAAGGCAACTAGAGAGAGAAAAAAGATCACCTACTAAGGAAAACCCATCAGACTATCATCAGACTTCTCAATAAAAACCTTACAGGCCAGAAGAGAATGGCATGATATATTTAATGTAATGAAACACAAGGGACTTGAACCTAGAATATTGTACCCAGCACAATTATCATTTAAATATAATGGAGGGATTAAACAATTTTCAGACAGGTGAAAGCTGAGAGAGTTTGCCTCCCATAAACCACCTCTACAGGATATCTTAAAGGAACTGCTCTAGAGGGAAGCACTACTAAGGCTAAAAAGAGGGAACCAGAGAAAATAAAATCATAGTAAAGAAAGCATACCATCCAAATACTAACTAAAGGCAAAGAAAAAAACACCTAGTATATAAAGAATGGAGGAGGAAGAATAAGGAGAGAAATAGAGAAACATCAGACAGTGTTTACAATAACTTAACAAGAAAGTTAAGTTAGATTGTTAAATAGTAAAGAAGCAACCCTTGAACATTTGGTAACCATGAATCTAAAGCTAGGAATGGCAATAAGTACATAACTATCGATAATCACCCTAAATGTAAATAGACTTAATGCACCAATCAAAAGACACAGAGCTACTGAATGGATAAAAAAGCAAGACACAGCTATATGCTGCTTACAAGAGACTCACCTCAAACCCAAAGATATAAACAGACTAAAAGTGAAGGGACTGGAAAAGATATTTCATGCAAACAACAAGAAGAAAAAAGTAGGTGTTGCAGTACTTGTATCAGGCAAAACAGACTTCAAAATGAAGAAAGTAGCAAGAGATAAAGAAGGACATTACATAATGATAAAGGGGTCAGTCGAACAAGAGGATATAACCATTATAAATATATATGCACCCAACACAGGAGTGCCAGCATATGTGAAACACATACTAACAGAATTAAAGGAGGAAATAGAAAGCAATGCATTCATTTTAGGGGACTTCAACACACCACTCACTCCAAAGGATAGATCAACCAGACAGAAAATAAGTAAAGACACTGCGGCACTGAACAACACACTAGAACAGAAGGACCTAACAGATATCTACAGAACTCTACACCCAAAAGCAACAGGATACACATTCTTCTCAAGTGCACATGGAACATTTTCCAGAATAGGCCACATACTAGGCCACAAAAAGAACCTCAGTAAATTCAAAAATATTGAAATTCTACCAACCAACTTCTCAGATCACAAAGGTATAAACCTAGAGATAAATTTTAGACAGTAAAGAAAGGTCACACATACATGGAGACTTTACAACATTCTCCTAATTAATCAATGGTTTAATGACCAAATCAAAACAGATATCAAAGAATATATGGAGACTAATGACAACAACAACACAAAGCCACAACTTCTGTGGGATGCAGAAAAGGCAGTTCTAAGAGGAAAGTATATTGCAATCCAGGCCTATTTAAAGAAGAAAGAACATTCCCAAATGAATAGTCTAAAGACACAATTACTGAAATTGGAAAAAGGAGAACAAATGAGGCCCAGAGTCACCAGAAGGAGGGACATAATAAATATCAGAGAAGAAATAAATTAAATTGAGAAGAATAAAACAATAGAAAAAAATCAATGAAACCAAGAGCTGGTTCTTTGAAAAAATAAACAAAATAGATAAACCCCTAGCCAGACTCATTAAGAGAAAAAGAGAATCTACACACATAAACAGAATCAGAAATGAGAAAGGAAAAATAACAATGGACCACACAGAAATACAAACACTTATAAGAGAATATTATGAGAATCTATATGCTAACAAGCTGGAAAACCTAGAAGAAATAGACAACTTCTTAGAAAAATACAACCTTCAAAGACTGGCCAAACAAGAAACAGAAAAACTAAACAGACCAATCACAAGCAACGAAATTGAATCGGTAATCAAAAAACTACCAAAGAAAAAAACCCCTAGGCCAGATGGATTCACCTCTGAATTCTACCAGACATATAGAGAAGAAATAACACCGATTCTTCTTAAAGTTTTCCAAAAAATAGAAGAGGAGGTAATACTTCCAAACTCATTCTATGAAGCCAGCATCACTCTAATACCAAATTCAGGCAAAGACCTGACCAAAAAAGAAAATACGGACTAATATCCCTGATGAACATAGATGCAAAAATACTCAACAAAATATTAGCAAACCGAATTCAAAAATACATCAAGAGGATCATACACCATGATCAAGTGGGATTCATCCCAGGGATGCAAGGATGGTACAACATTCGAAAATCCATCAACATCATCCACCACATCAACAAAAAGAAGAACAAAAACCACATGATCATCTCCATAGATGCTGAAAAAGCATTTGACAAAATTCAGCATCCATTCATGATTAAGACTCTCAACAAAATGGGTATAGAGGGCAAGTACCTCAACATCATAAAGGCCATATATGACAAATCCACAGCTAACATCATACTTAACAGCAAGAAGTTGAAAGCTTATCATCTAAGATCGGGAATAAGACAAGGATGCCCACTCTCTCCACTGTTACTCAACATAGTATTGGAGGTCCTAGCCACGGCAATCAGACAAAACAAAGACATACAAGGCATCTAGATTGGTAAAGAAGAAGTCAAATTGTCACTATTTGCAGATGACATGATACTGTATATAAAAAACCCTAAAGACTCCACTCCAAAACTACTAGAACTAATATCTGAATTCAGCAAAGTTGCAGGATACAAAATTAACACACAGAAATCAGTTGCTTTCCTATACACTAATGATGAACTAAAAGAAAGAGAAATCAGAAAAATAATTCCATTCACAATTGCATCAAAAAGAATAAAATACCTAGGAATAAACCTAACGAAGGAAGTGAAAGACCTGTACTCTGAAAACTACAAGACACTCCTAAGAGAAATTAAAGAGGACACTAACAAATGGAAATTCATCCAATGCTCTTGGTTAGGTAGAATAAATATTGTCAAAATGGCTATACTACCTAAAGCAACCTACAGATTCAACGCAATCCCTATCAAACTACCAACAGCTTTCTTCAATGAACTGGAACAAATAATTCTAAAATTCATATGGAACCACAAAAGACCCCGAATAGCCAAAGCAATCCTGAGAAGGAGGAATAAAACAGGGGGAATTATGGTCCCTGACTTCAAGCTCTACTACAAAGCCACAGTAATCAAGACAATTTGGTACTGGCACAAAAACAGACCCACAGACCAGTGGAATAGAATAGAAAATCCAAACATTAACCCAAACATATACAGTCAATTAATATTTGATAAAGGAGCCTTGGATATACAATGGGGAGATGACAGTCTCTTCAGCAGCGGGTGTTGGAGAAACTGGACAGCTACATGTAACAGAATCAAACCGGAGTACTGTCTAACCCCATACACAAAAGTAAACTCAAAATGGATCAAAGACCTGAATGTAAGTCATGAAACCATAAAACTCTTAGAAAAAAACATAGGCAAAAATTTCTTAGACATAAACATGAGCGACTTCTTCATGAACATATCTCCCTGGGCAGGGGAAAAAAAAGCAAAAATGAACAAGTGGGACTATATCAATCTGAAAAGCTCTGTACAGCAAAGGACACCATCAGTAGAACAAAAAGACATCCTACAGTATGGGAGAATATATTCATAAATGATGTATCCAATAGGGGTTGACATCCAAAATATATAAAGAACTCACGCACCTCAACAAACAAAAAGTAAATAATCCAATTAAGAAATGGGCATAGGGCATGAATAGACACTTCTCCAAAGAAGAAATTCAGATGGCGAGCAGGCACATGAAAAGATGCTCCACATCGCTAATCATCAGAGAAATGCAAATTAAAACCACAATGAGATATCACCTCACACCAGTGAGGATGGCCAGCATCCAAAACACAAACAACCACAAATGTTGGCGAGGATGTGGAGAAAAGGGAACCCTCCTACACTGCTGGTGAGGATGCAAATTAGTTCCACCATTGTGGAAAGCAGTATGGAGGTTCCTCAAAAAACTCAAAATAGAAATATCATTTGACCCAGGAATCCCACTCCTAGGAATTTACCCTAAGAATGCAGCAGCCCAGTTTGAGAAAGACATATGCACCCCTATGTTTATCGCAGCAGTATTTACAATAGCCAAGAAATGGAAGCAACCTAAGTGTCCATCAGTGGATGAATTGATAAAGAAGATGTGGTATATATACAGAATGGAATATTATTCAGCCATAAGAAGAAAACAAATCCTACCATTTGCAACAACATGGATGGAGCTAGAGAGTATTATGCTCAGTGAAATAAGCCAAGCCGAAAAAGACAAGTATCAAATGATTTCACTCATATGTGGAGTATAAGAACAAAGAAAAAAAAAACTCAAGGAACAAAACAACAGCAGACTCACAGAACCCAAGAATGGACTAATAGTTACCAAAGAGAAAAGGACTGGGGAGGATGGGTGGGAAGAGAGGGACAGGGGGGATAAGGGGCATTACAATTAGCAGATGTAATGTTGGGGGGGCACGGGGAGGGCTGTCCAACTCAGAGAAGACAAGTAGTGATTCTATAGCATCTCACTATGCTGATGGACAGTGACTGTAATGGGGTTGTGGCGGGGGCCTGATGAAGGGGGTGGTTTAATAGCCATAATATTGCACATGTAACTGTAGATTAATGATACCAAAATAAATTATTAAAAAAAAAAGATTTAACAGATAACATCAACTTTTATGACCTCAGGTAAACCTAGGCAGAATCAAACTTTTCATTTTAATGCTGATAAAAAAAATAAAACAAAATAAAATAAAATGAATGAAACATATAAATACATCTTAGAAACATAATATCAAAGGAAAAAAGTCAAAGAAGAATATACATAGCATGGTATTTTTTATAAGGTTCAAAAACAAGCAAAACTAAATTTCAGGGATACATACAACTATGGATGAGTTATAAAGAAAAACACATTCTGATTAGCATGTCTGAGATAGTGGCAACCTCTCCAGAAAAAATTAGGGATTAGGAGGATAGAGAGGAACACACCGTGTGCTTCAATAGTATTGTGATTTATTTCTCAATCTGAGCTGTGAGTCCACAGGTTGGTTTTAATATCAGAATTTAAAATTATGTGTTACATATATTCTTTTATGTGTGAAACATCCTTTGCAATTAATGTTAATCACTACTTTTAAAACATTTTAGATAAATATATTGCAAACCCTTAATGTGGTTATTTCTAAGGGTGAAATTCTGGAAATTTCCACTTTCTATAGTACATGTTTTAAGCAGTTTTAATAATAAATATATAACATGTATGTATTTAGGAAAAAGAAAAAAGAAAATCACTCCTGCACTTAGTAGAACTGATAAAGATGTCTGCTTTCAGGGGACATCACAGCCAGAGGAAAGCTTTCTTATGTAAAGAAATAAATAGTGGTTCATTGCTGAGGGTAACTTATGGACAAAATTAAAAAGTCAAAGTGAAAAGGGCACACATCTACTAGGTCACAGAGAACCAGAGTAAGGTGCTTCCGAAAAGAAATCACTATTCTTTCCAATTCCCCACACACCACATCTCATATTACCCCACTTCAAGGTGAAGGTGTTTTACAGATTATTTAGCATACATTTATTGCCCAAGAGAACATGAGGTCCAAACTCCCTGGTCAAGTTTACAGATGACTGACTTGCAGCCCAGTCCTTAAATGGGTTTCATAGTCTCCTCCTTCATAGTCTTTATGAACCAGATGTGGCATAAAGAGAAAACAGGCATTATTTCTTACATCTCAGAATAAACTGTTTCTGGCCCACATCTGGAAATATAAAGTTGATTACAGAATACGATAGTTTTGCAGCAGAAAAGTTATACGGTAGAAAAGCTTTTGCTTTCTAACATTTTCACTATATTGCGTTTATTTTTATTATTTTGATTTTGTTTCATTCTATCCATAGTGGTAACTGTTTTTGTCAAATATTGAGATTGTTATCTAGCTCAACTTTCTCAAAGACCCATAAAGAGCCTTTTCTTCATTCTATATGGCCTGAAGATAAATCCACTTAAAAATTAGTTTCAACAAGCAATCCTAATCCTGAAAAATAGTCCTCTCTTCTTGTTACCATGAAAGATAGATTAGAGCAAATCTAAACAGGATGATAAAATGGTATGTTTCTGATTGCCTGCTCTGAGGAACGGCTCAAGGTACATTTTGGAAACGTGCCTTCGTTATAGAAACTGGCAGTCAGCCTTGCTGATGAAAGTCCTTTAGCCTCACTCTCTTTGACACATGCCTGAAATCATGACTTCCACATTCTGCTGTCTCAGTACTCTCTGTTTCTAATGCTCTCTAGTAGAAATTAGCACAATTAAAGTGTGTGGTAGTTGATTCTATCACTGTTTTGCCAGATACCTTTAAAACACATCCGAATAAAATATTTTAGTTAAATAAATAAGAAAAAACAATAGCAAATAATTTCTATTCTTTTATTTTCCCAATATGTAAGTGGAAAGAGAAAAGACAAACAAACCGTCTAGGTGGTCAGTTACTTGACATATGTTTCATCCTCAAAGCAAGTGTTAAACCCATTTTACAAATGAGGCACTAAAACATTAAGTCACTTGCTTGGCACATAACTAGTATGGTTATTACAACAGGTTTTTCACAGTCTTGGCTCCTTAAAACTTAAGAAAATAGAACTGTGAATGACATTTCTGGCAGATTGAATGTGGGTACTGAGGAGAAGGAGGACAAGAGAAGGATTCAGGGCAGCACTTCCCAAGGAGCCCTGTGCTGTCAGGTTGCTAGGGGGTATCATACACACTCAAGAAGGGGTGCCATCATGTGAGTTTGGATTTCATCAGGATTTTTTGGGCTTTAAATGCTAATGTTTCTGTGACTCTCCAAGAAAGTGATGGTATGTAGAGTTTCAAAACTTATACAACCTTGTACCACAGAGCATCTCAAAGGCTCATCGGTTTTACATAGTTATCATTTTGACACCTCCTATACTGAGTTGCTAAGAAATTGTGCATGTTAAAAAAATTAATATGTAAGCTTTGGGCAAAAGGTAAACATTATTTTCTTTTCAACAAAAAAAAATTGTTTTCCTATATTTTTATTAATTTTTAAATTTTGACTTTAAGCAACTATGCTGGTAATTAGAAAGTTTACAAATATTCCAGCTCTCCCTCTTTTTCTGGACACATGGAAAGACATACATCTCTGCTCACCTGAAACTAGGTATAACTGTATAATTTACTTTGACCAATGTCATGGAGACATTAGTACTTTTTGTCACGCAGGGCAGAAGCTTTCAAAATCTGTATGGGCTTTGTCATGTCCTCTTCCTGTCACGATGACCAGCCATGCTCCAGATCAGGGCTCCTGTACTGGCTTGGTGTCCAGACTGAGGAAAATACAGGGCAGAGCCCTGCAAGCCAGCTCTTCATGGAAAAATGTGAGATAAATAAATAAATAGATAGATATAGCTTGTTCTGAGTGACTAAAATTTAGTCTATCCTGTCTCATAGATAACTTATGTAGCATGGCATAGTATGCAAAATATCATGCAGGAAATAAGAAATCACACTATCAAGTTCTCATTTATTATTTTCCAGCTTGGTAAATTCTTGTGAAATTCATTCAAACTCTTCAGAGTCTCTATTTGGGAAAATAGTAAGTGCCTTCTTGGCAGAATTGTTCTGAGGGTCAAATGAGAATATCCAAGGGTGTGATCTGTAAGCTATAAAGCACATTACACAAAAAAGATTATATCCCTTAAGTTTAAGATATGATGAAGAATATCTATAAACAACCATCAATGGTGTATTCTATTTAAAATCTTGTTGTTTTCTATCAATTTTAATACTAGTAGCCACAGGACAGAGTTTATCTATGTTCTGTGTGTCTCAGAGCTTAATAAGAATCAATCATATTATTTAGTTACCTTCAACTATAACAAATATAAATGTCATTTATACATACTTGACCCTACCTAGCTACTGATTATTAAATTATAAAAGCACAACATTATCACAAAAACAACCTGTATGTTCCAAATATATCTTTTTCTTTATTCTAAGTTGAACTGATTTTCCCAATTCCCACTATACAGTGGCTGTAAGTCAATTTCCCTAGTAGCTGCATTTACTAAGAAACAAACTGCTGATTCAGGCTAGAGATGAGACCCAGTCAAAGAAGACTCTGACTGTCCAGGGTAGCCACAAGGCCACCTACTAAACAATTTCCTGAAGTGGAAGAAAGAATAGACACTAATGATGAAGATGAGCAGTTCTACTGAGAGTGCCTCACGGTTGTGGGAAGAACCGAAGATCCTGTTCCCTTCGGGACAGCCTCCTGCATGCCAGGCCTCCTGCCTCACTTGCCTGAACCACTGTGATGTACCCTCATGGGGCTTCCTATCTTCAAGAACTTCTCTTCCAAACACACCCACACTTGCTCCAGTTATCTTTATGTTCCCTTAAAATATGAATATAACCACATTACTTTCTTCCTCAAATGAACTTAATGGGCCAAAGCATTTAATTGCAGAGGGACTAGAATCTAACGATTCAGCCTAGCCCTTCAGACCTCACACAGTCTGGGTAAATATTTGTGAAGGTAATTCAGCTCCCATCTTGCTTTCTCCCTTACTTCTTCTAATGCACAGTTGATAATTTTTTTATTAAGGTATTATTGATATACACCCTTATGAAGGTTTCACATGAAAAAACAATGTGGTTACTACATTTACCCATATTATCAAGTCCCCACCCACACTCCAATGCGCACAGTTGATATTTTAAGCACACTAGAGTAATTCCTAGTCATCCCACTCCCTTGTTTCTCCTGCCTAACACCTTCTGTGCTTGCTCTCCTTCCTCTTGAATTGTCTAAACTGACACTCCCACATCCATCCCACCATTCCAAGTAGAGCTCTGCTTTCTTCAAATTCATGCTAAATCCTACATCATCTTTAAGTTCTACAAGTCTCAAAAATGACTAATGTTGCCCTTCTCACCAGCACTAGGGATGATGACTCAGATTCAAATTAAACTTAATTATACAAAATATTTATTGCATAAAGGAATTTGTGGACCGAAATTATTATTGCTGCAGATTTATCTTCACAACGTCCCTATAAAGTGGATATTACAATTTCTATTTTACATAAAAGTAAATTGAAACTTTAGGAAAGCTAAATTAACTTTTTCCAAAAACATATAGAAACCTCTTTTAAAAACAATTTCCACATTTTTGGTGATATTTATAAACAAGGATAAGTGAATAAATGCTCACATATGCAGTTGTCTTTAAATGAAAAATTCTATGATTTTAGTCCCCAAGAATTCCCAATGATATAAAACCCATTATGGCATTGAATGAGTAAATAAGGTATTTGTAACATAAGTTCACATGCTTTGTTTAAGCACCTTGATAACACCTTGAATCAGACAATTTACTCTCCACACCAGCATTTTATAATGACTGATAAGTGATAGATCAGAAAGACAGACCAAGTTAAGTTGATATCAGTAATGATGAATGAAATATTAGGCACTTCGGTTTAAAAAAAATAACTTTACAAGCACCAGATGATGGAAATCTGAGTTAACTCCATTTCATGTAAAGAATATGTAAAAGCATGGAATTTTAGTTAGTTGCATATTCCATGTCATGAAGCATTAAGACATAATCACCAATAAACATAAAATCGTGGGCTGTGACATACAGGCACAGCACCCAGGACAAAATAGTTTCCATATTCTCTGCTCTGGTTAGTGTGTACCTAGAACAGACATGAGTTCATCATTTTGAGTTCAACCTTGATAAAATGTGGTACATTCTAATGATGGCAAAGTTGATGATGAAGGGTATGAAAACCAAGCATTATGGAGAACTATCAGAGGAACTAAAGATTCTACCCTGGGGTGGGGTGGGGAAGATTTAGGGAATTCCCATTGCTGGAGGACAGAATAAGAACCAATAAATGAGGTCAAGGATGGCAGTTTCAACAATATGAATAAAGAAGCCCATTCAATTATGGCTTGCTGGACGCGGAATGGGCTGGGCTTTCCTTGGCTCCTCAGACATTGCCAGGTTTTCCTGGCTCTCTCCCACTGCTTGACATGATGCTACTCAAAGTGATGTCTGCCACAAGCTAAGAGCCTGCCCTACACTGAAAGTCTCATGCTGCTTCCTTCATGGAAAATGTCAGTTGAATTAAATGGTATGCTTAGTGACCTAGCACATTTACATTTTGGTGGGGAAAAAAGCCTTCTCATAGAGGGCCTATAACACATAGAAGCTGATCTGTGCACCACATTTTCATTTTGTTCTAAGGCTCTGTGTCCCTTCCCTTCCTTCTACCCACAACCTCAAGTATGAAATCTTCAGTTTTTTTGCCCTTCTATTATAAGCAAAGTTATTATGTACATCCAGGATATTATAGACAGTTTTAATTTTAAATATTCTATCCCCTATTCCACAAATTATAATGCCAAAGTGTCAGAAAAGGCACACTATTTTCTTGAAAATAAAGAATAAATGAGCTATCCTTTTGCCTTCTCATTAAAGAATGTTATTAGAAAAACATGGCTAAAATACTATATGCATTTCTCATTCTATCAGTGAAAAAGATATTGCCAGAGAAATAAATGTCTAAGCATGTTGATTAAGGTCATCAGCAACGGGACAGCGCCCACTGTTAGGGTACTGGAGCCCTTCTGGATCCCTGTGAAATCTTGATGCATAGGAAGCTCCCTACTCCATCCTTGAATTCAGCAGCCCAGTAAAAACACAAACTTTAATGCATACCTCTAATCAATGAGATTGAGGCTAACATGCACACAGCTGGACATCTTCTGTCTACCGAGGAGGCTGACCAAAACTGGTTGAATAAACTGTTTGCTGCACAGTCCTCTAATATTCCTCTGATCCCTTCTTAGAATTTGAATAAAGGCAGCAGAGTCCATTATCACAAACTGAGTAACAGTATATCAGTTTCAGAAGCACAATCCTACACTGGGTCCAAACTTATGAACACACCCAACCCCCAAAAAAATTTTTTAAGCATTTCTTCTAGGTCCGGGGAACATGCATCACTAAGGAAGAACACAGTATTGTAAGTCCCATAATCTTATGTACATTGTCTTTTAAAATTTCTTTGATAGAGGACCTAAAATTTGATATATTAATCTGATCAAACTTGCAAAGAGTATACAATCCTTAATAGCGTCAATTAGGCAAACTGCCTACTAATGAAACTTACTGTTTCATTAGTAGAAGAGTTGCTTCCAATACCATTGTGTACTCAGCTCCATCTCTGCAGTCTGACTCCCAAGTAGTAGCAACCATTGCAAAGCACTGGATGATCACAGGTGAGCAGAGGTGCTCTCTCTCTGCTTCATGTAGTGATTTACCGCTTTCTGCAGTGACTATACTGCTTCCACGGCTCCTTGATAAACAGTCTGACACACTGTGACTCAGCCCCCATCAGCTAAACCTCACCCCAATTGAGCTTCTGGCTCTCACAGGATGAATCTCACTCCCAGATTCTGGAAACAGTACCACTAGAAACAGTACCATTAGAAACTTCCTCCTATTGCTAATCTCTGTAACACTTCATTTGGGTTCTCCACTCTGTGATCACCTATGTAATCAATTAACTGTTTCAAATTCCTTTCTACTAAAATACATGGTGTGGTCTTAATATCCTGGTTGGAGCATGGCTGATACAGCAATATCAATTAAAAATAAAAATCAGCCTTAAAAAAAAGCATTGGCATAGAAGGAATTAACATTAGAATAACCACCTCCATTAAAACCTCTCTTGTAAGTTTTACCTGGGGAGAAATGAATAAAGCAGGCATTTACACTCTCCTTGTCTAAATTCAGTAATACTTTTGAAGCTACCATCAGATTTTAATTTTGAAATTAAAATCATGTAACTTTGTCTACATAAAGAAAGCATACTAACTGGTACATATGCTTTACTTTCGCTTTAAACTTTTAAAAAACTTCTGGTTTGAATGATCAGATTTGGAGAAATTGGCACTGCCATGAGAATTTGACACTCCTCTTCATTTACTGAAACATCAGAATTCTGAGCCCAAATTCTGAAAACACAAAGTCTAAAACACAGAGAATTCTCTCAGGAAACAAATGCCCACACGTGGAAGCTGAACTGACCAGCCAGACTTCTCTAGGCTTCAACTAGCTAGCATGTTGCAACCTTTTCCTTAACCAGAATTTCTATTCGTGAAATTTGCTCTATTTTGCCCACAGAAAATTTTTTAGAATTAAATGAGAATGTACATATAAAAACACTCTTTGAGTTAACAAAAATAGTAAAATAAAAAAAACTTTTTTTATAGTTTATTTTGGTATCATTAATCTACAATTACATGTGCAATATTATGGTGATTAAACTACCCCCTTCATCAGGTCCCCCCCCACCAATCCCATTACAGTTACTGTCCATCAGTGTAGTGAAATGCTATAGAATCACTACTTGTCTTCTCTGAGTTGTACAGCCCTCCCTGTGCCCCCCCAACATTACATCTGCTAATTGTAATGCCCCTTTTTCCCTCTTGTCCCTTCCTTGCCACCCATCTTCCCCAGTCCCTTTCCCTTTGGTAACTATTAGTCCGTTCTTGGGTTCTGTGAGTCTGCTGCTGTTTTGTTCCTTCAGTTTTTTTTCTTTGTTTTTATACTCCACATATGAGTGAAATCATTTGGTACTTGTCTTTTTCGGCTTGGCTTATTTCACTGAGCATAATACTTTCTAGCTCCATCCATGTTGTTGTAAATGGTAGGATTTGTTTTCTTCTTATGGCTGAATAATATTCCATTGTATATATGTACCACCTCTTCTTTATCCATTCATCCACTGATGGACACTTAGGTTGCTTCCATTTCTTGGCTATGTAAATACTGCTGCAATAAACATAGGGGTGCATATGTCTTTTTGAAACTGGGCTTCTGCATTCTTAGGGTAAACTCCTAGGAGTGGAATTCCTGGGTCAAATGGTATTTCTATTTTGAGTTTTTTGAGGAACCTCCATACTGCTTTCCACAATGGTTGAACTAATTTGCATTCCCACCAGCAGTGTAGGAGGGTTCCCTTTTCTCCATATCCTCGCCAACATTTGTTGTTGTTTGTGGAAAACAGACTTTTTCTTAACTTTAATCTCTTAGCTTTATCGATAAACAATAAAGAATAGCTGAAAGATGTGGATATTTCACAAAGAATAAACTTAGATTTCATTCCAACTTGACTTACCATGTTAAATCAGAACATTAATTGTAACATAAGGCTGCCAATGAGGAATATATTAAAGTCCAATTGGGGTCGTATGGAGTGCAAGTTCCTTAGCACAGTACAGGAGCATATAAAACTTAACTATGTTTCCTTGGAGAATAAAAGGTTTTATAAACCAAAAAAAAAAAAAACTGTAAACAGAAAAAGTATGGAAATCTGTATCAATTAATTACAAAGCTACAAATACTTACTGGTTATCTACTATGGTTCAGGTACTTGATAAGACAATCAGAAACAGAAACACAAAATCTACTTTCAAGGAATTCAATGTAATAGGGAAGACAAATGTATATAGAAGCGATTATATGGGAATATGAGAAGAACAGTAACAAAAAATAAGTACTAGATATTGACAGACAAAAGAATGAGTGATTAATTCTAGTTTGGGAATTCAAGGAAGACCTTCAGAGAAGATAATGCCAGGCCATGCTTTTAATGAACAGACTGGTGTTCTTGGGTAGATGAGTAGTGCAGTAGTAAGGGAGAATTCTAGAAAGAGAAAACAGGCATGCAAAGGCAATAAAAGTATGAAACTATATGAAATATTCAGGAAATTATAAAATCTGTATATTTGGAATAGAGTATATATAGAGACAAAATAGGAGAAATGAGCAAGATATGAGGCTGGAAAGGTTGCAGGGTTCAACAATATGGGTTGCCTAACATTCAAAGCTAGTAAACTTTTGCCTTTTACATTAGACAATCAGATGTCACAAGATGGTTTTAAATAGTGAAGCAACGTAATAAAATTTATATATTAAAAAGGTGAAATGACTAAGTAGAGAATGGCCTGTGATGAAGAGTGATAAAGGGCACAACTATTTATATATTTGATAAACTTAAAAAATATACACCCAAAGCTTTTACTCCTGTTAGGACACTTATGATCTCAAGCAACGGGGCAGACAATAAGGAACCGCAGTAAGTTAAAGAGTAGAATTTTGCATCCCCAGACTCACCTTGCAGGTCTAAATTCTAAGTAAGCCCTTTCCTCCCTTCTTCTTGTATCTTCCTTTAAACTTAGATCCATTTTCATTAACCTGAAGCAAAATCAAAGTCATAGGCTAGCTAACTGTCATTTCCAGATATATGAAACGGGATAAATCCAATCAGGCACACCCAGCATTTTGGCATAAATGGGTCAAAAACATGGAGAGATAGAATAGAAGTGATGTTAGAAAAAGCAATTAATAAAGGAAGCTGCTCCTTTCCTGATTAAGAATGTATCGAGGTCAATGTGAGTTCTTCATAGGCAAGGACATCTGCAACCCTAGTTACACCCATGGTGTCTGGCACGTTGCTGTATTTCAGTAAATGCTGAAAGGAAGAGAAGACTACCAAAAGGCAAGAATGAGAGAGTGGGAAGAAAGGTAGGAAAGAAAGACAGGAGAAAAGAAGAGAGGAAGAAAAGGAGGAAGGAAAAAGTTGGGAGGGAATATAAAAAGGAAGAACAGGAGGAAGGGAGGGAAGGAAAACAAAAGGAAAATCTCATTGAGGGTATTTACAATCATTCTAGCAAAACTGAATTAATTAACTAAATTCATAAATTCATAAATTTCTGACAAATTCAGAAAACTGAAATATCTAAAGAGGCTTCATTTTACATATAAAATCCTGATTAAAATCAGATTACTCTTCTCAAGTCTAAGGTTTCTGTGATGAACATAGATGTTGACAGTCTGGCCCTCAGGGAAATTCAGGAAGTCAGGAACTGCGCACTCAGCTGTGACACTGCTGACAAAGAGCTAAGGAGACCAGAACATCTGGTGAAGGGAAAAATCACTGGATTCATGAACGCTTTGATTTTATCAACAGTATTTTCTGATATCCAGAGAGCACATGTCAGAGAGATGGACAAGACCAGCTCCCAAGAGGCGGAAGACATCAGCTCTGAAACCTTCCGGCCACTTTCCCTGGGCTCGCCTTGGCTGCTTGTTAGCAATCCCTGAGGGATGTGTGCACTGAAGTTGAGAGAAGCATAATTTGTACAGTATATATGTTAAGGAAAATATCGAACTAAGCCACTTCCTCTTCACATCAGGTTGCTGTATCAGCAACAGAAACCTTCCTCAGCTGCCTGAAGTATGAAAGGGTGATTTTAATTTTGTTTGTATTTCTAGTGAGCTTGGGACTTTTGTAAAAAAGTTAAAGACATTTGAGTAAATGTCCCTAAATCTTACTGCCATTATAAAATTCAATACATTTGGAAATCTGAGCTGTACAACTTGTCAACTTGAGAGGAGCTAAATTTACAGCGTTCTAGTCAGTACAGTTCTTTATGAGTCTACAAGCTACTGCATCAATCTCATTAACCTGTAGACAGTTTAAAAGACATCTGCAAAAAACTCATTTACAATACTGAATGGGTTAGGTACTGAATGCCCTGATGTTGTATGTCTGTCCATTGTCTGAAACTTTAGATGAGGACAGTGTTGTACTCAGTCCTCTCTAAAAATGCATTCAAAGCAGGCAATTCTTTCTCTTTATGTTTCAATCTCATTTAATGTGGAAAGCAATTTACTACAGTTTAAGAGCACAAGCTTTGTAGTTGGAGAGCCTACATCTGGATCCCAAGCTGGCCACTCACTAAGCTGAACAAAGTTGGTCAAGTTACTAAGTGTATCTTTACCTTAGTTGTCTCAGCAGTAAAATGGAAATAGTAAATACCCCAATACCACCTACTTAACTTAAAGCATCATTGGCAACATTAAATAAACTTAACACATGAATATTTCTTATCACAGTGCCTGGTACACAGTAAGCACTCAAGAAGCATTGCGTATAAATAGTACTTATCAATATTATTAATCTTCATTACCATTTTTGCCAATCCTTAGATGCTAATGTCCTTACCTTCTCATATTGTTTCTGAATTTTCTTGACTCTCCCTCAGCTCCATCCTTACTTACCTTTTCCAAAAATTTTTATATTTCAATGCAGTTCACATACATATAATTCCTCCATCTCTCTCTCTCTCCCCCTACACATATACACAACTTTTCAAAAAACAATTTTTACCTTTAATTCATATGAAATTGACCTATTCTACTCTACTGTTCTACACTATTTAAAAAGAAATGCAGCCATAATACATTAAATTGGTATCATAACCTAGGAATAGATCACAGCCCATACGTAGGAAAATGATTTTCTAGATGACAGAGACTAATCAGATAAACTGCTGTATTATTAAAGGATGACACTAAATAATAAGTTAGCCCTAGAAGAGTACATTTGCTTATTATCAGGGGCCTAAAATGACTTAACCTAAAAAATGTGTGGGAATTGAGGGTAGGTATAGAGAAATTGCAATGAAATAGATTACCTTCCATTCCTTAAATCTATGTTAAATGTGTCCCATTCCTGAGTCTGGAAGTTCTCTATCAACAACTGTCTCTGCAGTATCTATTCATGATTCTGAAGTTAGCAATAAATAATGGATTCACACATGTCTCTCGCCAGTCCACCAATAATTTTTTAAAAACATCATTTGTGTGGTGCCTAGTCTCAGAAAAGACTGACCAGAAATCACCCACTTAAGAAAGAAATGCCAGTGCCAGAAGAGACTCTATTAATGGTCTTGTGACTGAAAGTGATGGCTTATTGATGAGGCTTTCTGAATATTATGCTAGAGCAATACAAAATAATACCACATCTACAGGATAATTAGACAACTGCTTAGTCAATTCCATTTAGAAAATAAGCTAATGTATTATTTGCTTCCAAGACAGACAAAACAGGATTTCCAATTTTGCCACCAATATATGTTTTTGTGCAATGAACCTCTTAGGCAGTCAGGAGAAGTCTATGGACCCCATTTCAAGATAATTTTTTTAAATACATAAGAACAAATGTGGTCTACTAACATTTAAACTAATGAAAGCTGTATTTTTTGTTATCCTTTTTTCTTTTTTGATATTAGGGTAGTGTGCTCCGACCTGAAGGTAAATCCTCATTTCTGAAGAACTCATTCCACTAATAGCATGACAAAACTAATCGTGTTATTTTGATAAATTTACTATAATGTCAATACAAAATGTTCTTTAAACATGTACACTTTATATTTTTCCTATCAGTAAAATTTAGAATATCTCAGAATAGTCTTCAGAATATTTGTTTAAATAAAATATTTAAGTCAACCCAAAAAGAAATGAAGAAAAAGCCAGCCACCTGCCCTGGCTCCAAAATGTGAAAGAGGATATGGGCTTGGGCTGAGCCATGACTAAGAAACAACTAGAACTACAACTGGAAGTACACCTGAATTCAGTTGAAATGAAAGCTATTAGAGTTATCACCTAAAACTGTGATCAAGATGGCTGCAGGAGATTTGAAGGCTTCTAAATTAGTCTTTTGGTTTTTTATGTTCAAATATGCCTTGTTCCCCCTTCAGGATATTTTTATTTTATCTTTATATTACATTGATCTTTCATTGCTAGAGTATGACACTATGCCTTGTATACTGAAGTCATCTTGTTTCTGAAATGTCAGTCAATCACAAATGTTGCTCAAATGGAGTTCTCTCTACAATTCATTAATATTTCCTATGTGATCAGTCTTGCTAAGTAACTGGAAACAGATGAGTGACAGTTCTAAGTGATGGAGACTGGAAGTGAGATAAACAGAAACACATATTAAAGCATTAAAAAGTAAAAATTTTAAGTATTCTCCAACTGAAGCTTCTAGGCACTGTATGTAGCAATCCAACCCATTCATTTCTATGATATCCCTATGGAAGTTTATGTAATCTGAAAGCACAGATCTGTTTCAGAATGAAAAAAATCAGCCCAACAATTCTACTTTCATATTTACAGTCAATTACATGAAATATTCAAGCAGCAAATTACCCCAGGATCTAAATCATCCATAAATAATTAAAATTGTCATCTTTTGGCACATGTACTAAAAGTACAGTTTTATTTGTGAAACAACAGGGAAGTTTAATATAGTAAGAACATATGTATATGGGGAATACACCCACAGTGTTATATAATAAAGCCTGTCATGCTTCTATGTCCCTAAATGTTGTTCCTGAAGTAGAGGATTAGAAACTGACATTTTATTTAGAGCTAGTTATTCACAGGTCAGAGGGGATGATGCTTTACTTAGCAAAAAGACATCTAAGAGAGTTTCAAATATTAGATGATATTATAGTAATAATTTTATGATACTGTTCAAAAAAATAAAAATTTATTTTGAATATTAGGCTAACTGATTAATGTCCACTATGAAAGCAATTCACTCAGTACCTAATATCTATCTGTCTTTTGGTGCTTTAGAGGAAAAAGGTGAGCAAAAATGCAGTCCTTAACATAACGAAGCCCCACTACATTTAGGGAGAGATGTATACCACTTTTTAATGAGCTTTGCATAAAACCATGATGTGTAACAGCTTGCAACTACATATGATAGGTGAAGGCAAAGAGAGGAGCCTGGAAGATGTAAAACTTGTGTGACTTTAGAAGAGAAAAGGGGAGAGGCACAAGAAATTATTTTTGTAAAGTTGTACTTTTTTCTAGAGTAACTAGCAACCTTCACACTGCTTGAATGTACCTGAGATTGTGTGAGATTCAACAAAAGATGAAAGCAGGACACTTTAATAATAAATAGAATAGAAAAAATGATCAATAAGGTTCACTCTCAATTTTGATAACCCAGGATCAAACCCATGGAATATTAATATAAACTCTTCTTGAAGATTCTCCTTTAACAAACTGGACATTAGTTGTGACTGCTGAGAATGCAAATGAGAAATGTCACCTTGCCCCAAAATGTCTAATTAGAATTTTGCAAACTTTCTTTAAATGAAGTTTATGGAAGACATACTTTCTTACAAGGCCTTTGAGTTTTTCCTCTTCTACTACCAAGATCTCATTCAGGTTTTTGTTTTGTTTTGTCCCTAGTACTTTACACTGATTCTTATTCTAAATTCTAAATTCTAAATTCTTAGAACCTAATTAACAGAAATATCATCTGTGTTTGGTCTCAGTGAATAAAACATATTAGTAAAATTTTATTCTTAACTGAAATGAACCCTCAAGTTATCAGGATTATCTACCCATAGATGTTACAAAACTGCTTAAAACTAAATATTGTAAGCTGTAAACATATATTCACCTTTTAGGATTCTTAATAAGGGATGTGTTCATAAAAATCAACACCGTAAAACTGCATATCTACAGTAAGACTAGAGTCTATTGAACCTAAGAATATAGGATGTCTCAAAGCTAAGCCTATGTTCTTAACAGCTTCATCTGCTCACTTTATTAAAGGTTACTGAGTGGTAATCCACAGGTCTTTTCTTACTCTGTCAGCAATGATCATCAGCAATATAATAGAAGTACGAGCTTCTGCTATTTACCAGGAATTATATCAGGCACAAATAAACAGTGCTGTGACAAAATGTTTACTAACTTTGGTTTATGAACATGAGAAAACTGTTTGTTGTGCCTTCCCACATGCTCAAGAAGTGTAAGGGTGTTTTAAAAATCTTACAACCAGAATGAGTACAGAAATAAAATGACCACAAAGCAACATGCAGCCAGTTCTGATCAATCAGCAGTATCCACAGAAGTCACGCTGGAGTAAGAAATGGCTGTAACACAATTTTTTCGCCTGAATTCTTATCTATAATGAAAACCTTATATGTTGTCCTCTTTAGGACCCTATCCAAAATACAGATCAGCACATTCTGTAATCTCTAGCCAGCATCTTTGGACAACATTCTAACAGGTGATTCTTGGTTGCAAGTGCTGTTTCAATACAGTCAGCATTTCCACAGTGTTAAACCTATACTGTCCTCAAGCAGACCAAGTACTGGATCTCTCCTAGACCACCACATGCCAGTCAGTTCAGTATAAACTGTGACTATATCACGGGAAGGAGTCTACTTCTTTGAACAGCAACTTGGACTTTTCAGAAGGAGGCAAGCCACATCACAGAATTCCTCTACTGGAACGCTGCAGCCAAGGATCCAGGATGCACTCATTAGGATACACAACACACCAAGAAATGATGTAAGAAATGTTAAGTAGTGAATATTAAAATTCAGATTGATTGGGGTCATCTTGTCCCACCATCAACATCACCCTTTCCATATGTACTTTCTGGCAGCAGAAGTCATTTTCTTGTACACTATAGGCTCATAACAGAAACATGATCTCAGACTGCCAACCTCCAGAACTGTGGAAAATAACTTTCTGTGGTTTACAAGACATTCAGTCAAAGGTATTTTCCATACAGTAAGCCCCAGCTAAGACTAAAACAGGTACCTACATGTGGGTGTGCTGCTGTAACAAATAACCTAAAAACATGGAAGTGGGAGGGAAAGAAGATGGTAGTGTGAGAAGTGAGGCAGAAACCTCCTCCAAAAACCACATGTAACATGAAAATACAGCAAATACAACTAATCCTGAAAGAACGACCCAAAGACTAGAGAACAGACTGCCTACATCTAGGGAAAAGAGAAGACCTCACATAAAAGGGTAAAGTAGGAAAGCTGTGATCCGGAGAGATCCAAGCCCTCCCATACCCCAGATCACAGGCAGGAAGAAGAGAAATGGAGCAGGGAAGTAGAAGCCCAGGACTGTTAAACACCCAGCCCTGGAGATCTGCTCTGGGAGTGCAAACCCACATTACACGGTGCTCTGGAGATTAGTGGAGCTCGGAAGCAAAAACAGGCAGAATACTTGGAGAGACTGAGTTTCTAGCCCCTTGTGGAGAACAGGTAAAACAACTGACCACTCCAGAACAAAAATAAGGTGGGCAATTTGGAAGACTTCCCAACAGTGAGAGGGGCACTAAAGGGGCAAGGCTTACACAAAACTTGCTACTCAGGAGAAAGGACAGGTGGACAAAGTAATCCCATAAAACTCAGCCCAGCAGGTTGGGAACTTTCAGGAGCTTCAGACACTCCAGCTCCTGGCTGGGAAAGGAGAGCCAAAAACCACTGTGATACACAGCCTGCTGCTCCCTCCTAACAACAGACACCAGTCCACTCACCTGCTGCCCCCAACATCACGCCAGGCTAGGTGGAGGGCAGCCACACCTACAACAGGTATAGGTTGTAGTGCCTCCCTGCGTGCTCAGCCCACTAGACCAGGGAATGAAGGCAGGCACTGCAGCTGGGAAGATGAAAAAGCTCTTTCTACCCAGCAGGCACCAGCGCTGCATACCTGCAACCCACACAATCACTCCAGATGCTGAAAACCTCCAGAGAGTAGAGTGTCTGAGCACTAGAAAGCACAGCCTACACAAAATTATTGTTCATAGTAATCATTAGAATTATGAAATGAAAAAGGAATTTAGTCCAAACAAAAATCCCACAAACACCAGAAAGAGGGCTAAGTGAAACTATAGTCACCATTCTTCTTCACAAAGATTTCAAAATAAAAATCACAAACATGCTCACAGAGCTACAGAAAATTATTCAATCTCAGGGAGGTCTTCAAGAAACAGATAGAAACTTTGAAAAATACAGTAAAAGGAAAGAAACTTACAATAGAGGCATTTAAAAGATTAGATGAGGTAGAGGAGACGGTAAATGAAATAGAAGTTAGGGAATAGAAAAACGAAGCTGAGGCACAGACAGAAAAAAGGTTCTCTAGGAATGAAAGAATATAATAAGAGAACAGTGTGACTAATCTAAACATAAAAATATTCACATTATAGGGGTATTGGAAGAATAAGAGAGAGAAAAGGGGATAGGGGATAGAAAGTCTCTCTGAGGAAATAATTGCTGAAAACTTCCCCAGTCTGGGGAAGGAAATAGTCTCTCAGGTCATGGAAGTGCAGAGATCTCCCAAGACAAAGGACTGTAGGAAGACAACACAAAGGCATATAATAATTAAAATGGCAAACATCAAGGACAAGGAGAGAGTATTAAAAGCAGCAGGGGAGAGAAAAAAGATCACATACAAAGGAAACCCCCTCAGGCTATCATAAGACTCCTGAGGAAAAACTTTACAGGCCAGAAGGGAGTAGCATGATACATTTAATGCAATGAACCTGAAGAACCTCCATCTAAGAATACTCTACCTGGCAAGATCATCATATAAATTTGAAGCAGGGATTAAATAATTTCCAGATAAACAAAAGTTGAGGGAATTTACCTCCAACAAACCATTTCTACAGTGCATCTTAAAGGGACTTCTCCTAAGGCTAAATAGCTGTCACCAGAGAAAATAAAACCACAGTATAGGAAGTAGAGCAATTAATTACTAAGCAAATGCAAAATAAATCAA
Organism: Phataginus tricuspis; assembly: GCA_029783875.1. NCBI lineage: Eukaryota > Metazoa > Chordata > Mammalia > Pholidota > Manidae > Phataginus > Phataginus tricuspis. Next base: position 58,944,735 of record JAQQAC010020896.1, read on the forward strand.
CTACTGACAAAGTCAGTCAAGGGATACACAAAGAATACAGAATATGACACCTAATATATAAAGAGTGGAGGAGGAAGAAAAAGAAGGGAGAAAAAAAAAACCTTTAGATTGTGTTTGAAATAGCATAATAAGCAAGTTGAGTTACTGTTAGATAGTAAAGAAGCTACCCTTGAACCTTTGGTGACCACAAATTTAAAGCCTGCAATGGCAATAAGTACATACCTATTGATAATCACGCTAAATGTAAATGGTCTGAATGGACCAATCAAAACATATAGAGTCACTGAATGTATAAAAAAGCAAGAACCAACAATATGCTGCCTACAAGAGAGTCACTTCACACCCAAAGACACACATAGACTAAAAGTGAAGGGATGGAAAAGATATTTCATACAAATACAAGGGAGAAAAAAAGCAGGAGTGGCATTACTTGTATCAGACCAAACAGACTTTAAAACAAAGAAAGGAACAAGAGACAAAGAAGGACATTACATAATGATAAAGGGGTCAGTCCAACAAGAGGATAAAACCATTATAAATATCTATACACTCAATAAAGGAACACCTAAATGTGTGAAACAAACAATAAGACAATTAAAGGGGAAAATAGAATGCAATGCAATCATTTTAGCAGACTTCTACACACCTCTCACTCCAAAGAACAGATAAACCAAACAGAAAATAAGTAAGGACACAGAAGCACTAAGCAACACATTAGAACAGATGTACCTAACAGATATCTACAGAACCCAAAAGCAGCAGTATATATATTCTTCTCAAGAACACAGGGAATAGTTTCCAGAATAGATCACATACTAGGCCACAAAAAGAGTCTCAGTAAATTCAGGAAGATTGAAATTGTGCCAACCAATTCTCAGACCACAAAATATGAAAGTAGAATATGCAAAGAAAATGAAAAAGCCCACAAACACATGGAGGCATAACAACATGCACCTAAATAATCAATGAATCAATGACAAATTAAAACAGAGATCAAGCAATATATGGGCACAAATGAAAACAACAACTCAACACACCAAAACCTATGGGATGCAGTAAAGGCAGATCTAACAGGGAAGTATACTGCAATACAGGCTTACCTCAAGAAAGAAGAACAATCCAAAACGAGCAGTCTAAACTCACAATTAATAAAAGTATAAAAAGAAGAACAAATGAGGTGGAAAATCAGTAGAAGGAGGGACATAATAAAAATCAGAGCAGAAATAAATAAAATTGAGAATAAAATAGAAAGCATCAATGAAACCAGGAGATGGTTCTTGGGAAAATAAAATAGATAAATCCCAGCCAGACTTATCAAGAAAAAAAGAGAGTGTACACACATAAACACAACCAGAAATGAGAATGGAAAAATCACTAGAGACACCACAGAAATACAAAGACTTATTAGAGAATACTATGAAAAATAATATGCTAACAAATTGGATAATCTAGAAGAAATGGACAATTTTCTAGAAGAATACAACCTTCCAAGGCTTATCCAGCAAGAAACAGAAAACTGAACAAATTACCAGAAAGGAAATCAAATTGGTAATCAAAAAATTACCTAAGAACAAAAAATCTGAACCAGATGGTATCACCACTGAATTTTATCAAACATTTAGAGAAGACCTAATACCCAACCCCCTTAAAGTTTTCAAAAAGTAGAAAAGGAGGGACTACTTCCAAACTCATTCTATGAGGCCAGCATCACTCTAATACGAAGACCAATATCCCTGATGAACATAGCTGCAAGAACTCAATAAAATATTAGCAAACCGAATTCAAAAATACATCAAAAAGATCATCCATCATGATCAAGTGGGATTCATCCCAGGGATGCAAGGATAGTAGAATATTAGAAAATCCATTAACATCATACACCACATCAACAAAAAGGACAAAAATCACATGATCATCTCAATAGATGCTGAAAAAGCATTTGACAAAAATTCAACATCCATTCATGATAAAAAAAACTCTCAACAAAATGGGTACAGAGAGCAAGTACCTCAACATAATAAAGGCCATATATGACAAACCCACAGCCAACATCATACTGAACAATGAAAAGCTGAAAGCTTTTCCTCTAAGATCTGGAACAAGACAAGGATGCCCACTCTCCCCACTTTTATTCAACATAGTAGTGGGGGTCCTAGCCACAGCAAGCAGACAACATAAAGAAATGAAAGGCATTCAGACTGGTAGGAAGAAGTTAAACTATCACTGTTTGAAGATGACATGATAATGTATATAAAATACCCTAAAGAATCCACTCAAGAACTCCTAGAATTAATAACTGAATTCAGCAAAGTTGCAGAATACAAATTTAATATGCAGAAATCCATTGCATTCCTATATACTAACGATGAACTAGCAGAAAGAGAAATCAGGAAAACAATTCCATTCACAATTGCATCAAAAAGAATAAAATACCTAGGAATAAAACAAAGCAAGGAAGTGAAAGACCTATATTCTGAAAACTAAAAGACACTCATGAGAAAAATTAAAGGAGACACTAATAAGTGGAAATACATCCCATGCTCATGGATAGGAAGAATTAATATTGTCAAAATGGCCATTCTGCCTAAAGCAATCCACAAATTCAATGCAATCCCTATCAAAATACCAACAGCATACTTCAATAAACCAGAACAAATAGTTCTAAATGTCATATGGAACCACAAGAGAACCCGAATACCAAAGCAATCCTGAGGTGGAAGAGTATGGTGGGGATTATGCTCCCCGAATTCAAGCTCTACTACAAAGCCACAGTAATCACGACAATTTCATACTGGCACAAGAATAGACCCATAGATCAATGGAAAAGACTAGAGAGGCCAGATATAAACCCACGCATATATGGTCAATTAATTTATGATAATGGAGCCATAGATATACAATGGGGAAATTACAGCCTCTTCAACAGCTGGTGTTGGCAAAACTGGACAGCTACATATAAGAGAATGAAACTGAATTATTGTCTAACTCCAAACACAAAAGTAAGCCCAGAATTGTTCAAAGACGTGAATGTAAGTCATGAAACCATAGAACTCTTAGAAAAAAACATAAGTAAAAATCTCTTGAATGTAAACATGAGCAACTTTTTCCTGAAGACATCTCCTCAGGCAAGGAAAAAAAAAATAAAAAATGAACAAGTGGGACTCCATCAAACTAAAAAGCTTCTGTACAGCAAAAGACACCATTAGCAGAACAAAAAGGCATCCCACATCTGGGAGAATATATTTGTAAATGACTCATCTGATAAGGGGTTAACATCCAAATATAAAGAACTCATATGCGTCAACAGCCAAAAAGCAAATAACCCGATTAAAAAATTGGCAGAGGACCTGAACAGACACTTCTCCAAAGAAGAAATACATATGGTCAACAGACATGAAAATTTGCTCCACATCACTAATCATCACGGAAATGCAAATTAAAACCACAGTGAGATGTCACCTCACACCGATTAGCATGGCCAACATCCAAAAGACAAGAAACAACAAAGGATGTGGAGAAATAGGAACCCTCCTACCCTGTTGGTGTGACTGCAAATTAGTGCAACTGCTGTGGAAAGCAGTATTGAGGTTCCTCAGAAAACTAAAAAAAAGAAATACCATTTTACCCAGTATTACCATTCCTAGGAATTTACCTGAAGGAAACAAAATACCTGATTTAAAAAATACGTATGCACCCCTATGTTTATCACTGCAGTATTTGCAGTAGCCTGGGTATGGAAGCACCTAAGTGTCCATTAGTAGATAGATGTATAGAGAAGATTTGGTACATATACACAATGGAATATTCAGCCATAAAAAAGGAAATCCTGCCATTTTCAACAACATAGATGGATCTAGAGAATATTATGCTCAGTGAAATGAGCCAGGCAGAGAAATACAAATTCCATATGATTTCACTTATTTTTGGAATATAAAAACAAAGCAGAACAGAAGGAACAAAACTGCAGTAGAGACCCATGGATACTGAGAAGTGACTAGTGGTTACCAAAGGGGAGGGACTGGAGTTCTTGTGGCAGGGGGTGGGCAGAGGGTAGAAAGTGGCCGGGGTATAAGGGCACAATAATTCACAGTCACAACATAAGTTGATTTTGGGGACTGCTGAACCATTGTGATGTATATTTGAAACTAATATAGATTGTATATTAAGGATACTTTAAGTAAATAAAAAATACTTTATTGCTAAACAATGCTACTGAGCTTTCAGTGAGTCTTAATCACTGACTGTGCATCACCATTACAAATATAATACTAAATTTGAAATATTGCAGGGATTACCAAAATGACACAGAGACTCAAAATGAGCAAATGCCGTTGAAGAAATGGCAGTGGTAGATTTGCTTGATGCAGGTTGCCACAAATCTCCAATTTATAAAAAGTGCAGTGGCTGTGAGGCACAGTAAAGTGAAGGTACGCCTGTGTTGACTGAAATGTGGTGTCTGCATGTAGACCAGGAGAGTTGTTTAAGAGATGTGTTTTTACTTAAAGTGTTTGGCAAAAATATTATTTTCTGCAGGCATATAGGGAGATACTAAAATTATTAGGAATTTGCTACTTTCTCTGAGCATGTCTATGTGTTTTAAGCAATTGACTTCTAGGAAAATCAAAGTTGTAGAATATTATTTCAACTTAATTTGAATAGGTTTCAAGAAATTGTTATCTGTTACTTCAGTGAAATGCAGACTAGACATTGTATAGAAATTCACCATTTATAAATTTATAGTTATTGGTTCTCCCTATATTGTCCCTTCAATTCTCACAAAAAATGTATTCACAAAGGGAAAAAAATGTTCAGAAATGTTGAGAATAACCTGGAGTTAAATATCTAGTAGTTGGCCAACTGGGACTAACTACAAATCATATACTTTTCCCAAAACTGTACATTTAAAAAGAATATGTACACGCTTGAGTGACAGCTAGTTAGTGTGAACTATTTCTCTAACTACGGAGTTCATATAATTGATTCTGGGCAATTTGAAATTTTGCCTCAGTCTATCATCTCAGGGGGACCATCATTAAAATTATTCCTTAATGTAATGGTATAAATGCATTCACCAATATTTTAGGCTTATCTCTGAGGAAGGACTTGACTGAACCTTTTGATGTTTTATAATTAGAGAGCCTTTTTGATCTTCCTGGGTTATACCAATTTCCCACAATATTCCCCTATCAGTAATAATTCTGTCATATTAAAATTATTTGGCTTTATGCTTGATGGTCATCAAAGAGTATTTGTTTCAGCCAAATTAATTGCCTGTGGTACAAATGCAGACAAGGGATTCGTTTCTGTGAGATGTTTAAAAGCTTGTTCACTCTCTAAACTTCAAGTATCTATTGGGTTAAATTTGTTTAAGCCTTTATATCCAAACTTGGGGAAAAACAAATGTCATATCACTATTGAAAATTTATCTTTAATATGTACCTGAGTTTGGAGATACCAAAATAAGAAATCTAGACAACCAAAAAGAATAGAAATGTCCTTGATGGAAAAATAAGCTATTGATATTTGAATTGTACAAAAAATGAAATACCTTTGTGTGTGAACATGAAGAACATTTACTAAGCAGTCAGTGTTCTGAAACCCTATGAGAGCAGCAATCAGATGCAGTCTTTTGTGGAAAAGAATGGACAGGCTGGTGGGATGAAATAAATTTCAAGCCAGAACCTTGTGCCTTCATTCGCTTATTTGTTTTAACTGTTTACAGGATTATTCTGGGTACACTGGGAGAGTAAGTGTGAAAAATGCTTTGAAAAGTCTAAGCTGAATCATAGACATGAAGTACCTCTATTACCACACATTAATAAAATTAATACTTTTCCTCATGTACGTCTATTTTACTAGTAAAATTATTAAAATTAAAAAATAATAATAATTTATAAGGGAGTGTAGCATTGTGCCACCTCAGGTCTAGACATTGAGAAAAGAGACTCCCTAGTTGCACCTTCTTATGTTGTTTTTGGCCATCACAGCAACTCTTCAGCTCTTCGCTACAGGTAAGAGTAACACATAATTTTCAGCTCTCCTTCTAATTCAAGTGATAACACTGAGACAAAGCACATTAAAGCAGATAAAAAAAGAAAAGAAAAGAAAAAGAATTCGCATTACAGGGCCAAATCTCAATAGTATTGACTGGCTGTGGGATGGCTGAAATCCAGATTTAGACAAGGTCAGGATTTACTGGGCATTTAACTCTGATTCTCCCTACATATTAGTTTCTTCATATTGGCTCCACACTCATGTCCTAATCCTAATAACTTCTCAAAGGCTCTACCTCTTAATTCCATCCAGTTGTGTGTAGGGTTTCAACACAATGAATCTTGGAGGACAGAAACATGCAATCTATAACATTCTGTCCCATGCCCCCCAAATTCACGTCCTTGTTACATGGAAAACACATCCACTCCATCCCAATGGTTATAGTAGGTAGATAGCCAGACATAATCAGGAAAGGGGGAGAGGGATTGGGCTGGTGTTTACATTTACCTAGATGCTTGCTTATATACTATGAATTTCACATAAGCTATTCTCCAGAGATGTGGAGCCAGAATATAGATAATGGACTAGCCAAACCAGCTAGTTCCAAGATGGGGGAGAGTTGACCATTATTTCACCTCCAAATACATTATACATCAATTTACATAGAAAAGATCACACCTCTTCAAGACAGACAGTTCTGATGGGGACCAGAGTCGAATATCCCTCTGCCCCATGTGAGGATGTAACAAGCCTGAACTCCAGGAAGACTCCACCTGTTACTTTGGAAACCTAACCTCCCTTAGTGAATATTCATCTCCCTCCATAGAAAAAAGGCTTCCTATTGTTCTCTGGGCTACCCTGTCTGGGTCTGCCTGCACCCCAGTCCTGGGGTGTGCACTCATTTCTTTCAACTAAATCTCCAAATAAACTCTTAATCATTGAGGGCTTTTCTGCATCCATTCTTGAATTCTTTTCTCAGAAGGAGAACCCCAAAAGTCTTAAATCTCAGGTAACTCCAAAAGTCTTAAATCATTCCCGCATCAGCTCTAAAGTCTAATATCCAAAGTCTTATCAAACATCATCTAATCAGATATGGGTGAGATTCAATGTATGATTTTACCCTGAGGCAAATTCCTCTTTAACTGTGAATCTATGAAATCAAACTTGTTACTTGCTTCCAAAATACAATGGTGGGAAAGGCATAAGGCAGACATTCTCATTCCAAAATGGAGAAGGAGGAACTAAGAAAGAGGTAATGGATACCAAATAAGTCCAAAACCTAACAGGGCAGCCAGCATTGAACTGTAAGGCTCAAGAATAATTATCTTTGGCTTTCTACTGTGGTGATGATGTCACCCCCTTGGCTCACTGGGATAGCTCTACATGGCTTTCTGCAGTGGCTCCACACCCATAGTAGCTTTCTGCCTCGGTTCTGTGCCCATGGCTCTCCTATGGTAGGGTTCCAAGTATGTGGCTCTGGTGGGAGGTTCCATCCTTTGAAATCTCGGTGGAGGTAGACAAATCCTGCCCCATGGCTCTGCTGAGTACAACCCATGCTAAGCTCTCTGCAGAGGCACAGCCTCTGAAACTGTGGCAGGTACCTCCTGGCCTGCCTGACCGGAGAAGTGGCCCCCTCTTTTAAACCACTCTGCCTTCCAGGTCCTTGCACACTGGGCCTGTGATGGGAGTGGGAGCCTTGATGATATCTGGTTCTCTTCTGGGGTCATGCTTCAGCTGTCTTGAACAATAGCTCCTGGCTTCTGCTTATATGACTGATTCATACTTATCAAAGGGTTCCCTGGCCACACCCTTAGTAGTCTCAATTTTTGCAGTATAGATAGGCTGAGATTTTTCCAAACATTTAAATTCTGCTTCATATTTGCTAACAATTTGATCTTATGTCTTTTTGAATCAGGGATCTTGTTTTCTTTGGGTAAATTCCTAAGAGTGGAATTCCTGGGTCAAATGGTATTTCTATTTTTAGTTTTTTGAGGAATCTCCATATTGCTTTCCATGCTGGTTGAACTAATTTGCATTCCCACCATCAGTGTAGAAGGGTTCCCTTTAATCCATGTTGTCAACAGCATTTGTTGTTCCTTGATTCCGGATGTGGGCCATCCTAATGTGTGAGGTGATATCTCATTGTGGTTTTAATTTGCATTTCCCTGATAATTAGCGATGTGGAGCATCTTTTCATGTGCCTGTTGGCCATCTGAATTTCTTCTTTGGAAGATCCTCTGCCAATTTTTTAATTTTCCAATAATTGGGCTACTTCTTTTTTGGATGTTGAGGCATGTGAGCTCTTTACATATTTTGGATGTTAATCTTTATTGTATATGTCATTTATGAATATATTCTCCCACACTGTAGGATTCCTTTTTATTCTGCTGTTGGTGTCCTTTACTGAAAAGGTTTTTAGTTTGATGTTGTCTCATTTGTTATGTCATTTCCCTTGCCTGAGGAGATGTGTTCAGGAAAAAGTTGCTCATGTTTATATTCAAGAGATTTTTGCCTATGTTTTCTTCTAAGAGTTTTATGGTTTCATAACTTACATTCAGGTCTTTGATAAATTCCGAGTTTACTTTTGTGTATGGAGTTAGACAATAATTTCAGTTTCATTCTTTTACATGTAGCTGTCCAGTTTTGCCAACACCACTTTTTGAGAAGACTGTCATTTCCCCATTGTATATCCATGGTTCCTTTATCATACATTAATTGACCATGTATGCATGGGTTTATATCTGGGCTATTCTGTTTCACTGATCTATGGGTCTGTTCTTGTGGCAGTAGCAAAATGTCTTGATTACTGTGTCTTTGTAGTACAGCTTAAAAGCCAGGGAGCGTAATCCCCCCAGCTTTGTTGTTCTTTCTCAGGACTTCTTTGGCTATTTGGGGTCTTTGGTGGCTCCATATGAATTTTAGGACTATTTGTTCTAGTTCATTGAAGAATGCTCTTAATATTTTCATGGGGGTTGTACTGTGTCTGTAAATTGCTCTGGGCAAGATGGCCATTTTGACAATATTAATTCTTTCTATCCATGAGAATGGGATAGATTTCAAGATTTCCATTTATTAGCATCTTCTTTAATTTCTCTCATGAGTAACATAGTTTTCAGAGTGTCTTTCACCTCCTTGGTGAGGTTTGTTCCTAGGTATTTTATTATTTTTGGTGCACTTGTAAATAGAGTTATTTCTGATTTCTCTTTCTGCTAGTTCGGTGTTATATAGGGATGCAACCCTTTTCTGTTAATTAATTTTGTATCCTGTAACTTTGCTGAGCGCATTATTAGTTCTAAGAATTCTTTGGTGGATTCTTTAGGGTTTTCTATGTATAATATGTCAAATTCAAATAGTGACAGTTTAATTCCTCCTTACCAATTTGGATGCCTTTTATCACTTTGTGTTGTCTGATTGCTGTGGCTAATACCTCCAGTAGTATACTGAATAAAAGTTGTGAGAGTAGGCATCCTTCTCTTGTTTCCAATCTCAGAGAAGCTTTCAGCTTTTTGCTATTAAGTACGATGTTGGCTATGGGTTTGTCGTATATATGGCCTTCATTATATTGAGGTACTTACCCTCTATACCCATTTTGTTGAGGGTTTTATCATGAATGGATATTGAAATTTCTTAAGTACATTTTAAGCATTGAGACAATCATGTAGTTTTGTCCTTTTTTTCTTAATGTGGCGTGTGATAGATTGATTAATGAATATTGTACCATCCTTGCATCCCTGGAATAAATCCCACTTGATCATGATGGATGATCTTTTTGATGTATTTTTGAATTTGGTTTGCTAATATTTTATTGAGGATTTTTGCACCTTATGTTCACCAGGTATATTAGTCTGTAATTTTCTTTTTTTGTGGTGTCTTTGTCTGGTTTTGGTAGTAGATTGATGTTGGCCCCCTAGAATGAATTTGAAGTATTCCCTCCTCTTCTACATTTTGGAAAACTTTAAGAAGGATGCGTATTAGCTCTTTAAATGTTTCGTAGCACTTGGCTGTGAAGCCTTCTGAATGCGGAACTTTGCTTTTGGGGAGTTCTTTTTGGTTACCAATTCGATTTCATTACTGGCAACAGGTCTGTTCAGATTTTCTGTTTCTTCCTGGTCAGTCTTGGTAGGTTTTATTTCCTAGGAAGTTGTCCATTTCTTCTACTTTGTCCAATTTATTGGCATATAATTTTTCATAGTATTCTCTAATAATTCTTTGTATTTCTGCAGTATCCACTGTAATTATTCCTTCTTTGTTTCTGATTCTGTTTATGTGTGTACATTCTCTCTTTTCTTGGTAAGTCTGGCTAGGGATTTATCTGCTTATTTTCTTGAAGAACCAGCTCCTGTTTTCACTCACTGTTTTCTAATGTTTTATTCTTCTCTATTTTATTTACTTCTGTTCTTCATTATGACCCTCCTTCTACTAACTTTGGGCTTCATTTGTTATTTTTCTGTTTTCTTTAACTGTAATTTTAGACTGTTTATTTGGATTGGTTCTTGTTTCTTCAGGTAAGCCTATACTGCTATGTACTTTCCTCTTAAATCTGCTTTTGCAGCATCCCACAGATTTTGGGATGTTGTGTTTTTGTTTTCCTTTGTCTCCACATATTGTGTGATATTTGTTTTAATTTGGTCATTGATCCACTGGTTATTTAGAAGCATGTTGTTTAGCTTCCATGTGTTTGTAGGCTTTTTTGTTTTCTTTGTGTAATTTATTTCTAGTTTCATACCATTGTGATCTGAGAAGCTGCTTGATACAATTTTAATCTTTTTGAATTTACTGAGGTCTTCTTATGTGATCTATTCTGGAGAACATTCCATGTACACTTGAGAAAAATGTGTATCCTGCTGCTTTTGGATAGAGTGTTCTGTAGCTATCCGTTAAGGCCATTTGATCTAATATATTGTTCAGTGCCTCTGTTTCCTTATTTATTTTCTGTCTAGTTGATCTATTGATGTGAGTATTGTGTTACAGTCTCCTAAAATGAATGTGTTGCAAACTCTTTCCTCCTTTGTTTTATATATTTAGGTGCTCCTATGTTGGTTGCATAAATATTTATAATGGTTATATCCTCTTGATACACTGATCCCTTTATCATTATGTAATGTCCTTGTTTTGTTACTTTCTTTGTTTTGAAATCTATGTTGCCTAAGAACTGCTAATCCTGCTTTTTTCTATTATTTGCATGGAATTTCTATCTCTTCACTTTTAGTCTGTGTATGTCTCTTGGTCTGAGATGAGTCTTTTGCAGGCAGCATATAGATGGGTCTGTTTCCTTATCCATTCTGCACCCTATGTCTTTTGATCGGCACATTCAATCCATTTACATTTAAGGTAATTATTGATAGATATGTATTTATTGCCATTTTATTAATTGTTTTCTGGCTGTTTTTTATAGCTCCTCTCTGTTCCTTTCTTCCTCTCTTATAGTCTTGTCTTGTTATTGATGGTTTTCTTTAGTGTTGTAACAGGATTTATTTATTTATTTATATTTATGTGTGCATATTTATTGTAGGCTTCCATTCTGTGGTTACCATAGGTTCGATAGCTTCCTTATTATTTAATAGTCTATTTTAAATTGTTATTTCAAACACAATCTAAAGGTACTTTTCCTCTTCGTTTTTTATATTACATGTCATAATCTGAAATTTTTGTGTATCCCTTGACTGATTTTGTGTATAGCTCATTTTGCTTTTGTTTTAATTTCGTACTTGTTTGGTAATTAGCTGGTCTACTACCTTTACTGTGGGTTTATTTTCACTGGTGAAAGCTATTTATCCTTAGGGTCATTTCCATCTACAATAGTTCCTTTAACTTATCTTGTAAGACTGTCATATTGGTGGTGAATTCCTTCAACTTTTGTTTATCTGTAAGTTGTTTAATACCTACTTCAAATTTAAATGATAATCTTTCCAGGTAGAGGATTCTTGGTTGGCGGTCCTTTTGTTTCAGTACATTCAATAGATCATGCCACTCTCTTCCGGCCTGCAGAGTTTCTTTTGAGAAGTCTGCTGATAGCCTCATCGGACTTCCTTTACAAGTAATCTTTTCTCTCTCTCTGGCTGCTTTCAACTCTCTCCTTATCCCTGATCTTGGCCATTTTAATGATTATATGTCTTGGTGTTGTCTTCCCTGGGGTTCCTTTTGTTTGGGGCTCTTGGCACTTCCGTGATGTCAGCATCTATTCCCTTTCCCAGATTGGAGAAGTTTTCAGAAATTATTTCTTTAAAGAGACTTTCTATCCCTTTGTCTCTCTCTTCTCTTTCTGATACCCCTATTATGCGAATATTGTTTTTTTGGATGGGTCACATAGCTCTTTTACCATTCTTTCATTCCTAGAGATCTCTTTCTCTGTTTCTCAGATTCTTTGTTCTTCTGGTCTCCAATTTCCATCTCCTTTACCTGCACTCACCTACTCTTAAGTCCCTCCTTTGTATGTTTCATTTCAGCTGTATTCTTCAGCTCTGAGTGGCTCTTTTTCAGGTCTCTTTGTTGAAGTTCTGGGATTTTGAATATTTTTCTGTAAATCCATGAGCCTGTTAATGCTTTTATTTTGAAATCTTTATTAACACGTTGGTGATCTCGTTTCCTTTAGCCTTCTTTCTGGGGTTCTAGCCTGTGGTTTTGTTTGGATCATATTCCTCTGCCTTCTCATTTGGTCAGGGTTTGTTTCTTCCTTTGAATTAGATAGCTCTGCTATGCTTCCTGGCCTATAGAGTAATAGCTTTATGAGGTGGCATCCTATGGTGCCCAGATGCTCAAGATTCTTTACTAGTACCTGATTCCATTTTGCGGGGGCCCCAGCTGTTGGCATGCAGTGGGCAAGGTGTTTGTCTGTGCTGGGAGTTTGCTTCAGCTGCTGCCTTTGTGATCAACTCAGGAGTCTCCTGAACTCACTGTGTGCAGGACCACCCTCTGGCCTGCAGCAGTGGTGGGGCAACAGGGATAATGCAGTGGGTAGGCTAATATGTGGCTGCCTGGGCCAGATGCGCAGCACCAGGTTTCTCATGGAGAAAGGAGCTCTTGGTGCTGGTTCCTGCAGGCACCACTCCGATTGGGCTGAAATGAAGCTAAGGAAGCTGGGAGAGTCTCCCTTCACCTACCAGGCAGCAAAATCTGATAGTGATGCTGGTCTGAGTGGGTTGGCTCCTGGTAGCATTGCAGGGAGGAGCCTTGCTGGCAAGGAGGATAGAGCATCTGAGGCTCCTGAGAGTTCCTGATCTATTGGGCTGAGGAAAGGATAGGAAGGTATCCTCCACCTGCCTTTTCTTCTGAGGAGAGAGTTCAATCCAGCCCTCACCCCTCTGGTATCCCTCCCATTGCTCACAAGTCTTTCAAACTTCAGCCTCTGATTTGGGTCTCAGGACTGGTGGAATATACCTGTCCTCCACAATGGCTGTAGTCTCAGCCTCCCAGAGTATTCCACCTGTCCCTGGAGTCCAACCCCACTAATCACCAAAAGGAATCAGGGCTCGTGGTCCCTGAGCAGATCTGCAGAGCCAGGTGTGCAGTGCTCCTGGGCTCCTACCCCTGCTCTGTTCCTCTTCCTACCTGCAGGCTGAGGTGGGGAAAGGGCTTGGGTCCCACTCTATCTTGGCTCTGCCACTGTATCCTTTTCTATGTGGTCTTCTCTTCTTCCTCAGGTATAGGTGGCATGTTCTGCAGTCTTCAGGTCATTTTCAGGCTTAGTTGTATCTGCTGTATTTTCTTTCACGTGTTTTTGCAAGGAGGTTTCCGCCTTGTCTTCCTACTCCATTATCTTTACTCAAAAGTCAGTAGCAATAAATTTTTTAATTAAGTTATGTACTTTTTAAAGACATAGTGCTATTGCATACTTAACAGACTACAGTGTAGAGAAAACATCTTTCATATGTACTGGGAAAGCAAAAAATTCATTTGTCTTGTTTTATCATGATATTTACTTTAATGTGGTGGTCTGGTACCAAACCCACACTATCTTCCAGGTATGTCTTATATTCAGAATAAGCAAATCCATTGATACAGAAAGCAGATTAGTTATTTCTAGCAGCTTGGGAACAGAGAAGAATGGTAAGTAACTGCAGGGATACTTTTTGGAGTGATGAAAATGTTCTAGAATTATATAGTGGTGAAGGTTGCACAACTCAGTAAATATACCAAAAATCATATTATAAAATTATTTAAATGGCAAATTTTGTTAGATATCTGTTATCTCACTTTTTTAAATCCTAATATTCATTACTTTTAAAAATCAAACATTAAATTTAAATAGTTAAGTCTAATATTGAGAGGGAAATGAGTATGTTCTGGAGCTTTTCTGTAGTGTGGTTATATGGGTAGCACATTCTGGATTAGAGGTTTGCTAAAAACTTTATATTCCTTTTCAGGATTTCTCACAGAAACTTATCAATAAATTTTTACATTATTTATTTTTACCCTGTCTTATTCCCAAGAGAATTTAAGAAAGTCATAATGAGTAAGAGACCTTATTGTAGTAGATTCAGTTACCCATCAGCCACTCATTGGTAAAGAAGAGTTTGAATTGCAGCTCATACTCAGTGAAACAGAAACTAGTCTAAGAACTTTAGCATTACCCTAATTCAGACACAATAATAATAGGCAACATCTTACTGGATGGCTTCCCTATTTTTGTCACAAACTCTTATTTTATCAAGAAGTCACAAAATTTTTGAGAAAGGACTCTATCTGATGAGAATTAACCTAAGGACAAGTACTTGCTTAATTAAGTGTAATCACTGACGTAAATTGAAATTTTCTACTGATGATAATGCCAGAGAACATCTTTTCAAAATGTCATTTTCCAAGGTCATTACAATTCATAGTATAGACTTTGGACATTTTCTTGGGTTCTTTTAAGTCTCCTGAGAATGTGATCCCCATCTTCCAAAAAAAAAAAAAGAATCATATGAGCAACTCAATACAACTTGCCAGATTCCTCTTTCTCTATAGTGAATCTTATCCGGAGATACTATTGGCCTAGTTTCAATTACTTTATACACTCAAGCAGAAGCTAAAATATATGCTACTGTACACAATTAGCCTCTGTAAATGATCTTTTGTCTTCTCTCTTCTGTCGTATTCCTGCTCATTGCCTAATTCTCCAAATCTTTCAGGCGACTTATTGTTGGGCAATCAAACAATACCATCCAGATAGTTCTCCTACACATCTCAACAGATGCCATCTCATTTAGATACAATGGGGTGCAAAGCTTCAGAATTTGTTTATGTGACCCAATAAGTCAATATCATTTGCTGGTGCATTTCTGATAAATAAACCATAAAGGTAGATCACATAAAAAATGCTCAGTGAGACACTAGGATTATTTATTATCAACACTTTATGGCTTCATGTTACACACTAGTAATAAAAAATTTTAGAGAACATGTAAATGGAATGTAGCTAATTTTAATATAGTACTTCTTTCATTCCTAACACAAAAGCTAACAACACATAGGTTTTTGCCTTTTGTGTTTAGAAAGGTTTTATTTTAGAATCAATTGATAAATTAAGAAGATTAATACTGGGTCCTATAAAACTTAATATGGTAAATAAAATCATTTTTTAAATATTGTATTAGTTTTGGAGACCTGAGATGACTTTTATGTTTCCATAAAATTGTGATTTTTTTCCAACCACTCCTACATTTTATCAAATTCAGCTGCCATCTGATTTGATTTTATACTTCATATAATCTAGTATTACCTTCTGTGCATAATCAACTCTTCTACAATTTTTTTTGACATATCAGGTCTCTTTATAGACATCAACTGAAGTTCAGATAAAAGAGAATTCAATAAAAAAATGCATTTTCATGGTATTCCTTTAGTAAGTTATTTATAGCAATACTTTACAATATTTGTTAAGATCTGTACATGTATGGAAGAAGCTTTCACCACATCAAATAAGCAACCATAAAAATATGTTATTAAATGATAATATCTGAGTGAAAGGTGACAAGCCCAAATACTTAATTTTTTTCTCCCCTGATTTTGGGAATCCTTTCTGAGTCTTTAAGGCATTGGTACTTCCAAAGCAGTCAGTTGTCTCAAACATAGGTTTCAAATCAAGCAAGTGAGTGAGGCTTGGGATTTTCCAAAGGAGCAGATTAGGTCAGCAACACATCACTGTGAAAAGCTCATCTTTAATCAAAAAATAGTTAACCAAACCTGGAAAACTTGCTCAGGTGCCAAATGAGAGAAAAACTGCATATTTAAAAAAAATACACGATTTTCCAGTTGAACAAAGATTAATGATTATGAATTTATTATGAAAAATGACTATGATGAACTAATGCTTGCATAAATAAGGATAATCTGCAATGCTCTGATGTAATGTTTTTTTTTACTCAAAACAGTCACATTAACAGATATGTTTTTCTATTTTAGGAAAGAAGAAACTAAAGTGTAGAGACACAAAGACCTCTGAATTAAAACCATGGCCATGTGACTTACAAATCAGCAGTTATGCATCTATACTTACAGGATATACACTTTAGATATTTTATGGATGAGCTTCTCTTTTTATTTAAAAACTCAGAAACAATATGAGATTTTTTTCAATGTTTAATATAATCTGGGTGCTACAGAAATTAAATTGCATATTGCAGTAGATATTCGAGTCAATCACGCAATCCCTACCATAGGAAAATATACTAAGATATTTTGGAAAGTAACAAATTTATCACATGAAAAGCTTCTTGCTCCTCTGTAAACAGATTCACAAAGGGTAAATAAAATCAGAGATGCTCAAAATAAACTATAAGAGTCAAGCAGTTTCATAAAATCATAAACCTGATTGTGTGATTTTTGCTTAAGGATTTGTACCACCCACATTCAAATCTTGTATTGCAAATAAAAGTTGCTTTCTGAGGCTGAAACGTACACCTTTTCTGCCTTATGCCCACCCATATGTTACAGATTTTACGAAGCCTGCATATGAAACCATCTGAATTTGGTTTCTTCTAAATAGATCCACCTTTAATTAAAAGTGTTTACACTAGCATAAACATGAAATTAATATGTTATTGAAAGTTAACCTGTATTTTAAAATTGCGGATTCTTTGGGAAAAACTAGGGTTAAAATTATTCCTACTGTAAACCAATCACTGAAAGCACTCAACTCACAAAGCTTTCTTTTTTCTTTCTATACAAAACCTGATAAAAGCTATAACTTGTGTAGTGATGATTTATATTGAAACTCAGAGGAAAAAATTCTCAACTGATTCTCTAAAAAGCATTTTCTTACAATCACAGAAAATCATCATCATGACTTCACTTTTATACAGTCATATAGCCACATCATAAATCTCCAGAGTCTTATTCATTCAGACTGAATGCAGTTACTTCTTCAGAATTTTGTGAACTTCTAAGATACCATGGAGAAGAGATTTTAAAATAAGGGAAAAATTAAAGAATGTAGAATAAGAACATATAAAAAAGCTATTCTTTATAGGTCGCAGCCAGACATTTGTCATCACCATATGGCTATCTTACTGGCTGGCACATATTTGATAGAATATCTTAGTCCAACTCATTTTGTAAAAATTCAACAAAAGCTATTATTTTAAGCCTTATGTATAAGAGGGTAGGCTACTTGGTTTACATATACAAGCAAGGGATGAGATTGTGTATGTATTTCAAAAGAGCAAAAATTTAACCAGTATATATTTAAAATATGTATAGAGCAAAATATGTAAGGTAAATATGCATAATTCTGTACTTCCCTATCAATTGGAGTTACAAGGAAGGTGTTTAAAAGAGAAGATACATTGTAAAAGACAGAATGTGGTCTTGGGACTATGCTGGAGTATCAAGATAAGCTCAAAGACTTTGTCTTCACCATTCTCTTAGCAATTAATCATGTACTACCCACAGTATTTTCCAGGGTGTTATACTGAACTCTGATTTACTTCATGTGCTTTTTAACTGTTCACATTTTTTCCTTGTGAAACTTAAGGAGGCATTAGGCTGCAGTGATAAAGAGAACAAGCTCTAAGACGATAGGGCTGGACAGAAAGCCCAGCCCTATTATTTAATAACTGTGTGATTTTGGATACACTCATTAAAATCTTCAGGCCTTAGTTTGCTTTGTGATCAAATGGGAATAACTACATCTACTACAAAGATTTTTCTTGTGATGATTAAATTTTAATAATATATATATATATGAATTTCTTGGCACAGGTTAGCGCATGTATCAACATATAATTATTATAACAATTATTACTATTGCTCATGAACTCAAAATCAGGAGTAGTGATAATGGTATTGTCTTGACATCTAGCTATAAGCATACTGGAAGCAAGGCCTCCTTCTGATCAATCACCCTCAATTGCCCATTGTAGGAATTCAAAAAGGTTGGTTTATTTAATGAGTCCAGTAATAGTGCTATTGTAACTCTTCAGAAGCAAGAATTACAAGGCCATTCCACAAAATAGGAGGGAAAAAAGATAACTTATTTAAGAAATATAATTTGAGTACACCCAATTTTGTGAATATCTAAGATATCATAGATCCGATTTTGGATCTTAATATGACCAAATTAAAAGGTCAAATAGCCCCTGTGAGCAACAAAAGACTTTTGAGTATTTTATCTCATTTTGTTCAAGATTTCTTGCTTAAAGATTTCATCAGTGGCCATGACTTTACCACATCTTCAGATAAACTTAAAGTAGTTAAAATTGCAACTCAATTATAGCATTACATTTTTTGCACAGTTGTTTTCCTATAGCTAAGATAGATAGCCATTCCAAAATTCTACCATTATTTTGAAGTAAAAAAATAAATCATGCACATAAAGAACTCAGAAGCAAAACCACAGAAATCTACTATGTGCAGGTACAATGCTAAAAAAATCTAGACAAAGAATTTATTGATGAGTTTAATACTTTGAAAATGAAGAAACACCCTACTATTTGGTATGTTTTCTACATCTGGATAATTTGAACAAATTTTAAAAGTTGATCCTTGTCTTCATTCAATTTCAAAGCATTACGGTCTCTTAAGTCTGGAAAGTTCCATGAGAGATTACTAAACCTTACTCAGTCCATTCTATCTTATTCTATTTATTCAGTCATTCTTGCATTGAACTTCATTTGTCCATGGTTGGGCAGGAGGTTGGAGAAACAGATTAATAAGAAGCCAGCCATGCCTGAATTCTAGGAATTCCTAATCTAGGGGATAAAACAGACATAGAAATTTAAAACAATAACATACTTGTTAATTACTAAAAGGAACACCACATTAGGATGATATATATGTGGAGTATTGTCACTAGAAAGGACAGAATAACAATTTAGAAATAAGGTAGAATTTAAATTGTGTTCACACTCACAAACTGGGTTATGAGAGCTTTCCTATGGAAAAAAAACATGTACAAAAGCAAAAGATGTAAACAACTTGGAAGAAATGCAAGTGGTGTGGCCTTGAGACATGCACTTGATGAAGTAATCAGAGATGAGACTGGATACACAATGGGAAGATACAATGAGGGGCTTCTTGTCCTTTGCAATGTGAATGAACAGTGTTTTAAACATAGGATATCTGTATCTTGTAAATGTATTTCTGGAATCATGGTAGGGAATGAATTTGAGAAAAGGCATCAAGTTAGGACACTACTGCACTAGCTCAGGCAAGGCATAAAGATAAGGGAGCAGCAGTAATAGAGAGGATGAGAAAAATATATATTCAAGAGATAGGTGCTATAGCAGTTAACAATTGGAGGAAAATAAAGGAAGACAGAGAAATTGAAGACAACTCCAGCTTTATAATTTGAGTAACTTGGAAGCTGGTAGTCATATTTATCAATAGTAAATACAAAAATAAAACAAGTTGGAGACAGAAGCCAAAACATAAAATAGGACAAATACAGCCATATAACAACAAGAAAAAAACCCCAAAGTTATATTAATATTAACTACAGGTATTTATCACAAACTTGTCACATGCCAAGGACTGCACAAACTCTTTATATATTATATTTTATTTAATCATAGGTGACCTATATTAAGAGTGTAGAGAGTGACTGACTCTTCTGGGTAGAACTAACTCTCAAGTGGTAACCTTATAGGCTTTGGCCAAGCATGTGGGTACCAATTTGGGTGTGGGGATAAAGGAGGTAATGATATGATTTAACAAAGTCCTAAAACAATACAAAGTCAAGATAAGGAAATCAAGATCTATTTCAACTTAAAAATATAGGAGCATGTCTAAAACTGAAGGAACAGAACAGCAGCAGACTCACAGACTCCCAAGAAGGGACTAGTGATTACCAAAAGGAAAAGGCTGGGAAGGGTAGGTGGGAGGAAGGGAGAACGGGATTAAGAGGCACTATAATTAGCAATCACAATATAGATGGGTCACAAGGAAGGCAGTACAGCATAGAGAAGACAAGTATTGACTCTATAGCATCTTACTACGCTGATAGACAGTAACTGCAATGGTGGGGTGAGGACTTGATAATATGAGTGGATGTTGAAACCACAATGTTGTTCATGTGAAACCTTCATAAAATTGTGTATCAATGATACTTTAATTTAAAAAATACAGGAGTATGTCTGATAATAAGAACTAAAGCCAATAAGGTATAGTTCAGAAAATTCACTAATAGTCCTTTGTTGACCATTAGCCACAGGATGTGAGGGTTGCAGGTAAGTCAACACAGAGTTGTAGAGTATAGGTACCTTCTGGAAATCTATAATACCTGTTTCTGGTTTAACTCCAGTAGAGTCCAAGAATACATATTGTATTTCTATTATTTTGAATTTTTAAGGTTTATTTTATGGCAGAAAATACAATAAGTTTGGTGATTAACCTACGTGCATTTGCAAAAAAAAAGATGTATATTCTGATGTGTGCATGTTTGTGAACGTGTGTGGGGAGGGGAATATTCTATAAATGTCAATTAGGTTAAGTCGGTTGGTATTATAAGGTTGTCTATATCCATGCTCATTTTGTCTCACTGTATGAGTTAATGACAGAAATGTTAAAGTCTTCAACTAAAATGGTGTATTTCCTTTTTTCCCTCTTAAATTCTATCAGCTTTTATTCTTTTTTTTAGATAAATACATATTTATAACTGATAGGCCTTTTGAAGAATTGATCCCTTGTGTCATGAAATGCCCATCTTTATTTCTGTCACTAAGTCTTTTTTTGAAGTCTCATTTGATATTAATGCAACTACTCTAGCTTTCCTTTTATAGTTATTTGTATGGTATATATTTTTCTATCCTAATATTTTAGCCTATATTTTGTCTATTTTAGAGTGGGCCCCTTGTATAGAGCATAGAGAGGATTTTGTCAGTAACATCCAATCTGACAATATATGTCTTAATTGGTGAGTTATTTAATGCCTACATTTATGTGACTACTAATAGCTTGTAGTAAAATCTGCAGCTTTCTATGTTTTTATTCCACCTGTTCTTTTTTCCTTTTTTGCCTTCTTTTGCATTATTGAGTATTCTTTTATTTCTACTTACTTTATCATTTATACATTTTATTATGTTTCAGTAAGTTGCCCCGGATTTTACAATATTTTCAGCTGTATGTTGCATCTTTAAATACTATCATATTCTAGTTTAAGGAACTTACAAGTCTTTTTACAATTTTTACCTTCCAACATTTATACTAATGTCACATATTTTACTTTTACATGCTCTAAACACAATACACTGCAATAATTTCTGCTTTAAATATTCAGCTATCCTTTACAGCAATTGAAAATTAGAAAAAAATTTTTATCTTCGCCTCCATTTTTGTATACTCTTCATTTCTTTGGGTAAATCAAACTTCTGCCTAGTACCATATTCCTTATGCCTGACACACTTTCTTTAACATTTCTTATAATAATACATCTGCTGGCCATGAACTCTCTCAGTATTTTCAGCATTGTTTTTGGTCTGGAGAACTCTTTATTGCTTGTTCTTTTCTTGAAAGATATTTTCACTGAGTAAAGAATTCTGAGTTAACAACCTTCTTCCTTTCAGTATTTTAACAATAACATCCTCGTGTCTTCTGGGCACATGGCACCTGACATAAAGTCTGCTTTAATTCTTTATTCTTCTGTATATAATATTGTTCTGTCTGATGCCTTCAAGATTTGTTCTCTATTTTTAGTGTTCATTAGTTTGAATATGATATGTTAAAATGTGTTTGATTGTCTCTGGTATTTATTCTGGTTGATGTCCTCTGAGCATCTTAATCTGTGGTTTGGCATGTGTAACCAGTTTAGAAAAATTCTCAGCCATTATTTCTTTAAATATTCCCTCTGTCCTGTTGTCTTTCTTCTACCTCAGACTTTTTAATTCTGTTCATGTTAGGACATTTAGTATTTTCACACAGATTTTGGACATGTTTTTCTGTACTTTTCACTCTTTTTTCTCTTTGTTTATGTCTAGGTTATTTCTAATGACCTATATTCAAGCTCTCTGATTCTTTTATTGGCTATATCAAGACTACTGATGAGCCCATCAAAAGCTTTTTATCTCTGTTATTGTGCTGTTTACTATTTCTAGCTTTTCATTTTGACCATTTCTGTAGTTTCTATATCTCTCCTGGTAGTATCATCTGATCATACATGTTGCCTACCTTTTCTAATATTACCATTATATCATTGTTATTTTAAACTTCCTGTTATTTCCAACCTGCCATTCTGAGCCCAGCTTCACTGATTACCTGACAGTGAGTTGTATAGCTTTATTTTTTCTTTTACTATGCCTCATAATTTTGTTGAAAAGTAGATATCTTATGAATAATTATTATTGATGATTGGAAATAAGCACACATTTTCCTTTGCTAAGCCTGTAATGTGGAAGTCGAATCCAATATAATCTAGAGTTGAGTAGGTCTAGAGATTTTGTTTCTATGGTCACTCTATGTGCACCATAAACTTCAAATTACTCTAGCATTACCTTATGTGAATGGTGGGGATTAATTTGTCAGAGTTTCTGTCAATGTACCTCTATTCTCAGCTTTGGATGTTTCTTTTGTGCTGTGCCTTAAAAAGGCTCTCTCTCCACTTTTCTGTAATTCTCCCAGCACAATTCCATTATTAAATGTTACCTGACACTTTAGCCTGGCGGTTGAAGCTGTCATTGCCTGCTCTTCTAATTAGGGTCCCTAATATCCTACTGATGTGGTCCAAGTAGTATTCCTGCCTCTCCACTCGTTGTAGTTACAGGCATAGCAAATATTCCTTCACCTCCTGTAGAGTTAAAGGACTGGGACTTTTCCCCTTCCCCTAACTGTAATGGTTTTCATGTGTCATATATATGACAATATTTTTTTGCCCTTTCCCCAGCAGTTTGATACAAGGGAGGAGGATTTGGAAGGGATTTTGTCCCTTTCCCAAGCTTGCTGCCCTTACCCCCTCCAGGCCTGTATCATGAGGGACACTTTTTTACAACATCCACCAATCTTTTTGTGAGTACCCAGTTAGTTTGTGAAGAAGACCCTACAAGTTCTGGCCTACACTCAGCCCCTACTAACTCCTTAACAATTTTAACAAATTCTTACCAGTGCCTGGTGGGTCTTCCTCCAAATGCATATGTCCTGTATTTCCTTGCAGACACCTATGTTTACTCAGATTTCAGAGTTATTGGCTGCTCTGTAACCTCAGTTCTCTAATGGATTTGAAAAAAGATATGTCTGTAGATCATCTGACTTTTTGGTTGTTATAAGAGTAGGAGTGATGCTTGCTCCAGCTTTTCATGTCCCAAATGGATATGTACAATGGAAGACCCAGTAGGGCTAGTTCATTCTTAAGTTCACTATTTCATACCCTATATCCTATCCATCACCAAAACTTATTGACTCTCTCTTCAAAATATCCATGTTTTCACTACTTCTTACCCATTCTACCAACACCACTCTAGTCTAAGCCATACTCATCTCTCTTTTAGATTATGTTATGGATTTTTAATTGATCTTCCTGCTTTGTGCCCTTATCTCTCCATGGCCTTTAACACAGAAGCCAGATGATAATTGATAAAAAAAAGCAAATCAGATCACACCATTCCTCTGCTAAGACCCACATATCGCTCCCCATCTCACTCAAAGTAAAAGCCAAACACTATGTAATTGCCTAAAGTGCCCTGCATGATGTGCACTACCTTCTTTCACAGAACTGTGAAAGCCACTGTGACCTCCACATTGTTCTTTGCATATGGCACGCATGTTCCTCTCTCAGGTCTTTTTATCACTAAAATACACTTCCCGAGATTGGGTTAAAGATGGCAGCATGAGAGGTGAGACAGACGCTTCCTCCTAAAACCACATGTAATATGAAAATATAACTAATACAATTACTATTGAAAGAGCAACAGGAAAGAGGACTGCAACAAACTGCATACACCTGGAGACAAGAGCAGACCTCACGGAAAAGGGTAACGTATTAAAGCTGTGGTCCTGTGGGATCCAAGCCCTTCCCCCATCCCAGCTCACTGGCAGAAGGAAGAGAAACAGAGCAGGAAAGGAGTAAAGATCTGGGACTGCTCAATAGCTAACTCTGGAGATCTGCTCTGGGAGCACAAACCTACATTTCATGGTGCTTGCATGGTACTCTCACAATTCGGGGATTGGAAAGCTAAGACAGGCAGAATTCCTGGATAGACTTAGATTCCAGCTGCTTGTGGAAAGCAGGGATCCATATCCAGCTGCTCTGGGACAAAAGTAAGATGGGCAGTCTGAGAGACTTCCTAAAAGCAAGAGGGCTGCTAAAGGGGAAAGGACTGCACAGAGCTTACTGCTCAGGAGAAAGGACAGGTGGACAAAACTGTCTGGGTGCACTCTGCCCAGCAGATTGGGAGCTTTCATGATCTTGAGGTGCTCCAGCTCCCTGGCGGCCTACACAGCTCCAAGAATCCCTTCTGTGACAGGCAGACTACTGCAACTTTCTCCTGGCCAGCCCCACCGGGCTTGCAAACCGGGAAACTCAACCCTGGTGTTAGGCCAGCCAGCGGGAAGATCTGTCTACAGCAACTAAAAACGCAAAGCACAGAGGCTTATACCTGTGTGCTGGGCCCACTGGTTCAGGCAGTGGAGACAGGCATAGCAGCCAGGAAGCAGGAAACAGCTCTTTCCTCCCCAAAGGCACCAATACCACTCCCCTGCAATCCCGACATTGCTTCAGGGAATGAGCAGCTCCAGAGAGTAGAGCTTCTGGGCATTAGAGGGCACCATACATAAATATAAAATGCCAAAGGAACCTGGTCCAGAGTAAAATTATTAATACAACTCCTGAAAAAGATTTAAATGATATTTACCTCATGACTCTCCCTGAAAGGGAGTTCAGAATAAAAATCATTAACATGATCATAGAGGTACGGAAAGATATTCAAGAACTCAGGAATGAATTACGGTCAGAAATCCAATCATTGAAGAGCACAATGGACAGTATTAAAAGCAGATTGGATATGGTAGAGGAGATGATAAATGAAATAAAAGCAGCCAGAGAGAGAAATAAGATCACATACAAAGGAAAACCCATCAGGCTATCATCACACTTCTCAGCAGAAACCTTAAAGGCCAGAAGGGAATGGAATGATGTATTTAATGCAAAGAAGCAGAAGGGCCTTGAACCAAGATTACTTTATCTGGCAAGATTATCATTTAAATTTGAAGGAGAGATTAAACAATTCCCAGATAAGGAAAAGCTGAGAGAATTTACCTCCCACAAACCATCTCTACAGTATATTTTGGAGGGACTGCTATAGATGGAAGTGTTCCAAAGGTTTAATAGCTGTCACCAGAGGTAATAAAACCACAGTAAAGAAAGTAGAACACCTAATTACAAAGTAAATTCAAAATTAAATTAACTATCCCCAAAGTCAATCAAGGGATAGACAAACAGTACAGAATATGATACCTAATATATAAAGAATGGAGGAGAAAGAAAAAGGAGGAGGAAAAACAAAGAACAAAAAAAGAACCTTTAGATTGTGTTTATAATAGCATATTAAGTGAGCTGTTAGACTCTTAGATACTAAGGAAGTTAACCTTGAACCTAAAGTAACCACGAATCTGAAGTGTGCAATGCGAATAAGTACATACCTATCCATAATCACCCTAAA
The DNA here is from genome assembly GCA_029783875.1 of Phataginus tricuspis. Lineage (NCBI taxonomy): Eukaryota > Metazoa > Chordata > Mammalia > Pholidota > Manidae > Phataginus > Phataginus tricuspis. Next base: position 58,970,792 of record JAQQAC010020896.1, read on the forward strand.
TGTAAATAGACTGAATGAACCAGTCAAAATGAGACAGGGACCATGGGTGTAGTCAGAGTACAGTGAGGGCCTCCGGAAAAAGCAGGGTGGGATATTTACAGTCAGCAATATAACAGTGGGCAAAGAAGTCCCTTTTGAAACTCTGTGTTAAACATTATGCAAAGTCAAGGTCACACTAATCCTCTAGGATCAAGATACCAGACTAAGAATATAGACATCTTCAGTAAGGTCAGTTAAAAGTCAAAAGGCCAAGAGCAACTTGGCCTAGAATGATTCAGTGGTTTTACAAATAGGGAAAGGTATCACAGCATAATCCGTGACTTTACTGTAAACAACCCTAGCAAGCAGAGAACAACCCAACCCTCCTTGAGGGCAGGGCAAGTGGTACAAGTTCACACCCCTAAGCCTTTTTTTTTCATGTTCTTGAAAAATCCTCATTTGCCTATAAAAACCCTGAGACAACGCAGCACACCAAACTCTCTTGTCCCCTCCTGGCATGAGCCGGGAGCTCTGTCCTATCACTTTATTTCTAAATAAAAGCCTGTACCTTGCTCTCCTACCTTGCCTGTTTGCTAAGCTCATTCTTCACCTTCGTGAACAAGAACCCCGGCATCAAAAAGACAGAGTCACTGAATGGATAAGAAAACAAGACCCATCTATATGGTGCCTTCAAGAGACTCACTTCAAACCCAAAAACATACACAGACTAAAAGTGAAGGGATGGAGAAAGACATTTCATGCAACTAACAGGGAGAAAAAAAGCAGGAGTTGCAGTACTTGTATCAGACAAAATAGACTTCAAAACAAAGAAAGTCACAAGAGACAAAGAAGGACATTACATAATGATAAAGGGGTCAATCCAACAAGAAGGTATAACCATTATAAATATCTACACACCCAACACGGGAGCTCCTACATATGTGAAACAAATACTAAGAGAATTAAAGGGGGAAATAGAATGCAATGCATTCATTCTAGGAGACTTCAACACTCCACTCACTCTGAAGGACAGATCAACCAGACAGAAAATAAGTAAGGAGACAGAGGCACTGAACAACACATTACAACAGATGGACCTACCAGACATCTACAGAACTCTACACCCAAAAGCAGCATAATACACATTCTTCTCAAGTGCACATGGAACATTATCTAGATCATATACTAGGCCACAAAAAGAGCTTTGGTAAATTCACAAAGATTGAAATTGTACCAACCAGCTTCTCAGACCACAAAGGAATGAAACTAGAAATGAATTACGCAAAGAAAATGAAAAATCCCACAAACACATGGAGGCTTAATAACATGCTCCTAAATACTCGATGGATCAATGACCAAATAAGAACAGACATCAAGCAATATATGGAGACAAATGACAACAATAACTCAACACTGCAAAATCTGTGAGATGCAGCGAAGGCCATGCAAGAGGAAAGTATATTGCAGTACAGGCCTACCTCAGAAAAGAAGAACATTCCCATATGAGCAGTCTAATCTCACAATTAATGAAACTAGAAAAAGAAGAACAAATGAGACCCAAAGTCAGTAGAAGCAGGGACATAATAAGGATTAGAGCAGAAATAAATAAAATCAAGAAGAATAAAACAACAGAAAGGATCAACGAAAGCAAGAACTGGTTCTTTGAGAAAATAAACAAAATAGATAAGCCCCTAGCCCGATTTATCAAGAAAAAAAGAGAGTCTACTCACATCAACAGAATCAGAAATGAGAAAGGAAAAATCACTATGAACAGCACAGAAATACAAAGAACTACTATGAAAAATTATATGGTAACAAACTGGATAACCTAGAAGAAATGGACAACTTTCTAGAAAAATACAACCTTCCAAGGCTGACCCAAAAAGAAACAGAAAATCTCAACAGACCAATTACCAGCAATGCAATTGAACTGGTAATCAAAAACCTACCTAAGAACAAAACCCCTGGACCAGATGGCTTCACCGCTGAATTTTATCAAACATTTAGGGTAGACCTAATACCCATCCTCCTTTAAATTTTCCAAGGAGTAGAAAAAGAGGGAATACTTCCAAACTCATTCTATGAGGCCAACATCACTCTAATACCAAAACCGGGCAAAGACACCTCAAAAAAGAAAACTACACACCAATATCCCTGACGAACATAGACGCAAAAATACTCAACAAAATATTAGCAAACCGAATTCAAAAATACATCCAAAGGATCATCCACCGTTATCAAGTAGGTTTTATTCCAGGGATGCAAGGATGGTTCAACATTTGAAAATCCACCAACATCATCAACCACATCAACAAAAACATGGACAAAAACCACATGATCATCTCCATAGATGCTGAAAAAGCATTTGACAAAATTCAACACCCATTCATGATAAAAACTCTCAACAAATTTTGTATAGAGGGCAACTACCTCAACATAATAAAGGCTATATATGACAAACCCACAGCCAACATTATACTTAACAGTGAGAACCTGAAAGCTTTTCCTTTAAGATCAGGAACAAGACAAGGATGCCCACTCTCCCCACTTCTTTTCAACATAATACTGGATGTCCTAGCCATGGCAATCAGACAACACAAAGAAATAAAAGGCATCCAGATTGGCAGGGAAGAAGTTAAACTGTCCCTGTTTGCAGATGACATATTGTACATAAAAAACCCCAAAGAATCTACTCCAAAACTACTAGATCAAATATCTGAATTCAGCAAAGTTGCAGGATACAAAATTAATGCGCAGAAATCTATGGCATTCCTATATACTAACAATGACCTAGCAGAGAGAGAAGTGAGGAAAACAATTCCATTCAAAGTTGCATCAAAAAAATAAAATACCTAGGAATAAACCTAACCAAGGAAGTGAAACACCTATACTCTGAAAACTACAAGACACTTATGAGAGAAATTAAAGAAGATACCAATAAATGGAAACACATCCCGGTACTCATGGATAGGTAGAATTAATATTGTCAAAATGGCCATCCTGTCTAAAGCAATCTACAGATTCAATTCAATCCCTATCAAATACCAATGGCATTCTTCAATGAACTAGAGCAAATAGTTCTAAAATTCATGTGGATCCACAAAAGACCCCGAATAGCCAAAGCAATCCTGAGAAGGAAGAATAAAGCTGGGCGGATTATGCTCCCCAACTTCAAGCTTTACTACAAAGCTACAGTACTCAAGACAATTTGGTACTGGCACAAGAACAGACCCATAGACCAATGGAGCAGACTAGAGAGCCCAGATATAAACCCAGCCATATATAGTCAATTAATATATGATAAAGGAGCCATGGACATACAATGCGGAAATGACAGCCTCTTCAACAGCTGAGGTTGGCAAAACTGGACAGCTACATGCAAGAGAATGAAACTGGATTATTGTTTAACCCCATACACAAAAGTAAACTTGAAATGGATCAAAGAGCTGTATGTAAGTCATGAAACCATAATACTCTTAGAAGACAACATAGGCAAAAATCTCCTGAATATAAGCATGAGCAACTTCTTCCTGAACGCATCTCCTCAAGCAAGGGAAACAAAAGAAAAAATGAACTAATGGGACTACATCAAACTAAAAAGTTTCTGTACAGCAAAGGACACCATCAGCAGAACAAAAAGGCATCCAACAGTATGAGAGAATGTATTTGTAAATGATATATCTGACAAGGGGTTAACATCCAAAATATAAAGAATTTACATGCCACTACACCCAGAAAGCAAATAACCCGATTAAAAAATGGGCAGAGGATATGAAGAGAAAGTTCTCCAAAGAAGAAATTCAAATGGCAACAGACACATGAAAAGATGTTCCACATCACTAATCATCAAGGAAATGCAAATTAAAACCACAATGAGATATCACCTCACACCAGTAAGGATGGCCACCATCCAAAAGACTAAGAACAACAAATGCTGGCGAGGATGTGGAGAAGGGGAACCCTCTTACACTGCTGGTGGGAATGTAAGCTAGTTCAACCATTGTGGAAAGCAATATGGAGGTTCCTCAAAAAACTAAAAATACAAATACCATTTGACCCGGGAATCCCACTCCTTGGAATTTACCCAAAGAATACAACTTCTCAGATTCAAAAAAACATATGCACCCCTATGTTTATTGCAGAACTTTTGACAATAGCCAAGATATGGAAGCAACCTAAGGGTCCATCAGCAGATGAATGGATAAAGAAGAGGTGGTACATATACACAATGGAATACTATTCAGCCATAAGAAGGAAATGAATCCTGCCATTTGCAACAACATGGATGGAGCTGGAGGATATTATGCTCAGGTGGAGAAAGACAAGTGCCAAATGATTTCCCTCATTTGTGGAGTATAACAATGAAGCAAAACTGAAGGAACAAAATAGTAGCAGACTCAGAGACTCCAAGAAGGAACTAGTGGTTACCAAAGGGGAGGGGTGTGGGAGGGCGGGTGGGGAGGGTGGGAGAAGGGCATTGTGGGGTATTATGTTTAGTACACATGGTGTGGGGGGATCACTGGGGAGACAGTGTAGCACAGAGATGGCAAACAGTGATTATGTGTCATCTTACTACACTGATGGACAGTGACTTAATTGGGGTATGAGTGGGGACTTGATAATATGGGTAAATGTAATAACCACATAATATTTTCATGTGAACCCTTCATAAGAGTGTATATCAATAATACCTTAATAAAAAATAAAATAAATAAAAAGAAAAAGAAAAAATAAAATAAAATGTTCTTCCCCAGATCTACACTCTTACCTCCTTTGTACAAATACTACCTTCTTAGTAAAGCCTTTACAGACTACATTATTTTATAGTGAACTGTTCATTTAGTACCTATTGCCATGCCCTATTTTATATATTTACTTTTTTTTTTAATCTCTTTTCTGTTCACCAGAATCTGACTTTCATGGAGGCAGATATTTTTGTCTATTTCATTCAACATTTTATCTCCAGTGACTACAAAAGAGCTGTCACCAAGCAGATTCTTAATAGTTGCTGAGTTAATGGATATTTATAAATTGAAAAGAAGAACCAGTGAAAAGGGAAGATTAACAGCAAAGAAAAGAGCAAATGATAACAGATATGAGAAACTAGAGGTAGCAGAAAGTGATGGGGTACAGAGCACCAGAAAACAGATCAGACTTGACCCTCTGCATCTGTAAGTGGAGGGTACAGAAGTAGATCAATTTATGGGTGGTAGAATGATAAGCTAAGAGAATTTCTGTTGGGTACCTCCTATTTCCCTCTTGACATAGGGTCACTGCTGAGATCTGGGTAGAGTACATGAGTAGTAAAGGACCAGTGTTCAAAAGGACAACATCCAAAGGGCCAAGATCAATCCTGTATTCTTCTCAGTTATGTAACTTGTGTTTAAAGAGAGGTAAACATGAGTTTAAGGAATTACCTTCCTATGTACTACCTATGAAGCATTAAAAGTAAAACTCTAGGATGAGTGGATGCCATACTATCTATAACTTGAAAATAAAAGTAATTTTTTGTGTGTGTTGCTGCCTTTCTTAAGTCTTTAAGTGAAGTTAAAGCTTTTCAAGGTTTACAAGCTTAAACACTGTTTTAAACACCAAATTTACTTGCATTGTGTATACAGAGGTTTGTTTAATTAAGTTTAAGAAATATTTGCTTTGCATTACCTATCAATCACCTACAAATAGAAAATACAAAATTTAGCTATGAATGGGAGGGAAAATGACAAATTAACTTACTCTGTGTCTGAATTCTCCACTTTTCACTAAAGACTGGATTTGGTCAAGGGTGGAACTGACATATCAAAATATCTCGAAAATCAATAATTCTGCTTTTTTTTCCACTTTTAAATCATCTGGAGCCATCATATTGGTGCAGTTGCAGAATTTCTGGTTTCCTGTGTCCTCTCTGCAAGACTTTTGGCAGGTGGACACAGAGATAATAGCACTTCCACCTTTGAGAATCATATTATTAATATTCCCTGGCAACTATGAATGACTTCATCTTTCAGCCAGGCCTGACTCTGCCACAGATACTTAGACCTTCCTTTTGTATAGAGCAAATCCACATGTGATTTAATGAGAAAAATATTAGTAAGTCTCTGTCATATTTGATTCTTTCCCACATGATATCAAAATCTGATACCTTGGTCTTATGCTTATTAAATGCATATAAAATGAATGTGTCTGCTTTTGAAGTTAAACAATAATGCTTCAAAATAACCTGCGTAAATCAGGTTCCTCTTTACTGTACCTGCCAACCAGAAAATAGCATGGATTTCCTAACAGCTAAAATGAATAGATATATGTTTGTCAACACAAAATAAAGCAGATATGTAGATTAAAGAAAAGCACACAAGCTCAGGATAACAAGAAATAAACTAATAAACAGGAAATGATGACAATATTTTGGAGGTAGCAAAGAATATGAGAATAGAACTTGGTGTCTGGTAACAGGCACTAACCAAACTTCTGCCATTATCAGCCTCTAGGTGTGTGACTTAACAAGTTACTAAACCAGCCTAAGACTCAGTTCCCTCATCTGGTATAAAAATATAAAGATAATGAGGCCTGCCTAGTCAACATATTAGCTATGTGGATTAAATGAGATAAATATAAATAATAATTACCCAACACTCAGCTCACACAAAATATGCGCTCACTCAATAACTGTCTGTTGACTTTTTATATTCTCAAGCCTCAAAAACTTGGTTCAGAGATGATCAATCATTTTCTGAACTGATTATTTTGCACCATGAATTGAATCAGATTTCTTTTCATTATCTAGGTAACAGGGTTCTAGATAAGACTTTTAAGAATGTGGGACATATTATCAACATTTTACAAGTGAAGACACTAACTTCAGAGAGGTCCAGTTAACTGACAGGCGGTCACACAACTAATAAATAACAAAGCCAGGATTCCTGACCTCAAAATCAAAGAGTTAAGCTGAACAAAAATCTCAGTATCAGAAAAAACATACATATTTTTAGCCTTAATTTACATATGGTCTCCCTAAGCCCTAAAAAATAAAGAAAGAAACCCAGAATCTTGTTCCTCTTTACACTTAATCCCACCTGTGCCTACATTACATAAAATTACCCAGACAAAATAGCTGGTAAGGCCAGTCTGAGTATGTCCCAAGATGCAAAGACTAGTGCTTCAAAGACCATTAAGCCATAACTTAGCTATTAGCTACTATCACTATCTTCCTGAATTCAGAAGGAACAGCCATGTCCCTACTGCTAGGGAGTTTTGTAAAAATGTTTCTTCTATTGATATTGAAACATCTAGCAAAAATGAGATACAGTATTCAAATGCTTTCATCTCTAACCCTTGAGACTTCTGCTTTTAAACCAAGAGTGAAGGTTATCTGGTTAATTGAGTAGGGAAAAATACAGAACTAAGACTTCATCCCCAAAAATATTCAGCCTGGCATTAACCAAAAATGCTCAACGAATTGAAAAAATGAGAATATTCCAGAAAGACACTTTAGTTGACTACTGTTTATTAGCCTTTGACAATAACTACCATTTATTATAGAACTATGACATGCCAGACACTGAAAACTAATTTGCCCAAGTGAACACAACTACTAGGAGGGAGAATTGGGAATTAAAACCAATACTGAATGACTCCAAAGCTAATACTCTAACCATGAGGAAATTTTGCTTGCGCTATTTAGTCATCTAATAAATTGTTAGGAAATTCTCCTCAACCACTTCTGATATTGGCACAACTAGCACCTGCATAGATGGTTGGTTTTGTTCGTTTTTATTTATGAATAATTGCTGTGATGCTAATGCTATGACATACCATATCATTTCATCTGAAGGTATCCCAATTCTCCTTTTAAGATAAAGCACCAAGGTATTTCTCTCTGGATTCTGCTTTGCCAGATGGAAAGCACATTGCCATGCATCTCTAACTCCCAGAAATTAAACATAAAAAGCCACAAATTTATGACACATATCACTTCAAACATAATCAAATTACAACCATGTCTGTTATAAGGCATTACCAAATTTCACCAACTATCCACACCTAGAAGAAATCACACAATTAAGCAAGTGCCTCCTAACTCAGGAAAGTAACTTACTAGAGCAGAAGGCAAATATGTGACTTGGCATTTGACCAGAATCCTCAGATTAACTAGAATTTAATAAGGAATTTTACCACTGCAAGATGACCTTAACTTTGTAATCATCTTGGTTTATCTTTAAGAGTTTCTGTGACAATTTGTACTTGAAATTTTTAAAAAGAAACCTGAGGTTTCTAACGCTCTGCAAGTACATGAGACATAACCAAAAATGCCACTGGCATTTTTCAATCAAGGACTTGTCATCTAGAATCTTCAGTGAAGTAGAAATATTTTTTTTAGTTGAGGGTAATCAAAAGTGAAATAACAGAAAATAAACTAACAACAAGAAAGTAAAGCTCCTTAATTAATATTTTGGTTCTAATATGGGTTTAATCTTTAAGTCAGATGAATGGAAAGCCTTGTAAATAACTATCACAGCAACAAAATAAGATGCTTCACCATTTTTGTTGTAAATTTGATGCACATCAATTTGACCATAAGCTAACCTTTTTCAATACTAATTTTATACTGTGTTCCAGATGTTTTGGAAATGTTTATTCAGACAGCCAGTCAATAAGCACTTATGGAACCCCTATTTTATGCAAATACTGTTCTGGGGTCATACAGCCAAATGTTATAGAGCCTGCCCTCAAAGAGTTCAATGAGATATATGTGCATGAATATAAGCCAGTCTTTAACTCTTTATCATAATTAGCTGTAGCTTATAAACACAAATAATATAATTAAGCATGTGATTTCTAATATTTAAATTAATTGCCACCCACAAAACAACATTCTTTTAGTCTCCAGATAGCACACATAGAAATGAAACCACTCACATTCTTTCATATGGGCTTGCTTTGGTCTCAAAAACTTAATGTGTTTTTGGAAGTGTAAAGTGATTTCTACATCAAAGATCAATCATTACATTTACATGTGCCCAGTCCTATTGACAACATGATGCATGACCCTTTTCTGGAAACAAAAGGCATCACAAATACAGATGACCTACGCCTGGCATATTTCATTCTAGTGTCCACTTGTAGTTAGTGGCAAAGAAGTACAACATATTGAAATTTTGCTTAAATGAATGTCTTGAACTCTATGTGTTGATCTGCATGACATTTGCAAAATGAAAAATCCGGGGAAATAAATTTACATATATTGTATTATATGTATGTATGTGTATAGTTGGATAAATGAGTAAATTGTACTAAGCAGTTAGAATTAAGAGTTTACATATGTGTTTTACGTCTGGTAGAAAATGGCTATGAAAAAATATGCTTGCTATAGGGTCTGTTTAAAAATTATACATTGCTTCTGAATTCTCTTTCTCTTCCTTTTCCTTCAGTTCTAACAGTCATTTAACCAAGAATTCCTGGATTCTTCAAAACTGAGTCTGCTGACCAAATTCTCTCTGAACAAAAATAAGGAGTTGGGCAGCCAAAATAAAAGACACAGGTCTCCTGAATGAGCTAAGGTACTTTCAGTCAGACACACAGATGCCACGCAGCATGATTTACAAACATTGGGAAATCGTGATGAGTCAGGGAAACCTAGATGAGTCAACTAGAATATTCAATATGAAAAATCCAGGTAATGCCTCTATGGCTGAACTCTGCACCCCCTACCCCATTCATATGCTGAAACCTTAGCCCCCACTGTGATGGTATTTGGAGATGGGGCCTTTGGGATAAGTTAGGTTTAAGTGAGGTCATGAAGGTGGGGCCTTGACAGAATTAGTGTCCTTAGCAGAAGAGATAAGAGAGAGCTTGCTCTGCCATATGAGGAAAACGAGAGGTGGCCTTCTACAAGCCAGAAAGAGTCCCCACCAGAATCTGACCATGCTTGCACACTGATCTGACTTCCCAACTCCAAAAATACCTGTGAGAAAAGTAAATTTTTGTTTAAGCCATCCAGTCTATGTTATTTTATTATGGCAGCCCAAGTAGACAAAGACAGCTGTTTGAATTTGTTAGCATTAAATTCAGAAGAAAATAGTAATTATGCTATAAATTGCTGAACCATAAATCTTTCATTTATGTTTTTGAATTGAAAGGTTATTTAAAGAGAATATAAGTGTGTTATCTACTTTCTGAATATTCAGCTTCCTGTGGAATGGTATCAACAAGAACAAAACTTTCTATATGTGCAAATAAATATAGACCTTTTCACCCATACCAAGGACAACAGAAATGAATGAGACTACATCACAAGATATAAACAACATTAAGAACTTCAGTTGCAAGGATATAGTCATGATTACTACAGAGATAAACAACCCTTCCTGAATGTCTACGGAAGAACTGAATTCCCTATAGAAATTCTATACAATCTTGAGCTTCCTTCTACCTATGATACTGGAAAGAGCTTAATGGATGTGCTGACATTCATTTGTCTGATTCCTTAGGATCCATTCCTGTGTTAAGCCATCAGATAGTAATGCACATTTACCACATTATCTCAGCCCTTCAAAGAATTGTTTTCACTGAGGCGAACTCAATGTAATGTTCTTTGTCTCTATTTGAAGGTCAATACAGGAACCATTACTTTGGGAAATGTTTCTTTTACGTTTGAAGATTTGATTCATAGATGTTTTTGTATAAAGAACTAGGAAACAAATTTTTTTTGAGAAAAAAATTGTCCTCACATCTTCCTATTGTCAAAAAATACAAATAAAAATGGTTAAACTCTCTGCATTTGTTTTTTTTCCCCTTAACATCTCAAAACTTAAAGCCAGCTCTCACTGCTGTTGTCTTATTTTTGCCTAACCCAGGATCTGTAATCTATTTATGGTACAAAAAAAATTCTACTCTTGAAACATACAATAAATGTAATGTACCTCTTAAGAGTCAGCATTTCTTTAAGACACATGATAACAGTAGCTGAAATGAAGTAATTTCATTTGCCCAGGGATTAAACCTTATTATATTTTACAACAGCTTTTCACTGATGCATTTTGGAAATAATCAAAAATCAAATGCAATTATTTACTCCTGTAATGGCATTTCAAACACTGTATCACCTGAGAATTGACATCCACTTAATGGGAAAATACTGAGCTAAGATGAAGCAAAGTGCTCTACAGATTCAGAACAACCCAACTGTAAGGCCATTTCACTAAATTTATGACTGAAGGCATATTGCATAGTGCCTCACAAGTCAGGCAATGTAATGCCTAAAAATAACCTGAATAGGGTATCCTCTACATTAGTCATATATTAGAAAATTAGAAGTACACTCTAACCACTACAGATCTATTCCTCCAAACTCTTCCAACTCCTACCCTGCATTTACCTACCAATGCCATGCTGTGTTAGTGAGGTATGGTCTATTCAGCTGGAACTTCTCTGCTTAAAGGAGCTATTTGGAAGATCTCCAATGGTTCTCATTGAATTTCAACTCAAGATTAGGAATGAGGTTAAGTCAAATATTCTTTATTTGATAATTAATGTGAAAATAAGTTTGGAAATGATACAAAAGTAGATTTGCTCAAAATTACATTTGATCAGAAAACTATATAAGCATCTCTCAAATCTTGGCAAATTTGATTTATTCATCCTGATAAAGGTGGCAGTTGTATGAGCTATCATGATAGGGAACATCTGAAGTGGGGATTAAATATACAGTCTCACTATGTCTTTTTGGCCAAACGTTTCATGGCACCAACTGTCAAAGTCCATCAGCTAGATAAGCCCCTGAAGTCAACTTGGTCATTAATTCTTTGTCCTCTTAGCCTAGCTAAATTAAAATGCCCTTTTCCTTGATACATTTGAGACTATTACCTTGGAAAGTTATAACAAATTAATAGAAACACTGATAAACACAGCAGACTGAACATACTTTTCATCTTCAGCCTCAAAGAATACCACCAAAATGAAAAATCAATAAAAAGGGACAAAACACAAGGGCAAGGTAAATGAACAAGTAAACTAAAGCACATAAGATATATCAATAAAGATGCAGAAGATGAAAATGAGGTTCATGAGTGGTAACTGTCCTAGTACAGGGAGACACTTGAAAACAATTCCAGCCTACTGACTCAGTAACTGGATGTACGGGCACTTGTGTAGGCAGATGCAGAAGATGAGTCCAAAAGAAAGAAGATAATGCTAAAAATTTTTATGGAGAATCAGAATGATATGAGACTTCCCAGTAGTAGTGCTGAAAGGCAGAAGAAAAAGCAGGATAGCTTCAACATTTTCATCTAAAAATGTGATTTCCAACATACTATTTTATACAAAACCAAAACAAACCTTTGCAAGAACATTTTTTATCTTCTTCCTATCTCTTCCTCCTGTTTCCTGCTTGAAGTACAGATGTGACGTGGGAGATCATGCAGACATTTTTTGACTATGGCCATCACAAGTCAAGTCATGCATGAGCATGGTGTCACAGAAAGAGAAGGAGTCAGGATCCCTGATGACTTTTGAAGCTACCATAACAGCACAGTACCAGATCTCTACTATTTTTGTATGAGCAAAAAGTTGATTTATTGCTTGTTAAAGCCACTGTTATTTTGGTGTCTCTTATGAGCAACTAAGTGTAATTTATAACAAATACACATGATCAGGAAATGGGCTTTATCAGATTAGTGAGGCAAAGGGAATTCTTAGTATGACAAGGAGAAATTCCAACATGACAACTGTAGATCTGAGAAAGCAGTGAATCTATCCTGGAGAAGAACAGAGGTACCTACCAGAGAAAATTGCACTGATAGATTAACTGTCTTTGACACATTAAGAGGAGTTTTATAACTCTGTCAGTGAATTTACATATAAAATGAAGCAAACACATACACACATGCAGTGCAATTATTAACTTCCAATAAAAAAATTTTGTATGGAAAGACAGTATAATAATTGTATGATGTGTCATTTCAGTGGTTAGGAATTATTTTTTTAAGTCATCACTTGTAAGATGAAGTTAGGGGTTCTCAACTGGAGGTAATTTTGTACTTCAGGGATATCTGGCAATGTCTAGAGACATTTTTGGCTATCATAACTGGAAAGTGTTACTGGCACCCAGTGGGCAAACGCCAGGGATGTGGCTAAACACCCAACCATACAGGACAGCCCTCACAATGAAGAATTATCCAGCCCAAATGCCAATGTGCCGAGACTGAGAAATCTTGGGCAAGTTATATTTTAAAAACTCAGAATAATGATTTAAACAAAAATTCTAATTTTGAGAAGATATAGGAGGAAAAGTGTGTTTGGTGTGTGTGTGTTAGAATCTAAGAGTTAAAGCCCACCTTTCTTAGCATTATATTGATTTATAATATTTAAAATTTGAAGATCAAAATAATAGATGTTTATCTAAATAATATATTATTTAGAAATATGCAGGCAAATACATGTTTCAACAACTGAAAAAGATGAAGGTGGCTGCTTCTATAAAGTGGGAGTACATGGTGGGGAAGGACAGGGTAGAGTACGCTTTTTGCTACAGCTGCTTAGCACGATATGAATTTTTAAACTATATTCATTGAATCTATAGCTACAATAAACTAATATAAAACAAAAAATGGAAATTATAATGACATGAATTATGGAGCCAGATTTCTTGCTCTGATGCAATGTAAATTTAATCACTGATTAAAAAGCTTTTCAGTCACGAAGACCACCTCTCTCTTTCTTCTATCTCCCTTGATCAGCTCTGCTGTCATGCCTATTTTGTTCACTGTATGTATCAGTGCCCTTTACAGGGCCTGAACAGGGCATCAGTAACAGTTATCTAAGTGTTGTTAGACTGAGATGAAGTTTTAATATTTTTTTTTCTATAAAGTATATTCATAACTAAAAACAGATTGAAGAAATCAAACAATAGAAAAATTATATAACAAACAATTCCAAATTCATTTTTTAATAGATATATGAAAGTTTATCTAAAATTGTTTGTAACCATATACCGTAAAACAAAAATTATTATAGGCTGCCATTGAGATTGGTAAAGAGTAAAGAAGAATGACAACAGTGAATTAGGGAATTAATAACTTCATATACTGCAGGGTAAAATACATATACCTTTTGTGGAGAGTTATTTAATTATCAAAAGCTTTATCAAGTGCGTTTTTTCTTAAATCAATAATTTCACTTCACAGAACATACTTTAAATTAATAAATGGAATAGATTTTACAGATTTATGTATAAAGATGTTTATCTTCAGATTATTTATGGAAGCAAAACATCTTAAATATCTAAGAATGTGACAAATTATAAATGCACATATTAAGGTAGATGCATATACCAATGCAATGCAACCCCAGGTGTGTATCATGTATAATGACATGCATAGATTTCCAGTATAGTAAGTGGGAACTAACGCTTTAAAGTGTGTGTATGTATGCATCACATACACATAAATCAGAAAATGTACATATAAAAGTACTAAAACAGTTTTTCTCTGGTATAGATTACAGGTGATTATCATACTCTTCATGCTTTCATAAGTTTTCTAAATGTAAAAAAAAAAGTATGTGTGTATAGTGTTTTTAAATGCTATTTGTTTTCTTTAAAACATAAAAATGTACATCCTTCAGAGGGTCCCCACCACTGAGGTTCCAAGACAAGGGGCTCTTGGTTCCCAACTAAATTGCGGCAAGAGAACACTGATAAAACCCAAGCCCATAGAAAGCCTCCCCCAGCTGTCCTGCCCATTTCCCCCAACTCCTCTCATTTCCTCTCTGCTTTTCAGGATCTGTGGAAGAGCTCTGCAAAATTTTTCAACACTCTAACAACTTACACATTCAATAACAAAATTAAGAAGCATATTCTGATACAAGGATAGTAAACAATACTCACTAAACAATATTTTTGTTTACTGAAGGTGTTTTTGCTAGTAAAACTCATCACAGATCTAAATGCTCACAAAATAGTGCCTTCTCTGGAACTTTGTAATTCTATTCAATAAATTTATCCTAAGAATGTAAGTGGACAAATGTTCAAGAACGTAATCACATTAAACCAACCCGTAAAATTTGCAAGACCCAAAGTAAGAGTACAAATGAAGCCCACATACCCTATGCTTAAATATTTAAAAGCTATAAACCAAGCTAACACACTGTTAAACACTGTTTTTTCCTACCTGGACAAATCTAACTTCATATTTTTTAAATGATAAATAAAATATGTATAAAACTATGTTTTCTATGTGACTAAAACTGGCAAATTATCAAAGATAACTGGATTTAATCAGTATTGTATATGTCTGGGTATTAGTTTATTGAGCTAGAAATCTTTGGACATACAACTGACAAAGGAATATCTAATTCACAAATTATATTCCTAAATATTTTTGCCTTTATTTCATCAAAATCACGAATTGCTTTTATAAGCAGTATAATAATATTTTTGTTCTATTTTAGTTGGAATGACCTAAAAATTAGAATATAAAATATCACTGTATTCCAAGCATCCAAATTTTAAATATATTTTCATCAAAAATGTTAAAATAAAAAAAAAAGATTTTGAATCATTACAGTAACATGATTTAACATTACAAATGGGTTCTCAGCTGCCATGCAAATGTGCAAATTTTGCACTACTTCTGAGTGTCTCCAGAACCAGGAATTGGAACGCAGAAGAACAAAGAATGGAGGCTCAGAACTTCTGGGAATGATACTTTGTCATGTTAAGAATCTATGATATTTTTTCTTGTCAGAAGAATTTGACAAGTTAATTAATACTTTTTTTAAAATTTTTCCCTATGCACTTTTGACGCTCAGATCATTCCTGCACTTTGAAGGTATATCCATCTATGATATGACAGTGGACTGACACACAAATTTCCATGGCATTCACTGTCACTTCATTTCAAGAACATGTTGCAAGAGAAGGAAAGCATTTCTCTAAAAATTGAATGATATGTCACAAAAAAGGACATTTCAGTTCACTGCCTGTGCTATGACAGCACTACGTTCTAGATCTGTGACAAAAGCATTGCCCAGCCTATGTGTCCTTTAATAAGCTGTGAGTCTGTGTATTTCTGATATGTGTAACCTTTTATAAGCAGGTCTGAAGGCAGGGATCACTCTTTCCCAATTATAAAAAAGGTACTGAAAAGGGTGCCACATCTTCATCTCCTCACTGCAATCTCATCCTACTTACCTTCTATCCAACTGAATCTGGCTTGTTTGATGAACCTAATGAAACTGCTACCTTGAAACACATCAGTAGCATCCTAAGCAATGAATCCAATAGAATACTACGAAGACATGACTCTCTGTATCATCCCCACAGACTCACCAACCCCTTCAAACTTCCTTTCCTAGACTTCACAGAAATACTCTATTTTTCTTACTCTCTCTGTGATTACTTTTTATGTTTCCTTTGTTGAAACAGGTTAATACTGGTTTATAAAGGCCAATAACTTTTGTGTGCATATAAGAATGGATGGATCAATGGATGGGTAAGGAGGTGAAACAAGATACTGATGTGAACAGGCTACTAGGTTTTGTTCAACTGCTGTGTGTGTTTGTGTGTGTGAGCATGACGGGTGTGCAAGTGTTTGTGTTTGACTGTATTTGTTTTCAGTAATTCAGCATTTTGGGCTTATATGTCCATAAAATAGTGGACATAACTAGGGATTAAAATTAAAGACAAAATAATAAAAGTGAATAAATCTGTGACCCTTGACTACCTACCTAATTAAATACTAGAATGACAAACTTCTACTATTTCTCTATTATGTAGGATGCTGGATACAATTCTGAGGATATTCATTTTTATATTAAGTATATTTTTACACCATTAAGTCATTTCCCAAACTACACTCCACATGTTCCACACACTGATTCATTCAACAAATATTTCCCAGCCTACTCTGAGTCCATCAGTTTTCTTCAACAAATATTTTACAGCCTACTCTGAGTCCATCAGTTTTCAAGCATTAGGAATACAAGAGAGGAAAAAAATAGTCTTTTATTATTGCTATTTTCTCCATAAGGTTTTAAATTTGTCCATATGGTTTTATGCATTTTTATTGAGATTATTCCTAGAAATTTCATCTTTTACAAACTGAGTATAATTTGTTTTTTAATGTTGTTTACTGATAAAGCTATTAATTTATAATATTTATTTTGAAAGTAGCCATTTTAACAAATGTTCTTAGTTTTAATAGTTTTCCCATTGAATTGCTTTGCTTAAGAAACAGCAACAGCATCTTCAAACAGAATTTGTAAATACTGAAAGATTACAGTCAAATATAGCCTTAGGTCACTGAAAAATATGTTGTCCCTGATCTTTTCATTACTTCGTATCAAACAAAACTATTCTTAATCCAATATTTAAAAACTGAATGGATTAACTATTTCTATTATCTCAGATTCTTTTGGGTGAGAATTTAATACAAAAAAAGTTTTCAATCACTTATTAACTTTTTTTTAAGTTTTCTATTTTCCTCTCTGTCACTGTTTAGGCACTCTTAATAAACTGCAAAGGAAGCACATTAATATTTTATTTATAATAACTTCAGTGAGAAAGGACTTTTAAAGAATTTCCTTTTACTTAGGCAAAGGAATTATCTCATTACACACTGAACTTTTAATACTAAGTTCAGATAATTTAATTAAGATGCTAAGCAAATTGCAATATAATAAAATGTGTTGTTTTAAAATATAGTTTTTCATTACTTGGTTTTTTACATTTAGGATTTTTTTTTAGTGCTTATTAAAAGCTGATTATAAGCATCATGAGAATACAATTTATGCTATTTAAATGCCATTGTATTTATGATCTGTTACAGAATTTCCTATACTAAGCCCCAGTTTTATAGGATTATAGTAAAACATGAAAACAGATTCATACAACTTTATCAAGGGCATTGACATTCTGTATTCACCCTCTCGCTCCTCCTTTCTTATTCTACCTCCAGCCAGACTGGACAACTAAGAGGGAGAGAAGAATGATTTTCAAAAAGATTTTTTTCAGAGAAATCTCTTTTTCCTACCTTTTCTCTGATTTTTTTATCAATATTCTTTCCAAGTCGTCAGGTTTCTAATTTTCTTAGAAGAACTGCATCCTGCCCTCAAAGGTATCAGCAATGACCTAGAAATGTTTTAGGAACAGGAGGAACTTCGTTAGAGCAATCAAATGATTGAAGATACCTGGCTTTATCTCCACCCTCCTCCTCGCCCACCCCGAGCGAGCACAGGTACTTTAAATTCTGTGTCCCAAAGACTTTATTAAGGCACAAAATGCAGTAAGCAATTTGTCTACACAACGATGTATGTCACTGTGCTAAGGTATTAACTAGTATGAAGAGAAACTTTGATTTCATTAATGTTTTGTCTAAAAAATCACAGGGCTTACCAGCTTTGAAAATACTAAATTAAACCAGTTACTCATTCCCTCTTTATGATAACAAATAACTGATTAGACCCTTGCTTTACTAATGGATTGAATCTGTGTCTTCAGGACACTGAAATACCAAATAAAAAAAAAAAACTTAAATTGGCTGCAGGCAAAACTTCACATTGAAGTTTGGGGGTAATTAAAAGTACTGTATACTCTGTACTATTTTTGTTTTTTCTTGTTATTGCTTGAAACAAGATCTCAGACTTACAATTTGCATTTAGTTATTTGGAGTACAGTCTGAGAAGCCTTGAAAATTTTAAAACAAGTTTCATCTCTCTAAGTCTGGATACATTCAAGTCATACCTTCAAAGAAGCCAAAATCTGCATCACAAAATTTTTTAACTTACTCTTCTTATATTCCACAAACTTCTGTACTTAGCATTGTTTTTCAAAGCTTTAAATCTGTCCCAAGCTCATATTTCTTCTTCTGTATACAACATAAATATACTTACACCTAATGCGTTTAACTCATTTTTTAAAAAAGACTCATTCGCCAAATAAAATTAGCTAATTCTCTTCTAGATACATAAAGAGAAGAGCAAATTGCGTTCTCCATATTTATAATATGAATAACTAACATTAGGTAGTTTATTAGACTCAGCTCATCAAAACAACACTGGTGGGCACGTTTGTGATCTTCATTTACAGGAAGGGAACTAAAGCACAGAGAAATTAAATAATTTCAGACTGCTATAAAAAAACATAGATCGGGTGGCTTATCCAACAGAAATGATTTTCTCACAGTCTGTATGCTAGCAGTCCAGGACCAAGGTTCCAGCTGAGCGGGTTTCAGGTGGGGTCGTCCTCCTGACCTGCAGTTAGCCGCCTTCCTGCTGCATCCTCACAAGGCCTTTACTCTGTGGAGAAGAAGGGGAAAGGGGGTGGGAAGAGAGGAGAAGGAACTCTCTGGTGGTTCTTTTCACAGAGAAAATAATCCTATTGGGTCAGGGCCTCACCCTTGTGACCTCATTTAAAACTTCCCTCGAGGTCCCATGTTCAAATACAACCACAGTGGGAGTAAGTGTTTCAACATACAAATTCTGAGGGAACACATTCAGTACACAACATTCCCTAAAGTTACACTGTTAGTAAGTTGTAGAACCATGACGGAAACCCCAGCAGTCTGACTCCAGCGCCTGAGCTGTTAACCATATTCACTCAACTTTACTGAGCTCCTTGCCACCAAGCTTTCACTTGTGTATTAATCATAGGTATTTTTCCCCACCAAAAAAAATCTGTAAATCTGTATTTTTACATGGGGAGGCTGAGAAAAAACAGCCCCTATACGCAGCCCTACTCTGTGGCAGCTTTTTGTTTCACATGCCAAGGAAGACTTTCGGGAAATAAAAGTTGTTTGGAAAAATCCAGGTGTGGTTGCTTTGTACGTTGTCATGAGCAGAAAGGGTAAAGTGGAGAGTGCAGGTCCCGCAAGCCCTCAGCGGGCGTCATACCGGTCAGCCTCGGAGTCCGTCTGGGCAGAGAAAGCACCACTTCCATTCCTGCTTTCTGAGATTGCTGACAACCACCCAGGGAGAGAAGGCCAAGCTGGAGGGGTGGCAAACCTAGCATGCTGGTGAAGATGGCGAACTGCTCTTCTGCAAGCATCCTTATTGGCTGGGCTCAGCTCCGAGGGGTCAACTCTGGAGCGCCAGGTAGGAGACTTGAACTGCAAGTGAGCTCAGTTCTAGGCACCTCAGCTGCGCAGCTTGGCGGGAACGCCTCCTCTATCCCCGCATCTCACCTGCTCTCTGCAGCACAATTCCAAGTGCAAAGTACCAGAGCATGCTCATCTTGTGTGTTCTTCTCTTTCCAGATTTATTATCCTGAGGAAGAGACTATTCTATGACTGTTGCCGAACTTCAGAACTATTTCACTTTTTGTGTTCAGAAATTCAGAAATTCTGTAGTGTCATGTTAAATCTCTGCGGCATATCACTGGATAGGTGCCATAGATAATGCCCAAGTGAATGTTTCATTTTTCAGTGTGACGACCGTTGCTTCATAAGCTTCTCAGATTGACTGAAATCACCATTCACTGGCAACTACATTTCTTTATTAGAAGTATTTAAGTAACATATTTATTTAGAAGTATATATGTTCAACTTTATTTCTGTCCTTTCAGTCTTAAAAGTTTGCCTATTTCTACAATTAACATATATGTCAGCTCCCATTTGTGGAAAGCATTTAATACATAAATATTTCCTATGCCATTATTATTGTACAGTTAAATCACCCTTCATGGTCTATAAGTGTTATTGGCTATCTTCATTTCCTTTGATGATTTTGACCTTCATAATTTTGAGACATCGTTTTCAATTAGCACTGACATTAATTCCACAGAGAGAGCTAGCTCAGGTAAAGAGCTGAAATCCTAACATAATTTTGAGGCCATTTTCTTGTATCCTGTAAAACAAGCATATGGTATTGAGAAAGCAATAAACTGCATTTCAGCAGGAAGAATTTAGGGTAAATGTGATAATCCCTGATGAATGTTATTTTAAATTTCAATTATAGAAGTTATAGATATATTCCTTATTACAATGCCATTACAAAATGAACTATGGAGTGTCAAAGTTATACTTAAAGAAATGTATCCCCAAAGCTGGCTGGCCTGTAATCAACACATGGGTCCCACCATTAAGTGAACTTAGAGTAAATATGTATTTGGTCTTTGCCCCAGTTCCTGACACAGACTTTATAAAATCCTTGGAATTTCTTGAGGTACAGAAGTGATGGGAACATCTTTTGTAATTTATAACTAGCCATTTCAACCACACTGGAGTTTATGTTAATGTGGTGACTCTTGGTAGGTTCCCAGTTAGCCTCAGGATGGGGGATGGTTGTCAGAGGAAAAAATCATGTGATTAGAGGACTGGAACTTTCAGCCCTATCTTGAGATCTCTGAGGAAGAGAAAGGGGCTAGGAATGTAGATCAATCACCAATAGCCAGTGACTTACTCAATTATGCCTGTGTAATAAAAACTCCATAAAAATCCCTAAATGACAGGGTTCAGAGACAGGTTGGTGAATGCATCCAGATGCTGGCAGGGTGGAGTGCCCAGAGACAGCATGCAAGCTTGTATCCCTTTCTCACACCTTGCCGTATGCCTCTCCTCCATTTGGCTGTTCCTGATTTGTGTCCTTTATAAATAATAGTAAGTAAACTTTTCCTGAGTTTTGTGAGCCATTCAAGCTCACAGAAAACCTGAAGGCAGTTTTGGGAACCCCAATATATAATGACAGACTGTGGGTAACCTGGAAACCCAAGACTTGTGACTGCCATGTGAAGAGAAGACAGTCTTGTGGGACTGTGTCCTTAAACTTGTGGATTCTGATGCTAACTCTGAGTTGTTAGCGCCAGAATTGAATTGAATTGTAGGACAACTAGTTTGTTTCCAGAGAATCAGAGAATTGGTTGTTGATGTTGGAAAAACACCACAGAACTCCAAAAACACTTTTTGAAGATGTACATCATGTAATAGGGCTGAAATACCACTATAGCCATCGTAGTTGCTGTTGTCCAACCTGGTCTATGTCACCATTGCCTCTCACCCCACAACGCTTTCTCAACAATTCCTTCTCCTTAGAGCAGCCAGTTATAATTTAAAAGCACAAATCACCTGCTCAAAACAGCCAATTGTTTTAACGTGGCATAAAAGAGAAGACATTCTCTGCCCTTTTAAACTGCTTGTTTTTTAGTGCCTCTCCTCTTCCCTCCTCTTTAGAGGCACACTGGACTCCTGTTCTCCCTCCACAAATTCTGCCTCAGGGCCTTCATGCTTCCTGTTACCCCCTCCTGGAATGCTACTCCTCAGGCCGACTTCCAGTGTCCCTCAAGACTCTGCTCAAATATCACATCATCAAACAACCCCTTCCTGATCACTGGTATAAAAAAACATCACCCCTAAATCAATGTGTATCCTCTTCTTGTTTTTCTTTTTTTATTAAGGTATCATTGATATACAATCTTATGACGGTTTCACATGAGCAACACTGTGGTTACTACATTCACCCATATTATCAAGTCCGCCACACACACCCTATTTCAGTCACTGTCCATCAGCGTAGTAAGATGCCACAGAGTCACTATTTGTCTTCTCTGTGCTATACTGCCTTCCCCGTGCCCCTCCCCACATTATGTGTGCTAATCATAATACCCATCAATCCCCTTCTCTCTCCCTCCCCACCCCTGTTACCTTTGGTAACCACTAGTCCCTCCTTGGAGTCTGTAAGTCGGCTGCTGATTTGTTCCTTCAGTTTTGCTTTGTTGTTAACTCCAACAAATGAGTGAAATCATTTGGTACTTGTCTTTCTCCAACTGGCTTATTTCACTGAGCATAAAATAATATCCTACAGCTCCATCCATGTTGTTGCAAATGGTAGGATTTGTTTTCTTCTTATGGCTGAATAACATTCCATTGTGTATATGTACCACATCTTCTTTATCAATTCATCTGCTTATGGACACTTATATTGCTTCCATTTCTTGGCTATTGTAAATAGTGCTGCGATAAACATAGGGGTGCATATGTCTTTTTGAATCTATGACCTTGTTTTCTTTGAATAAATTCATAGAAGTGGAATTCCCAGGTCAAATAGTATTTCTATTTTTAGTTTTGTGAGGAATTTCCATATTGCTTTCCACAATGGCTGAACTAATTTACATTCCCACCAACAGTGTAGGAGGGTTCCCCTTTATCTGCATCCTCGCCAGCATTTGTTGTTCCTTGTCTTTTGGATGTTGGCCATCATACTGGTGTGAGGTGATATCTCATTGGGTTTTATTTGCATTTCCCTGATAATTAGTGATGTGGAGCTTCTTTTCATGTGTCTGTTGGCCATCTGAATTTCTTCTTTGGAGAACTGTCTGTTCATATCCTCCACTCATTTTTTAATCAGGTTATTTGCTTTTTGGGTATTGAGGCATGTGAGTTCTTTATATATTTTGGTTATTAACCCTTGTCAGATGTCATTTATGAATATATTCTCCCATCTAGTAGGATGCCTTTTTGTTCTGCTGATGGTGTCCTTTATACAAAAGTTTTTTAGTTGTTGTAGTCTCATTTGTTCATTTTTGCTTTTGTTTCCCTTGCCTGAAGAGATGCGTTCAGGAAAAGGTTGCTCATGTTTATATTCAACAGAGTTTGCCTATGTTTTCTTCTAAGAGTTTTATGGTTTCATGACTTACGTTCAGGTCTTTTATCCATTTTGAGTTTACTTTTGTGTATAGAGTTAGACAATAATCCAGTTCCTTTCTCTCACATGTAGCTGTCCAGTTTTTCCAATGCCAGTTGTTGAAGAGGCTGTCATTTCCCATGTATATCCATGGCTCCTGATCATATATTAATTGGCCATATATGGGTAGGTTTCTATCTGGGCTCTCTATTCTGTTCCATTGGTCTATGGGTCTGTTCTTGTGCCAGTAGCAAATTGTCTTGATTACTGTGGCTTTGTAGTAGAGCTTGAAGTTGGGGAGTGTAATCTTCCCCAGCTTTATTGTTCCTTCTCAGGATTGCTTTGGTTATTCAGGGTCTTTTGTGGTTCCATATGAATTTTAGAACTATTCATTCTAGTTCATTCAAGAATACTGTTGGTATTTTGATAGGGATTGCATTGAATCTGTAAATTGCTTTAGGCCGGATGACCATTTTGACAATATGACTTCTTCCTATCCATGAGCATGGGATGTATTTCCATTTATTGGTATCTTCTTTAATTTCTCCCAGACTGTCTCGTAGTTTTCAGGGTATAGGTCTTTCACCTCCTTGGTTATGTTTATTCCTAGGTATTTTATTCTTTTTGATGCAATTGTTTGTAAATGGAATTGTTTTCCTGATTTCCCCTCCTGCTAGTTCATTTTTAGTATATAGGAATACAACACATTTCTGTGCATTAATATTGTATCCTGCAACTTTACTGAATTCAGTTATTAGTTTTAGTAGTTTTGAAGTGAATTCTTTAGGGTTTTTTATATACAATATCATGTCATCTGTAAATAGTGACAGTTTAACTTCTTCCTTACCAATCTGGATGGCTTTTATTTCTTTGTGTGGTCTGATTGCCATGGCTCCTCTTCTTGTTTTCATTTTTTTTGTAACTGAGATATAAGGTGCAAGATAATCTCTACCCTTCCTCCAAACAGGACACAAACTCCATGTAAACAAGCACTCTGCACTCTGTTTTGTCACCTACTCTGTCTCCAGCTCCTGGACAGAACCTGATACACATATGAGAGAGTGAATTTTTTTTGGCAATAATATTAAGCAATAGTGGGGACAGATTGTTTTAGAGTCCCTTTTACATACATCTGGACTTAGTAAATGTTATAGGAACAGTGACAACAGCTAAGTCAGTGTTTCTCAAAAAGTCATATGGGGGCCAGCTACATCACCTGAATCTGTTATTGTTAAGAGCAAAATTCTACCTCTATCCAGGCAGAAAAATCAGAATGTCTGTAGATGAGGGCTGGGAAACAAACTTCTGTGGAGACTGCTTGATGTTGCTGCCTTAGAGAATGAGTTTCAAAAGTAAGGCCTTTTCAAGTCTCAGTATGATATAGTCCCAAGCTCTATTTCCATTTTTCTTCACTCTGGGCACATCCTTTGCTAAATCCCTACACAACCAATTCCATGATTTCCCCTGAAGATATCCCACCACATACCCTTCATTTTATTCCTTTGATCATTTCAAAAGTTATCCCTTGAAAATTTTCCTGACCCCATAAGTACCTATTGAAATTCTATTCATACTTAGAAAGCCAGATCAAATTCCCCCTTCTCCCTAAGTTCTATATGGAAAAATGTAATCAGTGCTCTCATAATAATTCATTGTCAGTATTGTATATATCTATACATTCTTGTAAATTTATGTAGAATATACTATAAACCCAAAAATTCATTTTTCAATATTTTAAGAGAATGCAAATAGTTTAGATGGGGTTGTAAGGATCTGGAAAGAATTTAAAAGCCCTTAATTAAATATGGGCATGGTCTATTTTTCCCAAAAGTATAGGAGGATATGGGGAAGCACAGATTGTCATGTCTTCACTGAAGTGCTGAGGCATAACTACAGTATTTGTGAAAACAGGAACATACAAGGCACCACATTATCCAACACTGAGCTACTAAGTAAGCTTAGACACACAGATACCCAAGAATTTGCATCTTCTTCAAAATGGTTTCTTCCTTTTAAGAAGTTCTTCCTGTGAAAAGTAAAACTTCCCTTCCAGTTCAGAGAATTCTGGTTTGCTTGCTTTCAAATGGGCGAAAAGTGAAAATATTCAGTCTCAGAAAAAAATATCTGCTAACACAAACCACTGGAAAGTTTAGTAAGTATCATTCTCACTTTTTTCCCTAAAGAGATTCAACACAATTATTGCTATACTTTGCCCTAGATTTTTAGTCAGCTGTTACAAGAGAAAAATAGTACTGTCAACGGAGTTAATTAAAACTTGTGTTAATAAACTACAGTGGACTCAAACAAAAATGGCCAATAGTTTTCAGTATTTCTCATTGGCAGCAATTACATTTATTTTTAAACATATGTAACCCCAGTGACGCTGTCCATAATCTTTATGATGGGTCTTATTCCAAGAAGACCCATTAACTTACTTCCTGATATTTCATATTATGTCAACCCAGACAGGCTATGGAGACAAGCTCTCCATGCTAGGACCTAAAAATACCTCCCTAGATGATAACATATTTCTAAGTATACTGTATTTCCTCAGTTTCTCTTTATTTCTTTCAGAGATAGGATTCTCTTCTCTTCCTCATTTTTTCTCCTTACAAATACTCACTGTCTTAGTCAGGTAGGGCTGCCATAAAATACTGCAGACTGGGTAGCTGAAACAACATTTATTTTCTCATAGTTCTGAAGGCCACGAGTCCCAAGATCAAGACACCATCCTGATTGGTTTCTAGTGAGAGCTTGCATCCTGGCTGCAGACAGTTGCCTTCTCACCATGTCCCCACATGGCCTTTCTCCTGTGTGTGAGAGGAGAGAGTGGGTGTGCTCTGCTCTCTCTTTCTCTTCTTGTAAGAACACCAGATCCTCTCAGCTTAGGGCCCCATCCTTATGACCTTATTTAGCCTTACCAGCACCCTTTAAGGCACCACCTCCAAAAACAGTCACATCAGTGGTTAGGGCTTCAACATATGAACTTTGGAGGGACACAAATCAATCCAGAACACTCACTTATTAGGTTTATTCAAAATTCTGGAAATAAGTTTTCCACACAACAAGAAACTTGAACAAGTTCTTTCTCAGCTTGAAAGAAATCCTTTTATAAACTTAAAAAGTCCTCAGCAGAAACTCAATAATAGCATATAAGTACAAAAGCACTATAGAATGATAGCATAAGTATATAACTCATCTGAGTATTAGAATTTCAACAAGTTAAAGAATTACTTCCTAATACTTAGGGTCATTTACAAGACCATAATTTCAGAAAACTGCGTTATCTCCATTCAGAATTTTCAAGTACTCAAGCAGCTACTAATATCCTTAGCAGAAAGTCAAGAAAATAATGTTCAATAAATCCTTAGCTATCTACAAAATGAAAGACAAATTGCTGTGCCCAAATTCAAGGCTACCACAATCTCAATGTGTGCAGTCTTATCTCCCACCCTGGGAGTCAGGGTCAGACTTCCCAGGTTCCAATCCCAACCCCATTAACCTTTAGCTGACCAAGCTTGAAAGCAAGTTATCTGATTTCTAAGTTTCCTTTCTGCCCCCAACTCAGCCTCTCTTATTTCCAGTCATGCCAGTACACACCTAATTCCATACCTTTGTTCATGTCATTTCCCTTGCCGGAGTATTTCTTCCTCCTTTCCTACTATTTACCACACATCATTCTTGAAGCTCCAGCTAAAGCTACTCACAGTCCATAATTACCCCCAGTCTTTAAACAATTTTTAAACATGTATTAACTACGTACCATAAAGCCAGCTCTCTGACTCCTCTCATCAGACACTACTCACTTATTTTTTGCCTCATACTAGCCTATTTCATGTGTGTATGCTTTATCTCCCTAATTCGTTCATGGACTCCTCTCACTCTCACTTTTTTTTTAAATCACCCATAGCACGTAGCAGAGTGTAGAGGATGGAGTAGATGCTCAATAAATATATCATTGTTCTGTATCATGTTCAGCTTATGTATCTAAAGTTACTAATGAACATTTTAATTAGTGTCCCCTCCCAGCTTTCAGCTTTCAGAAAACAGGAATATTCTATTTTGGATTTCTGGCATAGTGTCTTGGAAATAGCAAACACTCAAAAAGACTGTGGAAAGATTTCCTCCCACTATCAGCACTTAAGCAGAAGGCTAAGGAGACCAGGGAAAATAGAAAAATCTAATCAGTGAGTGGTGCACTTTAAAATTTGCACACATTCACTGAGACAGACTCAGTGGAGATAGTAGCAGTTCCTCTGTTGATGAGACTGGAGATGAAAGAAGGTAGGGGAGAGACCAAAGGCTTCAAAGGAAGCCAGTGAGAAATTCTAGCATAGGCTCCAGGTTCCATTATTTCTTGTCCCCTAAAAGGAAAAGTAAGATGACTGCTCAATTATGAAAAATCTCTCATGAGAACAGAATTGTAAACAGTTTAATGATAATCATCACATTTAAATTATACTGTCTGTGAATACTTTCTCACCAATAGCACCAAGCCTGTTATATTTTGTGTTACAATTTAAAAATGTTTTTTATTCTTATGTTTCTCATACACATTGGACCAAAGGGTTTTCTATTCTGTCCAAGTAGTTCTCAGAGGTCTAAAAGAATTAAATTACAGTCATTTGTCACCTGAAATGTGAATTTTCTAGGTATTGTGTGTTATTGTCCTTTGAAGGGCAAAATCAAATAGAAGGAAGAGAAGTACTTAGCAGAATGTCCTCAAGAATGAGTTTTAAAAAATATGTCCACATTCTATGTGGAGGGGAAAAACTACCATAGTCAGCCCAGTCTAGGACTATTTCAGCAACTATCCCAAGCCATCTATGAGGCTTATATTTAAATAACAGCCATAGCTATAGCCACAAAGTTGATAGCCAGCTTTAAGTGTAAGCGGTGTGGAAAGGCCAGTCTACCCACATATAAAACTACGATCAAAGCTGTCTTGTGAGTGCTCCAGCCTCTCAGCCATTCCTCTCTATTTCTCCAAGTTTTAGGTTACATTTTCCTCCTCCTTCCATCTTATGTGCTCTTGGTCTCTTTACTCTCTTCCATCCATCAAAAACTGCTCTTGGGAAAGATCTCTTATACCTTAGTATGAATTTGAATCAAAATGTTCTCTGTCCCAAAGACATTTATATTTAATTCTCTTTTCTCATTATAGTAGAAAAGGTTTCCCCATAAGAAATTAATTTCTGCACCAGGATAGAAGTGGTGGTATTTTCTTCATACTTAGTAAGTAGATATGCATGTTAAAGCTTCAGAAGAAAATCAGCATCCTTTCAAACACCACTTGCAGTGAAAATGTACATCTGGACCCTTTTCCTCACTGAAACCCTTCTAGGGAGTTTCAATCTGCTGAGATCACTCAGCACACACAAAATCAGATAGACTCTGAAAGAATAGAGTACTTTTAATAAAAATGGAAAATGTAATCCCTGGATCTGATCTCCTATTTCTCTGGGTCACTGAAGCTCCGAAGTACCAGGTGTTTTGATGAAACACTCATACGAGCAGGAAAAGTTAAGAAACCTTCTCAGGTCACTAAAACTTGTAGGAGACCTGGAGGCATTTTTTATCTTATTTCTGACCCTACACTAAAGGCTCCTTTCTTAAATGCAGTTTTAAATGCAAAGAAAACTTCAAGTATATAAAATTCCTTTTGCAGCATATAACTGGATTATTATGTGTCATAGGCTGACTGGATGTTTCCTCTTTCATTGGGGTGTTCATTGCTTCATAGAAAAGAATTGGGTTTTCTACTATCTTGGAGAGAGGATGTAAAGGAGACTGACAAAGATATTTGTTTTCCCTTAGTTTATTTTGAGTTTTTTTTCAACCTATGTCAAGATCAAACTGTACTTAGGGAGAATAGAAAAATAAGCATATTAAATGTTTTCCTGCTTTTCAAGTATAAGAAATTTATGACTTTGAGTCTGATTTAGGGTCAAAAGAACTGTGTTGTAAACATCAGTTTAAACCATTGCAATTTTACCATTTCTTCATTTTGCACAGGGATCTATCATGCCCCTCCAGCCTCATGCAGCTTATTTCTATCACAAGTTCAACAATGAAAAGAATACAAATCCAGAGTCTCAGGGCTAAAAAGGTAAGACAGCACATAACTTTTTGCTTCTGTAGCAACATGCAAAAACATCTGTGTTGTCTTGAACATAGCTATGAAAAAAAAGAATTTATAAACAGCTCTATATAAAGTCACAGTGGTGAGACCTAGATAAAGAAAAAGACATGGAAAAATGCATTCTCTATCTTGCTAAGTACCTAAAGAGCATATAAGACATCAAGCACATCTGGCTTTTCTCCCTACACATTTTACAGATGCAATTGCTGTTCCAGTGCAAATCCTTTAAAAAACAGTTTCAAGTAAGGAGCTCTGTATCTTAAGGATAAGAGTATAATCGTTTCTTAGAAAACAATACAGTCCACTCAAATCTGTCAAGGTTATAGCACATAGTGGTGTATAAACGTGATTACCTTTCAATGGCTCCACTGAAAAATGTCTGGAGGTATACTGGCTTATAATTTCAGACTGGAAAATGGTGTCATCTACTTCTACTATAGGAATATAGTTTTTATATAAATAAAAAAGGTTTACAACCCTAGAGTTTGGTAAGGCACTGTTGATTTTTTCCAGTTATTTTCAGAGTAACTTAAAAGCATAAATATTGTTTAAAGTGAAATATTATAAGTACTATTAAAAATTATATATATTATTACATTTTACATGTTATGGAAACTGAAAAGCCTATTAAATTGGACCCATAAAATAAAGTTTCTTGTTCTTACCATCTGATTTGTTAATATTTAAAATATAGTTTCTATAGACATTTCATATCACTGCTATAGATTAAATGAGAATATGGTTTAGAATTTAGAATTTGGAATGTTTTTAACCCAAAGTGTCCTTTGCAACATTCACACCAAGAATGAACCTGGATTTAAAAGTGAACTTATTTACAACGTGGAAGTCATATAAGCTACTTTAGAGTATCATCCTCATAACCAGAGTAGACTATTTTGTAATGATGCACATTTCAGTGGTAGCAGAAGGTTTTGTTTTTTTTATTTTTCTAGCAAAAACACTTCCTTTATATCTCATGCATTCATTCATTTACATTCATTTAACTTAAAATTTATTGAGCCCTATAATTATGCTAGGTATCTACTAGAGGAAAAGTGACATAATAATCACAATATATTTTGATGAGTTTGATAACATCAGAACGTTTGAGCTGTTATGAAGAGAGAATGCTTTAACCTTCCCAAGCTGGAAATGTGGGCATAGAGAAAAGACATCAGAGAGTCGCTTTAAGATGGATTATGAAAGATGAGTAAGCATTTTCCAGTTAGCAAAGAAAGAGAGAGCATTATAGGTAGACAACAGCATGTGCAAAGATCAAAAGCACAGGAAATTCTGGATATAACAACATTATGAAGTGAATACATAGACTGCAATGGCAAGAGGTTAAGAATGGAAAGGTGGTTGGTGCCAGATTGAACAGATCTTTGTATATCATGATAAGGAGTTTTCTTGAGTAATGGGGAACTATCAGGAGCTTGTTTATAGATGAATAATGATAAGATCTTTATTTAAATAATTCATGGACTGGATTGGGTTGATATTGCAGGCAGAAGGACCAGGACATTTCCATTATCTGATTGAATAACACCAAAACAATAAACAAAGCAGGAGCATAAGGTAGACCCTAAGACTGGAGCAAGTGATAAGGCTGAAACATTAGGAGACTAGCATTTGGTAACTTCTTACAGAATATTAAGAAAAGTTTAAATGAAAAGTGATTCTAAGGTTTCTAAAAGGACTAGAAAGATGAATATGTTATTAAATTGAGATGAAATGTAGAGGAGATGATAGAGATATTGCCTATAATTTATAACCTAGTGTTTATGGTATTCCTGAAAGGACTCTGAGGCACTCTGACAAACCAATCCACAGTAAGGGGTCACATATTTAATAAATCTACGTATTTTTGGGCAGGCAAGCTGGGCAGATGGAGATCCCTAGCTTATGGGGAGTCGATGGGCGAGGAAGGAGATTGAGCCCTGAGTGAATGTTACCACAGGAAAGTTGAAAACCTTAAAGACATACCTTACCATCATCACAATGCTCACGCAAAATACTTCATGTGGATTGTTAATGTTCTTTTATTCATAACAAGCAAAAACTGGAAACTACCAAATGATCTTCAATTGGTGAATGAATAAGTGACCTGTGATATATCCATATAATGAATACTTACTCAACAATTAAAGGGAATGAAATCCTGATATGTGCAACAACATGGGTGATTCTCAAATGCTTTATGTGAAGTGAAACAAGCCAAATTCAAAGGGCTAAATATTACATGGTTCTACTTAAATGAGAATCTGGAAAAGGCAAAATTATAGAGGCTGAAGCAGATTAAACTTGCCTGGAGCAGGACTGGGGAAGAAGTGACTACAAATGGTCAGTACAGGGAATTTTTGGTAGTGATGGAAATGTTCTTTGACTGAGGTAGTTACATAAAGTTATCTATTCATCAAAATTCATTGAATTTTACTGTATTAGATTGTATCTCCATAAGAATTACGTAAAATAGAGTTTTAGATTACAATTATCACACTTTTACCCGAAAGCATCTACTATAAATACGCTAGAAAATTTTGTTTCATAGTAAAAGAGTTTCCCCATGTTGTTAAAATTTTTATTGATGTATTTTGAAGGCTTCTCTGTTTGATGATTATAAGATGCATTATTTAATGATATCTGCAGACTTCCATTTTTTCCATCAACAGTAACTTGAATTTTAGAACTGAATAATAACCCTTTCTGGCAACATAAACTTGAAAGTTCAAATTGTGTCTATGAATATCACAAGCATGCAGCAAATATAAAAATGCTTTCTAAAGACTAGAGAGGGTGATTACCATTTTAAAGTGTCAAAAACCAAAATAAATTTTATTTTAATTTTGAAATAATTCCAGATACATAAAGTTATAAAAATAGTACAAAGAATGTGTGCAGGTGTATTTATCACTGGCCCAATTGTTTAAATCTTTCATGATTATAGCACAATCATAATAATAAAGAAAATTATATTGATAAAGTACTGTTATCAAATATAAAGACCTCACTCTAATTTTGCCAACTGATAACTAGTATCCTTTGTCTCCAAAATAACCCAGGAAAACATTTACTTAGCTGTCATATTTTCTTAGTCTACTTTAATATGAGCCAGTTCTTCATTCTTT
Organism: Phataginus tricuspis; assembly: GCA_029783875.1. Classification (NCBI taxonomy): domain Eukaryota; kingdom Metazoa; phylum Chordata; class Mammalia; order Pholidota; family Manidae; genus Phataginus; species Phataginus tricuspis. The sequence continues at coordinate 59,003,645 of JAQQAC010020896.1, forward strand.
CTTTGTCTTTCATGACCTTGATACATTTAAAGAATACTGTAATGAACAATTATTTTGTACAATGTCCTTCTACTTGGGTATGTCTACTAGTTCATTACTGAACTTAGTTTATACTTTTTTTGTAAAAGTATCACAGGAGTGATAGTCTTTCTCAGCGTATCATATTAGGAGATGCATGATGTCAATTTATTCATCACATGGCTCTCCACTCTAAATTACAATTTTCCCATTGTATCTTATATACAAGCGACTATATAAATATCCTGTTTCTCATTACTAAATTTTAGTATCCATTGATGATTCTTGACTGAAACAATGCCTTTGTGGTATTTCTATTTTTATCATTCTTTCTACATTTATTACTTTGGTTTAAACTGTATGAAGAGCTTTCTCTTCTCTCTCCATTTATTTATCCATCTATTTGATCAACTTTTTATTTATATTGGTAAGGATTCATAGAGTCCTATTTTATTGTTTGGATTATAATCCATTACTAGTATTTTTTAGTCTGTGGCTCATATTACCATATATATGACCATTGATAATCCCTTCAAAACTGGCTCCTGTATCTTTATTTATTTATATTTTTGATATATTTTTATTGAAATAGTTGATATACAATATTATATTGGTTTAAAGTGTGTAATACTCTTTCGACAGTTATCAATATTATTAAATGCTCACCCCAACTAGTGTAGTTACTATCTGTCTCTTCTGATATGTCCCAATCATTTTCTGAACACACTTTCTTATTTTCTGGCACCACAATATGTTCTAGTTTCATCACACAATTTTTCTTCTCCAGCCACAGAACTGACCATTTTTCCAAGGTGCTCTTGATTCCTTTGTTGAACAAAATTTAGAAACCAACATGTGGTTGAGAGATGTGCTCATTCATACTGGTGTGTTACTGCTTCTAGACCTTTCAGTGACAGAGCTAAGAAACATATGTTATGTGCATGAATCATGAGTTCATACTGATTTTTCCTCCAATTCTTATCTACTGAAGATGGCCCAGCACTCACAGGTAGGCCATGTTATTCAACATGTCACTATTAGAAAAGACTACTCTGAGACCATGATAAAGTGATACAAGACCAAACAAAAGCAAAAATGAACAAATGGGACTATATCAAGTTGAAAAGCTTCTGTACAGCAAAGGACACCATTAGTAGAACAAAAAGACATCCTACAATATGGGAAAATATATTCATAAATGATGTATCTGATAAGGAGTTGACATCCAAAATATACAAAGAACTCACGCACCTAAACAAAAAGCAAATAACCCAATTAAGAAATGGGCACAGGACATGAATAGACACTTCTCTAAAGAAGAAATTCAGATGGCCAACAGGCACAATTCATATTTTTTTATACATAGACAAAAACAAGGTCACCATACTACCCATCAAATACTGAATAACCCTCTCTCCTCACTGAAATAAATGCCTGCTACTTCTTTTCCAATAACAAATTTATTCTCACTCTAGTCCAATTCCCCTATAAATGCAATTATCGAGATACCCAAGGACTAAATTTTCCTACTCTCTGACAGTGTCCAATCCACAGTGGACCCCCACCTTCCTTAGATTTTCACTCAATTCACCCCCACAAAAAGCCAAATCCTATGACAGATTCTTTCTAACATTCTCTGAGACACCTCATATCTCCCCATGGTGTGTGTTTTCTTTCACTGCAACTAATAAACCCAGCTTGTCAGTTATAGGTATATTCATGTGTCTTTGGCTGACGGGCTCTGAGAACAAGATTTATTCTAGCCTTCCACCTCTCCTTAAAAGTAATTGCATTTTTGGACAGTGAGAAATCCTGGCACTCATGCACAATGTATATATATTTTTATTTGCTTAATTCTAGTATATACACAAAATATTTTCAGAATTGCTAACCTATACACTTGTGAAAAAACACTTCTACTGACTGGAGTTCAATATTTGTGTACAGCTCTTTTTATCTTTAGCCTTAGAGCATACAGTAAAAATAGTGTTTTTCCAACTTTCTTAGGTTAATTCTTTTCTTCCCCCTTTTTTCCCTCACTGTGGTGATGCTATTTTCCATAATATATATGGGTTCATTTGTTTCTATATGTCTTCCATGTTGGATTCCTTGAGTCCATATTAATCTTAATCATTCACTTCTGAGTATATGAAACATTGTTTTGTTTCTAAAAGTCAGAACTCAACCATAAAGTATATTCAGAGAAGTGTTACCACATCCCTTCTACCCTATTCCAATTCCCCTTCTTTTTCACACCACTTTGACCAATTTCTTATAATATAGAGTTGATCTCATTAGTTTTTGTTTTATATCTTCTGCATTTCTTCTACCTCAAATGAACAAATACGTGTATATTTTCTTATTTTCCCTTCTTTTAAGGACAAATGATACCATACATTTGTATAGACACTAATTTTACTTATTAATATATCCTGGGAGGTGTTTTTTTCTTTTTTAAACTTAATAAAATATCCTGGGAATTGCTTGATATTAGTTTTAGAGATCTTTCTCATACTTTTTTTATAAGCACATTATACTCCATTGTGTTGATGTATCATATATCACAATTCACTTAACCAATTTCCTGTGTATAATCACTTAGGTTCATTCCTATAGTTTGTAATTCCAAACAATGAATAACCTTGTTCATATGTATTTTTATACTACTGGAGGTGTATCTCCAAGTTAAAGTCCTAGAAGTGGAATTATTGATTCAAAAGGTAAATGAATTTGTAGTTTTGTTAGGTAACTGCCAAATTCCCATCCAATAGAGTTATATTCATTTGCTTTCCCACCAGCAATATATTGCTTCAGCCATATCAACAGACTCAAGTCATATTTTTAAATTTTCACCAACTGGGAAAGGTAATAAATGATGTCTGTGTAATTTTAATTTTTCTAATTATATCTGATGTTAGATGCCTTTTATGTTATTTTATTTTGTTTTTTCAGTTGTATTTTTAAACAATTTTATTGAGGTATAACTAAGATACAAAAAACTGCCCATATTTAATGTATTCAATTTGATGAGTTTGGACATGTGAATACATTCATGAAACCATTACCACAGTGATATCCATCATCTCCAAAAGTTTCCATGTGCCTCTTTCAAGTTTTTTTGTTTGTTTGTTTTGTATTTTACGGTAAGAATACTAAATATAAGACCTACCCTCTTAACACATGTTTAAGTGCACATTACAGTTTTTTTAACTGTTGTTATACTGAACAGCAGATCTCTGGAACTATTATCTTGCATATCTGAAACTTTTTAACAATTCAACAACTTCCCATTTCTCCTTCCCCTGAATCCTGTTAACCACTACTTTATTCTCTGTTTCTATGAGTTTGACTATTACAGCTACCTCATACAACTTGAATCATGCATTATTTATCCTACTGTGACTGACTTACTTCACTTGGTATAATCTCCTTCAGGTTCATTGCTACAACCTAATAGCAAACAAAAAAAGCAAACAAACAATTAACATAGGCCTTGAACAGATTTTTTTCCAAAGAAGACAAAGAAATGACCTACAGGTATATGAAAAGATGTTCAATATTACTAATCAGGAAAATGCAAATCAAAACCACAATGAGATATTATCTCACATCAGTTAGGATGGCTACTATCAAAACAATAAAAGAAAACAAGTACAAGCAAGAATGTGAGAAACTGGAACCATTTTATGTTTAAGGGTTATTTTTTATTGTGAATTATTTATTTATATCTTCTTCCTAATCATACTAGCTTTTTGAAAATTATTATTTCCTCTCTAATTTTAAAGGTTTATTATGTATTAGGGATACTAACACTTTTTATGTGATTCATCTTGAAAATACTTTCTCCAAGTGTATCAAATATCTTTGATTTTATGATTCTTTCCATGCATTTAGAAAAATTTTGTGTAGTCAAATGTATCGAGTTTCTTTCTTTCTTATTGCTGCTGCTTTTACAATTGTTGGGCCACTGGTATCTACCCTGTTAGACAGAAGTCAGTATACTGTGCTTGACAGCCTGGCCAGAACTATGAGGCAGCGAAAGAGCAGGTGCCCAAATAAAAACATGGTGGGTAGACAAAAGCAGCAAGTATCTGTTACAGAACAATGCCAGACGGGGAGCTCTAGTTCTTCTGCTCCTTTCTTAAGCCACACCCATTCTAATTCCATTCTTCACAATTGGAGATTTCAAAGACCAAACTCCCATTTGTGCCAAATGGCAGCATCGTATTTACACAGCTGGGCAAAGAGATTCAGCAGTCCCTAGAGCAAAATTTCAATGGGGAACAAAACGACCCAAAATTTAAATTGATGCTTTTATTACTTGAAGTGTTACAAAAACAGCCAGCCAGTGAAACCAGCATCTTTTGTTCTTTCTCACTACCCATAAGCTAAAGATGCTCTTAATTTTGAATCATCCAGGCCCCATTTTCATGTTCCTTGCACACTTTTTATGATCTCAAAAACTGCCTCCAGAAGAAAAAATGGCACATCAACTTGATATCTGAAAGTTGAAAGAGATAACCAGACTTGTAATGGTGAATGAATTTAAAGCTTATGATCAACAATACGCTAATTAGAGTAAATGTAAATAGAAATAGACTGGTTTTCATCTTGCATTTTTTTAATTTCATAAAAAGTAAATATAAGTTATAATATGTTAATTTTTAATAACAAATTTGGATATCTTTCGTCATTCACGTAATTTTTCATTTTACCATAACTTAAATGCTAAAATATTCATGCAAGTGTAATATTCTTTATTTCCTCTCATGGAATTTTACATGACTTTATTCTTTTTTCACTGTTGATACTATGTCTCTACTTTGCATTCAAAAAGGAAGAAATAAGTTAAAAAATGAAAATGGATTAAACAGATTTTTTCAAAAAAAAGGAAAATTAGTAATTATTAAGTGCCTAATCAATGCCATACATGCATGTATATGTGTATGTTTATGTGTTTGCGTGTGTACTGTATAAATCTTTCAGTAATCCCATGAGGTAAATCTGTTTATCTCCACTGTACAGATTACAATACTAATGTGCAGTAACAGTGGTTGGCTTCCCCAATGTCCGATAGCAAACAGGCAACAAAATAATTCTATAACCCAGTTTCTCTGATTCCAAAATAATGTGTCTAATTTGAAAGAGTGGAGAGAGTTTCTTTTAAAATTTATTTGTAATTATTTTATCTTTAGAGATGAATAAATGATAGTGTTATACAGTATATTTACATAAAGTAGATGCTATTTTAAGGGAAGATAATGTAATCTGTTACTCATTCAAAACTACGAACAGCCAAATTATGCTAGTTCCCAATTGTATTAGACACTTACAGGTTCCCCATACCACACGCTGCCCCTGATTTTAGTATGTCTTTAGTGGACAGTTTCATGCACAGTGCCTGAGTCCCACCTCAAACACAAGCTGTAGCATCTCTGATTTTTCAGGGTCAGGGAACAGCTGGGAACCCTGCTTAAAATGTACATAAGCACAGCCCAGAATTATGGTAAGGTAATTTCCCGGAAGGCAACTCCCAAACTAGGGTGGTGGGAGTCAGGAGAATCCAACTGGCCCCAGAGAGATTATGCCCCCTTTGCCCATGGAAGTAACAAATCCACTTTAGCTTTTCTCTCTTCCCTGCCTCATTCTCCTCACTCTGTCACTTTTGCTTCCCTGAATAAACCACCTGCACCCAGATCCTTATTTCAGGCTATGCTCTCAAAGAAACTCAAATTAAGACATAAATAATGTCATAGTTTTTGCAGCAAGAAATATCAAATCAGGCAAACTAGTAAGCTCCATATATAGCAATCTCAGGAATTTTTAGTAAGTAAGATATAACCCACCTCTCATGTGACAAATGGAGGCAAGATGCACCATTCAAAAGCAAACACTGACATTTTACATTGGTCTTGGCACTATTTTTTTTTTATTTGATACCAAAAGTAAACTCAAAAGAAGCAAAATTAACAAGTGGGACTACATCAAACTAAAAAGCTTCTGTACAAACAAGGAAACCATCAAAAAACTGAAAATAACCTATGAAATAGGAGCAAATGTTTGCAAATCATGTATCTGATAAGGGGTTAATAATTAAAATACATAAAGAACTCATACAACTCAATAGCAAAAACAAAACAAAACAAAAAACAAAAACAAACAATCTGATTAAAAAAACTGGGCAGAGGAATTGAACAGACATTTCCTCAAAGACGACATACAAATGGCGAACAGATACATGAAAAGATACTCCATATCACTAATCATCAGGGAAATGAAAATGAAAAACACAATGAGATATCACCTCACACCTGTTAGAATGACTATTGTCAAAAAGACAAGAAGTGACAAGTGATGGAGAGGATGGAGAGGAAAAGGGATCCTCATTACACTGTTGGTGGGAATGTAAACAGGTACAGCCACTATGGAAAACAGTATGGAGATTCCTCAAAAAATTAAACATAGGACTAACATATGATATAGCAATTCCACTTCTGGGTAGATATATAAAGAAAATGAAATTACTATCTCAAAAAGATAACTGCACCCCCATGTTCACTATAGCATTATTCTCAACAGTCAAGACATGGAAACAACCTAGGTGTCCATCAACAGATGAATGGATAAAGAAAATGTGGTATACACATATAATCAGATATTTTTCAGCCATAGAAAAAGAAAATTCTGTCAGTTGTGACAATGTGGATGGACCTTAATGGCACTATGCTAAGTGAAATAAGACAGAGAAAGACAAATATTTGTATGATGTATGGTAAAAAATGGGTATGATCCCACTTATATATGGAATTTAAAAGTTGAACTCATACAGACACTCATACATTCCCAGAGTTGGGGGGATAGAAAGTAGGCAAAAATGGGTGAAGGTGGTCAAAAGGTACAAGCTTCTAGTTATAAGGTGAGTAAGTTCTGGAAGTGGAAAGTATGGTGACTATAGTTAACAACAATGTTGCTAAAAGAGCACACCTTAAAAGATTTTATTGCAAGAAAAAATTTATAACTATGTGAAGTGACAGATGTTAACTAAATTTGTGGAAATCATTTATATATATGTATATATATCAGATCATTACATTATACACCTAAAACAAATACAGAGTTATATAATAGTTATATCTCATTAAAACTGGAAATAGAAAAGCAAACATTATCTCTTAGTATGTATGACAAGTTGGGGTAGAATTGGACATTGCCAGTAACTGGAGGCAGCTGTTGTCAGTAGATTACATCCTGCATGCTTGGATAGATCCTTGAGGCCTGATCAACTTCCTGAATCCACCAGGATAGGTATCTTTGGTAAGGACACACCAGCTGCCATGGTCAAAGGGAAATCACCAACAACATATCCACAGCCAGCTGGATACCTCCCAAAGAATTTCCACACTGTCTTATCTCAAATCCCAACTCTTCTAGAGTAGCTGTGGGATAGAAGACTTGTGCTTTCATTCTCTGAGCCTCAGTTTTCTGAGTCTAATTATTTAAAATAATGTTGAAAATAACTGAAGCATTTTAGATTTGTCATGAGGATGAAACGATACTTTTATCAGATACTTTCGGTGTACCATATACTTCACTGTCTACTCTTTTTCAAGTCCCCTTTATTGCTTCCACCTCCTTGATCTAATCCCTTAATACTGGATTGTCCCAGAGTTCAGTCTATCCAGTTCTTCTTTCATTGCTCCTTTGATGATTTCATCCCATCTAATTACTTGAAATACCATCTAGGTCAGTGCTGTCCATCAGAACCGTCTTCTACAGGGGAAATATTCTATCTCTACACTATCTCACACAGTAACCACTAACCACATGAAGTTACTGAGCACTTTAAATGGGCTAGTGCATTTGGCAAGTGGTTTTTATGTTTGATAGTGATGACTTCCGATTTATTACTCCAGATGATGTATCTATCTGCCTACCTGAGATTTCCAATTGGACATATCAAATATACATGTCAAAATCTGCATGTCCAAAACTGAACTGATCTCCCGCACTCCACCTGCAGTGATACAAGTTCATCTTTCCAGTATCCCAAGGTATAAAGTCTTCCTATTCTCTTCCCATTATCTCATACCCCAAAGTGTATCTGGGCTCCATCCACTATGCACCACCTTTCCTGGTATCACAAGGATTAGAGTCACCATCATCTTTCAAGAAGACTACTATGGTCATTTGTGATGAGGTCTCCTATCTTCAATCCCCTGTCCCTGCCTGCAGCTCCTCTTAACTATCCAAAGCTATCTTGTTAAAGTATGTCAGATCATGACACTGTGCAGCGGCTCCTTGTTGCACAGTAAAAGCTAAACTATTTAAAATGGCCTTCTATTCCTACATGGTTTCTGATCTTCTACTACTACAATCAACTTACTCACAATGCTCCAGCCGTTGTGTCTTTCTGTTGTTTCTTGATCATAACAGGTGAAGCATTCTTAGCACCTTGTCTGTAGTTTAGTCCCTCAGCCTGAAATGATCCACCCCAGATATCCACTTGAATAATGCCTTCATCTCCTTCCGGCTGTTGCTTCCATGTCCAATTTTTAATGAAACTTAACTGACCATCCTATTTAATATTCAAATTATCTCCTCACTTCTGACAATACCGATCCCCTTACCATGCTCTATTGTTCCTTTTATTCTTTATTAACCTAATACTTATCATTTAACACCAGTCAAGTTTGGTAGAAAACAAATGATATGCCCAAATGGTGGGAACTGAAGGTGCAGTTGACCAAAGGAATATTCAAAGGAAATATAAAAGGAAAATTAACTATGAATGGTGAAGCATACAAGGGCTAGAAACATCAAGGTTCTGGTGCCACTTTTGGGCAAGGGAAGGAGCAGCCAGTTTGTTGGAACCTTGAGAAACTTGTAAGAGAGGGCATCTTACATAGGTCGACCCTGTTGTTAGGTAAGACCAGCCATTATCACACTTAGACCACTAGGAAGACAGAACACTCTCCTCTCTCCTCCCAGGCTCTGATCACGTTTTGTTCCCTCTCATTGGTTAAGTTTAACTGGAGGCCAGAAGGCAACAGCCCATTGATTTATCTGTATAAGTCCAATGTATTTTACTTCTGCAATAACTCTTTACATCTATCTGCTCTTTTCCACTCCTACTGCTCCTTCCATTCTTTCAGACCCTCAGGACATCATATCTTTGTCATAACAGCTTCCTAACTTGCCTCCCTACCTCTAGTCCTCATCCCTTCAATCCACTTTAATGAATCTGCCTACACTTCAATGCAAAAGAAAAAAATCACAAAGGAAAAGCATCACAATTCAACTCTCTTAAAATTGTTGACATCATGATAGATATAATTGAAAATTTAAAAATAAAAACAGTGCACTAGGAAGAATGAAGGTCACACATGACTTTTACAAAGAGCTAATATCTATCTGATACAGAAAATCCACATGGATTAAAAAAGAGGGTTTTAATCCAAAGAGAATTCAATGGACAAAATTCAAGGATATAATAATTTCTTATCTAAATGTACTTATCCAGTAAATATTTTTGACTCTCCAACCTTACTTCACCTTCCACATCATTGGTTGTCCTTTGCCTTTGCTTTCTCCCTCCTTCTGCCTACTTCTCCTTCTCTTGCCTTATTTCCTAACCCTCTGTTTTCAGCCTTGCCTCATTCTGTACAATCTCCTTGATGATGTCACCCACTCAAATATTTTCAATGCCATGTATATAAATGACTTTAAAACCTTTAGTTCCATCCTGAGTGTGCAAGGACATAAAACTCAATGTGCCCAAAGCTTCTTTCACCTCCTACCTGAACTATCAGCATAAGTGTAGATTTCTTTACCTCCAGCAATTTGTCACTCCCAAATCTCTCTTCCTTGGGGCCAACAGAAAGATGTTTCTAAAGTAGAAATGATATTGCATTTCTCATCTGCTTAAAATCCTGCAGTAACACTACAGTTACCTACATGACAAAATCCAATTCCTAAACTGGGCATGCAAGGTCGTGCATCATCTGAGTGCCACTGTAGCCCTGGATCTGAGTCTCCTTCTCATTGACCTACAATTGTTGCTAATGACTGGCAGTTCCCAGAATTTACCAGACCTCCATGCCCCTGTACAAGCTTTACCTTGCAACTGTAATTCCTTCTGTGTTCACATACCTGGCTAAAATGTGCATACTTTCAAGACTTGGTAAAAGCATCACTTTTATTATATAATAAGAAGCCACATATGAGTGAAATCATTTGAGACATAAGGTAGCGGGGGCACGGGGAGGGCTGTACAACTCAGAGAAGACAAGTAGTGACTCTATAGCATCTCACTACGCTGATGGACAGTGACTGTAATGGGGTTGGTGGGGGGGACCTGATGAAGGGGGTACTTTAATAACCATAATATTGCACATGTAACTGTAGATTAATGATACCAAAATAAATTGTAAAAAAAAATAATAATAAAGAAAGAAAGAAAGAAAGAAAGAAGCCATTCTGAGTCATCAGGAATTCATCATTGTCATTCTGTCACTGCCAGCTGCTATAGCAACTGTTTCCCACTTGTTTTACTTCATGTCTGCTGACCTCCACTAAAACGTAAATTTCTTTAGGTAAGGGATCATCACTATGCTATGCTGCTTTTAAAAGAAGGAAAAATTTACATATGTTAAATCACTCATTTCAATTGTTTTAATGGCAGAAAAACTTGGAAACTCTCTAAATACACATCAAACAATAAAGTCTTAAGTTGTAACACATCTACCAAAAGAATATAGCGATTAATATAATGACTCGTGGAAACTACTCAACATGGAAAAATATACATGACATCAACTTTGCATAAAATGTAAGATATAATTCAACTTACATGGTATTTGTATGAACAAATGTCTATATGGAAAAAACTGAAAAATTAAAACATCTTCTATAATTGAGTGGTGATATTTTGAACAACTTCTTTCTTCTTTATGTTTGGGCTGTTATTTTATGCTATTTGCATAATAAATAAAAGAAAGTCAAAATGTTGAAGAAAGCACCACAAAAAACATACTCTGTGAGGATGGAGCAAGATATGGCAGGATTGCCAAATGTCCTTTTGTCTTTTTGTACAGATGTCCAAATGTCCTTTTGTAAAGATACACCTTCCTTATATGGCAGTTCTGAAAACATCTGTCTTATCCCTAAAAGGCAGCCAACCAGGAAAATTACTTACTGCTCTCCAAAGCCACACATGCAATGGTAGATTGACATGTCAATATCCAAAAATCTGTAACGTCTTGGAGTCACCTTCCCACAATGATACAAGGCCAGGGAAAGAAAAAAAGATCAGTTTTGAAAGTCTGGTGTGCACAGTGTCCAGTCCAGAGCACACCTGAGCCTCTATTTCATATTGATAAACTACTCTTTTAAAATATCCTTCATTCATTCATTACTGTCAAAAGAGATTAACACAGGAAACATTTCTGAGGTGCTGAGCAGGAAGATACTGACTGAGTCAAGCTGATCCAGGTCCATGTCTCCAGTTTCTGCTGCCACTGCCTTCCCAGCTTCTGCCCAGGCTACAAGCACAAAGGGAGCTGGGAAAGTTGTGCCTTTGGCAGCCACCCAATGAGGTGAAATTCAATACACTGCATAGAGAGGATAGGAATCCAAACTTACCTCTGCGCCACCGACTTCTCATTGCTTTTCACCAAGTCATTCAGAGAATTAAAGCTCTCTACCATACCAAAGAATAGCACTTGTTCAACAAATATTTGTCAAGAACTCACTGTGTGAAAGACCTTATGTTCAACACTGATTATTCAATTTAGTTGAAATGAGAGGGCATGAGTCAATGCCTGCTGGATATCATGTACATTGCCAAACTACTCCTTAATATGCAGGCAGACAGCTCTTCCGGGAATGTCAGACCTGAAGCACTCTCACAAAGCTACTCTCTGCCCTAAGGTAAATCCACTCTGGGCAAATGATAGGCTCAGTGTTTTTCACTCAGACTGTGCTGTCAGGAACTCAGGGATCCCTTGAGTAGGTGGGATTCTGTCTCAGCCTAGCTCCACTCTCACCTGATTTACATAACAAGTTTCCTTCAAACAGAATGTCTGCAACTAAACACACACACACACAGGCACACATACACAGCTGCATCCACATTATTTCCTAGAAATATCTCTCAAAACTACAGGTCCATCTTTTTTTTTTTTCCAGAAATATCTTCTACATTTAACATCAGGGAATTTTTCATACCTCACCCAAACCTTCACAGTACAACTTAACTATATTCTCTTTAGCCTTCAGTTAACAGTACTCAGGCTTCAGATTACCTATGCATACGAAAGGCAGACCAATAATTTAGCCATCTCTTAATTAATACCAAACTACCTTAGTAAAATCCAGTATCTCAGTGCTTCAAAGTAATTAGCTCTGGAAGAGAAATAGGTAATGTTGGTTTCAATTCACATTTGGGAACCTACGATTATTGCACTTCCTTCTCTAATAGCAGTTTAAGAAAGCTACAAGACCACTGGAGAACAGGGATAGCACTTGGTGCATCACAGATACTCAAATAAATATTGAGTGATGAAGCCAAGAGAGGGTCAGAAACAAGGGAGTAATGGCAAAAAGTGAAAAAAGCTTATAGGAAGTTGAGGTAACAGGTAACTGTTCACTGAAGTATCTCAGTGTCTTAGAAGGAGCCCCAATTGAATGAATAAGAAAATAAAGTTCAAGGTATTAAATGTAAAGTTCTAGAACTTCACAATTTTGTATAAGCCCTGCTACTGCTAATCCTTTTCATGCTCTATAACTGGAGCCACAAAACTTCAAAATAAATAGACTTCTACAAAAAAAAAATCTCATTATCTGATTTACACAACCTACAGTGACACATACACACATACACACACATATCTGGTTTAGACTGCCAGACAGCTAAGCGAAACTAAGACACCAAATTTTGTCTTCAAAACAGTACAACATAAAACAATTAACACTAATAAAGGCAGGTATAAGAAATCAGAGTAATGTGTTGGTATAATAGATCTGGTTTTAACTGAGTACCAAGTAAACCAAACTTTTTAGTTGGCATAAAAAAAAAAGACAAGACTGACCTGTTTTGAGCCTTAAACATGATGCATGGTTCATGAATTCTTTGAAGTTCACCCCTGGCTGATGTTACCAAAGATAATTTATATGAAACTCTCCAGGGATTAAGGTCTACTGCCATAAGAAATTATAAGGATTTTCATTTATTGGCTTCAATTGGAATGGCAAAAATTCTAGTGTGGATTAAAAGCTTAAAAGTGTGTATAATTATAATCATGATACTTGTCTTTGTAAATATCAAACCAGGATCTTTTAAAGATGCTTTATATTTTTCTGACCTCTTACAAACACGTGGTCAGGTAAACACATGTGCATAGCAGGGCAGGCATTTGCTAATGGGTAATTACAGAATTGCTACAGGGTTCAGAAAGGATCCATGATGAAGTCAGAGAGCTTAGTTTTTATATGAGAGAGAGGTCCACTCCTCGCTGAAAAAATGTTACTACAAGGACAATACAAAGAGTTGTGTAAGCCTGGAAATTGGAAACAAGACTTTTCATTAGAAACCTGGTTTGACTAGGAGGCATCTTAAATAGTATTTTTTAAGAATAGCATTTTGTTTCCACAGCCTAACATATTCTTTGTTCACTTTTTCCAATAGCATTAAAGTATGTCTGTCTAAATGAATGTGGGGGCACAGAGGGCTTGTACACTATCCTTCCATGCAAGAGATCACTGCACTGCCATCACGGGGCCATGCTCTGATAGGCATCAACAGTCAGTCTGGCCCATGGCTTCCTCATGTCCAGCACCCTTAGCATAATAGCCTGCTTGAGTTATACTGGTGGCTACTCAGCCCCTGAGGATTCTTCACTCCCTTGCTACTGATTAGCACATCTGCATTACAATGTGAGAGGGAAAAGCATAGGAATAGAAAGAGAATATAATGGAAAAGCCAAGAAAATAGGTTTTAAATATATACAGAAATGCAGCTACCACCAAAACTTGTGTGATCTTGTCAAAACAGAAGGTGGACTTCAGGCACTTGCCAGAAGTGCTAGCTGGCCATACACCACATCAGTCACATTTCAGTGGAGATGGGAAAGAAGAATTTGTAAGACCAATATCAATCCCTCAAAAGCACAATATTGTGTATACAGGATTATAAAAACAAGACATCCAGAGGCTGCACAACTGCTCTTTGGTATCTCTTTCAATTTCTCCAGGAAGAACATTAGTTTTAGAAGAGCTTTGTAGAAACATGTAAAACTCTGACACACCCTTCCTTCTGCATGCATTGGCTGGAAGGCATCACAGAACCACATACACTGCCCACACACCTTGTCACCTGTCTGCTCTGTCTATCTATACTTAGCTAAATAGAAATTCATATCCACCCAGATGTAAAAATGCAACGAAGCTACAGCGAAGCAATATTCAGTGTCTGGGAAGTAGAGCCATACTGCTTGGGTTTGAGTCCCAGCTCTATCACTTACTGGCCAAATAGCCTTGAATATTTTATTTAAACTTCAAGCTTCAGTTCCCTCATCTATGCAGTCTTCTTCCTTATGGACTTCTGTGAAGAGTACTGAGAAAACAGTAGATTCCTAACTACTGTTGTCATTAAGTAAAGGATGACACTGTATGGAGACATTATTTTCCAAAGACTTTTAAAGTAATTAAATCAAAGCTGAGAAGGGTTCAGATATAACCTGCTTCGTTCACATTGTAAAAGTGAGACTAAATGTAATCTAGTATTTTTGAAACTGTAGCTTTTTAGAGCTAGGATAAAAAAAAGAAAATAAGAGGACATTAGAGGTAGGTAAAAAATTATTTCCTCCTGCACTAAGGAAAAAGACTGGGGAAGTCAGAGGCTAGGTTCATGTCACTCAGCAGTAACACCACTTTCAGAATGTCTTAGTAAAATCATTTTTGTTATTTAAAACACTGAAGCCATTTGAAAGCAAAAAGTATCTTCATATTCATCTTGAGATGTTATGCGGACAAAATGTACATGACATTTATCAGAATGAACAATGCTTTAAAAACTCAATAGAAATATGAAAACCATTCAATCAATGATGATTAGACAAATAAAAGAAAAAACTAAGCAAGTGATTTCACAGGGGAAGATACTCAAATTTGTCAGGTGACTGAAAAGACCTTGTTGGCTTTCTGTCACTTATCATCATTTGCAAGTCATTTCGAATCACAAAACCTTCTATTCTTTTGAGCCACATGGAAGCAACACTTTGGCATTAACACTATGCAAATTTGAACTCAGCTAGGTGTGCCACACTAATTGCCACTGGGGTAGGCTCTTGGTGTTTTGTGCAAAATGATTATTGCTTTGCTTGCTTCATAATCACGCATTTTCGATATTGTAATTTCAGTTTATTGAGTAAAACTGTACATAAAACAAACCTAGTGCATTCCTCCTTCAAGAAAAACAGAACGAATGAGAACAACAGAGGACTCAAAAGATTTCTTCAGATCCCTGAGGTGGTAACAAGAGAATCTAAAGCAAAATGCTTTTGCCTTTCAATAAATGAATAACCTGGCACAGTGATTCTTACTCTGGTGTCATGGAAACTTAATGAAACTTTCCAGGTTCCTCATCCACTATCAATGCTTACTCATGACATACACTGGCCACAGTGCTCTCTGGTTGGAGGAATAGTGAAAATGAGAAAAGAAAAACAATAGCAGGAAATAAACCAGGAGGAATCAGTAAACAATCTAGGACTAGCTTTAGGTTATTTGGGACTCAAATCATTTGATTATAATCCTGCCAACTCCTGGTCGAGACTCATAATATTAGAACTCTAGTTCATCTTCAAAAAAATTTTTTAATGTTATAATTGAAACTGCAATTCTATGCTGAGTCAAATCAATGAGCCATCTTGATATATATATATATATGCTAATATATATGTTTAGCTACATAAATAATAGTACTTTGTTAAGGAGCTGAGTATTTGCCAGGCAGTAAACTTGATGACTCTGTTTTCATTTCATAAATATATCCTGAGCACACTATTCTCCTTTAATAACTGATAATTATATTGAAATATTTCTAGGATTTCTGTCAATTTTTATTCTTTAACAAATTTTTGGAGGCTAATACAGTCAGTAAATTCCACTATGTGAAAAAGCTATTGTTATTGCAACTGGAGGCAGGCAGTGTTTGCAGGTCATGTACCAGCTGTTGAGGTTTCCTCTTGCTGGCTCTGACAGATGTCCAGACTCCCTCGGTGCAGTCAATGGCATCCAAATCCGAATCTTCACTGCCTCGGTGTGATTCCCAAGAGAGATGACACAGGATCCAAAACAGCCAAATGTGCTGTCGTTACCATGCTAGGGCTTCTGTTCTAAACACTCACCTGCTCACTATCCACCTACACTGAACAGCGGAGAATTCAAACAGCCTTGAGACTTTACCCAGAGACATTCAAGCAGCCCTTTTTGCTTCCTTTCCCGAGGCCTCACCTTGGCCCAAGCAACTCCTCCGTTAAGCCCTGCCTGGCAAAAGACACACTCAGACCTTTACTTACCACTGCCTCGGAAAGGGTCAAAAGCATAGGAGAAAGTAGCTTTTTCTCTTCACAAATGCTCAATCCTCTAGATTGGTGTTCCCTAGCATATGTTCTTCCTGGAACCCTTTCTGCTGATGCAATCTGTAGGTAACTCAGGCCCTCTGTTCTGTTGTCCTGCCCTTTCCTTAATTACTTATATAGTGTAGGCATTATGGTATGAATCCATGAATACTGGTCCCACCACATGCTTCTTTCTGCTCTAATTTCATCTGTAAAATGGAGATAATAATAGCATACCCACCTCATAGGGTTGTTGTGAAGAATAAATAAGGTAATGCAGCTAAAAGCACTTAAAACATAGTGCCTGGGAGACAGTAAGCACTTGACAAACATTGATGCTGTTGCTTCTTAATAATAACACTGGGTGCAAGCAACAACATTCCCAGTACTAAGGTGGGCATTTGGGATTCACACACTATAAGAGAGTCCCAGCCTCTCAAGAAGTCACAGTCTGGAACAAGGCTCAGCCAATATTTTCTGTTAAAGGCCAGATAGTATATTCTTGGGCTTTGCCAGCCATAGTCTCTTTTGCAACTACTCAACTCATCCAATGCAGAACAAAAGTAGCCCTAAATAATATATAAGCAGATGCACAGAGCTTTATTTCAGTAAAAGTTTATCTAGAAAAACGGAGTGGGCAGGATTTGGCCTATAGGCTGTAGTGTGTCAACCCCTGTCTAGAGAGAAGAAGCACACAATTACAAGATAACAAATTTATGACTACAGTGCAGGTATGCAGAGTCTCAGTGAGCACATAAGGGAGAGTATATCTCATTTAGCTTCTGCCATTAGTTATTCATGCCATTGGTTAGCAGTTCTTACAAGGTGGCAGAAAGAACAAGAAATTTAATGGAGCAAAAAAATATAAAATTAATGGACAAATGGATTTGATGAGAGTTTCAATTTTGCTGAGCCTCTTCTGACTTACAGCATCCTTGGTTTCAGAAAGTTAAGCTGAAAAAAAATCTACTTTATTGTCATGTCATTTCATTCATCTGGCAACCTATACTCTTCAGAGAAACTGAAGACAAATATCATAAAAATTCTATTTATCTGCCACAATTCCCAAAATTCAGTCTATTCCTGGTGGATCAAGACATGAAGTT
The DNA here is from genome assembly GCA_029783875.1 of Phataginus tricuspis. NCBI lineage: Eukaryota > Metazoa > Chordata > Mammalia > Pholidota > Manidae > Phataginus > Phataginus tricuspis. Next base: position 59,021,388 of record JAQQAC010020896.1, read on the forward strand.
CTCGAGAACTAACTATAATAGAGTATTTTGACATACTGCAAACCTCAGTTTTGGCTATAGTAGGATCTAACTTAGGAATCAAAATATGTTCAAGAAGAAATATGATAATGCTACCAGACAGTGTAAAAACATTTTTGAAGATGGTTACATGCAAAATCTTTTATTTTTTTAAGTGAGCATCTTTGGCTCATTAAAATGACTATCTCAGAGAGAGTAAGATTTGGAACACAATCCACAATGGTAAATACAATTGCTGACTGTTTTCGGCTTTGTGTTATCATAGTGGAAAAATAGTTTGTCCCAGCAGCTGTAGAACTGTCTTTAGTGTGGGCATATGAGCCTTTTGCATAATGCTGTGTTTATACAACCCAGATGCTCCATCCTACTCTCAAGCTGCATGCACCCCCAGCCCTCCAGCCCCGCCTGAGCCTAAGGGGTGCAGGAACAACAATCAAAATGCAACTGTAATGAAGACAATATATGGTACTTATTCCTTATTATGTATTTTCCTCTGTTCTCCAGATAAAACTGCAGCTTCTCCCAGAAAGACTGAGCCAATGTCTACCACCTACAGGTGGTTTGTCCAATCTCAGGGCAAAATAAGCCTCTCTCAGAGGCATGATCAATTCAATGCTGGTTAATGCCCTTATTTTAAGTTGAGACAAGGAAAATGAAATAAAGATAAGCCACAGTCAGTCTCATTTTAGCCACTTGCTAACTACTCTAATAAAGGTTGCTATTAGATAAGATAGAAACTACTGCCTAAATGAACATACTTAACACCTCTGGGCTTCATTGCCCATGTTAGCTCAGTTACTCTGAGAAATATAAACATAAACTGGATATAAAACTTCACCTCTGCAGAATTTTCAGGAGCGGATGATAGCTTCAAGGTGGACTTGAATCTTCTTGATAAATGGACACCCTAAGGTTTTATAGTTCATGACAATAATCCCATGCTACCTAACAGGGCTCAAGAATATCCATTGCTGAGGTATGGGAGATCCTTACAACCTTCTGAAATGATGACTAAGGAAAAATAAAATATAAAACCTCTTTATATTTCTTCATGCTTGAATATCTCCTAAGAAAGAGGTCAGCATGGTTTTTTTCTAAAGTAAGGATTTAAGTAAGCCATTTCCTAGATGTAAATTTGTATTGATTAGTCTTCTAATGCTAACTTCCTTGAGGCCCATCATAACTCTAGGAAAAATGATGAGGAACATTTTTAAATCTGGTAAAAAAAAAAAAATGGTATACTAGTGGCCATTAGGCTGTGGATAAAGTGAGGGTTCCTATGGCCAGGATCCTCATCCGAACCTAAACAACGTGACGATGTAACTGGCCTGCTGCTAGGCTATTGCTTCCACACCCATAGGCAATAAGCTATTATTGACTGAGTCACTACATAAAGAGCTCTGCAGAATGCTCTGGGCAAAGGCAGAGACAAAGGAGGATTACAGACCTGCAGACTGTTCGATGCAAATGTAATTCTAGTGCTCAACCTATCGTGGGAAAAACAAGCTGGGTAATAAACCTTTTCACCCCAAGAATGTTCCATTGTCACCCCTCGGTCTCACTAAATCCATAGTGAACTTGCCTCAGGCTGAAACCCATTGGCAAGACAACTGTGATATCAACAGGATTAATTGTTGACCAAGGAAAAGAACAGGCTGCCCTTATGGGAGAGGTGCTTCAGCAGGCTGCCCCTATGAATGGGGAGAGAGTCAATTGTCCCCCCGTGGGTATGTGGTCTGAGGTGGCTTGCCTCCTAGAGGGATGGGCCCCACCCCAGGACTGGAGGCAGGTGGAGGTGATACTTGAGGCAGTAGGGGTGGCCCTTGGTATAGTAAGTAGGTCCTTTGAGAAACAGAGTGCCTGTGAGCCAGCAAGGACTGTGGTTGGCTGCTTCTCACAATATTTTTAAAAGTCTACAGGTAAGAAGAACATGCTCCTAAAAGAGACACAAGAAATGGCAGCAGGGGAACAAGAGAACTGCTGTGGATTAATTGAAGAATGAAATGGCATTGATATGAGGGGAGGCAGCACAAGAACACTGGCTGCGAGGTGCCACTGAGGAAGTAAAAACTTTGTTGGTGACTGAAATGGCATCATTACAAGGTACTGTGGAAGAGGTAAAGGCCATGAAGGAAAAGGATGGACCCCTGCAAAAACCACAAGAGACAGTGCAAGAACATGAACTGTGAGGTCCAGTGAAGGAGGTAAAAGATTCCTTACAGAAAGAGACAGCAGCGCTGCCAGGTGCTCTGAAGGAGGAAAAGGCCATGGAGAACAAAATATACTCCTGAGAGAAGCACAGAAAGAGGTGGCATGAGAACACCAGCTGCAAGGTATTGAGGTGAAGGTAAGAAGAGCTATTGAAGACTGAGCTAGCATTGCTGTGAAGCACTGTAGAAAAGGTAAAGGGAATGGCAGAGAAGGGACTTCGGGAGGGGAGAGAAAGGTGCCAATATCCCCAGAAATGGAGGAACTGGGAAAGGATGCCAACCCCTCCTCTATTGAAAGCACGTCCAGTTGTTGTAAAGAAAATAAAAACACAGCAACCAAGGATTCCCCTAGAAGAGGTGCCGTCCCCTCCCCAGGGCATGGAGCACTCTATGTTCTGCCCCTCTACTCAGGCTGAGCTGGTGGATGTGGGCTCCTAGTTTCAGCAGAAGCCCTCAGAGTCAATATCAGCTTGGCTCCTGCATCTGTGGGACTTAGGGGTGTATGAAATTGTTCTTTCTGGATCACAGATGGGAAAGCTGTCTTCCCTGGCAGTTCATCCAGCCTTGAGGCAGCAATTATAAAATGTGTATCAGACACCAGGAAATCACTCCCTCCTTGATTGGCTTATGGCTGTACTTCATGCAATGTGACCCAATCAGGGTGATTTATCATCCTCCCTTCCTAGATGGCAGATGTATACTGAGCTCCAACAGGTGTTATGGTAGCTAGGCATAAAAAATTCCATCTATAGTCTAGAGAATTATAGCCCAGATGAGGAGCCTTTTACTGCAGGGATGAGAAATGTTGTGCTTCAAACGGCTCCCACATCCTCTTTGGGCCTCTAATGGCCATTCTTGCCCCTCACTTAGGGCAGCAGCTCATAAATGAGATTACCCACACAGTAGTAGACTTAGGAGAGGCTGAAGCAATGTGAACATGGAAAGAAATAAGGTCTGCTACTCAGAGGAAGAATTTAAAGGGCCCCATGAAGGTTACGAGGACTCAGATGTGGGCTGATTTAATAAGGACAGGAGTAGACAGAAGGAAATTAGATGGGAAGTCAAATAGAATCTTCAGTGGCAACAACTGAAACTGGAGCTGCAGTTCCAGCCATTAAGAACAAAGAAGCAGAGGCCAGAGACAGAGCCACAAGTCCAGCCTGTGTGTTTGAAAGACTTCCTGCTGGAAAGTGAGCCAACCTCATTTGAACCCACACAGGAAGATGATTGGGGAACACGGTTTGATTGAGGTAAGTGTCCGGGTACCTGCCCTGAGGGACCAGGGAGGAAATAGAGGCCACATATTGAAATATCTTTCCATTGCTCCCCAGTGAACATACAATGTGTTCTGGCTCTGGTGGACACAGAGGCTGAATGTTCACTGACTTATGGCAACTCTGAGTGGTTTCCTAGGACCCCCATTATTATAGATGGATATGGGGGTAAGGTAAATCCCTTTGGGAATAGGGCATCTACCCCCAAGGCAGTTTACTGTGTATATCTCTCCCATCCCTAAATATATTTTGGGGATAGATATCCCTCAGCGTCTATGGTTAAAGACTATTGCAGGTGAGTTCAGACTGAGAATATGTGTGGTGAAGGCAGTTCAGAGGGGACATGCTAGGCACCTCCCCCCCCATAGCTTTGCTTGTGCCTCAATGGTGACTAATACCAAGCAATACAAATTGCCTGGAGGGCATAAAGAAATTGGAGAAACCCTCCAGGAACGGCAAAAGGTGAGTGTTATAAAGCCCACTCATAGTCCTTTCAATTTCTCAGTGTGGCCTATAAAAAAGCAGGATGGCTCCTGGCATATGACTGTGGATTACAGATAACTGAATAAAGTCATACCCACTAAGAATGCTGCCATCCCCTCTATTGCAGACCTAATGGATATCCTCAGTCATGAACTAGGAACATACCATTATGTGGTAGTTCCTGCTCATTCCTTCTTTTGCATTGACATTGAGCAGGAAAGTCAGGAACAGTTTGCCTTCACCTGGGAAGGGCGGTGATGGACATTCACTGTCCTTCCACAGATACCTCCACAGCCCCACCATCTGTCATGGACTTGTAGCCCAGGACTTCGCAGCTTGGGAGAAACCGCCAGCCATTCAGCTATACCATTATATTGATGATATCATGCTCACATATGATTCCCTTTCAGATCTAGAAGGTGCAACACCTAGACTGCTGCAACATCTACAGGAAAAAGGATGGGCTGTGAACAGCACCAAGGTTCAGGGACCTAGTTTGTCACTCAAATTCTCAGAGGTTGTCTGGTCGGGGAAGACTAAGGTTATACTAGAAGCAGTCATAGATAAAGTTCAGGCCTTTCCTACACCTACAATGGTAGCATTGTTAGAAGAGTTTTTAGGTCTTCTAGGCTCCTGAAGAGTGTTAATCCTGCACTTGGCACAAATTCTGAAGCCCTTATACTTTTTGGCATCCTGCATTTGGCACAGATTCTAAACCCCTTATACTGGTTGGTATGAAAGGTCATCAGGTGGGACTGGGATGAGACATGTACATCTGCATTTAGTACAGTAAAATGGGCAGTCAAGGCCGTGAGTATGATAGACACATCAAGGCCCTGTGAGCTGGTTGTTCATGTGACTGATGATGGTTATGGCTGGGATCTCTGGCAATGGACTGAACAAACTTGCCAACCTATTGGATTCTGGTCACAGCTCTGAAAAGGAGCAGAGGTCAATACACCTTGATAGAAAAACATTTGGCTGCTGTGTATCATGCCTTATTGGCTACAGAACCCATCACTGGAATGGCCCCTATAAAGGTAATAACGACCTATCCCATCTTGGGGTGGTTACAAGACTGGACCCAAAAGCCAAGGGGTGGTGTGGCACAAATGCCTACACTGGCCAAGTGGAGTGGGTACCTACAATAGTGTAGCTCCCTCTCTAGTAGCCCCTTGAGTGAAGAACTCCAATGCTTACTGGGGCCAATGACATATACTAGTGAAAGGTAGGAAGAATTTACTTTAGGACCATTAGTAGCAGAGAGTTCTTACTGGGAGGGAAGAGCCCCTGTATCCAAAGATGCATGGTACACAGTCGGCTCTAGCCGTGGGAAGCCCTCAAAATGGAGGGCTGAAACAATATGAATGTAAGATGGTGAGGGAAAGAGCAGTCAATGGGCAGAGTTGTGGGCACTGTGGCTTGTGATCAGCCGGGAGCCCTCCCTAATAGCTGTCTGCATTGACAGCTGGGCTGTCCACCAGGGTTTGACCCTGTGGCTATCAACATGGTACCATGCTAACTGGTTGGTTGGGTCACCAACCCCATTGGTGGCAAGAATTATGGCAAGACTTATGGTCCTGTGGTCAGACTAAAACAGTTACAATATATTATGTGACAGGTCATTTGCCACTGGCATCCCCAGGGAATGATGAAGCAGACACATTGGCCCAGGTGGGTTGGCTAGAAGGAAAGCCTGCCTCTGATGTAGCCCAATTGTTATATCAACATTTGTTGCACGCAGGGCAAAAGACAATGCAGACTGTAGCCCTTTGGTGGGGCTTGCCTTTGACCTTTGAAGAAGTCAGCAGAGCCTGGCAGGAGTGTGTTGTATGCTCTAAAAGGGACTTACACTGAGTTCCACAGCAACATCAGACAATAGCTAAGGTGCCAATACCCTCGTCAGGTGGCAGACAGACTATACTGGGCCTTTGCCCATGTCAGAAGGGTACCAATATGCCATGACTTGTGTGGACACAGCTACTGGACTTCTGGTTGCTTTTCCTACACATTGTGCAGAACAACAGATAACCAAAAGAGGCCTGGAACATCTCTTTGCTGCCTATGGCTGAGACCAGGTAATTGAGAGTAATCAAGGCACCCACTTTACTGGACACGCACTACTAAAATGGGTACAACAGTTTGGAATCAAATGGAAGTTTCATGTGCCATATAATCCTACTGCAGCAGGCAAGATAGAGAGGTACAATGTTTTGTTAAAATCTGGACTGAGGTCAGACACCAATAGTCTGTAGGGATGGTCAGTCCACTTATGGACAGTGCTATGGCATTTGAACGAGAAACCAGGAAAGTGAGACCTGTGCCCCATAGATATGCTAACGCATATTACTGCCTCCCCTATACAACTGCAAGTACAAATGAAGGAGGAATCGTTGAAGCCAAGGTTTGGCCACCAAAATAATACCTTGCTGCCAACAACAACTGCACCAAACCCTGGAGACTCCATTGAATGGACATGGCCTTGGACATTTCAACACATGGACCAACGATGGCTGGCTCTCCTGGCCCCTTGGGGACAAGGCCTGGAAGCTGGCCTCCTGTGTATTATTCCTGGAGTAACAGCAGAGTGACTCCCAAACATCACAGTAGTATATCCTGAACAACCAGAAGGTAGGAGCATCTTACTGGGGAGTTTTGTTTTATCATTATGGCCAGTGCATGTACTTCCAGTAGCACTATACATAGACCCCTCAGTAATCCCCATGGGGGGAAGGGAGGTAAAGGTATGAAATGCTAGACCTGGACAGGACCCTCTTCCTGCTATAGTCCTATTACAGGACCACTCTCTTACATGCATCCTACCTGATGGACAAGATTTGCCTATGTTGTAAAAAAATATGTGTCTTACCACTGTTAAGGTCTTTGTAGATTGGACACACCCTCTAGCAAATAAAAAACTGCTACTCACTGGGGTGCATGGAGCTCCCTATCAATACCAGTAGTAAATGTGAGTCATGAAAGTAGAATTGGTTTTGAATATAGCTGAAATAACCTCCTAAGGCTTGAGGATTATTATAATTGTTACCTGTATCAAAATTTTGTTGTATCTTAGTTTTGTTATTATCTCTTTGCTACTGTTATCCTCTGTTGCTGTTGTGGAATCTGGTTACAATGCTCCAGCTTTCTCGCAAAGGGACCATTGCTGAAGATTGAGAGCATGTGGATTCTGAGGTGAGAATCCTGTAGGGGTTGAGTGTGGATAAAGTGAAGGTTCCTATGGCCAGGATCCTCACCTGAATTTAAACAATTTGATGATATAACTGGCCTAGGGCTAGGCTACTGCTTCCACACCCATAGGCAATAAGCTACTATTGAGTGAGTCACTATATAAAGAGCTCTTCCCAGTGCTCTGGGCAGAGGCAGAGAAAAAGGAGAATTACAGACCTGCAGACTGTTGGATGCAGACGTAATTCTAGTGGTCCACCTATCACCGGGAAAACAAACCAGGTAATAAACCCTTTCACCCCAAGAACGTTCTATTGTCATTCTTTGGTCTCATGGAATCCATAGTGAACTTGCCTGGGCATAAAACTCACTGGCAAGACATATGCCAACTCTACTTCTTTAAGGGTTGCTGGTATTTTTAAGGCATACCATACAGAACGTTGTAGAGAGAAAATGAAAATTGTTTAGGAATGTAGAAACACTTTTGTGAAGAAGAGAAATAGGAAAGCCTATCAAGCTTGCATAATTCTCTCTCCTGGGATTGATTGTTTCCTTTCCTAAATATTGCTACTGCTTGAGCTCACAATTTTGCATTCTCTGCTTCCTTCTGCTTTGCTTTCACCATCAAATCTAACAGATAATAACATCCTTCCTGATAACAGGAAAAAAAATTTTTAATTAGGAACCAGAGATGTATCAACTCTGTTGATAGCAATTCTCCTACTAAATAATGATGCCAGTAACTACTCATTGAATCTAAGCCCAGAAAAATGCTAGGAGTGAATTTTTTTCCATGCTAATGCTGCAGAGTATCTTGACAGGTATTTAATTCCTTATGCTAAAACAATCCCTCATCCATGTCTCTGTAACACCAACACAGAAAATTAAATACCAGTTTGGAGCTTGCTGCAGCTGTCCTCATACGCACCCGCACAGGAGGAGTCCTTGTCTCTACTCCCACAGTTAGGATACCCATCTAGAAATCACATCCCACCATTCTCCACCTGAAGACAGTTATCAGCTAGCAGAGGCACAGGAAAGAATAGTGCTCCCTGGGCAAGAGGCTTTTTTCTTATTCACAGGAGATGGGGAATTCAATTTCAGTCTTACTGCTATTGGGAGGATGCAATATACAAACAAAATGAAACAAAAAAGAGAAAAAACAAACACACATATGAGACTCATTCATATTTTCATCTTCCTGCTTATAGAAAAGAGAAGCATGGATGAGAAAGAAAGAAAGAACACTTTAAGCCAAAGAATGAGACTGTAATGGTTCCAACGTCTGTGTTGGAACGCAGGGAATAGCATGAACAATGGACTAGAGATAACGAGGCTTGAATGACACAGAGCTTTAATGAATCCGGTTTAGCTGGGGCTCGGAGGAAAAAGAAGGGCATGACAAGAGATGAAGTGTGAAAGGAAGCAGACAGGTCGTCTATGTTAAGAAGCTGATAAATTACCCTATGGCAATGGGAAGCAATGGAAGTGTTAAGTAGGGGAGTGATATGATTGGACCTACCTTTCTGAAGGCTTACTCTGACTGCAGAAGGGAGAGACTATTAAAAGAGCAAATCAGCAGGTGAGCAGCACCACTAACAGAACACTGAAGTCACACCTCCTTCCTTCACTTCCTGATTTCTAGGCAGAAAGATTTGAATAGTGTAGTAGTACAGAAAAGTTATGCCAAGAGAGGTACTCAATGCTGACAGAAAAAACAAAACAAAACAGGAAAAGTGTTTTATTTATGGTCTGAAGCCATGAAACACCTAAAAGTTACCACATGTATTGAGATAGGGCACGGACATGGGACAATCATCATGATTACCTTTTGCTGCCTATGATGAAAAATGCCAAGATATAAACAGTATATTAAGAACAGAAAGGACTCCATCTTAACACTAAGATTCCATTTGTGGAGAAAGTGAAGGTTCCTATGGCCAGGATTCTCATCTGGCCCTGATTGACTAGCTCCCTACGCCCATGTGGGCAATACATTGTTACTGACTTTATATAAGAGCTCCACCCAGTACTCTGGGTTGCTGCATGGCTGCAGGGCTGCAAGACTGCAGGAGAGCAGAGACTAGAGTAGTGGCAGTGCCGAAAACAGAGACTGAGATGTCTGTGGGGCGCAGAGAGACCCAGAGGCAGATACCAGCTTTCTGCATGCAGCCTTGCTTTGAGTGGAAGGGATTCTAGCAACTGACATGTCACCATAGGAATATAGCTGGGTATAAACCATTTCACCCCAAGTATGTTCCATTGTCATTTTCTCAGTCACACTGAATCCATAGTGAACTTATTGGGGGCTGAAACCCATTGGAAAGACACCATTTAAAAAAACCAGGGAGTTAGGAGATAAGATTCCTAACATAGTCTTTTGTAATCAGTGTGGATAAAATGAAGGTTCCTGTGGCCAGGATCCTCACCTGACGCTCGTTGGCTAGCTCACTACACATGTATGGGAAATGCGTCATTATTAACTCTATACAAAGAGCCCTGCCCAGTGCTCTGGGCAACACTGTGGCATAGCTGCAAGGCTGCAGGAGAGCAGAGCAGAGGTTGGAGTGGTGGCAGTGCCGAGGACAGAGGCCCAGAGGATGGCTGTGCAGGCAGAGAGGCCCAGAGGCAGAGACCAGCTTGCTGTATGTAGACTCTCCCTGAGTGGACAGGATTCTAGTGATCTGCCACCGTGTAAAGTTGGGTATAATGCTCTCACCCAAAGAACATTCTACTGTCATTTCTTTGGTCACATTGAGTCCATAGTGAACTTGCCCAAGGCTGAAACCCACTGGCAAGACAATCAGCCAACAACTAATCTAAGGTAGAGCGAGCAGTCCTAACTGGTATGTTCCCAGTGCTTGAGGGTAACCATATCTTGGGGAAGAACAGTATCAATAAATTCCTTGTGTTAAGTTATCTTACAGAATCTAGAAGACTGACCATGGATGGTGACATAATGTCTCTCACTGGAGAGAGACATTATCTTACCTGAGGGGGACTGCCCCCAGGCAAGTTCACTCTGGATTCAGTGAGACCGAATAACAACAGAATGTTGGGAGTAAAAGGGTTTATACCAAGCTTTATTATCAAGGTGGCAGGTTGAGTGCTAGAAACTTGTCATTTCTTTCAAACTTACAATCAGTCTCTGTCTCTGCCTCTGCACAGAGCACTGGGCAGAGCTCTTTACATAGTAACATGGACAATAATGGCTCATTGCCAACAGTTGTATAAGCATTAGCCTACGCAATAGGCCAATTACATCATCAAGTAGATTATGGTCACGTGAGGATCCAGGCCATAGGAACTTCCATTTTCCCTCCAGACATCATGAGATGACATGTCAGGCCTACGTACCCCCCAAGCCTTCGCCCTTTGCCTCATTCTTGAAAGCTGTAAATAACAGAATCCTGGTTCAAGGCTCAAGATGGTGGTGTGAGTAGGGCGGCAGAAATCTCCTCCCCAAACCATATATAGTTTGAAAATACAGCAAAAACAACTATTCCTAAAAAAGAAACCAGAAGATACAGTACAACAGCCAACCTACATCCACATCTGTGAGAACTCAGCATCTCACGAAAAGGGTAAGATACAAAGCCGCTACCCGGCAGGACCCGAGCACTCTCCCATCCCAGCTCACTGGCAGGAGGAAAAGAATCAGAGTGGAGAGGGAGTAGAAGTACAGGACTGCTAAATAACCAGCCCTGGTGATCTGTCCCAGAAGCACACACACTGCATGGATATTAGAGAAACGGAAAAGTAAAATCCGAGATGGGGACTGCGAGCAGGTCCCCACCACCAGCTCCTTTGGGACAAAAGAAAAGCAGGTGCTTTAAGTCTTAAAAGGACAAGGGTTTAACAGGTGAACAAAATCATCTGGCACACTCAGCCCAGAAGGCTGGGACTAAGGAAATATCAATGAAACCAAGAGCTGGTTCTTTGAGAAAATAAACAAAATAGATAAATCCCTAGCCAGACTTATTAAGAGAAAAAGACAATCTACACACATAAACAGAATCAGAAATGAAAAATGAAAAATCATGAACACCACAAAAATACAAAAGAATTATTAGAAAATACTATGAAAATATGTATGCTAACAAACTGGATAACCTAGAAGAAATGGCAACTTTCTAGAAAAATACAACCTTCCAAGACTGACCAAGGAAGAAACAGAAACTCTAAACAGACCAATTACCAGCAATGAAATTGAATCAGTAATCAAAAAACTACCCAAGAATAAAATCCCCAGGCCAGATGGATTCACCACTGAATTTTATCAGACATTCAGAGATGACATAATACTCATTCTCCTTAAAGTTTTCCAAAAAATAGAAGAAGAGGGAATACTTCCAAACTCACTCTATGAAGCCACCATCACTCTAATACCAAAACCAGGCAAAGACACCACAAAAAAAGAAAATGACAGACCAATATCCCTGATGAGCATAGATGCAAAAATACTCATCAAAAGATTAGCAAACAAATTCAAAAATATATCAAGAGGATCATATACCATGATCAAGTGGGATTCATTTCAGGGATGCGAGGATTGTACAACATTCTAAAATCCATCAACATCATCCACCACATCAACAAAAAGGACAAAAACCACATGGTCATCTCCACAGATGTTGAAAAATCATTCAACAAAATTCAACATACATTCATGATAAAAGCTTTCAACAAAATGGGTATAGAGAGAAAGTACCTCAACATAATAAAGGTCATGTATGACAAACCCAAAGCCAACATCATATGTAACAGCAAAAAGCTGAAAGATTTTCACCTAAGATCGGGAACAAGACAGGGATGCCCACTCTCTCCACTTTTATTCAACATACTACTGGAGGTCCTAGGCATGGCAATCAGACAAAACAAAGAAATAAAAGGTATCCTGACTGGCAAAAAAGAAGTCAAATAGTCATTATTTGCATATGATATGATACTGTACATAAAAAACCCTAAAGACTCCACTCCAAAACTACTAGAACTAATATCTGAATTCAGCAAAGATGCAGGATACAAAATTAATACACAGAAATCTGTTGCTTTCCTATACACTAATGATGAACTAGCAGAAAGAGAAATCAGGAAAACAATTTCATTCACAATTGCATCAAAAAGAATAAAATACCTAGGAATAAACCTAACCAGGGAGGCGAAAGACCTATACCCTGAAAACTACAAGACACTCTTAAGAGAAATTAAGGAGGACACTAACAAATGGAAATTCATCCCATGCTCTTGGCTAGGAAGAATTAATATTGTCAAAATGGCCATCCTGCCTAAAGCAATCTACAGATTCAGTGCATTCCCTATCAAAATACCAACAGCATTCTTCAATGAACTGGAACAAATAGTTCTAAAATTCATATGGAACCACAAAAGACCCCAAATAGCCAAAGCTATCCTGAGAAGGAAGAATAAAGGAGGGGTGATCTCGCTTCCCAACTTCAAGCTCTACTAAAAAGCCACAGTAATCAAGACAATTTAGTATTGGCACAAGAACAGACCCATAGACCAGTGGAACAGAATAGAGAGTCCAGATATTAACCCAAACCCATATGGTCAATTAATATACGATAAAGGAGCCTTGGATATAAATTGGGGAAATGACAGCCTCTTCAACAGCTGGTGTTGGCAAAACTGGACAGCTACATGTAAGAAAATGAAACTAGATCATTGTCTAAACCCATACACAAAAGTAAATTCAAAATAGAACAAAGACCTGAATGTAAGTCATGAAACCATAAAACTCTTAGAAGAAAATAAAGGCAAAAATCTCTTAGACATAAACATGAGCAACTTCTTGATGAACATATCTCCCCAGGCAAGGAAAACAAAAGCAAAAATAAATAAGTGGGACTATATCATGCTGAAAAGCTTCTGTACAGCACAGGACAACATCAAAAGAACAAAGAGGCATCTTACAGTATGGGAGACTATATTCATAAATGACATACGATAAAGCGTTGTCATCCAAAACATACAAAGAGCTTACACAACTCAACAAACCAAAAGCAAATAACCCAATTAAAAAATGGGCAGAGGATCTGAACAGACACTTCTCCAAAGAAGAAATTCAGATGGCCAACAGGCACATGAAAAGATGCTCCACATTGCTAATCATCAGAGAAATGCAAATTAAAACCACAATGAGATATCACCTCACACCAGTTAGGATGGCCAACATCCAAAACACAAACACAGCAAATGGTGGCGAGGATGTGGAGAAAAGGGAACCCTCCTACACTGCTGGTAGGAATGTAAATTAGTTCAACCAATGTGGAAAGCAGTATGGAGGTTCCTCAAAAATCTCAAAATAGAAATACCATTTGACCCAGGAATTCCACTCCTAGGAATTTACCCTAAGAATGCAGGAGCCCAGTTTGCAAATGACATATGCACCCCTATGTTTATCACAGCACTATTTACAATAGCCAAGAAATGGAAGAAACCTAAGTGTCCATCAGTAGATGAATGGATAAAGAAGATGTGGTACATATATACAATGGAGTATTATTCAGCCATAAGAAAACAAATCCTACCATTTACGACAACATGGATGAAGCTAGTGGGTATTATGCTCCATGAAATAAGCCAGGCAGAGAAAGACAAGTATCAAATGATTTCACTCATCTTTGGAGTAAAAGAACAAAGAAAAAACTGAAGGAACAAAACAGCAGCAGACTCACAGAACCCAAGAATGGAATAACAGTTACCAAAGGGAAAGGGACTGGGAGGTTGGGTGGGAAAGGAGGGATAAGGGGGAAAAAAGGGCATTACAATTAGCAGACATAATGTAGGGGTGGGAGGGAAGGAGAGGTCTGTACAACACAGAGAAGACAAGTAGTGTTTCGATAGCATCTTACTATGCTGATGGACAGTGACTGTAATGGGGTATATGGTGGAGACTTGATAATGGAGGGAGTCTAGTAACCAAAATGTTGCCCACATAATCATGCATTATTGATACCAAAAAAAAGGGGATAAAAAAAAATCAGAATCCTAAGCCTTGGTGCATGCCTCCTCTCTGGGGTTGCCCACACTCTCCTTTCTTGGATTGTGTACTTTTTGCCTTAAATAAAGTCTTCTTCCTGCTCAACTTACTGCATTTTTGTTTATGCTATGCTGCTTCATTCAATTGTCTAGACATGTCTTTTCTCTCTGTTCTACTTCGGACAAGTAGGGAAGAGCTACTGAGATCTCTGATTTGAGCTTGCCAAGTTCCCGCCGTCACCTGGGTGACCCAGCATAGACTGCAGCTGTACGATCCTGCTCTTTAGTAGCGTGCCTGAAAATCTCCTTTCTTTGCCTTTGGGAAGTTCTCAGAATGCAAACTGACTCCATCCAGTGCTCCGCAGCTCCCCCAGTTCCTGGGGTGGTAGACGCTTAGTTCCCATGCTGTGCAGATTCAGGATAATGCTGGACACCAGGTGAACCTGGTTTTAGGAGTTGGCAAGGGATGTGCCCTATGTTGAGTTCAATGAGCTTCCCTTTACTACTCTGTTCTTCCTTGCTCTTTGCTGCCTGCATAGCAACTGCCCTTCGCTGCTACTCTCTCTTTAATGAATTCCTTCTTTACCTACATACATCCAACCTTTTCAAGTTTTCTTGATCACAGTCAATAACCCTCCCCCACCCACGTTGAGGTTTCACCTACTGCACAGGGAGAGCCCTCCCCAGACACAGCTGCCTGACAACAGTATGACACAGTTAAGGATCTACAGCCACTCAGACAGGATGGAAATAGGAGGCACTGTGAGAACCTCAGGATTTTTAAGGCACATGAGGGCAGGTGCAGAAGAGCCCAAGGAATTGTTGGAGGAGGACATGAGAAATGGAAGAGATTCTCAAATTTCCATTTAAAGTCAACTGAAGTGAACTGAAAGATAATCATAAGAAAATGTGAAGAAATGCTGTGGCCCATCCTAAGGACCCTTGTTTATGCCAGTTTAGTTAACATTAGAACATTTTTCCTAAAAATGCACTACATCTGTCCTCTCTTTCAATTTTTTCATGTTTAAATGAGGAGTTACATAGTAATCTTGGGAGAAATGGCAGGACTCAGATTTGAGTGTTAATAGGGTAAAGGAAGGATGTGAATATGTTTTAAAATATTTCTGAGTTAATTTCTTAGAACTTGGTGATAAACTGAATGTGTGGAGTGTGAGGGGAAGAGGAGGCAACCATGTCACCTGTATTTCTGACATTTGCTGTGGGTTGGATAATAGTACCATTCAGTGAAAAAAGCAAAATGGCAAAGTTGATGCATCCTTGATTATACCAAAATAGAAGTACCTGTGAAATAACAAAATCAAGATATCCAAGGGTTATCTGATATAAGGGGTGGTGTCCAGGTGTGAAGATTCAAATGAAAGTATACATTTAAGAACAATCAGATATATAAGGAGCTCTATAGTAGATATAGGCTGAGGAATCATAGAGCCATTGGAATGGCTCTGTTTATTCAGGAAGGTTGAATAGAAGGAGAAGAGAAGGGAGGGGAGGAGAAGAGTAAAATAGAGGAGAAGGGAGGGAGCCTAGAGAAAAACAACATTTTTCTGGATTGGCAGACGATGAAACATGCTAAGTACAAAAGAAAGAGGCACCAGAGAGAAGTAGTAGAAAAGCAACACAGCAGGGGGTCAGGGAAAAAGGGAAAGGGAAGCCTGGGAAAAAGCTTTTCAAGAAGAAGGTATTAGCATTGTGGAATGCTGCTGAGAAGTCAGATAAGATAAGGACTGACTATCTGTTGAATTTATCAAAAAAGAGGTCATTGACTTGGCAAGAGAAATTTCAATCAACTTGTAAAAGGTTGAGGAGTGAATGAGAGCTAAGGAGACAGCAAGTGCCAGGAACTATTTTTCCGGGCATTTCTGGGTTCTTGGTGACTAGTACAAACACAAGCACACACTGAATGATTAACAAATGGTTATGGTAATATTATATTGTGTTTCAAATTACTATATGTGTATTATATGATTTATGTTTATAACAAATATAAAGCAGATGGAAAACCTCAAAAGAAAAGATCAACTGCTTGATAAGTGTCTGGTTAGATTCATTTTTAAAATAAATGATCACATTTCCAAAGTTCCCACAGGGCTGTGGAAGTAGTGGAGGAGAAGGAAGAGGTGAGAGGAACTGAGTAGGCTTACTTCCTCCTCCCTTGGACAAACATTGGCTCTCCTCCCCTCCCTATATAGTTGAAGGTGAGGAAAATGAGTCTAATCCCCTAGGCATCCCAACTCACTCTGGAATCTGGATGCACTGATTCAAGTCTTAGGTCAGGGCCTGAGGTTTCCAACTCATCAGTATCACATTCTGAGGGGTATCCAGTCTTCCTATTCTCAGATACCATGAAAAAAAGAAAGGGTCCATGGGTTCCTCCTCCTGTAATTACAATGATTTATGTATGTCTTCTGGAGAGACCACAGTTTGAAAAAGAATAAGATGGAATAAGTAAAGACACATCTACTTGGAAAGTTTCATAGAATAATCTTTTTTAAAAGGCTCCCCTCTAATTATCTGCAATAAATGGAAGCCTATCCTATTTTCAGTTACATTCCTAGTGTCTTTACAGCTCTTCCTGCTGTTAAAACAGGATGCCTAAGGTTCCCACTAATTATGAGAGTAGAAAAAGAGACATTCACATTCAAACATACACATAATTCTGTTTCTCTGTCTATATGGATTTTTTCCTTCCCATCACCAACTTGCAATTTTGTCCATACAAAGCCAAGCATCTTGGTTGAATAGAAGATTCAGTCAACCACTCAGCTGCTTTGTTTACACTGCGAATATCAACAAGCAACTGGACCATCAGCTGAAACTTGCTCTTCTCCATCTTTTGCTTATTGCTATGCAGGAACAGTCCCTGTCTGTTTTGAAACAAAACTAATGAGTTCCCCTTTTCTCTGTAAAATGTGTATGATCCTGACACTAGGCAAACTAGAACAATTTGAAAGAAAAAAGAAAGATGCTTTGGTTTGGTTTGGTTTGGTTTTTTCTCTAGTTCTCCCCATTGTACTACTCTCCAACCCCAAGATATGACATCACTACAAAACTATCCCTCTGTATTAGTAGTGTGTTTGAGTCTTTCACCGTAAGTGTGAAGAAGAAAAGAGATTACACACTTATGGATAGAAAATCTTAAGGTCAGAGAAGTTAAGTGATCAGACTAAAATCACAGAGCTGTAAATGGCAGATTTAAAATAAGAACACAGAAAAGCAGAAGAGGCCCTGCTGTTATTTCTTTTGCCCAAAACAAACAGCAGAATTTCAGAAAAGGTACCTTAAGAGGATCTTTCCAATGGAGATTTGTTAACTTTCCAATTTGCAAAAAGGAAGAGAGCACTTTCAGATATTTTTAGATTACAGACCAACAATAGAAACTTACGTTGATATTGATATTGTTTGTTAGCAAAATATAAGACAACAAATAACAATAGATAAATAGGCAAATTTTGTACATAGAAGAGATATTTAAAGTCACTAAAATTAGGGACTTAAAAGTTGTTTTTAACAATATGAAAAATTATTTAAACCATGTTAATTAATGCAGCATACGAAATGATGTTTTTGGTGTAGTTTCAAATATGTAGGAAATACAGATACCCAGGAAAAAGGAGGGAAGGAAATGCATCAAAATATTAACAGCAATTAAAGCTGGGTGATAGGATTAGGAGCTACTTTTTCTTCTTTTACTTTTTGGATTTTCAAAATTTTAACCAATAAGCAGTATACAACATCCTGTAGTACACCACCCAGATTTTCTGTCCCCCACTCCCCTTTCAGGACTGAAGCACTGATGCTCTGGAAGAGTAGGTTGCCACCAGCTCTCAGTGAAATGCTTCTCTGGAAATTTCCCTGACCAGAAGAGAGCTGCCTCACCCAAAGCTGCCTCCTTCAAAGGAGCAGTTAAGATTCAATGGCTGACCTATGAGAGTGTATGAAGGTCCATACCCCCACCACGATTCAATTCCGAAGTGCTTTCCCAACTCCAGAGCTCTCTGTAAGATCAGGTGAGACTTTTTCATGGTGGCATCACATTTTAACTCCTTCCTCTGCACAATGATTTTTCTTCAACCCCCCTGACTCCACCAGCATAACTTAGTGAATGTTCTGCATAAAAATCTCCTTCTCAGCATCTGTTTTCTAAGATAATCCAACCTGCAATAGTTGGTGCCAGAAGTGACTCAAAGAAACAATCTACAAAATGGATTTTGGTTCTGAACTACCTGTTGATCATTTGGCAATAGAAACTTCATCACTGGTGGTAGATGAAACACTGACCACTCCTAGTATGCAGTAATGGGGCAATTGTTAAATATTTACTTTCATTAAGAGTGAACTGAGAGAGGACAGTGGTAGAAGGGAATACACTGGTGGGTGCAGTATCTCAGCCTTTAAGAAATATGGAAGATAATAATTATAAAGAATTGAAATTGGATGGCTTTTGTCGGGAGTAATTGTTTTGGGTGATGAATCTTGTTATCACTTTATATGGAAAGAGAAGTTCATGGATAGTGGAAGAATGGCTTTGCTGGTGGGATGAGACCCTTGAAGATAAAAACAGAATGATCATAAATATGGTCTGAGGAACAGGCACATAGCTGGACTTATGACAGTGTGTACAAGTATGAAGGACTTTGTTCACATGTCAATACCCATCAGAGAGCATCCAACTTAGAAAAGGCATTAAACCAAACAGAAAAATCTGACCAGGTGACATCAACCAGCCTGTCACTGACCTCCAAGTGTTGGCACAAAGGAGGTGTGAATTGTGTGGACCTGGGGGCAAGGCTGGAGGTGATGCAAGGGCCTAACAGCACTAGCTCCCTCTCATTAAGGCAAATCTATCACACAGACAAAATCCGAGCCCCTCATATGTCACCAGCCCTCAAGAAGACTATCCTGCCTCCTGTCAAGTTGATCAGATTGGATTTATTTTTATTATTTTACACTGGGAGGGGCAGCATTCAACTTGACTGGAATCAACATACATCCCACTTACAGGTTTGACTTTCCTACCTAGCGTCACTGTCCAAGAACATACACTGTGCCTGATCCACTGACATGGGATCCCACATACTTGTAAGTGGCCCCATGACCAGACAATCCACTGGGGCGATCACTGTGCCACCTGGAAGATGCTGTCCTGGGACACCAATGGAGGTCTGATGAAGGCACTGCTAATGCGCCAGCTTGCCCTTACTCTCAGTGACTCATTTTAGGAATATGTGCTTCCCTTCCCCTCAATGCTGGGCTTTGCAGGTTTAAAAGTTCTCATTCCCAGATAGGAATGCTTCCACCATGGGACACAGCAAGAATGCCATTGAATAATAAGCCTTGGATACTGCCCATTCACTTTATGTTTCTTGAGTTAGAGACCAGTTGGCAAGGAAAGGAGTTACATTCTGGTAGGGGTAGCTGGTCTGTTCATCAGGAAGAAATAGGACTGCTGTTAGACAATGAAGGCATACAATGTGGGCACCCCGATGACTTTTATCAGTGTCTCTCAGTACTCACAGGCACCATTTTGATTGTAAATGGACAAATTCACAGCCACAGACTGTGAAGAACATGTTATTCAGGGCTCAGATTCCACAGAAATTAGGGTCTGAGTCAACCCAGCAAGTGAGCCATATAGATAGACTAAGAGATGATAACCAAAGGTAAGTGGAATCTGGAATGGCTAATAGAAGACAGAAATATTAAGTTATAGCCCAGAAACCAGCTGAAGCAGCTGGTATAACTTATGCCACTAACCTTCCTCTTATAACTCTTCTGGGAAAAGTCCAGGAGGATCCAGGCAGAGATGTTCCCTGAATACACCATATGAAGACTATGGCTCTGATCCGTGCAAATAGTGGGCTGTTGTGGATACCCTGGTGTCCTGTCCAGGTCAACCTTAGGGACTGAATACACCATTCATTCCCCCACCTCCTGCAAGTGTGGGCAGCTGATAGCTCTCAGCTGAGTTTATCTCTGGACTCACTCTGGGCTGAATAAGGCTATCTAAGCAAAAGAGAGCCTCCCTGTCCTAGGTCATGCTTCCCACACCCCAATTTCTGCAGGAAGCTCACATCCACATACAGTGATTGTGGGAGTACAAAGGCCTATCTCTCTTGCCTCCACATGGGCTGACTCCACAGGGCCATTCCACTCCGGAACTTCTCATTAGATCAGCGGAGGCCTTCATTGTGACTACATGACAGTTCAGTTTCTCCCTCTGACCATTTATATTTCCTTCATTCTTTCACAGATGTGGTTTCCAAAAGCCCTCTCAGTAAACTACCTGTGCAAAATAGCTCAATCAGAGTATTTTCCCCACAGAATCCAACCTGCAACATGGAGTATTAGTAGTTTAGAAACATACAAATTTAAAACTTTTAAAATGCATGCTGCTATATCTATCATCCTCTTTATGCAAAACATCATCCAGGATACTACAAGCCCCAAGGTCACTTCAGGGTAGAAGATTGAAAAGTTGAGCAAGGGGAGCTAGTTGAAAATGAATGAACGTCAAAGAAATTCAAGATGGCGGCATGAGAGGTGACACGGAGAACTTCTCCCAAAACCACAAATAGTACAAAAATATAGTTAATTAATACAACTAACCCTAAACAGCAATAAGAAAGAAGGCTGAACCAGACTGAATACAGACCTCATGAACAGAGCAGACCTCACGAAACAGAGTAACGTATGAAAACCTTAATCCAGTCGGACCCAGGCCCTTCCCCCACCCCAGCTCACCTGCGGGAGGAAGAGAAATGGACCGCGGAGGGGGTGGAAGCTTGGGACTGGCTGAACACCTAGCTCTGGAGATCTACTTTGTGAGCAGAAGCCTATATTGTGTGGTGCTCTGGACACTGGGGAGCTCGGATGGGCAGAGGGCCTGGGACACTGACATTCCAGCCGCCTGTGGAGGACGGGATACACACCCAGTCACTCTGTGTCAGAGGAAGGGCGGGTGGTCTGAGAGGCTTCCCAGCAGCGAGAGAGCTGCTGAAGGGGCAGGGTTTGCACAGAGCTTCCTGCACGGGAGAAGGGAGAGTGGACAATGTTGTCTGGGCATGCTATGCCCAGCTGGTTGGGAACATTAAGGAGCTTCAGGCGCTCCATCCCCCTGGCTGGCTACTCAGCTCCAAGGCTCTCCACTCTGACAAGCAGCCTGCCTGCCGAGCCTTCCTCCTCGGCTTCCGGCACCTGCTCGCAAACCAGCAGTCACTGTGCTGGCGTCAGGCCAGCCAGAGGGAGGCCCTGCCTAAAACAGCTAGAGATGCAAAACACAGAGGCTTATATGTGTGTGCTTGGCCCACTGGCTCTGACACTGGAGATCGGCACCCCAGATGGGAATCAGGAAACAGATCTTTCCTCCTCACAGGCACCAACTCTGCTCCCCTACGACCCCCAACCTCACTCTAGGGCTGAGCAGCTCCAGAGACTGGAGTTTCTGCACTCTAGTGGGCACCACACAGAAATATGAAATGTCAAAAGGACATGGTTCAGACCAAAATCTCACAAACCCCAGAAAAAGGGACAAATGAAACTGAACTCACCAATCTTCCTGAAAGAAAGTTCAAAATAAAAATTATAAACATGCTTATGGAGGTACAGAAAAATACTCAATAACTCAGGAATGAATTTAAGTTGGGAGATTCAATCATTAAGAAATTCCATTTCTGAAATGAAATATACAATGGAGGGATTTAAAAGTAGATTAGATGTAGGAGAAGAGACAGTAAATGGAATAGAAATTAGAGAAGAGGAATACAAAGAAGCTGAGGCACAGAGAGAAAAAATAATCTCTAAGAATGAAAGAATATTGAGAGAACTGCGTGACCAATAAGAACGGAACAATATTTGCATGATAGGGGTACCAGAAGAAGAAGAGAGAGAGAAAGGGATAGAAAGTGTTATTGAGGAGGTAATTCCTGAAAAATTCCCCAGTCTGGGGAAGGAAATAGTCACTCAAGCCATGGAGGTGCACAGATCTCCCAACACAAGGGACCCAAGGAAGACAACATCAAGACATATAATAATTAAAATGGCAAAGTTCAAGGATAAAGTCAGACTTTTAAAAACAGCTAGAGAGAGAAAAAGATCACATACAAAGGAAAACCCATCAGGCTATCATCAGACTTCCCAACAGAAACCTTACAGGCCAGAAGGGAGTGGCATGATATATTTAATGCAATAAAGCAGAAGGGCCTTAAACCAAGAATACTCTATCCAGCAAGGTTATCATTTAAATTTGAAAGAAGGATTAAACAATTTTAAGATAAGCAAAAGCTGAGAGAATTTACCTCCCACAAACCACTTCTACAGTGCATTTTGGAGGGACTCCTATAGATGGAAGTATTCCTAAGGCTAAATAGATGTCACCTAAGGGCTAGACAAAGAGTACAGAATATGATGTATAACATACAAAGAATGAAGGAGGAAGAAAAAGGAGGAAACAAAAGAAGCTTTAGGTTGTGTTTGTAATGGCATATGAAGTGAGTTAAATTGCACTGTCAGATAGTAAGGGAATTACCCTTGAACCTTTGGTAACCATGAATCTAAAATGAATGAATGTCCTCTTAATCAAATGCAAAAAGTCAAGACAATCACCTCAAGATTTGAGAGGAATGATGATCATAGTTACAGTTGGGAAAATGAAGATAATATGTGAAATATGCATGACACTGGAGTTTAACTAAAGAATTATTTTGTTCATGATGAGCTGTACTTCATTGGAAAATAACTTCTTTACTCCACAAGGATCTGTCCAGCTAAGGAGGAGCTGGGAGGATATTTAAGAACAAGTTTATCAGTGGAACAGGTGGGTAGGCCGATAAGCTCAGTAAGCAGAGACTAACATAAGCAGTTATCTTTTCTTTGAATTCCTATCTCATGTTTCCTCAAGACAACTTGCATTTTATAGATTTATAATATTTTTGTCTTCAGTAGATTTTAAACAATTTTTTTCTGATTTCAGCTAAACTGCAATAACATTTCATGTAGTAACAAACTAATGCTGATCTTTATTAAAGTGTGATCTGCATTTTTAAATTTTATCTGTAGTACTAAAAACTGATGACCAGTAATTGATGTTTTAGAGTATTGTAAGGAAAATATTTTCTTTTTAGTTTGAGGTGGGGATAAGGCAGTCCAAACATGCACCAAAGACAGTGTGATGCAGTGAGGAAAGTCACAGAGCTGGGACTCAAAGATTTGCATTCATGTCCAGCTCTGAAGCCTTTGGTAAGACACTTTTCCTCTCTAGACCTCAGCTTCTTCCTCTATGAGCCAAATGAATAGGCCTGGTTGATTCCTAATATTCCTTCCCCTAAGATACTATGAGTGTGGTATTATAAAGTAAAATATCCTGCTAGAAAAGCTAACTTAGTTTGTGCATTTCCAACCCTAAGTGATTTTCTGTTGGGAAATGATCACTGTAAATAAAATAAATTAACATAACACATGGGATATGGAACACTTAATCTGAATATAAGGGAGATAATATTTTGATGCAATCAATAGATAACCTACAAGTTCAAAGGCACAAGCTTTTACTAAAGAATGATGTGGATGGGAATGTAAATTAGTGTAGCCATAATGGAAAAAGATATGGAGGTTCCTCAAAAGTAAAAAACAGAAATATCATGAAAAACAGTAATTCCATTTTAAAGAAAACAAAATCACTAATTCAAAAAAATATCTGCATTCCTATGTTCATTGCAGCACTATTTACAATAGCCAGGATATGGAAGCAACCATGTGTCCACCAATATACCCAGGGAATATTACTCAGGCATAATAAAGAATGAAATATTGCCATCTGAGACAACATGGATGGACCTAGAGGCTAGTATGCCAAGTGAAGCAAGTCACCAGAAAAAGACAAATACTGTATCATTTCACTTACATGTGGAATCTAAAAACAAACAAACAAGCAAAACATAAAAAGACTCATAAATACAGAGAACATACTGGTAGTTGCCATAGGGGAGGGGATTGGGTGTTGGTTTGGGAGGCTCAGTGAAATAGGGGAAGGGGATAAAGAGGTATAAGCTTCCTATTATGAAATCAGTAAGTCACAAGGATGATAAGTACAACATAGGGAATATAGTCAATATTATTGTAATAACTTTGTATGACACAGTAACTATACTTACAGTGGTGAGCATTTTGTAATATATATATAAAGGTTGTACATCTGAAACCAGTATAATATTGTATGTCAACTATACTTCAATAAAAAACAAAGAACAGCATGGGTTTCTATTGATCTCCTATCAGAAAGACCCAGGTGGTGTGTAACATGCTGAGTTTCTGATAAAGGCCAAACAACTGCAGGCACCAGCTATGCTTCAAATGCCTGGGGTTGAGCACAAGAATCCCCTCCCTTTGTTCCCTTCAAAAAACAAGTCTCACAGATTCATTGCCCTCAGATTTCTACTACTTCCAGCCTCCCTCTTTCAGCCTGCTTTCCCACTGGAGCACAGTGCCCTGAAGATCAATGACAAGGGGTATAGACATTAAAGAAGAAAGCAAAGGAAGATCCTCTGAATGAGTGAAGAGATTTTTGGCTTCAGAGAATACAAAACCCAAACCTCTCAGACAACTCAGGAAGCCAGTAGTTCAGCCTTTCAGCATAGCTTCAAGTAAAAATAAGCACAAGATCCATGAGAGATTGTTAGTGGTGTGTTAGCAAAAGATACTTTCTCATACTCTACCCCCAAATTTTTTAAATGTATCACATTTTTTACTTAGATTTTAAAATTTGACAAAATGTGAGCCATCTGCTCTTCAGTATACCCATATTAGCACACTACTGGCCAGGTTTTGTTTTCCAGGAGATTTAGTGAGATATTCAGAGCTGGCACTTAACAGAGGGGAATTGTTTTTGTCTGGTGTCCTCAGCCTCTCTCTTCTACGCTCTTCTCCTCTGCTCCCAGCATTAGCTATCCAAAATCTTCCCGCAGTCTCTTCAGTCTCTTTCCCTGCTCCAATCTTCCTCTTAATCAATTCACTTGAAAGCCTCAATATATGATATGTTTATGTACCTGAGAACTCAAAGGCCTAAGCACATTTTAACACTGATCAAAGGGCTTCAGACAAACAGGTGTGAACCCAGGTAGACCGAATGTTTACAGACATCATTTTTCAGTGTTGTGAGATCCCTAAAGTTTATCATATAGAAAGTCACCAACTAAATTTATAAACCTGCTTTAGATAATTTATATACATTTTGCTTCTTTCAATCACAATGGGAACTCTGTTCCTCTTCTTATCTTCAGAATCTAGTACATTTTACAAACAGGAACCAATCTCCCCTTTGCTACATATAAGAGATTGTAAAGAGTGAAGTTTCTGTAGATACATGTTTAAAGTGGTCAGTCACAGAAAATGAGAAGAAAACACAATGAAATTGATCTGTTGGAAATACTGGTAGACAATCTATCAGACATGAAATTTAAGAGGTGAGTTAGATAAAACTGGAAACTAAGCTGCAAAGTGATAGAACAGAGTAACCATACTGCCTGTAAACCCTCATTACTTTAAGCCGACTTTGAATACATGGGAGGAAAAATTGCAGAAGAATTTTTAAATTTCCCTCAAATAAGCACTAACTGATGGTTTCTTTAGAGAAAACCACAGACCAGAAGAACAGTGACAGTTTAAATTCCCTAGAAATACCGGGAGCAATGACAAAAGAGCTTAAGGCTTCAAATTTATTACAGGTATCACCTAGTACTCATGTTGAGTCTTCCAAGATTGAATAGCATTTAGTGCCCACATATGAAAATGCCTTCTTTTTTTCATCTGCCATTGCATGGCCAAAACACTCATTGCCTGAGGTGGACAAATTACATGGCTTCTAGAGCCAGCTGTCACATCCAGACTGCTTCTATGGCTGGAATTTTGGATAGAGCCTAAAAACATAACAAGGTTCAGCCACTGTGCCAGCACGTGTGATGACTAACAAAGCTCTATTCAAACAAATGCATAATTTCAACTTAGCCAATGGAGTCCCTGACAGAATGACCTCCAAGGTATTCTATCATTTAGTTGTGAAGCCTCTAACTGAAGTCATAAATTGTGTTATTCTCATACCAATAAAAAGTGATATTATAGATTGACTTTCTAAGGTATACATATTTAAATATAGCCCATGTACTAGAAGTCAAATTATTAAGGTAATTATTCTTTTTATCAATGTCTGAAGATATGCTCTCATCAGTGTTCCCCAAACTGTGTTCTATAAAACATGCTCTGAAGGAGGAAAATAAGTTTGTGTGGTCAAATGAGCTTGGGATATAACTCCCTCTGGGATAGTTACCATCTTCACTAGAATATTAATTAGTTTTAAGGGAAACTTCTGGTAAAAAAAAAAAAAGTTTAAGTATTTAATTATTTCAACTCAGATATTTGCAAACTACTTTCCCCCACCAAGTTTTTACATATGTCTTTGAATATCTGGAGACAGTTCTATACAGATGCATGTTCTCTGCAAAACTTGCCAATACAGGATCACTCACAATAAAAAATACATATATATATAAATAGTTTTTTCCCTCAGATAACTATATTAATTTCATTAAAACATTTTATTCCTCAAATTCAAAACATTAACCTTCAATTCCAAAATTTTTGTAATTTAGATGAATAATTATGATTAAATAGATTCAAGTTGGAGGCATTCATGCTAATCTGAAGCACAAAAGACTGGGCTTCGAGCACCAACCCAGCTCTAGAATTGATTCACCTCCCAACTGATGACAACTCCTGAACTAGTTTCCCATTTCCTTAGGCAGACAGTGGAGGGATGGTGCAAACCAACCAGGTTATAACAAACCAATACCAAAAAACTTATGAAAAAACAGAAGCCACTTAATGGTTGAAATTACCCTAGTGTCTTGCTGTTAAGTAACAACATCACCACAATAATTTATTTCATAAAACTTCATACTTACATATTAAAATATGGCAATATACAAATTCCTTTGAGAAAAAAAGGAAAAAAAGATAAAATTTAGCTTGGTGATCAATTAATGTTCAAGTTTTTAGTAACCTATTATTAATTCAATGGCTGAAGAATTCTTTTTCCTCTGGTTTATGTTTAGATTGTATTTGAAGATAGAGCATTTTAAAAATAATATTAATACAGAGATTCAAGATGGCTGCGTGAGAGGTGACACAGAGAACTCCCCAAACCACAAACAGTACAAAAATATAGTTAATTAATACAACTAACCCTAAAACATCAAGAAGAAAGAAGGCTGCACCAGACTGCATACAGACATCATGAACAGAGCAGACCTCATGAGACAGGGTAATGTGAGAAAGCCTTAATCAGGCGGGACTCAGGCCCTTCCTCAACCCCAGCTCACTGGTTGGAGGAAGAGAAATGGAGCAGGGAGGGGGTGGAAGCTTGGGATTGTTGAGCGCCTGGCCCTGGAGATCTTCTTTGTGAGCAGAACTCTATATTGAGTGGTGCTCTGGACATTGGGGAGCTCATATGGGCAGAGTGCTTGGGAGACTGACATTCCAGCCGTTGGTGGAGGGGGGTATCCACAGCTGGCCATTCTATGTCAGAGGACGGTAGGCAGTATGAGAAGCTTCCTAGCACCGAGAGGGCTACTGAAGGGACAGGGCTTCCAAAGAGCTGGCTGCACAGGAGAAGGAAGAGCTGGACAAGGTTGTCTGGCCACGCTCTGCCCAGCTGGTTGGGAACTTTGAGGAGCTTCAGGTCCTCAAACACCTGGCTCCCTACTCAGCTCCAAGGCCCACCACTGTGACATGCAGCCTGCTGCCCCTTCCTCCTAGCCTGACGGCATGGGTTCACAAACCGGCAGTCACTGCGCTACCATCAGGCCAGCCAGAGGGAGGCCCGGCCTAAAACAGCTACAGACACAAAGCACAGAGGCTTACACATGTGTGCTTGGTCCACTGGCTCTGACACTGGAGACTGGCACCACAGACAGGAATCTGGAAACAGATCTTTCCTCCCCCCAGGCACAAGCTCCACTCCCCTATGACCTCCAGCCTCACTCTAGGGGCAGAGCAGCTCCAGAGACTGGAATTTCTGCACATTAGTGGGCACCACATAGAAATATGAAATGTCAAAAGGATATGATTCAGACCAAAATCTCACAAACCCCAGAAAAAGGGACAAATGAAACTGAACTCACCAATCTTCCTGAAAGAGAGTTCAAAATAAAAATTATAAACATGCTTATGGAGGTACAGAAAAATATTCAAGAACTCAAGAACGAATTTAAGTCGGAGATTCAATCATTAAGAAATTCCATATCTGAAATGAAACATAAAATGGAGGGATTTAAAAGCAGATTAGATGTAGGAGAAGAGACAGTAAATGGAATAGAAATTACAGAAGAAGAATACAAAAAGCCGAGGCACAGAGATAAAAAAGAATCTCTAAGAATGAAAGAATATTTAGTGAATTGTGTGACAAATACAAACGGAAAAATATTTGCATTATAGGGGTACCAGAAGAAGAAGAGAGAGAAAAAGGGATAGAAAGTGTTATTGAGGAGGTAATTCCTGAAAAATTCCCCAGTCTGAGGAAGGAAATAGTTACTCAAGCCACAGAGGTGCACAGATCTCCCAACACAAGGGACCCAAGGAAGACAACATCAAGACATATAATAATTAAAATGGCAAAGTTTAAGGATAAAGACAGACTTTTAAAAGCAGCCAGAGAGAGAGAAAAGATCACATACAAAGGAAAACCCATCAGGCTATCATCATACTTTTCAACAGAAACCTTACGGGCCAGAAGGGAGTGGCATGATATATTTAATGCAATGAAGCAGAAGGGTCTTAAACTAAGAATACTCTACCCAGCAAGGTTATAATTTAAATTTGAAGGAGGGCTAAACAGTTTTCAGATAAGCAAAAGCTGAGAAAATTTACATCGTACAAACCACCTCTACAGTGCATTTTGGAGGGACTCCTATAGATGGAAGTATTCCTAAGGCTAAATAGATGTCACCCAAGGGCTAGACAAAGAGTACAGAATATGATTTATAACATACAAAGAATGGAGGAGGAAGAAAAAGGAGGGAAAAAAAAAGAAGTTTTAGGTTGTGTTTGTACTACCCAAGAAGTGAGTTTAATTAGACTGTTACATAGTAAGGGAATTACCCTTGAACCTTTGGTAACCACGAATCTAAAGCCTGCAATGGCAATAAGTACATACCTATCGATAATCACCCTAAATGTAAATGGACTGAATGCACCAATCAAAAGACATAGAGTCACTGAATGGATAAAAAACAAGACCCATCTATACGCTGCCTACAAGAGACTCACTTCAAACCAAAAGACATACACACACTAAAAGTGAAGGGATGGAAAAAGATATTTCATGCAACTAATAGGGAGAAAAAAGCAGGAGTTGCAGTACTTGTATCAGACAAAATAGCCTTCAAAACAAAGAAAGTCACAAGACACAAAGAAGGACATTACACAGTGATAAAAGGGTCAATCCAGCAAGAAGATATAACCATTATAAATATCTATTCACCCAACACAGGAGCACCTACATATGTGAAACAAATACTAACAGAATTAAAAGAGGAAATAGAATGCAGTGCATTCATTCTAGGAGACTTCAACACTCCACTCACTCTGAAGGACAGATCAAGCAGACAGAAAATAAATGAAGAGACAGAGGTACTGAACAACATATTACAACAGATGGACCTAACGCACATCTACAGAACACTCCATCCAAAAGCAGCAGGAGACACAATCTTCTCAAGAGCACAAGGAACATTTTCAAGAATAGATCATATACTAGGCCAGAAAAAGAACATCAGTAAATTGAAAAAGACTGAAATTGTACCAACCAGCTTCTCAGATCACAAAGGTATGAAACTAGAAATAAAATACACAAAGGAAACAAAAAATCCCACAAACACATGGAGGTTTAATAACATGCTCCTAAATAATGAATGCATCAATAACCAAATAAAAATAGAGATCAAGCAATATATGGACACAAATCACAACAATAGTTCAACACCACAAAATCTGTGAGATACAGTGAAGGCCATGCTAAGACGGAAATATACTGCAATACAGACCTACCTCACAAAATATGAAAAATCCCAAATGAACAGTCTAAACTCACAATTAATGAAACTAGAAAAGGAAGAACAAATGAGGCCCAAAGTCACTAGAAGGAGGGACATAATAAAGATTAAAGCAGAAATGAATAAAATTGAGAAGAATAAAAGAAGAGAAGGAATAATGAAGGCAGGAGCTGGTTCTTTGAGAAAATAAAGAAAATAGATACCTATCAAGAAAAAGACTTATCAAGAAAAAAAGACAGTCTACACACAGAAAATGAATCAGAAATGAGAAACGAAAAATCAGTCCAGACACAACAAAAATACAAAGAATTATGAGACAATACTATGAAAAATTATATGCTAACAAACGGAATAACCTAGAAGAAATGGACAACTTTCTAGAAAAATATAACCTTCCAAGGCTAACCCAGGAAGAAACAGACAATCTGAATAGAGCAATTACCAGCAAAGAAATTGAACTGGTAATAAAAAACTACCTAAGAACAAAACGCCTGGACTGGATGGTTTCACTGCCGAATTTTATCAAACATTTAGTGTAGACCTAATACCCATCCTCATTAAAGTTCCAGAAAGTAGAAGAGGAGGGAATACTCCCAAACTCGTTCTATGAGACCAACATCACTCTAATACCAAAACCAGCCAAAGACACCATAAAAAAAGAAAATTACAGACCAATATCCCTGATAAACATACATTCAAAAATACTCAACAGAACATCAGCAAACCGAATTCAAAAATACATCAAAAAGATCATCCATCATGATCAAGTGGGATTAATCCCAGGGATGCAAGGATGGTACAACATTTGGAAATCCATCAACAAAAAGAAGAACAAAAACCACATGATCATCTCCACAGATGCTGAAAAAACATTTGACAAAATTCAACATCCATTCATGAAAAAAACTCTCAACAAATGGGTATAGAGTGCAAGTACCTCAATATAATACAAGCCATATATGACAAACCCACAGCCAACATTATACTTAACAGCAAGAACCTGAAAGCTTTTCCTTCAAGATGAGGAACAAGACAAGGATGCCCACTCT
This sequence comes from Phataginus tricuspis, assembly GCA_029783875.1. Lineage (NCBI taxonomy): Eukaryota > Metazoa > Chordata > Mammalia > Pholidota > Manidae > Phataginus > Phataginus tricuspis. The sequence goes on from JAQQAC010020896.1 coordinate 59,052,728, forward strand.
CCCCACTTTTATTCAACATAGTTCTGGAGGTCCTAGCCATGGCAATCAGACAACACAAAGAAATAAAAGCAATCTAGATTGGCAAGGAAGAAGTTAAACTGTCTCTGTTTGCAGATGACATGATATTGTACATAAAAAACCCTAAAGAATCCACTCCAAAACTACTAGATCTAATATTTGAATTCGGCAAAGTTGCAGGACACAAAATTAATACACAGAAATCTGTTTCATTCCTATACACTAACAGTGAACTAGCAGAAAGAGAAATCAGTAAAACAATTCCATTCACAATCTCATCAAAAAGAATAAAATATGTAGGAATAAACCTAACCAAGGAAGTGAAAGACCTATACCCTGAAAACTATAAGACATTCCTAAGGCAAAGTAAAGAGGACACTAATAAATGGAAAGTTACCCCATGCTCTTGGCTAGGAAGAATTAATATTGTCAAAATGGCCATCCTGCCTAAAGCCATCTACAGATTCAGTGCAATCCCTATCAAAATACCTACAGCATTCTTCAGTGAACTAGAGCAAATAGTTCTAAAATTCATATGGAACAAAAAAGACCATGAAGAGCCAAAGCTATTCTAAGAAGGAAGAATAAAGGATGGGGAACTATGCTCCCTGACTTCAAGCTGTACTACAAAGCCACGGTAATACAGACAATTTGGTACTGGCACATGAACAGACCCATAGACCAGTGGAACAGAATAGAGAGCCCAAAAATAACCCAAACATATATCATCAATTAATATATGATAAAGGAGACATGGATATACAATGGGGAAATGACAGCCTCTTCAACACCTGGTGTTGGCAAAACTGGACAGCTATGTGTAAGAGATTGAAACTCGATTACAGTCTAACCTCATATGCTAAAGTAAACTCAGAATGGATCAAAGACCTGAATGTAAGTCATGAAGCCATAAAACTCTTAGAAAAAAACACAGCCAAAAATCTCTTGGACATATACATGAGCAACTTTTTGATGAACATATCTCTGCAGACAAGGGAAACAAAAGCAAAAATGAACAAGTGGGATTATATTAAACTAAAGACCTTCTGTATAGCTAAGGACACCATCAGTCGAACAAAAAGACATCCTACAGTATGGGAGAATATATTCATAAATGGCATATCCAATAAGAGGCTGACATCCAAAATACATAAAGATCTCATGCACCTCAACAAACAATAAGCAAATAAGCCTATAAAAAAATGGGCAGAGGAGCTGAACAGACACTTCTCCAAAGAAGAAGTTCAGATGGCCAACAGGCACATGAAAAGATGCTCCACATCGCTAATCATCAGAGAAATGCAGATTAAAACCACAGTGAGATATCACCTCACACCAGTGAGGATGGCCAACGTTCAAAACACAAACAACAACAAATGTTGGCAAGGATGTGTAGAAAAGGGAACCCTCCTACACTGCTGGTGGGAATGCAAATTAGTTCAACCATTGGGGAAAGCAGTATGGAGGTTCCTCAAAAATCTCAAAATACAAATACCATTTGACCCAGGAATCCCACTCCTAGGAATTACCCTAATAATGCACGAGTCCAGTTTCAAAAAGACATATGCACCCCTATGTTTATCGCAGCACTATTTACAATAGCCAAGAAATGGAAGCAACCTATGTGTCCAGCAGTAGATGAATGGATAAAGAAGATGTGGTACATGTACACAATGGAATATTATTCAGCCATAAGAAGAAAACAAATCGTACCATTTGCAACAACATGGATGGAGCTGGAGGGTATTATGCACAGTGAAATAAGCCAGGCAGAGAAAAACAAGTATCAGGTGATTTCACTCATCTGTGGAGTGTAAGAACAAAGAAAAAACTGAAGGAACAAAACAGCAGCAGACTCACAGGATCCAAGAATGTACTAACAGTTGCCAAGGGGAAGGGGTCTGGGAAGGATGGGGGGGGGAAGAAGGACATTATGACTGGCACACATAATGTAGCAGGGGGGTGCATGTGAAAGGCAGTATTTACAGGGAGGACAGGTAGTGATTCTGTGGCGTCTTACTATGCTGATGGACGGTAGCTGTGGTGGGGTGTGTGTGGGGGACTTGATGGTGGGGCGTCTAGTAACCATAATGTCGTTCAAGTGATTGTACTTTAACGATACCAAAATAAAAAATAATATTAAGACAAAGTACAAAATAATGAGAATTATTCATATCTTTTTAAAACTGAAAAAAGATGAATAAGTGCAGTTTCAGAATAGTATTTTTTCTTCAAACATTTTCAGAGATTGAAATTTTATAAATTCAAAACGTTTTCTATGTATTTCTTTTCTTTAAAATTATATAGGTATAATTATGGAGAGATTTAATGTAATTATTCTTTTATTCTGAAAAGGAGAACAGCTGTAGAAAATTGATCAAGAAGCTAAAAGAACACAATAAGTTATAAAAGAACACATTGTTTTTCAACTAAAGCTTTTTTATACTTACCTTTGGAGTATGTCATTGGAATTATTTGCCATCCCAATGGAATAATAAACCGAATAATTTGGCTTTTACATGTTTCATATGGGTTTACTATAAAATTACATAATGAATTCCATATTTCAAAATACCTACCTCCAAAACAAAATTTTTCATTCTCATAATACTCTTTAAACTAACACAAAATCACTTTTATAGGAAATCGATATAATGTATTTAATTATACACATTGCAGTCTTTCTATTTTTCTTTTCCCTTTAAATTCTATTTAATTTTATGACTTTTAAAAGAATCAGCTATTAACAGAATAGACCCATTATGCTTTGCATTAAGTGAATGTTATTGCAAACAGTTTTAATAGACACCCTGTTAGAAATCCTTCCTTTTTCATTAAGTAAAATAAATCTGTGTATACTTTTAGGTTACTTACACACATGACAATACAGTTTGGATAGTTTTCCATATCCGTGAAAAATTCTACATCATTTTTAATAAATTTGTGCAGTATACTCTATTTTTGGATGAACCATAATTGATAGATATTTAGATTGTTTCTAGATTATTGTGGGTATGGTTGTTACAAATGTATTGTGACAGTCATTTTACTAACCTACCACTTTAAAATTTTGTTCATATTTCTGTAGGGTTGAGCTATTTTTTATTATTAATTTATGAATACTAAAAATAAAATTAGTCCTTTCCATATGCTTTTCCAATTACTTTTGCCCATGGTTGTCATTGATATTTTGACTTCAATTTTTTTGTTTTGGTTGAAGGATTTAATTTTTACATCCTTAAATGTGTCAATCTCCCTTCATGACTTCCAAATTCTGTAGTATGCATAGAAGGCCTTCACTACAGAAATATCCTTGGGTTTTACTCTATTGCTTTTATGATTTTATTTTATATGTTATAATGTTTGATTCACCCAAAGTTAAATTTAGTGTAAGAAGGGGGGGGGTACAGAGCTTACTTTAGTCCTCCAAATGTTATGCCAATTTATTATCATTTATTAAATAGTCCTTTCCTCTCATTTATTTGAATTATACCTTTATCATATATTAATCTTCATGTATTTTGACTTCTATTTCCACACTTTTTTAAATTAAGGTATCATTGATATAAAATCTTATGAAGTTTTCACAAGAGCAACAATGTGGTTTAAACATTCACCCATAAAATCAAGTTCCCCACACCCCATTGAAGTTGCTGTCCATAACAGCAGTAAGATGCGATAGAGTCATTACTTGTATTCTCTGTGCTATATTGCTTTCCCCACGAACTACCTATATTGTGGTGCTAATTATACTGCCCCTTAATCCCCATCTCCTGCCCTCCCCAACCACCCTCCCCAAACCCTTCCCTTTGGCAACCACTAGGCCCTTCTTGGAGTCAGATACCAACCATGATAGACAAATAGCAACCCAAACACAACACATAATAGCTATTGTATTAAGCAAATTATGCTGCTGTTTTGTTCCTTCAGTTTTGCTTTGCCGGTATATTCCACAAACGAATGAAATCATTTGGTACTTCTCTTCCTGTGCCTGACTTATTTCACTGATCATAATACCCTCTAGATCCATCCATGTTGTTGCAAATGGTAGGGTTTGTTTTCTTCTTATGGCTGAATAATATTCCATTGTGTATATGTACCACCTCTTCTTTATCCATTCATCTACTGATGGACACTTATATGGCTTCCACATCTTGGCTATTGTAAATAGTGCTGCCATAAATATAGGGGTGCATATGTCTTTTTGAGTCAGAAATCTTGTTTTCTTTGGGTAAATTCCTAAGAGTGGAATTTCTGGGTCAAATGGTATTTCTATTTTTAGTTTTTTGAGGAAGCTCCATATTGCTTTCCACAATGGTTGAACTAATTTACATTCCCACCAGCACTGTAGGAGGGTTTCCCTTTCTCCATATCCTCACCAGAATTGTTTCTTGTCTTTTGGATGTTGGCCAACCTAACCTAACTGGTGTAAGGAGATATCTCATTGTGGTTTTAATTTGGATTTCCCTGATGATTAGCAATGAGAAGCATCTTTTCATGTACCTTTTGGCCACCTGAATTTCTTCTTTGGAGAAGTGCCTGTTCAGATCCTCTGCCCAATTTTTAATTGAGTTATTTGCTTTTTCGATGTTGAGGTATGTGAGCACTTTATGTATTTTGGATGCTAACCCACATCATAAATGTTGTTTACGAATATATTCTCCCATACTGTAGGATGACTTTTGATCTGCTGATGGTGTCCTTTACTGTAAAGACAGTTTTTAGTATGATGTAGTTTCACTTGTTTATTTTTTATGCCGTTTCCCTTACCTGAGATGTATTCAGGAAAAAGTTGCTCATGTTTATACTCAAGAGAGTTTTGCCTACATTTTCTTTTAAGAGTTTTATGGTTTCATGACTTACATTCAGGTAGTTTACTTTTCTGTATGGAGTTAGACCATAATCCAGTTTCATTCTCTTACATGTAATTGTCCAGTTTTGCCAACACCACTTGTTGAAGAGGGTGTCATTTCTCCATTGTATATCCATGGCTCCTTCATTGTATATTAATTGGCCATATATGTGGGGTTTTATATCTGGGCTCTCTATTCTGTTTCATTGATCTGAGTCTGTTCTTGTGTCAGTACCAATTCTGTTGATTACTGTGGCTTTGTAGCAGAGCTTGAAGTTGGGGAGAGTAATCCCCACAGCTTTATTTTTCCTTCTCAGGATTGCTTTGGTATTCCGGGTCTTTTGGGGTTCCATGTGAATTTTAGAACTCTTTGTTCTAGTTTGTAGAAGAATGCTGTTGCTATTTTCACAGGGATTGCATTGAATCTGTATATTGCTTTAGGCAGGATGGCCATTTTGACAATATGACTTCTTCCTATCCATGAGCATGGAATGTATTTTCATTTATTGGTGTTTTCTTCTTTAATTTCCCTGATGAATATCTTGTAGTTTCCAGGGTATGTCTTTTACCTCCCTGGTCAGGTTTATTCCCAGGTATTTTATTCTTTTTGATGCAATTATAAATGGAGTTGTTTTCCTGCTTTATCTTTGGGCTAGTTCATCATTAGTACATAGGATTTCAACAAATTTCTGGATATTAATTTTGTATCCTGCAACTTTGTTAAATTCAGTTTTTAGTTCTAGTAGTTTTGGGGGGGATTCTTTAGGATTTTTTATGTACATTATCATGTCATCTGCAAACAGTGACAGTTTAACTTCTTCCTTACCAATCTGGTTGCTTTTTATTTTTTTGTGTTGCCCGATTGCCATGGTTAGGACCTCTAGTACTATGTTGAATAAAAGTGGTGAGAGTGGGCATCCTTGTCTTATTCCAGATCTGAGAGGAAAAGCTTTCAGCTTTTTGCTGTTCAATATTTTGTTGGCTGTGGGTGTCATATATGGCCTTTATATATTGAGGTACGTGCCCTCTATACCTATTTTGTTGACAGTTTTTATCATGAATGGTTGTTGAATTTGATAAATGCTTTTTCAGCATCTATTGAGAGGATCATGTGATTTTTGTCCTTCTTTTTGTTGATGTGGTGGATGATGTTGGTGGATTTTTGAATACTGTACCATCCTTGCATCCCTGGACTAAATCCAATGTGATCATGGTGGATGATCTTTTTGATATATTTTAGAATTTGGTTTGCTAATATTTTGTTGAGGATTTCTGTGTCTATGTTCATCAGGGATATTGGTCTCTAACTTTCTTTTCTTATGATGTCTTTGCTGGTTTTGTATTAGAGTGATGCTGGCCTCATAGAATGAGTTTGGAAGTATTCTCTCCTCTTCTATATTTTGGAATACTTTAAGAAGGATGGGTATATGAGTTCTTCTTTAAATGTTTGATAAAAATCAGCCGTGAAGCCATCTGGGACAATTGTACTTAAGAAAGTTTTTGATTACCAATTTGATTTCATTGCTGGTAATTGGTTGTTCATATTTTCTGTTTCTTCCTGGATCAGTCTTGGAAGTTTTTATTTTTCTAGAAAGTTGTCCATTTCTTCTAAGTTATCCACTTTGTTAGCATAAAGTATTTCATAGTAGTCTCTAATAATTCTTTGTATTTCTGTGGTGTCCGTGGTGATATTTCTTTTATCATTTTTCATTCCATTTTTGTGTGTACACTCTCTTTTTTTCTTGCTAAGTCTGGCTAGGGGGTTATCTATTTTGTTTACTTTCTTGAAGAACCAGCTCCTGGTTTCATTGATTCTTTCTGTCATTTTATTCTTCTCAATTTTACTTCTGCTCCAATCTTTATTATGTCCCTCCTTCTACTGAATTTGGGTCTTGTTTGTTCTTTTTCTAGTTTCATTAATTGTGGTTTAGACTGTTCATTTTGGATTGCTCTTCTTTCTCGAGGTAAGCCTTTATTGTAATATACATTCCTTTATAAAATGCTTTTGCTGCATCCCACAGGTTTGGGGTGTTGAGCTGTTTTCATTTGTCTCTATATACTGCTTGAGCTCTGTTTTAATTTTATCATTGACTCATTATTTAGGAGCATGTTGTTAAGCCTTCATGTGTTTGTGGACTTTTTTGTCTTCTTTATATAATTTATTCCTCATTTCATACCTTTGTGATCTGAGAAGCTGGTTGGTACAATTTCAGTCTTTCTGAATTTACAGAGGCTCTTTTTGTGGCCCTGTATGTGATCTATTCTGCAAAACATTCCATGTACACTTGAGAAGAATGTGTATTCTGCTGCTTTTGGGTGGAGTGTTCTGCATATTGTCTGTTAGGTCCATCTGTTCTAATGCATTGTGCAGTGCCTCTGTCTCCTCGCTTATTTTCTGTCTGGTTTATCTGTCTCTTGGAGTGAGTAGCGTGTTCAAGTCTCTTAAAATAGAATGCACTGCAATTTCCTCCTTTAATTCTGTTAGTATTTGTTGCACATATTTGGGTGCTCTTTATATTTACAACAAATATTGCTTTAAAGCTACTGCATTTTTAACATCTATTACACTGATCATACTATTTTCCTCCATCTTTAAATATGGTAAATTATATTCCTAGTTTTCCAAATATGTAGGCATCCTTCATATAGCTCTATTCTATTTCATAATAATTTTGGGGGGGAATTTATTTTCTTTTTTAATTAATTTATATTTTTTACACTTTATTTTGGTATCATTAACCTACAATTATATGTGCAATATCATGGTGATTAAACTACACCCTTCATCAGGTCCCCCCCACTAACCCCATTACAGTCACTGTCCATCAGCGTAGTGAGATGCTATGGAATCACTACTTGTCTTCTCTGAGTTGTACAGCCCTCCCCATGCCCCCCCTACCTTATGTCTGCTAATTGTAATGCCCCTTCTACACTCATATCCCTCCCTTCCCACCCATCTTCTCCAGTCCCTTTCCCTTCGGTAACTATTAGTCTGTTCTTGGGTTCTGTGAGTCTGCTGCTGTTTTGTTCCTTCAGTTTTTTTCTTTGTTCTTATACTCCACATATGAGTGAAATCATTTGATATTTGTCTTTTTCGGCCTGGCTTATTTCACTGAGCATAATACCCTCTAGCTCCAGCCATGTTGTTGCAAATAGTAGGATTTGTTTTCTTCTTATGGCTGAATAATATTCCATTGTGTATATGTACCACATCTTCTTAATCCATTCATCTACTGATGGACACTTAGGTTGCTTCCATTTCTTGGCTATTGTAAATAGTGCTGGGATAAACATAGGGGTGCATATGTCTTTTTCAAACTGGGATGCTGCATTCTTAGGGTAAATTCCTAGGAGTGGGATTCCTGGCTCAAATGGTATTTCTATTTTGAGTTTTTTGAGGAACCTCCATACTGCTTTCCACAATGGCCGAACTAATTTGCATTCCCACCAGCAGTGTAGGAGGGTTCCCTTTTCTCCACATCCTCACCATTTCTTGTTGTTTGTGTTTTGGATGTTGGCCATCCTCACTGGTGTGACGTGATATCTCATTGTGGTTCAAATCTGCACTTCTCTGATGACCAGCGATGTGGAGCATCTTTTCATGTACCTGTTGGCCATCTGAATTTCTTCTTTAGAGAAGTGTCTATTCATGTCCTGTGCCCATTTCTTAATTGGGTTATTTGCTTTTTGTTTGTTAAGGTGCGTGAGTTCTTTGTATATTTTGGATGTCAACCCCTTATCAGATACATCACTTATGAATATATTTTCCCATACTGTAGGATGTCTTTTTGTTCTACTGATGGTGTCCTTTGCTGTACAGAAGCTTTTCAACTTGATATAGTCCCACTTGTTCATTTTTGCTTTTGTTTCCCTTGCCCAGGAAGATATATTCATGAAGAAATCGCTCATGTTTATGTCCAAGAGATTTTTGCCTATGTTTTTTTCTAAGAGTTTTATGGTTTCATGACTTACATTCAGGTCTTTGATCCACCTTGAGTTTACCTTTGGGTATGGAGCTAGACAGTAGTCCAGTTTCATTCTCTTACATGTAGCTGTCCAGTTTTTCCAACAACCAGCGGCTGAAGAGGTTGTCATCTCCCCATTGTATATCCAAGGCTCCTTTATCAAATATTAATTGACTGTAAATGTTTGGGTTAATGTTTGGATTTTCTCTTCTGTTCCACTGGTCTGTGGGTCTGTTTTTGTGCCAGTACCAAATTGTCTTGATTACTGTGGCTATGTAGTAGAGCTTGAAGTCAGGGAGCGTAATTCCCCCTGTTTGATTCCTGCTTCTCAGGATTGCTTTGGCTATTCGGGGTCTTTTCTGGTTCCATATGAATTTTAGAATTATTTCTTCCAGTTCATTGAAGAAAGCTGTTGATAGTTTGATAGGGATTGCGTTGAATCAGTAGATTGTTTTAGGTACTATAGCCATTTTGACAATATTTATTCCTCCTAGCCAAGAGCATGGGATGCATTTCCATTTGTTAGGGTCCTCTTTAATTACTCCTAGGAGTGTCTTGTAGTTTTCAGAGTACAGGTCTTTCACTTCCTTGGTTAGGTTTATTCCTAGGTATTTTATTCTTTTTGATGCAATTGTGAATGGAATTTTTTTTCTGATTTCTCTTTCTGTTAGTTCATCATTAGTGTATAGGAAACCAACAGATTTCTGTGTGTTAATTTTGTATCCTGCAACTTGCTGAATTCAGATATTAGTTCTAGTAGTTTTGGAGTGGAGTCTTTAGGGTTTTTTATGTACAGTATCATGTCATCTGCAAATAGTGACAATTTGACTTCTCCTTTACCAATCTGGATGCCTTGTATGTCTTTGTTTTGTCTGATTGCCGTGGCTGGGACCTCCAGTACTATGTTGAATAACAGTGGAGAGAGTGGGCATCCCTGTCTTGTTCCTGATCTTAGATGAAAAGCTTTCATCTTCTCACTGTTAAGTATGATGTTAGCTGTGTGTTTGTCATATATGGTCTTTATGATGTTGAGGTACTTGCCATCTATACCCATTTTGTTGAGAGTTTTAATCATGAATGGATGCTGAATTTTGTCAAATGCTTTTTCAGCATCTATGGAGACGATCATGTGGTTTTTGATCTTCTTTTTGTTGATGTGGTGGATGATGTTGATGGATTTTCAAATGTTGTACCATCCTTGCATCCCTGGGATGAATCCCACTTGATCATGGTATGATCTTCTTGATGTATTTTTGAATTTGGTTTGTTAATATTTTGTTGAGTATTTTTCCATGTGCGTTCATCACGGATATTGGTCTGTAATTTTCTTTTTTGGTGAGATCTTTGCCCGGTTTTGGTGTTAGAGTGATGCTGGCTTCATAGAAAGAGTTTGGAAGTATTCCCTCGTCTTCTATTTTTTGGAAAACTTTAAGGAGAATGGGTATGATTTCTTCTCTATATGTCTGGTAGAATTCAGAGGTGAATCCATCAGGTCTGGGGGATTTGTTCTTGGGTAGTTTTGTGATTACCGATTCAATTTCGTTGCTGGTGATTGGTCTGTTTAGTTTTTTCTGTTTCTTGCTTGGTCAGTCTTGGAAGGTTGTATTTTTCTAAGAAGTTATCCATTTCTTCTAGGTTTTGGAGCTTGTTAGCATATAGATGCTCCTAAAATTTTCTTATAATTCTTTGTATTTCTGTGGGGTCCGTTGTTATATTTCCTTTCTCATTTCTGATTCTGTTCATGTGTGTAGATTCTCTTTTTCTCTTAATGAGTCTGGCTAGGGATTTATCTATGTTGTTTATTTTTTCAAAGAACCAGCTCTTGGTTTCACTGACTTTTTTCTAGTGTTTTATTCTTCTCAATTTTATTTATTTATTCTCTGATCTTTATTATGCACCTCCTTCTGGTGACTTTGGGCCTCCTTTGTTCTTCTTTTTCCAATTTCAATAATTGTGTCTTTAGACTGTTCATTTGGGAATGCTCTTCCTTCTTTAAATAGGCCTTGATTGCAATATACTTTCCTCTTAAGACTGCCTTTGCTGCGTCCAACAGAAGTTGTGGCTTTGTGTTCTTGTTGTCACTAGTCTCCATATATTCTTTGATTTCTGTTTTGATTTGGTCGTTAACCCATTGATTCATTAGGAGAATGTTGTTAAGTCTCCATGTATTTGTGAGCCTTTTTGATTTCTTTCTAAAATTTATTTCTAGTTTTATACCTTTGTGATCTAAGAAGTTGGTTGGTAGGATTTCAATATTTTTGAATTTACTGAGGTTCTTTTTGTGGCCTAGTATGTGGTCTATTCTGGAAAATGTTCCATGTGCACTTGAGAAGAATGTGTATCCTGTTGCTTTTGGGTGCAGAGTTCTGTAGATATCTGTTAGGTCCATCTGTTCTAGTGTATTGTTCAGTGCCTCTGTGTCTTTACTTATTCTCTGTCTGGTTGATCTATCCTTTGGAGTGAGTGGTGTGTTGATGTCTCCTAAAATGAATGCATTGCTGTCTATTTCCTCCTTCAATTCTGTTAGTATTTGTTTCACATATGCTGATGCTCCTGTGTTGGGTGCATATATATTTATAATGGTTATATCTTCTTGTTGGACTGACCCCTTTATCATTATGTAGTGTCCTTCTTTATCTCTTGCTACTTTCTTCATTTTGAAGTCTATTTTGTCAAGTACTGCCACACCTGACTTTTTTCTCTTTGTTGTTTGCATGAAATATCTTTTTCCATCCCTTCACTTTTAGTCTGTGTATATCTTTGGGTTTGAGGTGAGTCTCTTGTAAGCAGCATATAGATGGGTCTTGCTTTTTTATCCACTCTGTTATTCTGTGTCTTTTGATTAGTGCGTTCAGTCCATTTACATTTAGGGTGATTATTGATAGATATGTACTTATTGCCATTGCTGGCTTTAGATTCGTGGTTACCAAAGGTGCAAGGGTTGCTTCTTTACTATCTAAGTATCTAACTTAACTTTCTTGTTAAGTTATTGTGAATGCCGTCTGATGTTTCTTTATCTCTCCCTTCCTATTCTTCCTCCTCTATTCTTTATATATTCGGTGTTTTATTCTTTGCCTTTAGTTAGTATTTGGATGGTCTGCTTCCGTTGCTATGATTTTATTTTTTCTGGTGACATTTTTTTAGCCTTAGGGGTGCTTCCCTCTAGAGCAGTCCTTTTAAAATATCCTGTAGTGGTGGTTTATGAGAGGCAAACTCTCTCAACTTTCGTTTGTCTGGAAATTGTTTAATCCCTCTGTCATATTTAAATGATAATCGTGCTGGATACAACATTCTTGGTTCAAGGCCCTTCTGTTTCATTATGTTAAATGTATCATGCCATTCTCTTCTGGCCTGTAAGGTTTCTGTTGAGAAGTCTGATGATAGTCTGATGGGTTTTCCTTTGTAGGTGATCTTTTTTCTTTCTCTAGCTGCCTTTAATACTCTGTCTTTATCTTTGACCTTTGCCATCTTAATTATTATGTGTCTTGGTGTTGTCTTCCTTGTGTTGGGAGATCTGTGGGCTTCCGTGGACTGCGAAACTATTTCCTTCCCCAGCATGGGAAAGTTTTCAGCAATTATTTCTTCAAAGACTCTTTCTATCCCTTTTTCTCTCTCTTCTTCCTCTGGTACTCCTATCATGCGAATATTGTTCCGTTTGGATTGGTCACACAGTTCTCTTAATATTCTTTCATTCCTAGAGATCCTTTTATCTCTCTCTGCCTCAGCTTCTCTGTATTCCTATTCTCTATTTTCTATTCCATTAACAGTCTCTTGCACCTCATCCAGTCTGTTGTTAAGCCCATCTATGGCTTGTCTCATTTCTGCATAGTCTTTCCTCACTTCCCTCACTTCCTCCCTCATCTCTTGCACATTTCTCTGTAGATCCAGCAGCAAGGCTATGACTTTTATTCTGAATTCTTTTTCAGGAAGACTGTGCATGTCCATCCCTTCAGGTTCCCTCTCTTGGGTTGTCTGGGTCTGAAGCTTTGACTGTACCATATTCCTCTGTCTTTTCATGGCTATAGAATTGGTTGCTGGTAGTTGCCATGTATGTCAGCTGGGCTCTTTATGACTTTAAAAAGGAAAAAAAATAAAAGAAAAAAATAATAATAATAAAAAAGAGAAAGAAAGAAAAAAAAAGAAAGAGAAGAAAAAAGAACAACTAAAAAAAAAAAAAACGCCCTCTGGGAGTGGATTCTGTGTGAATGCTGTAGGTGGTGCTGTTGCTCCACTATTCCAGAGCCATGGCGGCACCGCTCCGCAAGGGCCTTCACTGCTCTGGCCGGGGTGGGAATGAATAGGAGGCTGTTGAGCTCTGTGGGAGTCCTAAGTGAGGCCACCCTTTCCCAGTCGCCAGCTAAGGGGTCCGAAGCTCCCCAGGACTCCCAACCTGCTGGGTTGAGTGTGCCAGGGCGATTTGGTCCTCTGCTGGCCTCCTGTCTCTTTAAGAGCACTGAAGAAAGTGCACGCTTTTCTTCTTTTTTTTTTTCCTTCCCGGAGCATTCTGCAAGCAACCTGGTGCTTTCCCCGCTGAGACCCTGTGCCCTCTATCTCTCCAATCTCCGCTACACCACGCGCTGTGTGTCGGCACTCCTGGCACAGATCATCGGGGCTGGTTATTTCCTGGGCCTGTACTTCCACTCCCTCCCGGCTCTGAATCCTCTCCTCCCGCCGGTGCGCTGGGATGGGGGAGTACTCAGGTCCCGCTGGGTCACGGCTCCATGTCTTACCCGCCTCGCCAGGCGCCAAGTCCTCTCAGGTGTAGCTGCCCGCCAGTGTGCTGGGGTGGGGGTGCGCTTGGGTCCCGCCAGGTCGCAGCTCTGTATCTTACCTGCCTCGCCGCGTGCCAAGTCCTCTCAGGTGAAGCTGCATGCTGTGCGCTTTCCTGTGTATTCTGGTCTCTCTTTTAGGAATAGTTGTATTTGCTGTGTTTTCGTGGATAAATATGTTTGGAGGAAATTTCTGCCGTTCCATTCACGTTGCCATCTTCCCGGAAGTCTATTTGATAATAATTTGTTTTACATTTTTTTTCTTTTTCTGGGTTATATAATTCTAAATGACATCACTGATTTTGTATCATGGTATTTTTTTTTGCTATTATTAATATACAATTACATGAGCAACATTATGGTTACTAGACTCCCCCTAGTATCAAGTCCCCACCATATTGTTTTACATTTTTTATTTTAAGGGTTAATTAAGTAGTCTGTGTTTGTTTTTCCCTTTCTGTTATCATTAATTAGATTTTGATACCAATTTATACTTTCCTTTTCTATATGACATTGCTTTCTAAAGTTTCAAAGTATTTGAAAGACTTCATCTGTAAAATCTAAGCATGATATTTGTGAGAATAATAAACACTTCTCAATTTTCTACCTTGGATTTTTGGACTATTTCATTTTTCTACATTTTTTGGAGTTCATTCTACTAATTTATGAGTTTTTTTAGTTAGGAAAACTTTAATTTTGCCTAGGTTTTCTAACAGAATTAGAGAGAATATTGTAAGATATTCACTTATATTGAATTTGATTTCTTCTCTATGTATAGTTGTTTCTCACTTCCATTTCAAATTGAATCTGTTTCATCTGCTGTTTTTAAGAGAAAGCTTCAGGATTTATTTATAGGTTGTGTTTTATTATGTGTAAACCTCCACTTTCAATTTGTTAAAGCATTCCTTCTGATCTCCTTAGTTCCAACTCGTTGGTCTTTTCCAAAAACTTGATTTGATTAATTAACTCATTTATTGGTCAGTCTTTCTGAAACACTTAAAACTATGTAAATGGTGCTGTGCATAATTGTAGATATATCCCATAGGTTCTGAAGCATATTGTTTCCATTTTCTTTATTTATGAACACTGCACAATTAAGGTTTTGATTTTCTTCTTGACCAGTGAGTTATTTAACACAGAGATCCCCTGAATTGTTATCAAAGACATTTGTTATACTATTTTGGTATGATTTATATTTCAAGATGGTTGTACTGGATTTTTTATTTAAGTATCTCAAATACCCAAACCAAACTCTTTTTGAATCATTACTAAATTTCAGATAGCCTCTCACATAGCTTAGATGTATAAAATTTCTCTTCTATGAAATGAAAATAATAATATTTACTTACTGGTATTCACTGTAGATCTTTTTAAAAACTTAAATCCCACAGATAGGGTCCCTATCACCCATTGTGCCTAATTTTTCTCCAGAGTATTTTTCACCACCTAAAAACTGTACACATATTTTACTGATATGTTTGTTTATATTTGTGTTTCCTCCAACTATAATATAAGCTCCACTGGTTTAAGAAGAGACACATGTTTATGCATCTTTTATAAATTTAATATCATTTTATCAGATGTCTCAAATGTTGGTATTTTATGAGGATTACATTAATTATATAGCTTAATTTAAGATTTGGAATCTTTAAAATCTGGATTACACATAGCAGATACTCAATATATGTTTGTATTATATATATAATATATATAATTTGTATAATAAAAAAATTTGGATTATATCAGAAACCAGAAAGAAACCTTTTCTGAAACATAGCAAGATGCTCACTCACTCAGATACAGAAAGTCTATTAGTACACAATTTGGCCCACATCTGTTCATCTCACACAGCATTTGGCAAAGAGCAGTTTCTAAATATACACTGGTTTCCTTACTATCAGTCAAAGGAACAGAATTGGCCTCAAGAGGTTCCTATCTCTTAAAATTTGTTTTATTTTTATATGCTCATTATAGGACTAAAGAGGAGATAGAATTTTTCAAAAGATGGTTTATCTGACTATCAAATTTTATTTTGATCTTGACCAAGTCTCCTACAGAGTCTCATAAATACCTGCATAAATTAATTATTGAACCAATCAAATAAACCAGATCAAGTTCCATTACTTCCATTACCTGATCACTTCTCTTAAGAAAAAGGAAAGTCAATGAGATGACTAAATCTTCTAGTGAATCAAATAGATATCCACATATATTTACAGGGAATTTGCTTCCAATTAGTATTAATGCCACTGTGTATGTGAAATTGAGTTGAGTTTCTCTGTTGGAAGGAAATTCACTGGATTCATTTGATTGAAGTGAACACAGGCTCTTGTAAAATTAATGTGTTATAAACCCTCTGAACTGAAATACAGAGAGATCTGAATGATGATGATCAGCTAATCAATTCTATCAGCTTCTCAGAAGATGGTCAGATTCTGTGAAGTTGATTCATACTAACCAACCTTAGAAAACAAATCTGATAAGGGAAAATATATTCACCTTGGATAAGATTTAACTGTATCAAAAACACAATGGCTGCAAACCAAAAAACATTCATGCTCTTCAGTGATACCATGTTTCTGCTGGGTTCAAGCACTGGTTCTTTCAGCATCTATATGCATATTTCACATTTATTGTTGATTAAGTTGAGAAACATCATGCTCTGTAATTGGATTTAGGAGACATCTCTGCAGAACCCACCTAAAAATATTTCATAAGTGATCCACTACATATTTACTCATCCATTGATTTATTTTTTGACTGCTCATTCTCCTTTTAAGTACTACATATCTTTATGACAGAACTTGTTCCAGGCACTGATGAAACAGAAGTAAAACACAATCCCTGCTTTAAGAAGGTCACATTCTGAAGGGGAAGACAGACATATAAAAAGATAAGCTACAATATGGTGTGACAAATGTTTGACAGGGTGCTACAGAGCATATTGTAGCTGTCTCATCTAATCAGGTTTTTGTTCATTCCACTTGTTTCAATTTAAGAGGCTTTTGGGGGGAGAGATGAGAAAGAAGGATAAAACTGTCTAAACACTAACTCCATCCTGCACTATAAAAATTCATTTTTTGAGGCTAGGAGAACTGTACACACATACTTTATATTCAGCTACAGGAATCATTCCTCCTGTTGGCAAAAAATAGAACAAAGGTAGAAATACACTTTAAAACAGACAAAATCTTATTCAGTGGGCCATATCTCTACATCCCTGTAACCCAGCTGGAAGTCAACATCATCTCTGATAACTCCTTCTTGGAATTGGGATTTTCACCTTCATGATGAAAGCAAAAAACTTGTGGAATTAGATTCATGAATTGTCTGGTCCATCTGTCTTTAACACCAAGGTTTGGCAACACTCTAAGACTTCAATGTCTAAGACTGAGACAAGCTATTCGAGTCTTCATGATTGCTCTTAAATACCATATAGCATCTAGAAAGATGTGAGGACAACAGAATAAAGAAGCGATCATTAAAAGGCCAAAATTTGTGAGCCACACATGGCAGATTTTAACTGACCATGAGAGCTATGTTCAAATTTGTCCAGACAAACCAAGCAACCAAGTACTAGAATAAGGACTTCAAAGGCAAGGTACAATGAAATGGTAACATAGTTCATATTTGAGAGTATGTGTGGGCTGAAAACTAAACTTTGGCATGTCTTTCTGACCTAGACACAAATGAAGGTTCATTTGAAATGGTATTGTTCTACCAAATTTCTTACCAGGGTCAGCACTTTGAAATTGCTTTCCAAAGAGAGCAAGAGTGATGCATTATAGAGCACAAACATTTTAAAATTATGATTAGATACAACCTTTTTTTCTTCTTGAGTATAGTTGGGAACTATGCACCATTATTGTTCAGTAACTCCTAAAAAGAACAAAGCAGCAATAATTCTTTTGAATTTCAGAGCTTCAAAGTAACATATCTTCTCACCATCATTAGAGATACTTACTCATCAGCAGTCTGTGTCCTCATTCTAAAATATTGCCTTTGTAAGCACAAGGGGTCCCAAAGGAGAGTATCAATGGTTGCTAACTTCAAACCACTGACACAGCAAATGACATTCATATGTTAAGAAGGAAAGGCTGAGAGACTGGCACAAGGTCAATTTCTCTTCAAAACTTACATATGCACCTTTTGCTGTCAATTCATTTCCATTTACCCAAAAAGACTGACCAGTAATCCTTCTCATAAATTCTCAACAGTAATTGGGAAGCTAATTATTTTCCAATTTGTGTCATTTTAAGAATTCTTGTCAATGATGCTAAATTCCAAGGAAATAATATGTATTTTCTGCAAAAGACAGAGAAGTATTGCTCCTAGTTATTTAAACTTAGCTGTCACTCATTTAAATAACCTTTGTTATTCTTTGAGGGACAGAAATGCTAAATAAATGAGAAAAATGCTAATTATTCAGTGTTGCATTAAACACAGAAATTAGTTTATCTTCAGAAGGCTAATTTTAAAATTATGTTAATGAATTCTAGAAACATAAAAGCATAGAGTGTTCTCCGAAGCTGCATTAACTATTCCTAAATAAATACCTGGATTCCATTAAAACCATTCATCTACACAGCCATATTTGCCTGAAATCTGGATATTTTAGATGAAAAAAATAGTTTACTGCATATAACTTTTAAATTCTTCATTTATTCAAGAGATACGTGCTTTATTTTCAAAATAACCATCTCTTTGATAGGCTAAGTTAATGACGATAGCCATTGTCCAAAATGAAAAGTTTAATGGAGGCAATCATCTGAACATTTTTTAATACAAGACAGTTCCTTGGGGGCAGTAATTTTGGTTTAATTGCCTTTAAGTCCATAATCTAGCACAGTTCCTGGCACACAGTTGTATACTCAATAAATACTTGTGAAGGCAGTCAAAATAATGATCTTTTTGTCCAATTATTTGACACAGTTAATAGTAATAGCTAACAGTTATTGAGTGTTGTTATATGCCAGGAACTGTGACCATTTAACATATATTAACTATTTTAATTCTCAAAATTAATCTAGACTACCATTATCTCCATTTTACAGATTCAAACTAGGCAAAACTGCCCCCAGTCTTCTCACATAATCATGACACTACACTCTCCTATCTATCTGAATTGATAAGATACCAAAACTTAAGCAGATTCCAGTTATTTTCAATAGTGGCTAGTTGACCACTAAAAAGATTTCATGTGGGTCTAGATGGTTCTTGTGATATTAAAATACTTCTAAAATAAAAAAATAAGACATTGTGAACAAATGGAACTACATCATGCTAAAAAGCTTCTGTACAGCAAAGGACACCATCAGCAGAACAAAAAGGCATCCTACAGTATGGGAGAATATATTTGTAAATGACATATCCAACAAGAGGTTAGCATCCAAAATATATAAAGAACTCACACTCAACACCCAAAAAGCAAATAACCCTATTAAAAAATGGGTGGAGAATATGAACAGACACTTCTGAAGAAATTCAGATAGCCAACAGGCACATGAAAAGATGCTCCACATCGCTAATTATCAGGGAAATGCAAATTAAAACCACAATGAGATATCACTTCACACCAGTTAGGATGGCCAACATCCAAAAGACTAGGAACAACAAATGCTGGTGAGGATGCAGAGAAAGGGGAACCCTCCTGCACTCTTGGTGGGAATGTAAACTAGTTCAACCATTGTAGAAAGAAATATGGAGATTCCTCAAAAACTCAAAATAGAAATACCATTTGACCCAGGAATTCCACTCCTAGGAATTTACCCTAAGAATGCAGAAGCCCAGTTTCAAAAAGACATATGCACCCCTATGTTTATCGCAGCACTATTTACAATAGCCAAGAAATGGAAGCAACCTAAGTGTCCATGAGTAGATGAATAAGGATAAAGAAGATGTGATATATATGCACAATGGAATATTATTCAGCCAAAGAAGAAAACAAATCCTACCATCTGCAACAACATGGATGGAGCTAGAGGGTATTATGCTCAGTGAAATAAGCCAGGCAGAGAAAGACAAGTATCAAATGATTTCATTCATCTGTGGAGTATAAGAACAAAGCAAAAACTGAAGGAACAAAACAGCAGCAGACTCACAGAACCCAAGAATGGACTAGCAGTTACCAAAAGGAAAGGGACTGGGGAGGATGGGTGGGAAGGGAGGGATAAGGGGGAAAAAGGGCTATTACAATTAGCACACATAATGTAGTGGGGGGGCGGGGGGGAGAAGAGGGGGCGGATATGGGGAAGGCAGTATAACACAAAGAAGACAAGTAGTGATTCTATAACATCTTATGACGCTGATGGACAGTGACTGCAATGGGGTATGTGGTGGGGACTTGATAATAGGGGGAGCCTAGTAACCATAATGTTGCTCATATAAATTGTACATTAATAATAGCAAAATTAAAAATTTTAAAAAGTCATTTTCTGTAGGCAAACAAAAGCAGAATGCTTTGGAGGAATGAGAGAATAAAATACCTGTCTATATAAGTACTAAGGAACATAAAAGATTTTGACTTGAATTACACAGATTCAGTCCACTAATTCACTTATACGTACAGACAACTGACACTAAGATGCATTACAGGTAGAAAGTGCAATGGAGAAAATGGCTGCTTCTGCTCAGAGATCATATCAGACAGTAAAGCAGGGTCACTGAAGGCTAGACTAGATTTTAGTCCCTACCCTTATCACTCAGGCTTTGTGTCCTAATGATTGATTTTCATGAGGTGAAGGATGCCTGCTAGAAGGTACCTTTTCATGCACTAGAGTCTGGAAGAGAAATGAGAAATGCAAGAGACCTGACTCACCTTGACCACAAGCATCGCCAAGGAAAGCCCTTGAGCCAAATAGGAGCAGGGACTTTCTTTCTATTTCGGTGATAAGCAGAATGGACTGTTCTAATGTCCCCTGGGTTTGTGGATTTTGAGGATCATGTACTAGAACTTAGGTCAGCAGCCTTTAAAAAGAGAAACAGTAGCAGAAGATACCACAGATAATGGTAATGATTAATGTTTATGGAGCACTTAACACTTAATTTTAAAACAATCCTCACTTCCCAAATAACAAAGTTTAGAGTAGTTAAGCAACTTGCCCAAGGCTATACAGTTAAACTGTGGCCTCGGGATTTGAACCCAGGTAGTTTAGTTCTAGAGCCCATTCTCCTTAAAAAGAGAAATCTGGTGGAATGGCTCCCTGGTGGACATGGACTTTATGAATCCACATAAAAATACCTCCCTAGGAATTCCAAAGAATATGTTTCTGGGTAATGAAATGGCAAGGAGTAGGGGGATTTTCTGGCATGCCGACTTCCTGCTGGAGCAGGTAGAACAATGTCTCAGCACCACTACTCAGGTAGAATTTGAGTATGAATTTTAAGGTGAACTCACTATTTCCACATATGGATGACACCTGGGGATATTGGGGCAATACATATTTCATGTATTTATGATTTGGGGGAAAAAACAAGCATACATTAGAAGAGATTAGTCAATACTGCTGTCTGCTGTACCTGTACAGAAGTTCAGTACTGAAGTAGCAAGCTAGCTATAAAACTGAAAAATATGGTTCATCTAGACTGAGGATCTGGCTTGAAAGAAATAGAACCAAGGATTTATTCAATAAAGCATTTGTAAATCATAATGAGAAAACCAGATGTCAAATGCCCAGTGAAATTCAGTTATCCATTAACATGAAAAGAAATTAAAGGCAATCCCCTATAAATCTACCCAGACTATCCTAAAACGATTCTATCTGTAAATCATCTCTCACTTGGGCTGCATGTCCCTTAGAGAAAATATTAAAAATAGTGACTGGCTATTGGACCAACCCATCTTCAGAAATCTACCCTATAAAGCACATGAAATACAGTTTCGTAAACCCTTTGAAGCTGCCACATACAATTCTTTTTTCACTTTAAGTCATTTTTGGAACAAGGCAAAACCTAAATAAGTGTAAGATTTCTGTGGGAAAATGCATTTGGAAATTCAACTCAGTCATGCTCCAACACATCTCTTTCCCACTTTTTAAGCAGTGAATATGGGAGATTCTTCTGCTCAGAGGTGATGATAGATGAACTTGTAGGGCAATGACCAAGGAAAAGTGAGTCCGTTTGCCTTTGTGTGTAAAAAAGGAGAAAGCAGCCTGTTTAGCCACTTTATGGTCTACAGTCAAATTTTAAGACTATCACAATAAGAATAGAGAGTTATAAAGAAGCAGATTTTAGGAGACAATATAAGTACCTGGATCAACCCAGTCTGAACCCATATAACTCCTGGACCTTTCAGTTCTGTGACAGTAAATTAAACACCTAATTTTGTTTATCAGTTTGCTATGAGTCACTGAATTTGTTATTCAAAGTCTCCCAACTAATACAGGGGCTCTCAGGGTGTTAAGAAACTGGGTGGGAGCTAATGCTGGGGTCAACAGGCTTGGTTTGGGGAGGGAGAGCAGTAATAATGGCTCTTGGAGGCAGATAAGAAGAGCAACAGAAGCTAGAAAAGTTACACTCATGGGCATGGACAGTATCATTGTCATACATCCCTCACTTTCCCCTTTTTCACTACTGGGATACCTCAGGAAAAACTGGCATTGGAAGGAAGAGAGAATGGGACTAATTCAGGAGTCAGAATGCTGTAGGGGGGATAATAAAGGTTTCTCCCAAAAAATAGGGGCAAAGTTTGCTACTGCAGCAATAAAGTGGATGAAGGCAGGTAAGAAAAGTTCACCTTGCAGCTACATTCTATGCAGGTATTTTTAATATAGGAGTGCATAGAAGTTGATTTGTAAATCAGTAACTAAAAGGAAAAAAAGGCATATATGTAACACTATAAGGTGTCATGTTACAAAAACGATGAAAATGAAGTTTTTGACTCAGTATGACTTAAATGTCTAAAGAAGAAAATAGGATCCAAGACCTGATTTGCAGAGACTTTAAATGGGTAACAACATTTTGTAGCACTGGCACAGCTCACAAGTCCTTAGAAAGCATTTGAACTTCACATAGGAGAACGCTTACTTTCCAAAACTCAAGAAAGCAAAGAAAGATCTAGGCATGGTTTATTACAATCCAAGGGGAAGTCATTAATTGTAAGCATGGAAGAAAGTATGTCAACAGCATAGATGAATTAAATTTATAGCTCCAAGAACAGCCTGTATCAATTATCTAGGAATCATTTCCCAATTACAACAAAGCAGCCTGGGGATAGATAAGGAAGTTGTTTTATAATGTCCAGCAAAGAGCCAAACTTAAGGAATGATGGAAAATTCTCAAGGACTTCTATAATGATGGTTCTCCATAAAATTATTACTTAGAGACAAATGAGAAAGGAATAAGCTAAATAATCAGAGGAGCCTTCATCTTACAATAACCTGTGAAGGAAATTTCCAAAACCAGAGAAAGAGTGAAATAGCCAAGAGGAGAACCTATAAACATATTTTTTTTAATGCATACAGAAGAATAGGGGAGACAATAAATAAAAGGGTAATTCCCAGGGTTAAATTAAATAGACTCACCAAATTTATTGAATTTACTAATAGAGCTTTAATTCTCTAGTAAAAGTGGAATAATCTGTAATTACAAATTAATTTCCTCAATATGGAGTCATTGCAGCATTTTTAAAAAAGGAACATGTGATATGTCTGAAGATGAGAAATCCATGTGCCTCTGTGTTTAAGTGCTAATTTGATCTGGGAAACTTTTATGCACTTAATAATTACCCCCTTTCTCCTTGTTAATTGGTTCCCTACCCCCACCAGCACCTCCCAAGAGAGAAGTAAAATAAACTTCTTTAGCACTATGTTTATAATTGTTAACACCTCCTAAAAAGTTACACTGTCCTTCACAATAGGAGCAGCTGGAGAAAGGTATAACTTTGGCACTCTTTGGGTAATGGAGAAGAATCCCTGGCTTAAAAAGCAAACATTACTTTATTAAATCTCAGGCATGGTTTTGGATGAAATCAAACTGAACTATTAAGCTGACAACACAAATAACTAAAATAACAGGAAGAGAGCAAAAATATTTGTCAGTTATCTTAAAAGAGATAAGAAAGCTGAACTCAGGGTCATATAGAAGTAATTTCAAAGACTATATTTTCCCCTTCCTGAAGAATGATAATAAAAATATTTTAAAACAGTTATAGATGATATCAGCAAGATGCCAGAATAGGAATTTTATATCGTCATCTCTCCACAGTGCACTGGTTATGACAACCACCCTCGGATGAGAGGATCTTTGTGGGAGTCCCACTCGGCAGAGAAGCTCTAGCAGATCATAAGAGCAAAAATTCAAAGAACAGACTCCTTGAAGAGGGTAAAAAGAATAATTTTACTTGACCTGGATCACCCTTCCCCCAAGGTGGCACAGCTCAGTGCCAAGAAAGACCCTCAGCCCTCAATTCCTCTCATGAGAGAGTGTGAGAGCATACGAAATGAGTGTGTTCTGCTTCCCGAGCTTTGTGACCAGCCTCTTCCTCACTGCAATCAGAATACTGAGGGGATCAGCAAGGCTGAGTGGCTACAAAAGTCTGGGGTCAGGGAAGAGTGGCAAGGACTTACAGCAACCAGGGCTTGGAACTCAACAAAGGGTCATATATCCTACTGTTCTGCAGAGCCCATCAAGAAGGCTGCCCATGAGCTACTTGGAGATAACCAACTAGCCCACAGGTACCCCCAATGCTGTGCACCACACCTTACCTCCTTCTTTCCCCCACTTCCCATGACTAGCTCCCTGAATGCAGACAGCTATTGTAAGCCTTGGCTAATAAGGATGTGCAGGAAGCCAGCCTGACTCTGCAGGATTGGGAGAAGATGCACAAACTTGAGCATTTCAGGGCACTACCTTATGAAAAAAAAAATAACACATGGCTCTCAGCACTTACCCTGGTTTTAAAGATCAAGAGAAGGCATACAATTTTAAGAACTTCCTGAATCCTCCAAGAAGGAACAACTGGGTGGAGCAAGGACCCTTCTGATTACATTGGACCTGCTCAGAAAAGCCAGGATAATTTCCTGAGGTCAAGATGCTTAACTCTTGCCATGTAAGGTGACATACTCACAGAGGTTCCAGGGATTTGGACATGGACATCATTTGGGGTGCATTATTTTACTTACCACAAATAATAAACATTAAAAATATTGAAATGTTAGACTAGAAAATATTCACTAAATGCAAAATAAGCCAGTAAAGGAGGAACTGAGGAACTAAAAAGATTAAGAATACAGAAAACAAAACCCAAAGTGGCAGATGTAAATCCAACCTTGTCAATATAACATTAAATGTAAATGACTTAAGTAATTCAGTTGAAAGCAGAGAATATTAGATTGGATTTTAATAAAACATACAAAAATCCATATGCTATTGAGAGCAAGCATACTTCATATTTGAAAATACAAATAAATTGAAATCATGGAAAAAGATATGTCATGTAAATAAGCATAAAGAGCAATAGCTGCTGTACTGATATCAGAGAAATTAAGAGTTTTTTAAAAAATGTTAACAAAGAATGTCATTTTATAATGATAAAAGATCAATCCACCAAGAAGGCATAACTATAAACATATAGTTTATAGAAAAATAGAAAATCTGAATGGACATAGAACAAAGAAATTAAATTTGCAATTTTAAAATTTACCACAACCATAAACACCTAAGAATAGAGCTTCAAATACATAAAGCAAAAATGGACAGAATTTGGAGCAATAGACAATTCAAAAGTAATAGTTGGAGACCTCAATAATCCATTTTCAAAAATTGATAGAACAATTCAGAATGTCAACAAAGATATATAAGACTTCAACAACAGCTCTTTAAAGCAAGTCTTTAAGGATAACAGACATCTAAGGAACAATTTACCCTAAAACAGAATTCACATACGTCTTCATTTTACATGGAACATTCTCTAGGAATGATCTGATGCTAGGCCATGAAACAAGCTTCAACAAGTTTAAAAATATTTAAAGTAAGTTCTTTGACCAGAGTGAAATGAAATTAGAAATCAGTAAGAAGGAAATTTGGAGAATTAAAAAATATGTGGAAACTAAACAACACAAGCCTAAATAACTAGTGGGTCAAAGAAGAAATTACAAGGGAAATTAGAAATTTGAAATTTGAAATGAGATAAAATGAAACACACCATATCAGTCTGATGAGATGCAAATCAAGCAGTTCTCAGAGGGAAATTTATAGTTGTAAATACCTATATTACAAAAATAATAAAGACCTCAATCAATAACCTAAAATTCCATATAAGAACTAGAAAAAGGAAAGCAAACTAAACTCAAAGAAAAGGAAGTAACAAAGATTAGAACAAAAATAAATAAAATAGAAATGAAGTGGAGAAACAATTTAGAAAATCAATAAAACAAAAATTTGGATTGTTGAAAAGATCAATAAAATTGGCAAACCTTTACCTAAACATACTAATAAAGAATTAAAAGCCATCCTCACCAATCTTGCAGAAATATAAAGATTTAGAAAGGAATATTACAAAGAATTGTATGTCAGTAAGTCTGATAACAGATGAAATGGACAAATTCCTTTAAAGATACAGACTATCAAAACCATCAAGATGAAACAGAAAATCTGAATGGACCTAGAACAAAAAAAGAAATTAAATTTGCAATTTAAAAATTTATCACAAAGGAAAGCCTTCACTGGTGAGTTCTAGCAAAGAAGAATTAATGTCATACTTCACAAACTCTTCCAAAAAAATAGTAAAAAAGGGAACACTTTCCAACATATTATATGAGAATAGAATTACAAAAAACAACATCATTAGAATAAAAGAAAACCACAGAATTACAACTCTTATGAAAATAGATACAAACATCTTTAACAAAATACCAGCAAACTGAATTTAGCAACATATATAGAGGATTATACACCATAACCAAATGGACTTTATCCCAGGAATGCAAAGTTGATTCAACATTCAAGAATTAATCAGTGTAATACAACATATTAATAGATTAAAAGACAAAAACCACATTATTATCCCAATAGATGCAGAAAAACACTTGACAAAAGTCCGACACCCATTCATTTAAAAAATACTAAAAACTACAAATAAAAAGGAATTTCCTCAACTTAATAAAGGGAATCTACAAAATAACCTCAGTTAGTATCATCCTTAACAGTGAAAGACTGAAACTTTCCCCTAAAAATCAGGAACAAGACCAAGATGTCCCCTCTTGACACTTATATTCATGGAAAACTGGAGGTTCTACCCAGGGCAATTAGGCAAGAAAAAGAAAAGTAATCCAGATTAGAAATGAAGAAGTAAAATGATCTCTGTACAATCAACATCATCTTACATATAGAAAATTGTAAGAAAACCACAAAAAATACTGTAATAAATAATTAGTTCAACAAATTACAGGACGTAAAACCAATGAACAAACAAACTGATATTTCTCTATATTAGTAATGAACAATCTGACAATACTAAGAAATAAATTTCAGTTATAATAGCATCGAAACAATACTTATTTAGGAATGAATTTAACAAAAGTATGAGATACACTGAAAGGAACAAAATATAGTAGGAAGAAGTTAAAGAAGACCTAAATAAATGGGAAGACATCCAATGTCATGGACTGGAGGGCTTAATATTAAGATGAAAATACTTCCTGAATTGATCTGTAAATTCAATGAAATCTCATTTTTTTCTTTTGGCAAAAAATGACAAGCTGACTCTAATATTCATATAAAATTGCAAGAGATCCAGAATAGCCAAAAAGCCTTCAAATTAACAAAGTTGGAAAATTCATACTTCCTTATTTCAAAACTTTCTACAAGGTTATTATAATCAAGACCACGTGGTACTGGCCTGAGGATAGACATATATATCTTTAAAATGCAATTGGGAATTCAGAAATAAACCCTTAAATTTACATTCAATTGATTTCCTACAAGGATGCCAACACAATTCAAATAGGCATGAGTAATCTTTTTAAGTTAATGAAAATATTCTAACATTGTGGAAATGGTTAAACAACTCTGTAACATTACTAAGAATCACTGGAATTGTACACTTCAAATGGGTGAATATTTTGATATGCAAATTGTTCCTCAATAAAGATGTTTAAAATTCAACTGATTGACTTTAAGTATAAAAACGTTTGTCTTAGATTAAAAAGACAACACATAAAGTGACTTCTGATTTTTTAAGGATGGAGAAAAGATGGATGGTTAGGTTTCAGACTTTTGATAGTTAAGATCCTATATTCATAATGTGTCTCATTTTACAGACTAAGAAATAAAGGGAGACTCTGGGCAAATTCCTTGTGTATCAACTAGTTCCAGTGAGGTTTTGGTTAGTGTCAGCATGATCTGACAGAGAAAGCCAAGAAAAAGAATCATTTAATCACTATGAGAAGCAAAAGGCAAACATGAGAAGCAGGCATCCTAGGTTTGTTTCAGATCAGCACACATTTGGATGCTTTTAATACTGAGCATTTTATTAAATGCAAGCAGCTCACTGGGCTAGAGAGAATCCTGAGCTATTCATGGCCTCCAGCTCGCTGGTCTGAAAAATTAGAGTGAGTATCAGTTCATTCAACTTGAGGTTTAAGAACTTCTCTGAATTTATAAAATTGAAAATAGATATTTGAATCACTTGATACCATTATTCATCCATAACATGAATATAACTGTTTTCAGTATATTTTCCCTTGAAGTTGAATAATGTGAAAGTAAATCCCTGCCATATTCTAGAGAGATTCACCTTTTTATGAACCAAACACATTTTTTAAGTCTTTTCAATTACCTTATCTCTGAGTCCCACCAAATCTGAGCTTTTTTAATAGTAGCAGCATCATGTTACTAGAACCTGAAATCAAGCTTTTCTGGGATGCTCTGGTGGCAGAGAGTACAAAGAAGTGATTTCTCTGGAATCCTTCCAGGGCAGCATGCCGTCAGGGCAATCTGAGGATAATATGCACAGTCCAGTGAAGGCTGCATAATTGCCCAAGTGCTATTTTTAACTCGCTTTCATGAATTACACCATTGGCACTGATAAGCTATTACAATGTGCTCAGATACCTATTGAAAGTGATTGTCATGGACTTAGTGACATAATATCATATCTCAAATTTTGAAAGTTGAGCACTGTTTCAAATGCTCTTGCCTGTAGTGCTATTTACTCATTCTCACATCATCTCCATTACTTAGAGAGATGCCAGAAGAAATGCAGAGGGAAATCAGGTCACTTAGGTCACTGCTAGGTGCTGAGGTCAATAAAAGGTAAATGACTGCTAAGAGTTCTACAGATTTCACTCTGATAAAAATGAAAGTGCCTTTATTTCCAATCTAAAGAGTTCACTGATATATGCTTTCCTTGCACCTACAATAGTCATGGTAATATTTACTGTCTCCAGAAACTTTCCTCCTATGGCTATTAAAACAGGATTCCACTTTAAAATCAATATAAAGTTCAGTATGTGAGAGGTCAACTGTCAGTGGTATGAAATCATGAATGAGCAAAGTTGTTAGCATGTTACACTGCTGTGCTCCCAGTCCACTATCCTTATTCTGAGTTTCTCTGATCCCTAGAACTTCTTCCCTTCTTGCTTTATCTTCTCCCTTGAGGCTGGAAGAATTGCAGGCATAAACCAAGTGGATGAGCCCTTTTATTTTAAGCAGTTTTATGAATCACTGCATTCCCAGTTTCCCTGAAATAATTCATAGTTCCGGACAGCGGTGAAAGAAAGAGGTAATGAAATTCCTACACGATGGTAGAAAGAGAAGTTAGTGTTGTGAGGTCTGAAGATCTCTGTCATGACTGAGAATCTACTTTATAGCTTCTTAACAGGACTTCAAATTGAGAATTGACTTGAGTGGTCAGTTCCAGCACAACAAACTGACATTTTACATTGGCCCATGCTTCAATTCATTGAGCTTTTACCAGGATTTATAAGACTCTTTAAAGTCCATTTTTAAACTGCCTAGAAGATATGAAATTGCCTAAACTTGTGAGAAATAGGATATCCTTGCAGCATTGTGATTTTGGACTAAAAATAGCCTCCCTAAGGTAAGCGGAATTCTAGGATAGATTAATTTCAACCCCTTGGCCCGCTCATGGCCTAACTGGTGCTGAGTCCAACTCCAGCCTAACTGCATGGAGCTCCCTTTGTGCTCTGAAGTTACCTTCTTTGACTTGAATGTATGAAGCTACTGAAGGGAAGCCAGGACATCCGTCAGTGCTGGCATGGGTGCCCACAGGTCTGCACTGAGGACTGAACATGATTGGCTCAGTCCCAGGTGGCATGAGTCAGGGAGGTTTAAATACTTAGACCTGCAATGAAAGGAAGTAAACTCAGATACTAGGATTTCTATGAAAGAAAACCCTAAAAATGTTTACAATGACAGAAAAAGAAAAGTATCAACTCTGAAATCATACTCCAGTATTAAATCCTAGCTCCCTGACTTTGTGACCTTCAGCAATTGTCTAACCTTTCAACATCTCACTTTGCTATGCTACAAAATTGTGATTATGGCAATGCTCTTCTTCAGGCAGTTATTTTGAGGATTAAATGAGACTATGTATATAAGGTTCTTATCCCAAAGCCTGGCACAGAATAATTTCTCAATAAATGCTTGTTGTATTATTGGATGAATATTTGTAGCATTTATATTAGTTAGTGATGGTTTAAATTACAAGACTCAAGATTCAAAAGAACAGATCAATAGCTCCTAGGAGGAGTCTACGGCCTGCATCTCAGATAAAGCCTCAGAAACTCAGATAAGTTCACTCAGAAACAAATCTGTTGCCATGAAGCCTGGCACTTTACTGACGGCCCTCTGAGAACAGCTTCTTTCCTGTAGCCCTACTAGCCAGATCCCTGAAGCCCTTCAAGGAGAAGTATTGAGATACATTGGGTAACTTACAACATTCAAAGTTGAATGAAGTAGCACAGAAGTGGTGCTTTTTAGCCAACACATGGAAACAATCTGGAGCGTTAGCTAACACCTCATCAAGTCACCTGATTACCGTATTTTTTTTGTGCTACATTTAAAAGTCCTAACAACTTTGGAGTATATAAAACAGTACTGTTTACTATAATCATAATGCTGTGCATTAGATCTCCAGAACATATTCATCTTCTAACAACAGTTTGTATCCTATGGCAAACATCTCACCAAATCCTCCCATTCCCTAGCTCCTGGTAACTATCAATCTACCGTTTCTATGAGTTAAGCTTTTTTAGATACCACATATAAGTGATATCATATGGTATTTGTCTTTCTTTCTCTGACTTATCTCACTTAGTAGATGCCCTCAAGGTCCATCCATGTTGTCACAAATAACACAATTTCCTTCTTTCTTATGGTTAAATAATATTCATATACACACACACATCACATCTTTTTTATCTATTCAACTAGGTTGTTTCTCTGTGTTTTAGCTATTGTCAATAAGGTTGCAATAAATGTGGAGTGCAGATATCCTTTCAATATCTTGTTTCCATTTTCTTTGGATATACACAACAAGGAGGATTGTTGGGTTATATGGAAGTTCTATTTCTAGTTTTCTGAGGCAACTCCATACTGCTTCTCAGAGGCTGTACCAATTTACACTTCTACCAACAGTGCACAGGGTTCCCTTTCCTCCACATCCTCACCAACACTTGTTATCTCTAGTATTTTGATGATACCCATTCTAACACGTGAGAGGTGATATCTCATTATAGTTCTGATTTGCATTTCCCTGATGATTAGTGATGCTGACCACCTTGCCATGTACCTGTTGGCCATTTGTATGTCTTCTTTGGAAAATACCTATTCAGCTCCTCTGCCCACTTTTCAATTGGATTGCTTTTATGAGTTGCATGAATTCTTCACATATTCTGGATTTTAACCCCTTATCAGATATATGGTTTGCAAGTATTTTCCCCCAATACCATAGGTTGTTCTTTCATTTCATTCATTGTTACTTTTGCTGTACAGAAGGTTTTTAGTTTGATCTAGTCCTAATTGTTGATTGTTTTGTTATTTATGCTTTTAGTTTCATACTCAAAAAATCAATGCCAAGACAAATGTCAAGGAGTTTTTTGCTATGTTTTCTACCAGGAGTTTTACAGTTTCAGTTTCAAGTTTTACATTTAGGTCCTTAATCCATTTTGAGTTAGTTTTTGTGAGTAGTGTAAGATAGGGGTCCAATTTCTTTTGCCTGTGAATATACAGTATTCCCAATACCGTTTATTGCAGAGACTGTTCTTTCCCCATTGAGTATTCTTGGCTCCCCCATCAAATATTAGTTGACCATACATGAGGGGTTTATTACTAGGCATCTGTTCTGTTCCATTGGACTGTGTATTTATTTTTATGCTAATATCATACTGCTTTGATTACTATAGTCTTGTACATTTTGAAATCTGGAAATGTGATACCTCCAACTGTTCTTCTTTTTCAGACTTTCTTTGCAATTCAGGATAATTAGTGGTTCCAAACGTATTTTAGGATTATTTTTTCTATTTCTATGGAAAATGCCATTGGAATTTTAATAAGGATTGCATTGAATCTATAGACAGCTTTGGTAGTACAGACATTTTAACAGTATTAATTCTTACCATTTGTTTATGTCTTCTTCAATTTCTTTCACCAATCTTATAGTTTTCACTATACAGATCTTTCACTTCCTTGGTTAAATTTACACCTAAGGGTTTTATTGTTTTGTTTTTTTTTTTAACAATTTATTTTGGTATCATTAACCTACAATTACATGAGCAATCTTGTGGTAATTAAACTACCCCCTTCATCAGGTCCCCCCACCAACCCTATTACAGTCACTGTCCATCAGTGTAGTGAGATGAGAATCACTACTTGTCTTCTCTGAGTTGTACAGTCCTCCCCGTGCCCCCCCACCTTATGTCTGCTAATCGTAATGCCCCTTTTACCCTCTTATCTCTCCGTTCCCACCCTTCTTCCCCAGTCCCTTTCCCTTTGGTAACTATCACACCGTTCTTGGGTTCTGTGAGTCTGCTGCTGTTTTGTTCCTTCAGTTTTTTTCTTTGTTCTTATACTCCACATATGAGTGAAATCATTTGATACTTGTCTTTTTCGGCTTGGCTTATTTCACTGAGCATAATACCCTCTAGCTCCAGCCATGTTGTTGCAAATGGTAGGATTTGTTTTCTTCTTATGGCTGAATAATATTCCATTGTGTATATGTACCACATCTTCTTAATCCATTCATCTACTGATGGACACTTAGGTTGCTTCCATTTCTTGGCTATTGTAAATAGTGCTGGGATAAACATAGGGGTGCATATGTCTTTTTGAAACTGGGCTGCTGCGTTCTTACGGTAAATTCCTAGGAGTGGGATTCCTGGCTCAAATGGTATTTCTATTTTGAGTTTTTTGAGGAACCTCCATACTGCTTTCCACAATGGCCGAACCAATCTGCATTCCCACCAGAAGTGTAGGAGGGTTCCCTTTTCTCTACATCCTCGCCAACATTTGTTGTTGTTTGTGTTTTGGATGTTGGCCATCCTCACTGGTGTGAGGTGATATCTCATTGTGGTTTTAATCTGCATTTCTCTGATGATTAGCGATGTGGAGCATCTTTTCATGGGCCTGTTGGCGATCTGAATTTCTTCTTCAGAGAAGTGTCTATTCATGTCCTCTGCCCATTTCCTAATTGGATTATTTACTTTTTGTTTGTTAAGGTCCGTGAGTTCTTTGTATATTTTGGATGTCAACCCCTTATCAGATACATCATTTATGAATATATTTTCCCATACTATAGGATGTCTTTTTGTTCTACTGATGGTGTCCTTTGCTGTACAGAAGCTTTTCAACTTGATATAGTCCCATTTGTTCATTTTTGCTTTTGTTTCCCTTGCCCGGGGGCATATGTTCATGAAGAAGTCGCTCATGTTTATGTCCAAGAGATTTTTGCCTATGTTTTTTTCTAAGAGTTTTATGGTTTCATGACTTACATGCAGGTCTTTGATTCACCTTGAGTTTACCTTTGTGTATGGGGTTAGACAGTAGTCCAGTTTCATTCTCTTACATGTAGCTGTCCAGTTTTTCCAACACCAGCTGCTGAAGAGGCTGTCATCTCCCCATTGTATATCCAAGGCTCCTTTATCAAATATTAATTGGCTGTAAATGTTTGGGTTAATGTTTTGGATTTTCTCTTCTGTTCCACTGGTCTGTGGGTCTGTTTTTGTGCCAGTACCAAATTGTCTTGATTACTGTGGCTTTGTAGTAGAGCTTGAAGTCAGGGAGCATAATTCCCCCTGTTTGATTCCTCCTTCTCAGGATTGCTTTGGCTATTCGGGGTCTTTTCTGGTTCCATATGAATTTTAGAATTATTTCTTCCAGTTCATTGAAGAAAGCTATTGGTAGTTTGATAGGGATTGCGTTGAATCTGTAGATTGCTTTAGGTAGTATAGCCATTTTGACAATATCTATTCTTCCTAGCCAAGAGCATGGGATGCATTTCCATTTGTTAGTGCCTTTCTTAATTTCTCCTAGGAGTGTCTTGTAGTTTTCAGAGTACAGGTCTTTCACTTCCTTGGTTAGGTTTATTCCTAGGTATTTTATTCTTTTAGATGGAATTGTGAATGGAATTGTTTTTCTGATTTCTCTTTCTGTTAGTTCATCATTAGTGTATAGGAAAGGAACAGATTTTGTGTGTTAATTTTATATCCTGAAACTTTGCTGAATTCAGATATTAGTTCTAGTAGTTTTGGAGTGGAGTCTTTAGGGTTTTTTATATACAGTATCATGTCATCTGCAAATAGTGACAATTTGACTTCTTTACCAATCTGGATGCCTTGTATGTCTTTGTTTTGTCTAACTGCCGTAGCTAGGACCTCCAGTACTATGTTGAATAACAGTGGAGAGAGTGGGCATCCCTGTCTTGCTCCCGATCTTAGATGAAAAGCTTTCAGCTTCTCGCTATTAAGTATGATGTTAGCTGTGGGTTTGTCATATATAGCCTTTATGATGTTGAGGTAATTGCCATCTATACCCATTCTGTTGAGAGTTTTAATCAAAAATGGATGCTGAATTTTGTCAAATGCTTTTTCAGCATCTATGGAGATGATCATGTGGTTTTTGTTCTTCTTTTTATTGATGTGATGGATGATGTTGATGGATTTTCGAATGCTGTACCATCCTTGCATCCCTGGGATGAATCCCACTTGATCAGGGTGTATGATCCTCTTGATGTATTTTTGAATTCGGTTTGCTAATATTTTGTTGAGTATTTTTGCATCTATGTTCATCAGGGATATTGGTCTGTAATTTTATTTTTTAGTGAGGTCTTTGTCCGGTTTGGTATTAGAGTGATGCTGGCTTCATAGAAAGAGTTTGGAAGTATTCCCTCGTCTTCTATTTTTTGGAACACTTTAAGGAGAATGGGTGTTATTTCTTCTCTATATATCTGGTAGAATTCAGAGGTAAATCCATCAGATCCGGGGGTTTTGTTCTTGGGTAGTTTTTTGATTACCACTTCAATTTCGTTGCTGATGATTGGTCTGTTTAGTTTTTCTGTTTCCTGCTTGGTGACTCTTGGAAGGCTGCATTTTTCTAAGAAGTTGTCCATTTCTTCTATGTTTTGGAGCTTGTTAGCATATACATACTCATAATATTCTCTTATAATTCTTTGTATTTCTGTGGGGTCCGTTGTTATTTTTCCTTTCTCCTTTGTGATTCTGTTTATGTGTGTAGATTCTCTTTTTCTCTTAATGAGTCTGGCTTGGGGTTTATCTATTTTGTTTATTTTTTCAAAGAATCAGCTTTTGGTGTCATTGATTCTTTCTATTGTTTTATTCTTCTCAATTTTATTTATTTCTTCTCTGATCTTTATTATGTCCCTCTTTCTGGTGACTTTGGGCCTCCTTTGTTTTTCTTTTTCCAATTTCAATAATTGTGTCCTCAGACTGTTCATTTGGGAAAGTTCTTCCTTCTTTAAATGGGCCTGGATTGCAATGTACTTTCCTCTTAAGACTGCCTTCGCTGCATCCCACAGAAGTTGTGGCTTTGTGTTGTTGTTGTCATTAGTCTCCATATATTCTTTGATTTCTGTTTTGATTTGGTCGTTAACCCATTGATTCATTAGGAGAATGTGGTTAAGTCTCCATGTATTTGTGAGCCTTTTTGATTTCTTTCTGAAATTTATTTCTAGTTTTATACCTTTGTGATCTGAGAAGTTGGTTGGTAGGATTTCAATACTTTTTAATTTACTGAGGTTCTTTTTGTGGCCTAGTATGTGGTCTGTTCTGGAAAATGTTCCATGTGCGCTTGAGAAGAATGTGTGTCCTGCTGCTTTTGGGTGCAGAGTTCTGTAGATATCTGTTAGGTCCATCTGTTCTAGTGTGTTGTTCAGTGCCTCTGTGTCTTTACTTATTCTCTGTCTGGTTGATCTATCCTTTGGAGTGAGTGGCGTGTTAAAGTCTCCTAAAATAATTGCATTGCTGTCTATTTCCTCCTTCACTTCTGTTAGTATTTGTTTCACATATGCTGACGCTCCTGTGTTTGGTGCATATATATTTATAATGGTTATATCTTCTTGTTGGACTGACACCTTTATCATTATGTAATGTCCTTCTTTATCTCTTGCTACTTTCTTCGTTTTGAAGTCTATTTTATCTAATACAAGTACTGCAACACCTGCTTTTTTATCTTTGTTGTTTGCATGAAATATCTTTTTCCATCCCTTCACTTTTACTCGTGTATGTCTTTGGGTTTGAGGTGAGTCTCTTGTAAGCAGGATATAGATGGGTCTTGCTTTTTTATCCACTCTGTTACTCTGTGTCTTTTGATTGGTGCATTCAGTCCGTTTACATTTAGGGTGATTACTGATAGATATGTATTTATTGCCATTGCTGGCTTTAGATTCGTGGTTACCAAAGGTTCAAGGGTTGCTTCTTTACTATCTGAAAATCTAACTTAACTTTCTTGTTAAGTTATTGTGAACGCCATCTGATGTTTCTTTATCTCTCCCTTCCTATTCTTCCTCCTCCTTTCTTTATATATTAGGTGTTTTATTGTTTGCCTTTAGTTGGTATTTGGATGGTCTGCTTTCTTTGCTATGATTTTATTTTCTCTGGTGACATCTTTTTAGCCTTAGGGGTATTTCCCTCTAGAGCAGTCCATTTAAGATATCCTGTAGTGGTGGTTTATGAGAGGCAAACTCTCTCAACTTTCTTTTGTCTTGAAATTGTTTAATCCCTCCGTCATATTTAAATGATAATCGTGCTGGATACAATATTCTTGGTTCGAGACCCTTCTGTTTCATTATGTTAAATATATCATGCCATTCTCTTCTGGCCTGTAAGGTTTCTGTTGAGAAGTCTGATGACAATCTGATGGGTTTTCCTTTGTAGGTGATCTTTTTTCTCTCTCTAGCTGCCTTTAATACTCTGTCTTTATCTTTGATCTTTGCCATCTTAATTATTATGTGTCTTGGTGTTATCTTCCTTGGGTCACTTGTGTTGGGAGATCTGTGGGCTTCTGTGGACTGCGAGACTATTTCCTTCC
The DNA here is from genome assembly GCA_029783875.1 of Phataginus tricuspis. Lineage (NCBI taxonomy): Eukaryota > Metazoa > Chordata > Mammalia > Pholidota > Manidae > Phataginus > Phataginus tricuspis. The sequence continues at coordinate 59,089,834 of JAQQAC010020896.1, forward strand.
CCAGTGTGGGAAAGTTTTCAGCAATTATTTCTTCAAAGACACTTTCTATCCCTTTTTCTCTCTCTTCTTCCTCTGGTACTCCTATAATGCGAATATTGCTCCATTTGGATTGTTCACACAGTTCTCTTAATATTCTTTCATTCTTAGAGATTCTTTTATCTCTCTCTGCCTCAGCTTCTTTGTATTCCTGTTCCCTGTTTTGTATTTCATTGATAGTGTCTTGAACCTCATCCAGTCTGCTGTTAAGCCCGTCGATGGCTTGTCTCATTTCTGCATAGTCTTTCCTCATTTCCTCTCTCAGCTCTTGCACCTTTTTCTGTAGATTCATCAGCATGGCTATGACTTTTATTCTGAATTCTTTTTCAGGAAGACTGTGCATGTCCATTCCTTCAGATTCTCTCTCAGGGGTGGTGTGTGACTAAAGCTTTGTCTGTATCATATTCTTTTGTCTTCTCATGACTATAGAATTGGTTGTTGGTAGTTGTCACGTATGTCAGCTGGGCTCTTTATGACTTTAAAAAGGAAAGAGAAGAAAGTAGAGAAAAGAAAAAAAAATTTTTAATTGCTACTAATAATAGAAAAAGTAAAAAAAGAGAGAGAAAAAGGAAAAGAAAGGAAAGAAAAAGAAAAAGCAGCAACACCTAAAAAAAAAACAAAAACGCCCACCAGTAGTGGTTTCTGTGTGAATGCTGTAGGTTGCGCTGTTGCTCCACTATTCCAGAGCCGTGGCCGCGCCGCTCCGCATGGCCCTTTAAAGCTGTGGCTGGGGTGAAAATGAATGGGAGGCTGTTGAGTTCTGTGGGAGTCCTAATTATGGCTACCCTTTCCCAATCGCCCGCTATGTGGTCTGACGCTCCCCCGGACTCCCAGCCTGCTGGGCTGAGTGTTCCTGCAGCGATGAGTTTCTCTGCTGGACTCCCGTCTCTTTAAGACCACTGCAAAACAAAGCGCGCACTTTTCTCCTTTTTTTTCTTCTTCTCTTTTCTCCTTCCCTGAGCCAGCCACGAGCAAACAGGCACATTCCCGTTGAGACTCTGCGCCCTCCGTCTTTCCAATCTCCGCCACACCACGCTTTGTGCGCCCACGTTCCCGGGCCGATCCGGGGCTGGTTATCTCCTGGGCCTGCACTTCCACTCCCTCCCAGCTCTGAATTCTCTCCTCCCGCCAGTGCACTGGCATGGGGGAGTTCTGCTGCGTCGCGGTTCTGCCGAGTCGGGTTCTGCTGGGTCGCGGTTCATGGTTCCGTTTCTTACCCGCCTTGCCAGCTGCTGAGTCCTCTCAGGTGTGTCTGCACGGTGTGCGCTTTCCTGTGTGTTCTGGTCTCTCTTTTAGGAACAGTTGCATTTGCTGTGTTTTTGTGGATAAATATAATGTCGGGAGGAAAATTCTGCCGCTCCGTTCACGCCGCCATCTTCCCGGAACTTCTGTTTTATTGTTTTTGATGCTTTGTGAATGGGATTGTTTTCTCTATTTCTTTTTCAGGTAGTTCATCATTAGTGAATAAAAATGTGACTGATTTCTGCATGTTCATTTTATATCTGGGAGCTTGTCTTTATATATTTTCTATATATAAAGTCATATTATCTGCAAATAAAGACAATTTTTTACTTCCTCCTTTCTCATCTGGATGCCTTTTATTTCTTTCTTTTGCATGAGTGCTCTAGGTATGACTTCCAGTACAATGTTAAGTGTGTGTGTGAGAATTTTAAGATCTATTCTGTTACAGCTTTTAAGTATATAACACAATATTGTTAACACTATAGAGTCACCATGCTGTATATTATATCCCCAGAACTTCTCAATCTTAGAACTTTAAGTTTGTGCCCTTTGACCATCTTCACCCATTTTTCCCACCCACCTTGGCAAATACCAATCTCCTCTCTGAGTTCATTGTCTTTTAGACTCTACATATAAGTGAGATCATAAAGTATTTGTCTTCTTCTGTATCTTGCAACTTAATTTATTTTGTTTATTCCAACAATTTTTTGGCAGAGTCATTAGGGATTTCTATATATAAGATTATCTTATATAGAAAAATCTGCCTTCTATTTATTTTTCTTGCTTAACTTTTATGGCTAGGACTTACAATAATATGTTGAATAGAAGTAGTGACAGTGGTCATCCTTTTCATGTTCCTGACGTTGGAGGAAAGCTTCAACCGTTCACCATTGAGTAGGATATTTGTGTGGGCTTGTCATATACAGCCTTTGTTATGTTGAGGTTCATTCCTTCTGTATCTAATTTGTTGATATTTTTATCATGAAAGGATTTTGAAATTTTGTCAAATATTTTTCTGCATCTATTGAGATGATATGATTTTCATTTTTGTCTATTAATGTGATATATCACACAACTATTAGCATATGCTGAATCAGTCTTACATCCTAAGGAAGAATTCCCACTTAATCATAGAGTATGATCCTTTTAATGTTCTGTCTAATTCAGTCTGCTAGTATTTCTTTGAGAATTTTTGCATCTATATACATCAGGGATATTTGCCTGTAGTTTTCATGTTTGTTTTTTCTTATAGTGTCCTTATTTGACTTCTGTATCAGAGTAATGCTGGTCTTATAAAACAAGTTTGGGAGTGTTCTCTTCTTTAATTTTTTGGAACTTTGAGAAGGATGGACATTAATTCTTTAAATGCTCAGAAGAATTCACCAGTAAAATCATATGGTCCTGAGTGAGCATCAGGATTTTAAAAGTTCCCTAGGTGATACAAATGTGCAGCCGGTACAGATAACTGCTGTTTGAGGGCCTTGATAGCACTTTCCAGAATATGAAAGTGCTTTGCTCTACATCCTCTTTTATTCCACTGCTAGGGTAATCTTCCTAAAGTAAAATCTGTTTGTGACATTCCCTTAATTTTAATATGTTCCTATGGTTCCCACTACCACAGTCCCAAATATGGATGTTCCTTTCTGCCTCTACAACTCTACCTTCTCCACCTCATCATCACACTCCCACCCTTGCTACCCATATTGACCTAAGTGGCATTTCTCAGATCACACATCCATGCCCAACAGCCCATTTCCTCAGACTAGAATACTTGCTCCTATGGATGTATTTGATTAAGCTTAACTTGCCCTTCAAGACTTGGTTTCCTCTAGACAGAAAACTGAAAATGAGAAGGGGGGAAATGGCTTACAATTGTATCTAACAGGTTCTATTTATTTTACATTTTAATAAGAACTTATCAAAGATCCAACTTAATCACCATCTCTACTATCCCCTTACTACTTAAGCACAGTATAAACAATTCTAACAACAAATGAATCATGGTAACAGTTCGTCTACCCTAGCCTTGCGAGTTAGGATTGTATGTAATTCATCTTTTTATCTCTAACACTTATGAGGATCTAGGGTGGCTATGGGAAAACATAACTTTGAATATCAAATAAATGAGTGAAGCAAGCACAGAAATATTAAAGTGACTCTTTTTTTACTGCCATTTTCTGCCTGCTTTTATAATCAGCCTGAATTTAGTGAATTCATTGCACTCTAATCAACTAATAAAGCCCATACTCAGTGTGATCACGAGTCCCCTTAGGAGTCACGGGTACACAATAGGAAATTAATCAGACCAGTGGCCATATTCAGACCACATTTATGCTTTTTCTCTCCTGAATGAATAGCTCTTCAGGGAGTTATAAGCATAGCTAAAAGTGACCCATATTAAATAGGGAACTTTCTTTTAAAATGAGAATGTAGAAAGGCATGATGTTTCCTTCTCAGTAATTTCCTTCTCAGTGAATAAGAATGTCCAGTGAACATTGAGAATCAAAACCCAAAATATATTTATCTCTTAAGAGAAAATCCAGACAAATCACTGGACTATTTTGATAATTTAAAGGTGATAATTTCACATTATAAATTTTGATCTTTTATCCTTTAATCCAAAAACCTTAATCCAAATCAGTTTTTGTTTTCAGTCCATAGTTTAAAATCAACTTAAAATAAAATGTCAACTTAAAATGTCTCTACACCAACGATGGATTCTTTGAATTGAACAAAACTTTTCTTCAAAAAATGTTCTTGGCCTATGATTTGTTAAACCCTAACCTGTGCGCCCTCTTCTCTTACCTTTTCATGAATCCTCCCCCGCAAGAAAATCAGAAGACACTAAAATCTCAATACCACAGAGTCAAAGAGCTTCGAAACACTTTATACTTGTTTCACTCTTGCTAGAAGGGTAGAGGCGGAGCCTGGGAGCCATGTGGTCAGGGTTAAAGTTCCCAGCTGAGCCCTTGCCTCTAGAGCTCTGTGACTTCCTTGGATTATGAGTCATGCTTAATGATAGCATCTCTTATCTTCATATCCTACATGACTAGAAGCAAGGACTCTCCAGTTACTAGTGTTTTGTGTAAAGACACAGCCAAGCAAAGTTAGAATCTGCTGAAGAGACATTAGAAGACTCCAATGAAGAGAGATGCAGGCCAGTGGCTCTCTGCCAGGCTGATTCCCGGGACTACTCTTGATGCTCTTTTGATAATTCAAGCCTATGAATAATGGCCTGCCTACCAGAGCTGCTGAACCTGAGTGAAGAGGACACATAGCCACCACTGCTGACTTCAACACACCACAGTCAGACAATGAACACATTAAAAAAGTAACTTCCAACTTGATTCAATCCAGTATTAAGTAGGAGAAAGAGCAGGTGCTTTGGAGTATGTGGTTCTAGGTTCATATGTTAGTTTTGCTATCTTCTATTGCTTTAGATACATCTATTAATTAGGTCTAAATGAAATAGCATACATGAACTGTCTGGTATATACTACAGGCACACATTCAATGTGTATGCATGCTCACTCCATACCCAGACTCACTCTCCCAGCACAGAAACATCACAACTCTGTATCCAACTATAAACAAGAGTGCTTTCATATATGCCCAAATATATCAATCTCAGATTTTCTTCCTAAGCCCTGCAGGTCACAAATCATCCATTATCTTCATCATGAACCAAACCCAGAAGAAATGGTACAGCAAAGCTCATATTCTCTTTATATACAAATATACACTTCATTAAAATTCCAGACCTATAAGGAGACTAGAGACTGGGAGACACATGCTTTACTTGTAGGCCAAGGACAGGCTTCTTAAACCAGAGTATCTTCTTACCAAATACCAAAAAAAAAAAACAAATAAAACTCCTCAGACTAAGTCCATTCCCTGAATAGCTCCTCATCAGGGCTCTTTCTCATCAACTGAGATACTGTTCAAGAGGCATTTCACATGGGAAAGCCCTTTGCTGCAGGGTCACAGGAGTAGCTCCATTTTTAGCTACACAGAGATCCCAGTGGCAATGGCAGGAGCGATGCTACCCACCTGGGACCACGATTCATGTATGAGAATGGGGCCCCTGACCAGCTCTTTGGATAGAGCATTATAGAATGTGTTTATATTTGTGGGGCTTTTCTTTTGTTTTTTATTAAGGTATTGTTGATATACTCTTACAAACGTTTCACATGAAAAACAATGTGGTTACTACATTCACCCATATTATTGAGTCCCCCCCGTACCCCTTCGTAGTCACTGTCCACCACTGTAGTAAGATGTGTGAGCCTGTTTTTATACAAAGACAGATTGTGTGGCTTCCAGTAGCCTCACTAGTATCTCTCAGAAACACTCAAATAATACCCCAAATAAACGTATTACTGTTATAGATTAAAAAGGAGGCAGTACAGTTACCAACACTGATCAATCTATTTTCACAAAGTTAGGGTTGGGGTGCAGAGAGTCGTAAAGATCAACACAAAACATCTGAGCAGGATGTGTTTACTATTGGTTGGTGTAGCACTGTTTGCGTATGTTTCTCAGAGGGAATTGTGGCCAGCAGGGCTTTCCTCACTTTCCCATGAAACCAGACAGTGAGGGAGTGGAGAAGGTGTCACGGTCAGCCCTGACCTTGTCTCAGATATGTCTTCTTGGGTGTAACTGACACCTCTAAACATGCTGGCTCTTATCTTCGCCTCTTCCCTTCAAATCTGTGATTGATCAGGCTGGCCCTGCCCCGGAGGAGGTGCTATATCTGTCCTCAACGTGAGCCTAGTTCAGAATTATGCTTCATGTTTCTCTGTAACAGACTACGATTCTGGTTGCTTGACCCTGGTCAGAAGTAGGGATTGTTTGACACTCCTAGAAAGAGATAATGCAAACTAAGATTTCCCAACACCTGAGCCATGGGATGTTATATTTTTTATCATATAAAGAAGACTTTCTGGGAAAGGATTAAAGATAGTGGAGTGAGAGGTGAGACAGAGGCTTCCTCCTAAAACCACATATAATACGAAAATATAATTAATACAACTAATCCTAAAAGGAATACTGCGCCAGATTGCATACACCTAGAGAAAAGAGCAGACCTCACGGAACAGGGTAATGTACCAAAGCTGTGGCCCGGCAGGACCCAAGCCCTTCCCCCACCCCAGCTCACCAGTGGGAGGAAGAGAAACAGAGCAGGGAGGGAGTGGATTCCTGAGACTGCTGAAGACCTAACTCTAGAGATCTGCTCTGGGAGCACAAACCCACATTTCATGGTGCTTGCATGGTACTCCCGTGATTATGGGGTTGGAAAGCTAAGACAGGCAGAATTCTTGGAGAGACTGAGATTCCAGCTGCTTGTGGAAAGCATGGATCCATATCCGGATGCTCTTGGATAAAAGAAAGTCTGAGAGACTTCCTAACAAGGAAGCCCATAGCAAGAAGGCTGCTAAAGGGGCAAGGATTGCACAGAGCTTACTGCTCAGGAGAAAGGACAGGGAGACAAAATTGTCCGGGTGTACTCTGCCCAAAAGGTTGGGAGCTTCCACATTCTTCAGGTGCTCCAGCTCCATGGCTGGCTACACAGCTCCAAGGACCCCTCTGTGATACACAGCCTACTGCACCTTTCTCCAGGCCAGACCAACCTGACTCGCAAACCGGCAAAACCTACCCTGGTGTTAGGCCAGCCAGAGGGAAGATCTGTCTACAGCAACTACAAATGCAAAGCATAGAGGTTTATACCTATGTGCTCAGGCCACTGGTTCAGGCAGTAGAGTCAGACATAGCAGCCGGAAAGCAGGAAACAGACCTTTCCTCCCCCCAGGCACCAATACCACTCCCCTGCAACCCCCGAAGTTGCTTCAGGGGCTGAGCAGCTCCAGAGAGTAGAGCTTCTGGGCACAAGAGGGTGCCATATAAAAATATGAAACGCCAAAGGAACCTGGTTCAAAGTAAAATTATTAATACACCTCCTGAGAAAGATTTAAATGACATCAACTTCAAGAATCTTCCTGAAAGGGAGTTCAAATTAAAAATCATAAACATGCTCATGGAGGTAGGGAAAGATATTCAAGAACTCAGGAATGAATTCCAGTCAGAGATCCAATCGTTGAAGAGCACAACGGAGGGTCTTAAAAGCAGAGGAGACGATAAATGAAACAGAAACTAGAGAAGAGGAATATAAAGAAGCTGAGGCACAGAGAGAAAAAAGGATCTCTAAGAATGAAAGAATATTGAGAGAACTGTGTGACCAATCCAAACGGAACAATATTCGCATTATAGGGGTACCAGAAGAAGAAGAGAGAGAAAAAGGGATAGAAAGTGTCTTTTAGAGGGTGATTGCTGAGAACTTCCCCAATCTGGGAAAGGAGATAGTCTCTCAGGCCATGGAGGTACACAGATCTCCCAACACAAGGGACCCAAGGAAGAAAACACCAAGACATATAGTAATTAAAATGGCAAAGATCAAGGATAAGGACAGACTATTAAAAGCAGCCAGAGAGAGAAATAAGATCACATACAAAGAAAACCCCATCAGGCTATCATCAGACTTCTCAGTAGAAACATTACACGCCAGAAGTGAGTGGCATGATGTATTTAATGCAATGAAGCAGAAGGGCCTCAAACCAAGATTACTTTATCCGGCAAGATAATCATTCAAATTTGAAGGAGAGATTAAACAATTTCCAGATAAGCAAAGTTGAGAGGATTTACCTCCCACAAACCATCTCTACAGTGTATTTTGGAGAGACTGCTATAGATGGAAGTGTTCCAAAGGTTTAATAGCTGTCATCAGAGGTAAAAAAAAAAAAAAAACACAGTAAAGAAAGTAGCACAGCTAATTACTAAGTAAATGAATAATTAAATTAACTATCCCCAAAGTCAATCAAGGGATAGACAAAGAGTACAGAATATGATACCTAATATATAAAGAATGGAGGAGGAAAAAAAGGAGGAGAAAAGAACAAAGAACCTTTGGACTGTGTTTGTAATAGCATACTAAGTGAGTTAAGTTAGACTCTTAGATAGTAAGGAAGTTGACCTTGAACCTTTGGTAACCATGAATCTGAAGCCTGCAATGCCAATAAGTACATACCTATCGATAATCACCCTAAATGTAAATGGACTGAATGCACCAGTCAAAAGACATAGAGTCACTGAATGGATAAAAAACAAGACCCATCTATATGCCGCCTACAAGAGACTCACTTTAAACCCAAAGACATACACACACTAAAAGTGAAGGGATGGAAAAAGATATTTCATGCAACTAATAGGGAGAAAAAAGTAGGTGTTGCAGTACTTGTATCAGACAAAATAGACTTCAAAAGAAAGAAAGTCACAAGAGATAACGAAGGAGATTACACAGTGATAAAAGGGTCAATCCAACAAGAAGATATAACCATTATAAATATCTATGCACCCAACACAGGAGCACCTACATATGTGAAACAAATACTAACAGAATTAAAAGGGGAAATAGAATGCAATGCATTCATTCTAGGAGACTTCAACACTCCACTCACTCTGAAGGACAGAACAACCAGACAGAAAATAAATAAGGAGACAGAGGCACTGAACAAAACATTAGAACAGATGGACCTAACAAACATCTACAGAACTCTACACCCAAAAGCAACAGAATACACATTCTTCTCAAGCGCACATGGACCATTTTCAAGAATAGATCATATACTAGGCCATAGAAAGAGCCTCGGTAAATTTTAAAAGATTGAAATTGTACCAACCAGTTTCTCAGACCACAAAGGTATGAAATGGGAAATAAATTACACAAAGACAATGAAAAATCCCATAAACACATGGAGGCTTCACAACATGCTCCTACATAACCAATGGATCAATGACCAAATAAAAACAGAGATCAATCAATATATGGAGACAAATGACAACAATAATTCAACACCACAAAATCTGTGGGAAGCACAGAAGGCCGTGCTAAGAGGAAAGTATATTGCAATGCAAGCCTACCTCAGGAAAGAAGAACAATCCCACATGAGCAGTCTAAACTCACAATTAATGAAACTACAAAAAGGAGAATAAATGAGGCCCAATGTCAGTAGAAGAAGGGACATAATAAAGATTAGAGCAAAAATAAATAAAATCGAGAAGAATAAAATAATAGAAAGAATCAATGAAAGAAGAACTGGTTCTTCGAGAAAATAAACAAAATAGATAAATCCCTAGCCAGACTTATCAAGAAAAGAAAGAGAGTATACTCACATAAACAGAATCAGAAGTGAGAAAGGAAAAATCACTATGGATACCACAGAAATACAAAGAATTATTAGAGAATACTATGAAAAATTGTATGCTAACAAACTGGATAACCTAGAAGAAATGGACAACTTTCTAGAAAAATACAACCTTTTAAGGCTGACCCAGAAAGAAACAGAAAATCTGAACAGACCAGTTACTAGCAATGAAATTGAACTGGTAATCAAAAACCTACCTAAGAACAAAACGCCTGTACCAGATGGCTTCACCGCTGAATTTTATCAAACATTTAGTGAAGACCTAATACCCATTCTCCCTAAAACTTTCCAAAGAGTAGAAGAAGAGGGAATACTCATTCTATGAGACCAGCATCACTCTAATACCAAAACCAAGTGAAGACACCACAAAAAAAGAAAATTACAGATCAATATCCCCGATGAACACAGATGCAAAAATAATCAACAAAATATTAGCCAACCAAATTCAAAAATACATCAAAAACATCATCCATCATGATCAAGTAGGATTTATTCCAGGGATGCAAGGATGGTACAACATTCGAAAATCCATCAACATCATCCACCACATCAACAAAAAGAAGGACAAAAACCACATGATCATCTCCATAGAGGCTGAAAAAGCATTTGACAAAATTCAACATCCATTCATGATAAAAACTCTCAACAAAACGAGTATAGAAGGCAAGTACTTTGACATAATAAAGGCCATATATGACAACCCACAGCCAACATTATATTTAACAGCAAGAAGGTGAAAGCTTTTCCTTTAAGATCAGGAACAAGACAAGGATGCCCACTCTCCCCACTTCTATTCAACTTAATACTGGAGGTCCTAGCCACAGCAATCAGACAACACAAAGAAATAAAAGGCATCCAGATTGGCAAGGAAGAAGTTAAACTGTCCCTGTTTGCAGATGACATGATATTGTACCTAAAAAAACCTAAAGACTCCACTCCAAAACTACTAGATCTAATATATGAATTCAGCAATGTTGCAGGATACAAAATTAATACACAGAAATCTGTGGCATTTCTATGCACTAACAATGAACTAGCAGAGAGAGAAATCAGGAAAAGAATTCCATTCACAGTTGCATCAAAAAGAATAAAATACCTAGGAATAAACCTAACCAAGGAAGTGAAAGACCTATACCCTGAAAACGACAAGACACTCTTAAGAGAAATTAAAGAGGACACTAATAAATGGAAATTCACCCCGTGCTCTTGGCTAGGAAGAATTAATATTGTCAAAATGGCCATCCTGCCTAAAGCAATCTACAGATTCAATGCAATCTCTATCAAAATACCAACAGCATTCTTCAATGAACTAGAGTAAATAGTTCTAAAATTCATATGGAACAACAAAAGATCCTGAATAGCAAAAGCTATCCTGAGAAGGAAGAATAAAGCAGGGGAAATTACGTTCCCTGACTTCAAGCTCTACTACAAACCCAAAGTTATCAAGACAATTTGGTACTGGCACAAGAACAGACCCATAGACCAGTGGAACATAATAGACAGCCCAGATATAAACCCAAGCATATATGGTCAATTAATACACAATAAAGGAGCCACAGATGTACAATGGGGAAACTACAGCCTCTTCAACAGCTGGTGTTGGCAAAACTGGATAGCTACATGCAAGAGAATGAAACTGGATTATTGTTTAACCCCATATTCAAAATGGATCAAAGACTTGAATGTAAGTCATGAAACCATAAAACTCTTAGAAGACAACATAGGCAAAAATCTCCTGAATATAAGCATAAGCATGAGCAACTTCTTCCTGAACACATTTCCTTGAGCAAGGGAAACAAAAGCAAAAATGAACTCATGGGACTACATCAAACTAAAAAGTTTCTGTACAACAAAGGACACCATCAACAGAACAAAAAGGCACCCTACTGTATGGGAGAATACACTTGTAAATGACATATCCAACAAGGGTTTAACATCCAAAATATATAAAGAAGTCACACACCTCAACTCCCAGAAAGCAAATAACCCGATTAAAAAATGAACAGAGCATATGAGGAGACAGTTCTCCAAAGAAGAAACCCAGAGGGCCAATAGACACATGAAAAGATGCTCCACATCACTAATCATCAAGGAAATGCAAATTAAAACCACAATGAGATATCACCTCACATCAGTAAGGATGGCCACCATCCAAAAGACTAAGAACAACAAATGCTGGTGAGGATGCGGAGAAAGGGGAACCCTCCTACACTGCTGGTGGGAATGTAAACTAGTTCAACCATTGTGGAAAGCAATATGGAGGTTCCTCAAAAAACTAAAAATACAAATACAATTTGACCCGGGAATCCCACTCCTTGGAATTTACCCAAAGAATACAACTTCTCAGATTCAAAAAGACATATGCACCCCTACATTTATCGCAGCACTTTTTACAATAGCCAAGATATAGAAGCAATCTAAGTGTCCATCAGTAGATGAATGGATAAAGAAGAGGTGGTACATATACACAATGGAATACTATTCAGCCATAGGAAAGAAACAAATCCTACCATTTGCAACAACAAGGATGGAGCTGGAGGGATAGTATGCTCAGTGAAATAAGCCAGGTGGAGAAAGACAAGTGCCAAATGATTTCCCTCATTTGTGGAGTAAAACAATGAAGCAAAACTGAAGGAACAAAATAGTAGCAGACTCAGAGACTCTAAGAAGGAACTAGTGGTTACCAAAGGGGAGGGGTGTGGGAGGGTGGGTGGGGACGGAGAAGGGGATTGAGGGGTATTATGTTTAGTACACATGGTGTGGGGGATCACTGGGAAAACAGTATAGCACAGAGAAGGCAAACAGTGAATCTGTGTCATCTTACTACACTGAAGGACAGTGACTGCACTGGGGTATGAGTGGGGACTAGATAATATGGGTAAATGTATTAACCACATTGTTTTTTCATGTGAAACCTTCATAAGAGTGTATATCAATAACACCTTAATAAAAAAAATACTTTCTATTAACAGCATTTGAGGAAATATTAAGGTAAACTGGTTTGTTTAGTGTGAGACTTCGGATGTGCTGAAGGGCATTATGAATCTCTGAGAAAGAGGTTCAGTATAGAGTGTGTCTGAAGAACGCTTGACCAAATGCCTCTCATGCATCATGACATAGTCATCACCCTAAGGTATATACTTTGAGGAGCTCTTGTGTAAACCAATAGGGTAAATGAGATAATAGCACCTAACCACGATAGATCTCTCATCTTTGCATGTCAACATACTTACCAATAAGAAACACTGACACAGAGTTTACCTCTGTTTGCTCTTTCCCTTGAGGCATGATGTGAGTGTCTCTACTCTGTCTAACACCTTCTCCCATCTGCTCTCTATTGGAATAACTTTCACAAAGACAAATGTATTGGAGATGTTTTAATTTCACATTTGAAATGAGACTTAGAATGAAAACCCTTCACCTTTTACTCTATCCCCAGTGTTCTTAAATTACCAAATAAGAATGTTGTTTTCTAAAGAAGTATTTTCTGGGTTCTATTACATGTAAACTATGTGCTATAAGCCCCATTAATAAGGGAGGAGAGAGAGAAATGTTCTGAGGAAAAGATGAAGACTAGTGCCCCATAGAGAAGGTGGTAGCCTCATAGTTTTGCTGAGACCAGACACAGGGAATGCTGGCATTTCCCTGGCAAGTGGGAGGCTTGTTGGGAGATCTATTTAGAAACCACCTGAGGAGTTCCTTTCAGACTCAAGAGAGAATTTAGGCATCATCCCTAATCACACCTTCCAAAAAGGGTGTAAAATCAGGACCCTCTTTAAATACTTCAGGGATTTACCTTTTTGTGTTCTTTTCATGCATTAATGGAGAAAGGAGCCTACAAAACTGGGAACTTTGAGTAGCCTAGAGGCAAAATCCTTATTGTAAGTGGACCAAAGAATAGAAATAAGGTCCATTCCTCCTTTGTAAGACACTGGGCCTAAACAGCGGGGCTGCTCAAGGGGTAACCTGGTGTGCCCACCTTCACAGTCCAGGAGGGGAGATGCGGTTTTCATTCCTGCAACTTGGATTTTTGCTGCAAAAAGCTGGAGACAGTGATGTTTTTGCTTTTTCCTTAACTGTGAAACCCTGCCAACTACGAGATGCTAGCCAGGATAAAATGTAGAATCAGTTTGTCTTGGCAAAGCTGTAAATTCCACCACCCCCACCCCCATTACTCAATAGTCCTTCCTAAATAGTGGCTACAGAGGTATCAGAAATGAGGGAAAAAAGAAAAGGCAGGGAGAGAAAAGGGCTGAGATGAGGAACTGGGTGAGGCGTCTTCAATAGTGTTGTTGAAGGTTAGTGCTGCTTATCTACGAGTCCTGACGGGAAAAAAACTGCCCTTCTACTCAATTTTATTTCTGCTCTCTCTTCATTCTAACAGTATGTTGTTACTTTCAAGAAAGACGTTGCATTTCTGTTTATGAAAATGCATTTCTGAGTACAAGTTAAACACAGAAGTCCTGAGCTAAGCTTCGGGAACCAAGCTTGCATGTGGGTCTCAGCATGGATTCGTTATGAGGTCTGGGAGGGCTGTTTTTACAACCATCTATGTCATATTAATGCCTCTGTCTTACAGGAATCCCACGAGAAGTGAAACAGCTGAGAAATCAATAAAATCTGGTAGATGTTGACTTAATGGGCAGCCAGGGAATTTGGCTCTCCATCCATCTTAGTGCAAGGCTATAACCAAGAAGTGGGTAGGAGCAAACGGGAGAGCGCACTGCGCCTTCTCAGATGGACATCACTAAGTCCGCAACAAATGTGAAGTCAGTTCTTCTGGCTACATGGCACTTTATGGTCACAAAGAGCATTGCACATACACACACATATGCATACAAACACATACACACACATTTATATTCCCTCCTCACCTAACCTCAGAAAAATAATAAAACCTCTAGAAATTAGTCATCTTTATTCCATCCATCCACCCTTTGGAGTGACAGCCACACTCATCACTATGGTGCTATTTCCAGGATTTGACAAATTTAATTTTGTGGTTGCCAGGTTTCTCTCGTTTTTAGGCAAAGTACTTGCAGCCTTACTTGGAGTTCCCAAATTTAAAAGGTGGGGCTCAAAGTGGTAATTTGTCCAGTGCCAGGGAGATAGTAAGGGGTAAAGCTAGGATAGGAACTCAGCTCTATGACATCAAGTCTGATACACATTGCATTTGCATTATACAGGGGAAACTAAGGCACTGAAAGGGGTTCAGTGATTTATCTAAGGACAGATGGCTCGCTGAAAACAGAACTCAAACTAAACGGGATACTCTGAGGTGAGAGATTTTAGGGAGAGAAAGTGAGATTGACTGGTAAGGCTTGGTGGGCATTCCCCACACCATGACAGAGTCATCCTTTGAAAGGTGAAAGGCACACAGGCCTTAGAAGAGGAGTTCTATTGCTCATTCATCTCCTGCCCACAGTTTCTTCATACAACTTGAGAAAAGTTTGTCCCAGGATTTTTAACATCTCACAGGTAAGGGTGAATAAACACATTCAGAAGGTTCAAGGTAAAGTTGAGCTTCCCCCATGCTGTCCTTCCTCACTAGCATCAGAACAGGGTGGAAGGCCTCAGCCAGTGCAGTCGCCCAGGGCTCCCTTGCCTAATGCTGCACTGGCAGTCATGGCCGTGGTAGTGCACATACACTAATCAGTCATGGCCGTGGTAGTGCACACACACCCATCTCAGCTACTAGAGATGGATTAGTGTGTGTGTGTGTGTGTGTGTGTGTCTAGCGGGGAGGGGCTGGAAGACTTCCATTTCATGTCTGCACTTTCATGGACAGCCACACTCATCACTACAGTGCTATTTCTGGGATTTGACAAATTTAATTATGCGGTTGCCAGGCTTCTTTCATTTTTAGGAAAAGTAGTCGCAACCTTACTTGGAGTTTCCAAATTCAAAGGTGAATCCAAGTTTTTACTCTATCCTTGTTATAAACAGAATCCTAATTCTTCTGAGGGTCTAGGGAAAATGTGTAAGCAGGAGACATCTTTTTATACATTTCTATTTGTCTCTATAAAATAGGAACAACGGTACTCACTGTAGCTAGTTGGTGGATGGGGATTGGGGAGGAGAGGCAGGCACCTGAATATCACTGAAGCTTGGTATTCAAGCCAGATTAGCCCCAGAAGAGAATCTCAGACTCCTGGATCTGGAAACTGGGAGATTTTCATGAGACAGAATTGCCTAGTGGTACAAAGCCCTGTGTCGACTTTTTATCTCTGACTTTCAATTTCTTTGCCTATATAACAAAAGTGACAGCATCTTCCTCATAGGATTGTTGAGATGATAAATTAAAATTATTTATGTTAATTATAGAGTTCCTTAAACATCATAAGTGTCAAATAAACTTTAGATATTGCTATAATTATTATTATCACTATTTCATGGCTCCTATGAGGAGATGGAG
This sequence comes from Phataginus tricuspis, assembly GCA_029783875.1. Lineage (NCBI taxonomy): Eukaryota > Metazoa > Chordata > Mammalia > Pholidota > Manidae > Phataginus > Phataginus tricuspis. The sequence continues at coordinate 59,105,785 of JAQQAC010020896.1, forward strand.
ATAGCAAGAGTTTACATTCATAAGAAAAAATGCATTGTGAAGTTCTGTTACATAAAAAATAAAAGCAATTGCTCCTCTGGAGGATATGTGAGGGAGCTATCATGATTTGATTATAATAAACTCAAAATACACGTTTTTTCACAGCAGAGTTTAATGTTGGGTTTGTTATGGATGATGTGCCTGGAGGAAAAGGACCTTGCTCTCTGGGAAGAATTTACTTATTTCTCTGAGCCAAAACAAAAACAACTACAGGTCCCGCTCAGTATCTTGGGAATGGAAACTGGCTACTGAAGATCTAGTGACTTCGTTGGAGAGTCACTGTGAAGATTTAACAGGCTCGGCAACAGTGGCATCCTATCTGGACCCTGGCCCAAGTTACAGTCCTGTAAAAATATGAATGGAGCAAGGAAAGGATGGGCCTACCGGTGACTTGCCCAAAGTCACACACTAACAGGTCAAGAATCCGTGACAAGTGCTCTGATTTCAGAGCCTACTGAGCAATACCGCCATCTGGACTTTGAGACTTGCTTTACGGGTTTGTCTTTCCTTTTGGAAAAATATGAGGAAAGTCAAGTTCTAATGTTATTTTACAGAAGAAAGGGGGAAATAAGCAATTCTCCTATTGTGAATTTGGGGTGCCCTCATGCTGCAGAAATGACCTTGTAGAATATTCTACTGGTGATTCCTTGTAGGACTCAGAAGGCAGTGTGACGATCCCACAAGAGGGAGCTGAGGACTGGTATCATTCTGAAGCTTGGTCTCTTCGGCGCAAAGAGTTTCCTGAGAAAAGATGGCTCTATTGAGAACTTCAAAGTATAAACAAAATCTTGAACTAATCCCAAAGTGCAGTGGTGCCCGGCATAGTGGTGTCCCAACAGTGGCAGCATGGCTGGCTAACAGAGAGATATTCTACTGCTATTCACACTATTTGCTGTAACATCACTTTGTCAAAGTGAAGGAATTTAGTTTCTCAAAAAATTCATTATGAAAAACACACTATCTTGGTTGCTTAAGTTATGGTGGGAAGTAATTCTAGAATTATTACTCTCCCTGCAACTTCTCTTCCTCCCCACAGAGGCAAAAGAATAGTGTTTCAACACCAAGTAGCCATGGAAAATTTTTCAATGATTTCCTGTCGTATTTTCTGATGCATAAGAGCCAAAGAATGTATAAATTTGTAATGATTAAGATCAAGCATGAACTATACAGCAAAACTTTATTACCATTTTCAAAACTGACAAAATCAAAGCAGCTTCGAAAATGGATTTAATTGAGTTCAGAAAAACCTCAACATTTCTCTGCTGCAAAATAACAGAAGCTTGTACTCTTCCCCTTCCATGCCAGGGAAGGACATGTTTGGCACGGGTGACAGGGGTCATCCTGCACTCTCTCCTGCTGGAGACCAGCAGAGGGAAGAGTCAGGCACACCACGGTGGGGTCTGGGTGGCCGTGACATCCCTCTCATCCCAGGACCATACCTATGCTCTGGGCCACCGTCTAGAGGCTCTCGAAATTACGGCGCATCAGTCGATACAGGTGAGGCAAACATACTCCGTATTTCCAGAGCCTGTGGAGGGAGGCCATGCCAACCTTTGAGGGTTTATGTAGCAAAGACAGCATTAACCCTGGAGTTACATGCCAGGGTAAGGCCTTTGCATACAGCAACTATGTGTACAAGGTGCCCACTGGTGGGGAAACCCTCCACGGTCTCTCACTGCTGGCTTCTTGGCATTGACATGTCCTAAGATAAAGCATGGCCTTGAATATATTAAATTGCTCTTTTTCTCTCTGCCATTTGGCAAGCAACTGTAGCTGCTGCTGGTTTTTCCAGGCAATCTGAGCCCATAAAAGAACTCCATCTTCACCCCCTGAAATCCCATTTCCTCAAGAACAAAGCAATACTTCTTTATAAATATTAGTGCTACTTCTTGAAATATAGGTTGTTTCACTGAGAAAGGGAGTCTTACATCACATCCCACAGACCCTTGGGTTCTCCTGAAATCTCAAGAGCATTTTATGAACTAATATATTCCAGTTTGTGTTGCAGTATTTCATTCAGCACTTAAACCTGCCTCTCACCTTCACAAGCCACGTATTGCTTTACAATCCAATTTCACACTTTCATACATTCACAGCCCTTCTTCTCCAATCACTCAATTAGTTATTTAACCCTGATAAAATCCTCAGGAGTCAGGCCAACATTGTCCTCATTTTTGAGGCAGGAAAATGGAATGGCGATTATGCATGTGGATAAGTGTACATAAGTATGAGAGGAAAGGAGGATGCACTGTGCTTGTTCACAGAATCAATTCAGAATGTGGAACGAGAATACATAGCCTTTCTCAGTCATTTACTATGTCTCTTTGTTCATAAATATAGGCACTGACCATATAGAGAGTAAGTTATGAAAAACAGTCATTAAAAAAATTGTTCTATTGGGCCACATACATTATATACTCACCAGAGCCATGTTTAGTTCTCTAGAGAAACCTTTTCTCCTAAACGTCTTTTATTACTAATTTTCTTCAAGGACATTAATGGGCAAAGAGCAAATTGATAAGTCTATTGTTACATTATAATTCTCCTGTGGTTTAAGCTTTGATGTGTTCTTTTCCTGGTTTTTGTTTGTTTGTTTGTATTTGTGTTCATTTGCTTTGAAATTAGACACAGAACAACATTGACTGATAGCTATATTGCACTTCAGAAAGTCACTGGATTAATAATTCTGTCAGACACCTTCATCTCTCCCCTTACCCTCAAATCCAAACAAACCCTATTGTATAAAATAATTAGACTATGCCTCCATCAATCACTTTGACTTATAAACTAGATCTATTCTTAATTTCTTGAAAATATCTTAGATAAAACTTATTGTATATGATACGTAATTCAGTATATAGTTTAATGTTACTTTTTCTGTGACCTTTGCTCCCCATGACAGGCAAACAGCTAATTGTATTGAATGAGTTGAGTCATGTACAATTTATCACAAAAGCAGCAAACCTACTCCCAAAGAAGTGAAATGACACTGAATGATAAAAACCTTTCCAAACAATGAGAAGAACAGATTTCTTTTCCAAATGTTACATTTAAAAATGATTAGTTGGATAACAAGAATATCTTAAAAGAATCAAGAACACCCTTATTTCAATTCCATAAAAATGGTCACCTCTGTTTTCATTACACTTTATCTGTGTCACCTTTATCTGTATCACCTCTACTTTCATTAGGAAATAAAGAAGGGAGGGACAGGCCATGGATGGACTAGTGAAGAGGCAGGGGAAGCTTGAGAATGGCTGGACCCAGGGTTGAAGCTGCAGGCTGTAGAGGAGAGTGGTTACCTCTGGTGGGGAAGCAGAGGTGAGATGAGAGCAGAGCACATGGAAAGTTAAAAAGTACTGGTAATGTTCTAGCTTTTGGGAAGAATGATGGGTTCACAGATTAAAAATTATATGTAATTGTTACATATATTTTTGTGTTATAAAATATTAAATTCCAAATTATATCAGCAGCATCACAACTTACTGAGAAATTAGAGTTCAGTCTCCTTTGTAATATTTCTATTACATTTAAAATGTATTGTTATTTTTTTAGCTGGGATTATGAAGTGGAGGATTCTTGGGAACAAATTATCTAGAGCAGGGCTAAAACCTCCTACTCTCCCTCTGTCTAAGAAAAAGTCTTTTTCTGAACAAGTAGAGTGGACATTTCATCTGATTCACCAATAAGGCCCTCTTGTATAGACTGACATTCCTTCCTTTCTATTATTACTTCTACTAGCCTGTCTCAATGCCAGAAATTTTACACTTTACAAATAAAGGTATGTTTTTTCTATCTGCGCCATACAAGAGCTTTCCATCTGTTGCATATAAGTGTTGAGAACAATAAACGATTTCATCTGATTCATCTAACACAGTCTTCCTAGTCTGATACCCAGCTGAAGACAAGACTCTTTAGGAATGGAACTTCAAACAGGTAAGTTTTTCTCTGCCCCTGTGCAGACAAGGGAGAAATGGAAAGTTAACAAATAAATTCCAAACTGAGGTATTACCTTAGAAAGCAATATTGAGTTAGGCAATCTAGCTGGATTGTCAAATCAATACAAGCCCTGGGATTTGGGGAGAACAAGATATCCCTAAATCATGGGAACCAGGCTGTTTATTGGTCATTTTTCATCCATAGAATATGCTACTAGCTTCCCTTTGATAGGCCCATTCTTAAAGAGAAATGGTACAAAAACATCTAAACATATGAGATATCAACACTGAGCAACCACAATCAGGTGGTCAACAAGCTTAATTCAAAAGAACCCTGAAACCCATCCTCAGGATAGCTGGGAATAGCTGGGTTCAGGAGCAAATGGATCCAGTCATTTTCAGAAGAGCATGAAGATGGTAGGAGCAGTCTCTTCTAGAGCAAAGTCTTTGAAGTTCCTCACTACGTTAGAAAACATTAGGGAACTACCCAATCTCCCCTCCTGGGTAGGTAAGACTTAGGGATCCCAACAGGGACAGGCATATGAATGCCAGGACTACTTCTCAACTTAGAGGTGGAGGAAGAAAGAACTAGGTTACCATAGACAGAGATAGCTTTAATGAGATCATCTATATCAGTCAGGATTCCAGAAGGAAACAATCCTGGCATAAGATGGCAATTCAGATGACATAAGAAACTTAAATGAAAGGAATATTAGTAGATATAGAGGCACCACTAAAAACAGAGGATGTCGAAGCACCCAGAGACTAGCAGTAGCTAGAAGGCATCACCAGCCCAGGCTTGAAGGAACAAAAGGAAGAAACAGTGCTATAAAAGCTCACTGGAACTAGACCCTTCCTGATAGGATAGAAGCTGTATTGATGAATGATACAGACACTTCTAGAAATTCAGTCCAAAGCAAGCACCCAATCCCAACCTCTCTCTCTTCTTGCCTATCCATTTCTATTAAGTGTCTCTCTTTGGCTGAACTAAGTAAATCAACATCGAGAGAGCCTAGATGATGCAGACTTGAAAAGTTAGCTTCCTGGGGCCCAGAATAGGGTTACAAAGCAGAGAGAGTAGAACTAGGTATGCAGGATGTGAAGTCAGATGGAAAGGAACAAGCACATCACCTAAAATATCAAGCCACCAAGGGTGAAAAATGTTAAATCATCAGGGTTGAGTGAATAATAAGAGCTGACTCCAAAGCATTTGGATCAAGAACTGATCAAAGAGAGAAAGGCAGAGCCTGGACCAAGGAACCATGCCCATCAGTGGGAAGGAAGCTATTGGGGTGGATGGGCATTTGACCAAACCAGATACCATCCATCACTGACATGGCTACAGAGTCGGCACTCCAACTTCACTGACTTTCCTTCTCAAATTTCTTTCTCAAAGTTCTCAAAGCAGACCTTCACACCTGTCATTCCCTCTGCCAACCCTCTCACTCTTCTTTCAAACTCAATCAAATACTTCAGGGAACCCTTGAACTCCCTGACAAGATCATCCTGACACATGCTGTTATAGAATCACGAACTTCCTCTTCAGAGCACTTTTCACATTTGCAGCTTAATATTTAGTTGTGTGATTCTTCAATAATGTTTGTTTTCCCCTGACACAATAAATCCTATGAGAACAGAATTCATGTCTATTTTTGCTCACCACTGCATCCACAGTGCTCAGTGTATGGTAGGAACTCAACATTTTGAGCAAATACATTTTTGTAAAATCATAAATAAATATAACTAACTCAAGGTAGTTGGGTGGCTTAGCCAAGGGCTTGCTCCATAAATTTAACAAATAATATCCAAGCTGTGCCTTTTTATATTGTGCAAAAAGAAAATTTGACATTCCAGGCATACCATGTTAAAAAAAATTGCATTCAATACTTGTTAGAAATGGCAAGACAAATTTTAGTCAAGTTACTGCAGTAGGAGAGAGATACTTTAGTATAGAACTCAGCTAATCTCCAGGTTAAACAGGCAAGGAAGGCATTATTCAAGAATACTGCAGAATCTTACTATGCTGATGGACAGTGACTTCAGTGGGGTATGAGGGGGGGGACTTGATAATATGGGTGAATGTAGTAACCACAATGTTTTTCATGTGAAACCTTCATAAGAGTATATATCAATGATACCTTAATAAAAAATAAAAAATTAAAAAAAGAATACACAGAAAGGGTTAGGATCAATTGAACAGGAGAAAGAGACTGAACTCAACTCTGTTAAAACGGAAGTTGGGGGACTTTTAAGTGCTGCGGTGAGCGGTGAGCTAGTGGGAAAGTACTGGAGGATGCTGGGGGAAGATGGTCAGTGTGATTGGTCATCAGGGTTGCTAACTGTCACTAATCAATGTTAGGCTTCTACCCTCCCATAGAGACTGGGAGATGGAGACATTGTCTTTCTTGATTACATTTCAAAGGGATGGCTCCCACATTCTTGAGAAAGATATTCCTGGGTTGTAGAAGATTTACATCTCAAAGGAGCAGAGAAAGAATTAAGAATTGCACAAGGTTTTGTTGGGTTTTTTTTTAAGTAAATACTTTAAGAAAAGAGATGTCAGGGATCTAGTCAAGCTCAAAGGAACATTAATGCCATCTCAGTCAGCCATGTTTCACCACTTCTGCAGTCTTTTAAACAAAATAACCTATAAGCAGAAAGAAACTCAGAACCAGTAATACATGTTCTCATTCAGCAGGGGAAGTACCTGGTATGAGTGAAGGGGAGCAAAAGATTATCATAGCAAAAAAATCACCTTAAAGAAAGAGAAAATAATCTGCCTCTGTGGTTTCCAATTACACCCTTTCAGCTATTGCACTGAAAATAGAATCATGCTTGGTAATTATGGAAGAGATATCTTGGAAGCAGGAGGTATTTACACTAAATGCCAAGTCAGCAAAGCAATGGCACAGGAAAATTATCCCAGCCCCTAGCAATGACTTCTACCCCACAGTCTGACATGCTGACTGCACCCTCCCCACTCCTCAGCCTGGGAGTCCCAGGGACTGCAAGGGGTCAGCAGCAAGCCCACACAATTCACTGCAAACTGAGAACAGAAAAAGAAAACACCAAATTAGGTAACAAAACAGAGAAAGCTTTCAAGAAACCAAGTGTAACTAACAATGTAGGTCATTAGCTGCTCAGACTCTTATGTAATAATTGCTGCAGTTAGAGTTTCCTCTAAAAATTAACCAGTGCAATAAATAAAGTGGATATTTGGAATTAGCATGGAGAAGTAAAACTGGTGTGGACGATTTGCACTGAATCCATAGATCACACAGCACTCCAGCCATCTAGAATGTTCACTCAGATATATGGACTCCAAGTGGAGAGGTCTCCCTCAGGTGCGCCAACATCACCCCTGAGACACGTGACCCCAGCCCTCAGCTCCAGCCCTGCTGCAGCTGCCGCTGTATGTAGGATTCCTGCTTTCCACTTGGAGAGAGCACATCTGTTCATTAGTCTTGGTGCTCTGAGCTTCTGCTTATTTACACTAATTAGCTCCCTGACGCAGGTGAGAAAAAAACACGAGGCCACTGCTAACTCTTCTCTTCTTCATTCCCCATTTTTTTTTAAATGGACATGTAATTTCTTTTCTCCCTTTTTATTTTTCGCAGAGCTACAGATATGGACATGGCTGATGATTCAGCAATTTTGATGTCCTGGAAAATTTAATGAAGAAGATGGGAGACAATACTATTCATAAAGGTGACTTCAGCTTCTGTAAAATTGAGAGTCTGCAACGAAGGCTTTGTTTCATTGTTTGAATGGCCATCAGCGAAAGCAGAGGTTGTGCTCTTAAGCATCTGTGTCTCCCTCATCTCTCTGTGTGGCTTTGCCTCCCACCTCCCCTTCCTACAGCACAGTGAGTTTTCCCCTGTCTTCGCGTCTGCCCTCAATTTTCCTGTTCTGGAAGAAGCCCATTAACTCCTTTGACTCCTAAGCCATTCAGCAAGTTTATGACTTAGCTACAGGGAACCTTGGTTGCTTCAAACCTCACCTCCATTGACAGCAGGGTGTGTGGGACATGCCTTAGCACATGATAAATCCTGCAATTCCAAAACGGACAGTTCATCTTCATGCTTTAGAACTTCCAAAGATTTTAAAGAGATTGCATCAGCATCTCTTAAAATCGCTTTTGTTTCACTGACAGCTTTAAAAGATCATCTTCCCTGGCTGCAAAATTACAAATGTCAATTTTAATGATCAATGTTATTTGTCATCCCAAAGGATGATCTCTGCTGAGAATTACAAAGGTGCCTTCATGCGACAGGGCCAGGAGCCCAGAGTATATCAGTGGATGGTTTTATGGAGACCCAAGTGACAGAGCTGAAGTAACTGTGTGGAAAGTGACACCAGACTCTAAATAACACTCCCTTTCACACTGCCTCTGACCTATGGCTCATTTGTTCACATTGCCTCTAACGGAACATGTCTTCAGTCCAGATCATGGGAAAATACTCAGTGAAACATTATCTGATGGGACAGTGATTCTCAGACCCTGCCGTGTGACTTACTCCACCAATTACCTCTCTGGGCCTCGGTTTCCACAACTGTAAAGTGCAAAATTCCGTGATGCTGAGGTATGTACTTCATGAGAAACATCTATATGGTTGACTCACTAATGCTTCACTGACTAAACTAAAGCTGAGTACTACAAACGCTAAAAATCTTCAATGTCACAAACCGTACAATAATACCCTCTGGAAAACACTTACCCCATGATCACATACACAAGGATTGCCTGCCTAGTTAAGGAAGATGGACAAACACTAAGGTGATTTGGTTTCCCAGATCTTCCCCCACACTAAGAAATCAAAGGCTGACCCTCAAACTAGAGTTTTTTTGGAAAAAAAAAACCATAAAAAAGTTTCTGAGGCCCAACAACACATAGCCACCAAAAGAATGTTTTGTAATTTTCCTTTTATGTGATGAGAATGTACAATTGGGTATGAGGAAGTGAGTCAGACTCATTCACATCTCTGTGTAAGGCCTGCTGGTGACACTGTGGGGTCTGGGACAAGGGTGCAAATGAAAGTCCATCTGCTATTAGTATTTGTCCTATGTAGGGCCCTCTAAAGCTTGGGGTTCATAGCTGGGGCCTCTCTACCCAGACCTAAAGCTGCCCTGTGTGTCTGTATGACCTGTGTGGTCCCTGGTAATTCAGAGAGAGCTGGAGCCTTATTCCAAGAGGTTGCTTCACTCATACTTCATGTATTAGTCTGGTTCCTCCAAGAACAAAGATATCAAGATAGGACTTAATGTGCAAGAAATTTATTAGGGGAGATGCCTGGGAGAGAAAAGGCAGAAATCAGGAGAGGCCAGCAGAACTTTTAGATAGTGGTACAGGTCTGCCTCCAAAGAAGGAGCAGGGGAGGAAGGAAGGTTGGTTGGACGAACTACAGGGCAGTTCTAAGGAAAGCTAGCAAGGCCACTGAGTCGTGCTCAAGGCAGCCCCCATCAAAGGAGAGTATGCTCCTCAGGAGCACACCTGCCAAAGTATCCCCGGGTACTCAGTCACTGGCTGGGAGCAACATGGGAAGCCTGGCCTTGGTGTGAAGGCTGTGTTGGATTTCAGCACCTGGAGCTGAAGTTTGGTTTTGGTCCCTGAAGTTCCCAGATCTGCCACAGTCTGTTTTACTCATATAAACCTTCTCTCTGGTACTAACTGCAGATGAAGCTATTTCTCAGTATTGCCAAGCAAATTACTGGTGGTGTGTGGTACAAACTCTTTTAGCCTCCAAAAGCCACTGCAACCACATGGCAAAGTGTCTGGGTTTCCTGAAGATAGCCCACCTCTGTTTACAGGAATGCCTGTTAAAGGAATAAAACTTGGGGAAGGGATGCCAGTGGCTACACTGGTCAGGGACCCTCCTGTCACACTCACCTCTCTGCGCTGCAATGACTCAGGGCTCTCCTTTGATGAAGACATGGGCTCTAGTCACAGTCCTCCCCCTAACTGCTGTGATATATTGTCTGTGTCCTTGTGAAAATAAGAGGCATAATGAGGATATTGTAAGGCTACTTGCATTCCTTAGCACATGACCTCCTCCATCTTCAAGGTCAGCAATTGTGCATAAAATCTTCCTCATGGTTCAAATCTCTGATTTCCCCTGTTGCTATTAGCCAGAAAAAACTCTGCTTTTAAAGGGCTCATGTGATAAGATTAGGTCCAACCAAATAATCTAAGATAATGTCCCTATTTTAAGGTTAATTAATTAGTACACTTAATTACAACCTCAAAGTCCCTTTAGACAGGTAACAGAACATACTCATGGGTGTGACATCATATCCACAGTCATAGACATTAGGACAGAAGATTTTGAGTGTGAATATACAACAAATGGTGTTGACAATTCCGCCTGTAATAGGTACCTGGACCTAAACATCCCGAAAAAGTATCTTCCTGTGATAAATATCTTACAAACATAAATCTCAAAAAAGATATGAAAGTACTGAACACTTTGACCTTTGCACATGCCTGTCAAGGTGATGGATTGGGCTGCTTCAGGAAACACAGGTACCCAAAGAGGCCTGGAATCCCTACCAATTCTGCAATTCCACAAGACGGATCTAGAGGCATCAATAAAACCACTCCACAAACACTCTGAAGCAGAGAAAAATGCCAGGGAAAGGAAGTAGGATTATACTTTCAAGACTGCATCTTTAGAGGAATTAAAACAAGCCAATCAATTTGATAAATGAGGAAAAATAGTGACAATTCAGGAATATGGAAAATGGTGCAGTGCCAGGATATACCAATAGCATTGGCAGACAGCACACAAACACAAAAGAAAGACATACCAAAGATGGAGCTGGTTCAAATACAATCTACCTATATAAAAACAAAAGGCAATCAACTGTCATAAAATGATTTTATGAGTTTAAGAGTTAAATAGTGGGAAAATGTATCTAGCAAAATAACACATAAAATACATGATGTTTAATTTCTCCTAGGAGTGTCTTGTAGTTTTCAGAGTACAGGTCTTTTACTTCCTTCGTTAGGTTTATTCCTAGGTATTTTATTCTTTTAGATGCAATTGTGAATGGAATTGTTTTTCTGATTTCTCTTTCTGTTAGCTCATCATTAGTGTATAGGAAAGCAACAGATTTCTGTGTGTTAATTTTATATCCTGCAACTTTGCTGAATTCAGATATTAGTTCTAGTAGTTTTAGAGTGGAGTCTTTAGGGTTTTTTATGTACAGTATCATGTCATCTGCAAATAGTGACAATTTGACTTCTTCTTTACCAATCTGGATGCCTTGTATGTCTTTGCTTTGTCTGATTGCTGTGGCTAGGACCTCCAGTACTACGCTGATGGACAGTGACTGTAATAGGGTTGGTGGGGGGGACCTGATGAAGAAGGTGGTTTAATCACCATAATATTGCACATGTAATTGTAGGTTAAAGATACCAAAATAAATTGTAAAATAAATAAATAAATAAATAAATAAATAAATAAAATGGGAAGAGATTAAAAAAAAATACATGATGTTTATATACTATCAAGTTGACAAAAATCTTCTTAAAATTAAAATCAGAGAAGAAAATCAAATGAATCATGATATTTTTACTACCTACATTTTAAAACTTCTATACAGCTAAAAACAAACATAAGGAAAAATAAAATAATGATAATTTAAGGGAAATAAAATATGTTTTTATTGTAAGCTATGTAACAAACAATGGCTAATAAGCTTAACATATAAAAACTTTATAGTTTAATAATTAAATTAATAAAACAACAGTTAAATGATTAGAAGACCCAGACTCCAACAAAGGAAGAAATACAAATGACTGATAATCATATGAAAAAAAATTTACCTTACCAATAACAAAAGTAAATGTAAAAAGAGTATAAATAATAAAATACCATATCACACTGATTATTAAAAATTCTATATTTTTAATTATCAATTTTATATATATTTAATTTATATTATATAGTATGTATATTATTATATAACAACTATATTATATATACTATATAATAATATGTATGTATCAGTTATACACACACCAGAGTTAACCAGTGTTACCATGGATGTAAGGAAGTAAATGTTTTTATGTGATGCTAGAGTGAATGCACACTGATTCAATCTTCCTATAAAACACTATGAAATAAACCACTGAATGTGTACACATTCTTTCTTCCAAAAAATTCCCTTCTAGGAACATATTAAAGTCTCATACCCTTATCCCCAAGCAGTTTGGACATGGACTCTAGCTATCTTCTGAGAGTTGATTAGACTATACAGGCAAAAATCTCATTACTAATATTAATAATAGTAAGAATAAGAACTAACTTTGAACAACTGTAAGTCCGGGAATAATGATCTGTTCTTCATAGGTATAATATAATTTAATTCTCCTAAAAACTCTGTAAGATAAGTACTGTTACTGCCCAATTTCAAAAACAAGGAAACTGAATTTAATAAAGCTAAAATCTAACCATTGCCAGTTTTCTTAAATGCATATCATCTAAAAAAGCATTAAGCCTTTTTTATTTGAAAGTTTTCTACTACCGAGCCAAAAAGCTTTTCTTGGTTTGTGCTTCCTTCTCTATCTTTTGACCCTCCAAGCCCCGTTCCAGCCTATGGAATTAAATGAAGTCACATAACGGATTTTTACTCAGTGTACCCAGTTTGTCACCCCTACATCCTCAAAAGGGGTGCCTCTTTCAGTCTCACCTGACTACATGTGGGAGACTCAGGTGTCCCAGCAGGAGCTCACTCTGAAGTCTTTTCTCTTCTCTTTTGTGTCTCTGTGGATGTGTGCTGCCCTCAGAGCTGTACCCCAGCAGCTGCTTCTGCTGCCCATGCCCTCCAGGGGGCCACTGCTCTAGCCACCATTTCTTGGTGTTCTCCAAGTTGAAGACCTTCCATCTAGTAAACCATGCTGCCTTCACTTCAAGCCTCAAGAGGCTGAATCACCTGAATCACACTGTGTTTTGCAGTGATGTGGAAGAAAATGTTCTCTTGTTAAGGCTCAGACATAGGCTAGGGGAGTTCCTAGACTGAGAGAGAGGCAATAGCTCATACACCTTCCAACTTTTCCAAGCACAACACTGTTCTCAGCCAGGTCCCTTTCCACCTGTCTGCCCAGGCCATCAGCTCCTGCAGAGTAGCCTGAACACTTCTAGAGCTCCCAGCTTAGGCTCAGTTAGGCCTTTCTCACAGAAAATTAAAATAGCTGTCTCTTCAAAGCTAAAGGTATACCATTATGTGGACAGCAGTATCTGGGGAAAAGGACTGAGGTCCAACTATCAAATTCTTGCTGGAAATAAAAAGTAAAGACCATAAGGAACCTAGTTTTTTTTCACCAATGCTACCTGATTTCATTGCAGACAGTTTTCATTTTAGTAGCCATCTCTCTTCTTATTCTACTCACTTTTACTGACATTTATTTTATAGTCAAAGGTTTTACTTAAAAAGTAAAAAGACTCTGTGGGAAGGGCATTATATAAATGTTGTGAATCCATTGATCTGACTCTTCTAAGCAGTAGATGACATTGAAAATAGTATTATAATTGAATTTTAACCATTAAAGTATTTCCACTCATACTTTGTCCCCTTTTACCAATGAAAAGCAAATGTAATGTTTGTATTCAAAAGAAATTATGTGTCTTTCATCTAGAATCCACTTAAGTGGTGAGTTAGGGTTACAAAACACATCTAAGAATATTTGGATTTTAAGAAAAATTTTAAAAATCAAAGCCATCCAAGAACTTAGAGAATATTGATCTACCTCAGGGTCAGAAACTATGACCTACAGGGCAAATTGGGTTCACTGCCTATTTTTATACAAAGCATGAACTAAAAGTAGATTTTACGTTTTTAAGTAATTGGAAAAAAAAGACTGTTTGGTGACACATGAAAGTTTACAAATTTTGGTATCAAAGTTTTATTGCCACACAGAAAAGCTCATTTGTTTGCATATTATCTATGAAATCTTTTGCAGTACAGCAGTAGAATGTAGTAGTTGTGACAAAGACATGGTCCACAAGCATGAAATACTATCTGGACCTTTGCATAAAAGTTTTCCAATTCATAATATTTCTGACTGATTTGGTATTTGTAATATGGCATAAAGAAATAGAAAATAAAAACATGGATAAAATACCTTCAAATTATTTTCAGCTTGAAAATGAGGTAGAAAAGAGTCTACATATATTTAGCACAGATTTACACAGATAACTGGAAGTTCTATAATTCTAGAAAACTCTGGCAGAAGAACAATATTGGAAAGAGCACCACCTTTATATATTTCTGACAAAAATTGGGAGCACAACCTAGCTTTAGTACTTACTAGCTATGCAACTATAAACACATCACTTAGCCTCTCTGAATCTGAATTTTCAACTGTGGAATGGAAATGAAAATGACTACCTCACTAAAGTCAGAGTGAGGACTGTAAATAATGTAAGTACCCTGGTTCATGACTGGGACCTAGTGCCTTTCAGTGAATAATATGTACAGTGCTATGGTTTGGGTCAGTCCTCCCAGGTAACACATGCTACTTCCTGAGAGACGTCTTTCAAAAGCTGCTCAGATTAAAGAGGTAATCCTCTGAACTAGTTACTTGCAAAAAATTCCAAGACCTTTTAACACCATCCACCCACATATACAAGCATATTATTTTAGTTGGAGGCAGTCACCTTTAAGAATATACGAAGGAGGTAGAAACAACTCGAGGATTCAAGATGGTGGCGTGACAGGTGACACAGAGAACTCCTCCCAAAACCACAAATAGTACAAAAATATAGTTAATTAATACAACTAACCCTAAAACAGCAAGAAGAAAGAAGGCTGAACCAGACTGCAAACAGACCTCACGAACAGAGCAGACCTCACGAAACAGGGTAACGTATGAAAACCTTAATATGGCAGGACCCAAGCCTTACCCCCACCCCAGCTCACTGGCGGGAGGAAGAGAAATGGAGCGGGGAGGGGGTAGAAGCCTGGGACTGCTGAACACCTAGCCCTGGAGATCTGCTTGGTGAGTGGAAGCCTATATTCTCTGGTGCTCTGGACGTTAGGGAGCTTGAATGGGCGGAGGGCCTGGGAGACTGACGTTCTGATCATTTGTGGAGGACAGGATCCACACCCGGCTGCTCTGTGTCAGAGGAAGTGCGAGAGGTCTGAGAGGCTTTCTAGCAGCGAGAGGGCTGCTGAAGGGGCGGGGTTTCCAAGGAGCTTGCTGCACAGGAGAAGGGACAGCTGGACAAGGCTCTCTGGGTGCGCTCGGCCCAGCAGGCTGGGAACTTTGAGGACTTTCAGGTGCTCCATCCTCCTGGCTGCCTATGCAGCTCTGAGGCCCCCACTGTAACACACAGCCTGCCGAGCCTTCCTTCTGGCCTGACAGCACCTGCTCACAAACCGGCAGTCACTGTGCAGGCATAAGGCCAGCCAGAGGGAGGCCACGCCTACAAAAGCTAGAGACGCAAAGCATAGAAGTTTACACGTGTGTACTTGGTCCACTGGCTCTGACACTGGAGACTGGCACCACAGACGGTAATCAGGAAACAGATCTTCCCTCCCCCCAGGCACCAGCTCTGCTCCCCTATGACCCCCAACCACATTCTAGGGGCTGAGCAGCTCCAGAGACTGGAGTTTCTGCACACTAGTGGGCACCACACAGAAACATGAAACATCAAAAGAACATGGTTCAGACCAAAATCTCACAAACCCCAGAAAAAGGGACAAATGAAACTGAACTCACCAATCTTCCTGAAAGAGAGTTCAAAATAAAAATTATAAACATGCTTATGGAGGTACAGAAAAATACTCAAGAACTCAGGAACGAATTTAAGTTGGAGATTCAATCATTAAGAAATTCAGTATCTGAAATGAAACATACAATGGAGGGATTTAAAAGCAGATTAGATGTAGAAGAAGAGACGGTAAATGGAATAGAAATTAGAGAAGAATACAAAGAAGCCGAGGCACAGAGAGAAAAAATAATCTCTAAGAATGAAAGAATATTGAGAGAACTGTGTGACCAATACAAACAGAACAATATTCGCATTATAGGGGTACCAGAAGAAGAAGAGAGAGAAAAAGGGATAGAAAGTGTTAGTGAGGAGGTAATACCCGAAAACTTCCCCAATCTGGGGAAAGAGATAGTCTCTCAGGCCATGGAGGTGCACAGATCTCCCAACACAAGGGACCCAAGGAAGACAACATCAAGACATATAATAATTAAAATGGCAAAGATCAAAGATAAAGACAGACTTTTAAAAGCAGCTAGACAGAGAAAAAAGATCACATACAAAGGAAAACCCACCAGGCTATCATCAGACTTCTCAACAGAAACCTTACAGGCCAGAAGGAAGTGGCATGATATATTTAATGCAATGAAGCAGAAGGGCCTTAAACCAAGAATACTCTATCCAGCAAGGTTATCATTTAAATTTGAAGGAAGGATTAAACAATTTTAAGATAAGCAAAAGCTGAGAGATTTTACCTCCCACAAACCACCTCTACAGTGCATTTTGGAGGGACTCCTAAAGATGGAAGTATTCCTAAGGCTAAATAGATGTCACCCAAGGGATAGACAAAGAGTACAGAATATGGTTCATAACATGAAAAGAATGGAGGAGAAAGAAAAAGGAGGAAAAAAAGAATCTTTAGGTTATATTTGTACTAGCATATGAAGTGAGTTAAATTGCACAGTTACATAGTAAGGGAATTACCCTTGAACCTTTGGTAACCACGAATCTAAAGCCTGCAATGGCAATAAGTACATATCTATTGATAATCACCCTAAATGTAAATGGTCAGAAGGCACCAATCAAAAGAAATAGAGTTACTGAATGGATAAAAAAACAAGACCCATCTGTATGCTGCCTACAAGAGACTCACTTCAAACACAAAGACACACACAAACTGAAAGTAAAGGGATGGAAAAAGATATTTCATTCAACTAATAGTGAGAAAAAAGAAGGAGTTGCAGTACTTGTATCAGACAAAATAGACTTCAAAACAAAGAAAGTCACAAGAGACAAAGAAGGGCATTACATAATGATAAAGGGGTCAATCCAACAAGAAGATATAACCATTATAAATATCTATGTGCCCAACACAGGATGACCTACATATGTGAAACAAATACTAACAGAATTAAAGGGGGAAATAGAATGCAATGAATTCATTTTAGGTGACTTCAACACACCATTCACTCCAAAGGACAGATCAACCAGACAGAAAATAAGTAAAGAGACAGAAACACTGAACAACATATTAGAACAGATGGACCTAATGGACATCTACAGAACACTCCATCCAAAAGCAACAGGATACACATTCTTTTCAAGTGTACATGGAACATTTTCAAGAATAGATCATATATTAGGCCACAAAAAGAACCTCAGAAAATTCAAAAAGATTGAAATTGTACCAACCAGCTTCTCAGGTCACAAAGGTATGAAACTAGAAATAAATTACACAAAGAAAACAAAAAAGCCCACAAACACATGGAGGCTTCATAACATGCTCCTAAATAATCAATGGATCAATGGCCAAACAAAAACAGACATCAAGCAATATATGGAGACAAATAACAACAATAATTCAACACCAAAAAAATCTGTGGGATGCAGCGAAGACTGTGCTAAGAGGGAAATATATTTCAATACAGGCCTACGTCAGGAAAGAAGAGCAATCCCAAATCAACAGTCTAAACTCACAATTAATCAAACTAGAAAAGGAAGAACAAATGAGGCCCAAAGTCAGCATAAGGAGGGACATAATAAAGATTAAAGCAGAAAGAAATAAAATTGAGAAGAGTAAAACAATAGAAAGAATCAATGAAAGCAGGATCTGGTTCTTTGAGGAAATAAACAAATTAGATAAACCCCTAGCCAGACTTACTAAGAAAAAAAGAGAATATACACACATAAACAGAATCAGAAATGAGAAAGGAAAATTCACTACAGACACCACAGAAATAAAAAGAATTATGAGAGAATACTATGAAAAATTATATGCTAACAAACTGGATAACCTCGAAGAAATGGACAACTTTCTAGAAAAATACAACCTTCCAAGACTGACCCAGGAAGAAACAGAAAATCTGAATAGACCAATTACCAGTAAAGAAATTGAATTGGTAATCAAATAACTACCTAAGAACAAATTCCTGTACCAGATGGTTTCACTGCTGAATTTTATCAAACATTTAGTGAAGACCTAATACCCATTCTCCTTAAAGTTTTCCAAAAAGTAGAAGAGGAGGGAATACTCTAAAACTCATTCTACAAGAACAACATCACTCTAATACCAAAACCAGGCAAAGACACCTTAAAAAAAGAAAATTACAGACCAATATCCCTGATGAATATAGATGCAAAAATACTCAAGAAAATGTTAGCAGACCAAATTCAAAAATACATCAAAAACATCATCCATCATGATCAAGTGGGATTAATCCCAGGGATGCAAGGATGGTACTACATTCGAAAATCCATCAACATCACCCACTACGTCAACAAAAAGAAGAACAACAACCACATGATCATCTCCATAGATGCTGAAAAAGCATTTGACAAAATTCAACATCCATTCATGATAAAAACTCTCAACAAAATGGGTATACAGGGCAAGTACCTCAACATAATACAGGCCGTATATGACAAACCCACAACCAACATTGCAGTTAACAGCAAGAAGCTGAAAGCTTTTCCTTTAAGATTGGGAACAAGACAAGGATGCCCACTCTCTCCACTTTTATTCAACATACTTCTGGAGGTACTAGTCATGGCAATCAGACAACACAAAGAAATAAAAGGCATCCAGATGGGTAAGGAAGAAGTCAAACTGTCCCTGTTTGCTGATGATATGGTAGTGTACAAAACCCTAAAGAATCCACTCCAAAACTACTAGATCTAATATCTGAATTCAGCAAAGTTGCGGAATACAAAATTAATACACAGAAATCTGTTGCATTCCTATACACTAATGGTGAACTAGCAGAAAGAGAAATCAGGAAAACAATTCCATTCACTCCATTCACAATCACATCAAAAAGAATAAAATACCTAGGAATAAACCTAATGAAGGAAGTGAAATACTTATACCCTGAAAACAACAAGACACTCTTAAGAGAAATTAAAGAGGACATTAATAAATGGAAATTCATCCCTTGCCCTTGGCTAGGAAGAATTAATATTGTCAAAATGGCCATCCTGCCTAAAGCAATCTACAGATTCAATGCAATCCCTATCAAAATACCAACAGCATTCTTCAATGAACTGGAGCACATAGTTCTAAAATTCATATAGAATGACAAAAGACCCCGAAAACCAAAGCTATCCTGAGAAGGAAGAATAAAGCAGGGGGAATTACGCTCCCTGATTTCAAGCTCTACTACAAAACCAAAGTAATCAAGACAATTTGGTACTGGCACAAGAACAGCCCCATAGACCAGTGGAACAGAATAGAGAGCCCAGATACAAACCCAAGCATATATGGTCAATTAATATACGATAAAGGAGCCATGGATATACAATGGGGAAATGACAGCCTCTTCAACAAGTGGTGTTGACAAAACTGGACAGCTACATGTAAGAGAATGAAATTGAATTACTGTCTAACTCCACACACAAAAGTAAACTCAAAGTGGATCAAAGACCTGAATGTAATTCATGAAACCACTAAACTCTTAGAAAAAAACATAGGCAAAAATCTCTTGGACATAAACACGAGCAACTTATTCATGAACATATCTCCCCAGGCAAGGGAAACAAAAGCAAAAATGAACAAGTGGGACTATATCAAGTTGAAAAGCTTCTGTACAGCAAAGGACACCATCAGTAGAACAAAGAGACATCCTACAGTATGGTAGAATATATTCATAAATGACATATCCGATAAGGGGTTGGCATCCAAAATATATAAAGAGCTCATTCACCTCAATAAACAAAAAGCAAATAAGCCAATTAAAAAATGGGCAGAGGAGCTGAACAGACACTTCTCTAAAGAAGAAATTCAGATGGCCAACAGGCACATGAAAAGATGCTCCACATCGCTAATCATCAGAGAAATGCACATTGAAACCACAATGAGATATCACCTCACACCAGTTAGGATGGCCAACATCCAAAAGACAAACAACAACAAATGTTGGCGAGGATGTAGAGAAAGGGGAACCCTCCTACACTGCTGGTGGGAATGTAAACTAGTTCAACCATTGTGGAAAGCAGTATGGAAGTTCGTCAAAAAACTCAAAATAGAAATACCATTTGACCCAGGAATTCCACTCCTAGGAATTTACCCTAAGAATGCAGCAGCACAGTTTGAAAAAGACCTTTGCACCCCTATGTTTATCGCAGCACTACTTACAATAGCCAAGAAATGGAAACAAGCTAAGTGTCCATCAGTAGATGAATGGATAAAGAAGAGGTGGTACATATACACAATGGAATATTATTCAGCCATAAGAAGAAAACAAATCCTACCATTTGAACAACATGGATGGAGCTAGAGGGTATTATGCTCAGTGAAATAAGCCAGGTGGAGAAAGACAAGTATCAAATTTCACTCATCTGTGGAGTGTAAGAACAAAGGAAAAATTGAAGGATTAAAACAGCAGCGGACTCACAGAACCCAAGAATGGACTAACAGTTACCAAAGGGAAAGGGATTGGGGGTGATGGGTGGTATGGGAGGGATAAGGGGGAAAAGGGGCATTATGATTAGCACACGTAATGCAGCGGCGGGGGACACAGGAAAGGCAGTATTTTTAGAGAAGACAAGTAATGATTCTACAGCATCTTTCTATGCTTATGGACAGTGACTGTAGAGTGGTATGTGGGGCGGACTTCATAATAGGGGGTCTAGTAACCATAATGTTGTTCAAGTGATTGTTAATTTATGATACCAAAATAAAAATATATATACATATAAATAAAAATATAGGAAGGAAACTTTCAAGAACTTCAAAATCTAAAAAGAAAAGCAAAGTAAAGAAACACGTAAGCCAATGCAAAGAATGCCCCCCAAAGTTGGCCGGCTGTGAGAGCAGCACAATGGCTAAGATTCTGAGCTCTGGGATTAAAAAGACCAGCGCTGAAGTCCCTCTGTTACTTATTAAGGATGAGTCACTGAGGAATCACTTAAGTTGCTCTATCTCTATGTGCTCTATGTGTTCCCTCATCTACAAATTGTGAGTCTACTGGTATCTATCACATCAAAACTTTCGAAGATCGAAAAAGGTAATACGAGGTGATTGAGATGGTGGCTGGTGTACAATAAGTATTTCATTCTTTCATTCATTTAACATATAGTTACGGGTATACCCATGTACCAGACACGTGGCCAGTGTTAGAAAGAAACCAGTGAGCAAGAAAGCTTAGTATCTGCTCTCCTGGATTTTATAACTTAAAGGGATGCAAGACAATATACAAGTAATTGAACAAATCAGTCAGTCTTACGTCATAAGCAATTCTATGAAAGAAAACAAATAAATAGTAATAGAATTCACAATAAAGAAGGTGTCTGCATTAGCTAAAATGTTCAGGCTTCTCTAAGGAGATGAACTCCTTCTGAAGGATGAAAAAGACTCAGGCATAAGGAGTATGAGCAAAATAAAAGACTTGTGCTGAGTTTTTCTTGAAAGGAAAGCAGGTAACTGGCTAATGTAAGATGAGCAAGTAAGAAAATAATAGAATATGAAGTCAGAGGTACAGACAGGGGCTAGATGATGCGGGCCCTTTGATGCAGCAAAAATAAACAAGTGGGACTATATCAAACTAAAAAGCTTCTGTACAGCAAAGGACACCATCAGTAGAACAAAAAGACATCCTACAGTATGGGAGAATATATTCACAAATGACATATCTGATAAGGGGTTGACATCCAAAATATATAAAGAGCTCACACACCTCAACAAACAAAAAGCAAATAAGCCAATTAAAAAATGGGCAGAGGAGCTGAACAGACACTTCTCCAAAGAAGAAATCCAGATGGAATTTATTTAAATAACTTTACACAGGGAGTAACACAATCTGGTTTATACTTTTAAAGGGCTGGTAAGTGAATATAAAGGGCGAGAAGGGAAGCAGAGAGGCACTTGGGGAACAACTGCAGTAGTTCAGGTGAAAGATGTGTCTCTGTAACCTAGAGAGTTCAGAGCAGAATAGACAGTGGTGGTGGGCTGAGGAGTTGGAATGGGCAGGACCTGCTGATGGATGGGCTAGGAAAGCGAGGGAGCAGGAAGTAACAAGAATGGCTCCAGGTTTGAGAGGGTGGGCTCCCCTGCCACTTCCTGAAGTGCAGAAGACTGAGGGGAGAGAGAGTTTTGTGAGCAAAATTGAAGAGTTCCATTACGGACATGTTCCTGAAGTTTAACATCATTTAGAGGTTGTATGAAGGAATAGATACCAGCTAAAGTGGCTGAGATAGGAGGAAACTAAATAAGTGTGAAATGAAGAAGTCAATAAAGGAGAGGAGATGAATTTAAGAAGAAGATGGTGGCACGTTTGTAAAAAATTGACATCATCATTATTTGTATTATGAAGGAAACATTTTTATTGCTCACATGTCCCCTCCTGCAAGTGGTTATCCTATTATACTTAGCTCCCCTCCATTGGTCTCTATCACCTCACAGTACTCATTTCATTCAAAGAATTTGTCATAGTTGGTAAAGACCTACTTGCTTGCCTATAATGTAGATCTTCAACATAGAATTTTAGTTTCATGAAGGTAGGATCCTGAGCCATTTTGTCCTAACTGTATTCTCAGTGCCAACAAGTACCTGACACATAATAAATACTCTAATACATGCTGAATGAATGCATGAATGAATGCATGTTTGGTGGCTTCCTATTCTTTGCATCATTGGTTATCTCCTTCTTTTCTCTCTCTTCATCTTTGTTCTTTCCTTGATGACGTCTTTCAAGTCTTTTGCCAAGATCATTTAATTGATTATATTCAAATGATATTTTAAAACAAAATTTGACTCTTCCTTCTGCCTAGTGAGGACAGCAAAAGAGACATCCCATCTGTTTTACAGAGAAGGCAGCAGAATAGTAGAAAGAAAACTGGACATGGTCCCAGGTATCCTGACTTCACATATAGGTTTACACTCTTATTTTCTGGGTAATTCTAAGCAACTTCCAAAGTGGTTTTAAATCTCAATTTCCTCAACTGAAAAATGCGGTTAATAATACTATGACAACCTCAAAAGTTTATGATGAAGATAACTGAGATCATATGTAAACAGCAGAGTGCAAGCATGTAATAGTGTTAAAGAGCAGGTGTGGGCAGGAGCAATAGTATTAGTATAGTAGTAATGGCAGTATTTGAATACAGTATAAAGAAATTACACAAGACACTTCTCCAAACAAGAAATTCAGATTTCCAACAGGCACATGAAAAGATGCTCAACATCGCTAATCATCAGGGAAATGCAAATTAAAACCACAATGAGATATCACCTCACACCAGTTTGGATGGCCAACATCCAAAAGACAAGGAACAACAAATGCTGGTGATGACACAGAGAAAGGGGGACCCTCCTACACTGCTGGTGGGAATGTAAATTAGTTCAACCACTGTGGAAAGCAATATGGAGGTTCCTCATAAAACTAAAAATAGAAATACCATTTGACCCGGGAATCCCACTCTTTGGAATTTACCGAAAGAAAACAAGATCCCTGACTCAAAAAGACATATGCACCCCTATGTTTATCTCAGCACTATTTACAATAGCCAAGAAATGGACGCAACCTAAGTGTCCATCAGTGGATGAATGGATAAAGATGATGAGTTACATATACACAATGGAATATTATTCAGTCATATAAAGAAAAGAAGTCCTACCATTTGCAACAACATGGATGGAGCTAGAGGGTATTGTACTCAGTAAAATAAGCCTGGCAGAGAAAGATAAACACCAAATGACTTCACTCCTTTGTGGAGTATAAAAACAAAGCAAAACTGAAGGAACAAAACAGCAGCAGACACAGACTCCATGGAGAAACTAGTGGTTACCAAAGGGGAGGGTTGGGAGGATGGGTGGGAAGGGAGAGAGAAGGGAATTAAAAGGCACTATAATTAGTAATCACAAAACAGGTAGGTCACCGGGAAGACAGTACAGCAAGGAGAAGACAAGTCCTGACTCTACAGCATCTTAGTACGCTGATGGACAGTGACTGCAGTGGGTGGGGTGAGCACTTGATAATATGGGTGAATGTTGAAACCACAATGTTGTTCATGTGAAACCTTCATAAGATTGTATATCAATGATACTTTAATAAAAAAAAAGCAGTTGCACATTCAGGTGAAAGAGAAATTTGAGTGTTGAAATTAGTATAATGACCAAATCCTTCAACAACAAATACTATTAAAAATGAAAATCCCCATAAAATTAAAATCTTCGCAAACCTCAATCAGCCACTTGCTTATTCTCTGAATTTTGCTTATCACAATGGGACTGTAGTTTTACAAGAGGCTCTGGATACTACTTCCTGGATGTCTACTTGACCCAGTTCCATGAGTCAGAGAGCAGCTACAGTGTCTGGCATATTATTGGGAAATCGAGCCATACTTGGAGTAGACTTGGTGTTTATATTCAACTATCATGACAATCAAGATATGCTACCACACAAGTTAATTTAAAATGTTTAATCTTCCTTCAAAGAACTTGCTGCAGCACTTAACATTCTGAAAGCAAGCTCATGAAGAAAGTCTCCAGATCTTGAGGATTGACTCACACACTACAGAGAGCAGCACTCATTTCATGAAACCTCTGGGCTCAAGAGACCTGGGCCACAGTTCCAGAATTATGTCCACGGGCACCATCTAGTTGCAAGAATATTGCCAAGCAGACACTTAATAATGTTGCACGCTCTAACGTTTCTTTCCTTTAGGATACTTCTCTGCCTCCTGTGCCTATGAAAGAGGAGTCAATCTGTATCCAACTTGTACATGCTTCCTTCATTTGTTCACAGCTAGTCCTTGAACATGATGGTTGGGTTTTTCTTTTTGCAAACCTGAATTTGGCTTTGGCACCTACATGATCCTACACTTTATGACATCAAGAACCTCAGTTTGAGATCAGTTTTCTCTTACTGCATAATAAGCCACATCTGAAGGTAACAGCTTAAAACAATGGTCCATGATTCTACAAGCCCCTGAATGATTCTTTTGATCTCAACTGGACTCCTTGGGGAATCTGCACTCCACAGCTCTGCTCTGGAATTTCCCTGGCTATGGGGCTGGTGTCCTTTGTTTCTCCCAATGTGTTCCCTCATCCCCTAGCACATAATGTCCAGGCAGGATTCCAAAAGAGCAAAGCATGGGTGCATGGCCTCTTGAGGCCTACGTCTGAACTAACTGGCACATTGTCACTTCTGCTACATTCTACTGGCATTAGCAAGGCTCAAGACTGAGTCAGATTTAATGGGTGGATAAATACTCTCTATTTCCGGAAAGGGTTAGCTGCAAGGTCTCATTGCAAAGGGAGTGAATATGGGGTGGACTGAAATATGGGGTGTAAAAATCTAGCATTTAGTGCACCACAAACAGACTTGTTTGTGACTATAGCTCCAGTGCCAAGTCCACCCAGCGTCCAGCCCACATGAAGCTCTCAACAGTTGCTGAAGTAGTGATGGAATGTTGGTTTTGGGCCTGAGTCCCGAGTCTTCTCTTACTTCTCACTGTGATCCCTGATCATATCACAGATATAAGCTAGTTGGTCTTCTCTTCCCTTCTTCTTATCATTCTTCTCTGGTCTTACCTCAGCCTTATATCAGCTAGAAAAACACCAACACAACCAGGACAATAGCAAGTTATTATATCATTACCAAAGAACAAATCTAATAAAAACATTGCCATTCTGAGCAGCTGTGGAACACTTAAACTAGTCCCTTGCTTTGTATTTGAAAATGGGTGAGAAAATTAACTAGTTTCCAGAAATTTATGTTTTTATAAGGATGGAAGAAAAAAATATGGTGTTACACGATATGCCAAACACATTTCTAAGTTCTTTACATATGTTATCTTGTTTAATCCTTACAATATTATAGATATTGTAAAGATTCAGAGGTGTAAGATAGTATACAAAAGGACAGCCAGATAATAAATGACAGAACTAACTCCAGGCCATGCTCTTTCTTCTACAGCACATGTTCTCTCAGGGCTGATAAAAAGTCAAGCCTTGAGTTCTAGTCTTCAAGCAGCCTAAAACAGCAAAGGTTATAAAACCTGAACTGAGGGTGTCAAGCTATGAATCCTTATCCTTGAGGCAAGCCAACCCCAGCTCCCTCTAAAGCAGAGCCCCTGACAGTTCTCCAGCAAAAGACACAGTAAGATACTTCGTCTCTGCATCCTCGTTAGCTGAGACAATAGTAGAGCTGATGAAAGATGGCCAGATTGGCCAGCAAGGAGTCACAGACAAATGGTAGCCTGAAGAGATGCCTGAGTCCCTGTGGGGGGCCAGTCCTAAAGCCATTAGGGTCTGAAAGACATTTCCCTTTGGTCACAGTGTAACTGGTTTTTCACGACACTGATGAAATTCTCCTTCCATTAAAATTAGCTCTAAATAGCAACAATTAAAAAATTCTCTTTCCTAGATCAACAAAGGCCAGTTCAAATGTATGAACTAGAATGTTGTTTCATTGCTTCTTCTTGAAATAAGTAGAAACTGTGTGGCAAATGGCATGAACACTGAACTAGGAAGTCAGGAGGCCTGGTTCTAATACTAAATCTTGTGTAACTCAGTAAAATCTTTCATATCTCTGGGTACCATTCTCTTCATATGGCAAATCAAAATTGAAAAAACTATCATTATTGGACTTGACTTACACCCTGAGTGTCCCCCACCTACCTCTAAATATCTCCTCAGACAAATTAGCTAGTTAATTTTCATACATAGGTTTCCATGCTTTAGATCCTAAGACCACAGCTCTTTGGACCACTACCAACCCCTTGATCCAAACAGCAGCCATCTGTAGGATGGCTGGTGACCTCTGCCCAACAGGAAAAGGCTATACTATACTGGATGGTGTCCCTGGCCACAAGCCCCCCTCCCCCAACTTGTATCCAACTGAAGCCACTCCCACATCACACTGTGTATGTAAACTATTTTTTTAAAATAAGCCTCTCCAAAACACATGTAACAACTCAATAACAAAAATACAAATAAATTACAAAATGGGCAAAGGACTTGAGTAGACAATTCTCCAAAAAAGATACAAATGACCAACAAGCACATGAAAAGGTGCTTGATACAATTAATCCATAGGGAAATGCAAATCAAACCCACAATGAGGTACCACTTTATCCCTACTAGGATGGCTATAATCAAAAAGATGAACAATAACAAAGGTTGCCAGAAATGTGGAGAAATTGGAACCTTCGTACATTCCTTGTGGGAATGTAAAAAGGTATAGCTGCTTTGGAAAACAGTTTGCAGTTGCTTGAAAGCTTAAATATAGAGTTTCCATATGACCCACTAATTCAATTCTTAGTTAGACACCAAAGAGAATAAAAACATATGTCCACACAAAACCTTGTACACAAATGCTCATAGCAGCATTATTTATAATATCAAAAAGTAAAAATAATCCAAATTTCCATCAAATGATAAATGTATAACCATAATGTGATAGATTCATATAATGGACAATTATTCAGCTTTAAAAAGGAAGGAATTGCTGATACATTATACAATGTCAATGAACCTTGAAAATATTATGCTAAGTGAAAGAAGCCAGATTCCCAAAGTCACATACTGTATGATTATGTTTATATGAAATGTCCAAAATAGGGAAATCTATAGAAACAAAGTAGATTAGTGGCTGTCAGGGGCTGGGGGAGATAAGGCCCATTAGTCCCTACTAAACACATACAGGGTTTCCTTTGGGTGATGAAAATGTACTTGAATTAGATAGCAGTGATGATCACACACATTTTTCAATATGTTAAAAACAACTGAATCATACATTTTAAAAAAGTACGTTTATAACAGGTGATTATACCTCCATTTTTAAAAGTTCAAAGAAAATCCTTGTAATATCAGTATTAGTATTATCTTTTTCATATATTTATGAGAAAACTATGATTATAAAATTCAAGTGACTTATTCCAGGTCTCATAACGCATGGGCGTTTACTCACATTTTATGCCTCCAAAGTATATTTGTAGAACAATATGTACATATGCATGTATATATGTAAATATCCTATTTTATATGTAAAAATGCCCATATGTTTTGCAGAAGGAGTGATATATCATTCCACTTATTTCTATTAATTAATAGCCATTTGTTGAGTTTAGTCTGTGCTAGACACTGAAGATACAGAAATAAGAAGTGGCCCCTGACCACAACTACTTTGCTGAATGACTTTATTGAATTAATTTAGCATGCTGTGAATAAAACAATGAAACGAAGTCAAGTCTGGACCTTAAGCAAGCTCAACCTCCCCACACAAGACCAACCCACATCAAGCACTGCTAGCACAGACCTCTGGGTTCCGGACCTGTACTCCCTTGAACACTTTCTTTCCCTAACTACAAACTCTCTGCTGGTCCTGGCAATAACCGTACTTCTGACTCCCCAGAAAGGGTGTCTGTCTGCCCCTGAGCTCCCACATTTCCCAGGTGTCACTAATGGCTTTAGCCTAGTTTCTCTCCTGCAGCTCAATTAACAGTAGGGGAAGATAATTTGGGAGACTGCTCTGTGCACTATAGGATGCTTAGCTGCCTCTCCCCTCTACTCACTGATCGATCCAGTAGCAACCCCCTTCCCAGTTGTGATAACTAAAATGTCTCCAGACAATGCATATGTTCCCTGAGGGATAACTCACCCCTGGTTAAGAACCACTTCTCAGCTTGACATTTACTCTAAAGGCTCTTCCTGGCCTGGACTGCTTAGAAAGCTGTCTCCTGTAAACTGTGCCTCTTCAAATCAATTCCCAGCAACAGGGCACACCCACTGGGCTGCTTGGGAAGGGGTAAGTTAAATTCCTTTAAAAAGCACATAATGTTATCTACGAAAACCTTCTAACTTTATCTATGAGGAAACTAGAACCCAGAAAAGTGAAATGACTTCCTTGACTTCATACACATTTGAAGAAGCTGACACTAAGTCTCCTGACTCCTGGTTTAGGGCCCATTCCTTTACCCAGTGATGGAGAGCTCCTCAGAAAATGCACACCACAAAATACACAGCATGCTGTAACAGAGCTCCTCCAGCCTATGCTCAGGACATTACCGACTGAGCCACCCTTATGTGCTTATCCTGAGATCAGAAAACAGTGTGCAGGTATATGGTCTTCCTGGGATAGTCTCAGAGCTGTTTCTCCCATTATCTGTACATGAAAAATGTCTTTTCCAGAAAGGCTACCTAAACCATGAGAAATGAGGCCACTGAAGCCATTAAGCACTTGGGTTTTGCTTTCTCAAGTGTTTTCCAAACTGGTTATAGATGGTCAGGTCAGAATTACTCAGGGTGCTTATTCAAAATATGTATTTGTGGACCATGAACCAGAGCAAGCAAATCAGAATTTTTGGATATGAGACCCTTTTTGAAAAACTACTAAGGTGATTCTTCTGCACATGAATATTAAAAAAACACTGATCTCAGGCAGCAGCCTTTCCTGGTTCCTCAGAAGAACTAGAATAAAATCTGTTTCATGACCAAAAAATCTGTTTGGCTTTCTCAGTTCTGATTCTTAATTCATGCTGTGAGCCATGGCATTCCACTAGGAAACCCCTGAGGGTCTCTAGATATATCCTAAGGCAGGCTGGAAGGCCTAGACCAAAAGTTCTGGTTCCCCCATCTTTTAATCTTGGGTGTCAAAACCACAGAACATGGAAGCTTCTGCACTCAAAGTCCCTAGAGTCCCTCAGTGTCCTGATGTCTTACCTGCTGCCAAGAGGATCATCTAAAGCGGTAGATGGCAGACACTGTGGCCCAGCTCCTGTCCTGCTGTGCAGTGCTTCCCGCAATCTGTGGCTTCCCAGAGATACTCTGAAGCCCCTGTGGTCACTTGCCATGTTTATGCTTTTTTTATGTCTCTGGAAGATTTAGCTTTTTGGTTCATGCTAGCAATGGAAGCACAAGTGGAGCCCTCTGAAAAGCATGAAGAGGCCTTACCTCTTCATATAATGTCTAACCAAAAAAGCAAAACTTCATAAAGAACACCAGGTGCTTGCTCTTTGAAAGGAAGGCAACCCCTCCATATAAAAATCTTCTCCTTTTTTTTAATTCTAAGACTGATTTTTCAAGGCATAGACGTGCTATTTGTAACTTTATAACCTCAAAGTACCAGCCTGCCTGCTGAGGAATGTGAAGCATCCTCACAATTTGATGTCATGCATCTGTGATTAGGTAGAGGCCAGACAAGGAAGGACAGAAAAGAGTTGCTTGTAACATCTATATAAGAAGTCTCTATCAAGTTATTTGAACCATAGGCCATATATACTACCTATTCAAAATCTTTAGTGAATCTCTTCAAACAGAATCAAACCTATATTTGAGGTAAATTTACTAAAATAGAAAAAAACTGGAAAATCCTTATTCTCCAGTCTCCTAAACAAACCAAATCTGAAGGTTCATCTGCTTTATAACCCTAGCCCCAATCCAAACCAGAATACTCAAAATTTTTACAATATACTATCAAAATATCTTACAAGAAAGCCTATTTTGGACTAACTATTAAACTAGAATCCAATCAATTATAGCTTTCAGTTTTAGACACAATATGTGTTTGCAAAGATGGGAAATATAAACAAAAGCGTGGTCCTTCGGAAAGGCCCAAAGGCACGCAGCATGTTATGAATCTCCGGAGCTGACCGCTGCAGAGTTGCGTGACTCGAATGGTTAAGGCTGGGCCCAAATGGCGGAGGACTGATGTGTTTCCTCCCTCAGTGTGTTTCAGCCCCTGGGACTGAGCTCCTATGTGGGTCTGTCTGGAGAGACAGCTGTGAGGATCTGGGGAAGCAGGTGTAACTAAGAAAGAAGTTGACGGCAACAAGGGAGCCAACTTAGAGGACGCAATTAGGTCCTTAGCATGGTTGTGGGCTCAGTCGGGTGAAAACATGTTAAGGGTATTTGGGAAATATCCTTATTCAACATACTCTTTTCCAACATAATTGGAAAATGTTTTCTGACTGGAAAATGTTCTTCCTTAATCATAAGATTTATATTTTTACTCTGAGCCAACTATCTGCAGTCAAGATTTCTCAGGACTGAGGGTGCAATGGAATTCAGTGGCTGGAATAAGGCAACCTGCCACTGTACCAGCACAGGGACATTGCGTGCTTGGCCTGAGGAAAAGCCCATTAAACAGATGAATATTGAACTCAGGACCATCCAACTAAAGCTTCATCTCCTTCCAGTTCTCTTTTTAAACAGAGACACCAGGGCTCCCAATAATGTTGCAATTTAAAGAAGATCGTGTCTTTAAAAGGCAATGACTATTAGCCGCCAAAATGATTTCATTCGTTGTTCCAGAAATATCTTACCACCTATTAATACTTAATAATATTTAATATTTACATGTGCCTCAAACAGTATCAGAACTCAGTAAGTGTTTAAATCTTAATATCAGAAAATGTGCTTGGTTGCAAAAACCTGAGTAAAACTATGTTTTCCCTGTGTGTATAATCTATTATTAATAATATTTTAGACATAAAAACCGGTGAAATAAAGAGGGGCCCAATCTAGGGGAATCTGAGTTTGCTAAAGGCAGATAAAACATGAATATGTGTTTCTTAAAATCTAGTACTCAGTTCTCAGAGTATTTCCTCTGCTTTCTGTGGGAGGCTTGAAAAGCTTTATAGGGAGAGGGGAGCATTTTCTATCTGGATCCAGTGTTCTGTTCCCTTCCTGCCTTTTTGAATATTACTGAGGATATATTAGAGGCAGGGAAGAGACATAAGGGCTGATTCAGTCCATCAGCCCATCAGTCCATAAATGTATTTTTAAATGCTTATTTTTATTCGGAAGCGTGAACTTTCCCATACATTTTTCACATTCTTCATAATTACTCTATGAGATAGTAAACTCCTTATATACACTTTATAACTCAGGCTTAGATAGGTTATATAACATGCCCAAGGCCAGTTAGTTAGAAAGTGATATAATTGGGACTCAAGTCCAGCTGCGCCAATCTCTAAAGCAGTACTAAACATTGTTAGATATAACCTCCTGCTGTAACTAGATATCTACCAAGTACTTAGTAGTGATGTGGTGTTAGAAGTGGATGTAGAAGTGAAGTGTTTCCCAGCATGTCTGCAAAACTTGTGGGATGGGTAAACTAGACATATATTTCATGAGGTTACAGAAAGCTAATTTGCTATGATTATTGACCTTTGGGGGACACTGTGAAAAAACCCTAGTTAAATTCACATATCCACAAAATTATCGTACAAACTCACTGGGCTCATATATTCACTGCAGTTCATTCAGACCCAGTCAGGTCCCATGGACTTAGGCTAAGGACATCATTTCCAAGATAAAAAGGAGTTAGTAACAGCTAACTTGACACATTAACCAAATCTTAAGCATAGCATGGTGTCTCTTGGAAGAGGGGGTGAAAAGTGAAGAAGCCTTAGCTTAGCAGTGAAACAAGAAATGATTCATTCCAAGTGAGTAGACTGGATTGTGAAGAGATGGAGTCTCCAGTGTGATCAAAGAGCAAAAGTACCACTTTAAAAACGAAATGACCTTTATATCTTCTAATAACGTCCTTTTTTCTCTTTTGTAGTAGCCCCACTGAATTCTAGTGAAGCTACACAAAATATATCTCTCAACAGATTGCCTCCAAAACCATAAATGTATTGTCTGAGAGCCTCCTATTATTTAATTCAAGTAACTGTCAAAATAAAATGTTAGTTGCTTCTCCAATCAGAAAAGTCCCTCTACATTGTAATAGAAATGGTAATTAAATACAATTCCCCCTGGATACCTTTCAACTCAGGACTGAAATCCTTCCTGTAGGAAATCAAAAACAACATAGTAAGTTAACACTTACATGTAAAGTGTCAGAATGCTATGAGTATTTAATTTCAAATGCTGATTGCAAAATATCAGTAGTATTTTTTAAAGCAGTACTTACTAGTTCGTACTTACTTTGCTATAAATTGCTTAATCTAAAATGAGAATAATGTTTAATTTCATATGTACTACCTTCTTTTTTATAGTCTCATATATAAATCATATGTATGCTACCATGTTATGTTTGTTTTTAATGTTTTCCTGTGGTTTGGGGGGTGTTTCTGATGTGTTCATGGGTTCATATCATAAGGTAGAAATTGGACATGTTGCCATGGAAATAAATTTCTGTAGAAGAGTTTACAACATAAATCATCAGTTACAGTAATAAAACACACCATGGCCACAAAGAGATAGATTTTTGTTGTCCCTTGTCACTGTTTTGAGTTTTCTTATGGATTTTGATTTTGCTGGTGTTTATAAATTTAGTTCCTTTGCTTTAGGACACTGGGAAGGCTTTATCTCACTCCAATCCTACTGACTCTTTTTAAACACATCTTGCTCCTTTGTTTGCTACATTAACAACTTGAACCATTATTCTGCAGTTAAGATTTTTAAAAATCAACTTGAAGACCACAATAATCAATTCATTCATCCAAAAAAATCTGTTCTGGCTGGGCACTGTTCTGGGCACTTGGGACAGACATATCACTGAACCAGAAAAGGCCGCTGACCTCAGGTGCTTATATTCTACATATGACTCAGTAAATATGAAGTAAATGGCATGTTAGTATGTAAAAGGTGATTAGTGCTTTGATAGAAAGAGTAAACGGAGCACAGAAAGACAGAACAAGATTGGAGACCAGCTGCAGCTGCATACGGGGTGGTAAGGTGAGGCCTTTCTGAGGTGACCTCTGAGGAAAGACTTAAAGAACTTAGCTGTATAGTTATCTGGGAAAGGAGCAGACTCAAAGAGAGACAGCCCATGCAAATGACATAAGGTGGAATGACATCTCATGAGTTCAAGAAACAGAAAGGCTAGTGTGCATATAATGGACTGAGTGAGCCGAAGAGTAATAGGAGAAATGGTCAGAAGATAATAGGAGATAACGCTCTACAAGTACTTTGGATTTTACTCTTAGGATAGAAAGCCATTGGAAGGTTTTGAAGTAAGGAGTGAAATGATCTAACTTACACTGTAAAGGGTTCACACTAGCCGCTCTGTTGCAACTAGACTATAGGAAGTTGGGGCAAGGCTAGAAGGAGAGATAACTTGTACATTAATCCACACACGGGGAGCTCTTCACTGGATGGAAAAGGAACTGACTTAACTCTCTTGGTGCATGCTTTCAGTCACTTAATGACACCAGATTGCGGCAAGAAGAGTTCCTGAATAATTTTAAGGCAAAGAATAGAGAAGATCGTATTTTAAAAAATCAGTTCTCTCTGCTAACCTGCCTAGACTTTTAAATATTTTTTCAAGTCCTCTTCTTCCTCTATGAGTTAAATACACTTCATCCAATATAAATGCCAATTCTAAGTGGTAACATGGAAAAAGATGCATTCATTAATAATCATGGGCCCTTGGCCCCAACTTGTACCATCTTCCTTTGGGAACTAAAGAAAATTTGCTCAAGATAAAAGAAACTAGGGTCCCTGCTGTGAGCTGAAGAGTCCTGGCAAGGAAAAAGTCAGTGTATGTTGTCTGGAAGGATGTCTTCTTTATGAAATGCTCATATGAATGAATATTTTAGAAACAGTTATACCATCTGAGAAAAAATGAGAACTGTGCTTGATTTTAACCACTAAAGGAAGAGATAATTCAGGTAATTTTACAACTAAATCTCTGTTTAACTATAAGTGCAAATTAACTGTACTAAAATAAATAGAACTTATTAATTGCAAACTTTAGATGAAAGCTTTATTCACATAGCAAATATCAAAAGGAAAGAAAATGCCTTAGTTCATGGCAGTATTGTTCTTATTTTTGTTTTGCTTTTATTGTGGTTGGTTTAGAATTTCCTTAATGCTGTTCCTATGGCTTGATAGTCATTTGATAAAGGCAGCCTGACGGTTACATTTTCAAGTTCCTGAATTTATACTACAGTTTTTTCAAAAATAGGTAATAAGCTTACAATAAGATACAAGAGAATAATAAATCAGGAAAGGAAAATGGGGACTGAGAAAAAACTAGGAATTCAAAGATGCTAAGCCATGGTAGCAAATGCTGTTTATATGACTGAACTTCTAAACTTTTAGACAGCCAGACAAAAGGTCAAACATGGTAAGTTTAAACACACCAAATAAAAGAAGAAGGGGGAAAATCACTACTTCATTATATGAGATAAATATTCTCCAATTATAAATTCTAGACTGAATTTTTCACATGGGATTGTATATAGAAGATTGATCAATGCACATTATGCTTGGTTAACATTCTTAAAGCAAATATGGTCATTTCATGAAATGAATGAAATGGTACTTGGTTAAACATTTAATGCAATTGAGTTAAGGTGATACTATGAGCCAGGCTTACATGGCAAACTGTGGTAATCTAATTTGTGTTAATGACAGTTTTAAATTACCAAATGTAGTGAATACTTTATTTTTCCTAAATGGAAGTATTCTTAGCTGGGCTTTCGTTAACAGCTAGATGGTAGAAAAATTATACTCTGACTGGTAACTGAAAAATACATTACTATACTGACTGTGCATTGAAGAAAGCTCCACATGCTTTGGAAATCAAATGACCAGGTGGATAAACTTATCTTTTCTTATAATTTCTCCTTTGGATTAACTAATGATCCATCTATGCCCAGGGGTGAGCATTTGTTAGAAAGCCAATAAGTTTTGTTAGGAAAAGATTTTAGATCTGATCCAATACTTAAAGAAGCCATAGAATTTTATAAACTCACATGGCAAAAAAAATGGTTTTGGCTTAAAAGAAACTTTTCTTTCTGAAAAAATACGGTGAGGCCAATGATCACAGCTTCCTTTTCTACAGGACACTGTATGATTTAGCCACAACAGTAATAGAAATGATAATAACACTATTTTGCAATCTTACTTATGTGTGAAGCACTGTTTTTAGTGATTTATATATAATAACTCATGTAATCTTCACAAAAACTATGTGAATTAGATATTATTACCCGTTGCGCAGATGAAAATACTAAAGGATAAAGCTCGAGGTCACACAGTTAATAAGGATTGGAATCCAAGAAGTCTGATATTCTAAGACTGCTCTTCACCACTATACTAACAAAGAACAACTATAAGAATTAGAATGGGAGAAATAAACTCATCACTAGATAATCATATGATTGTCTATACTGGAAATTCAACAGGATACACAAATTAACCATTCTCCAGGGTTACTTGATAATAGATCAACCAAAGAAAATAAGGTTCTCATACCTCTTTAATAGCCAATTAGAAAAAAATAAAATAGAAACAAAGATCCCAACTACAAAATCAAGAACTATAGAGCATCTAGGAATAAATGTAGCAAAAGAGGTGCAAGACCTTCAGGAATAAAGTGCAAAGCATTATTAAAGGATATAAAGAAGTCTGAATAAAATTTTTAAAGAGTAATGGATGGAAAAAATACTTTATTCTAGATAGATGCAATTCAATTCTAATCAAACTTCCAAGAAGGTTTTCTTATAAAATTTGATAAATTTATCTTTAAAACTCACGGAAAAGAGAGTCAAGACTGAAGAACAAAATATTAAGAGATAAAGAAGACATAGTAATTAAACAATTAAGACAGCGCATGCTGGAGGTGGTCAGCGAGAAGCTGTGACCACTGGCTGACCTGAGAGCTGGACCCCCCCCACCCCCTCCCCCTCCTTGGAACGCAGCTCCCCTCACCACTTCCAGGGCCACTTCAAGGAGGCAACCTTGAGAGAGCAGTGTTTTCAAACCATGCGGATGGCGTTCGTGACTGGACCCAGTTAAGGCCTCTAGATATGCTTCTAAACTGCGGGGAGCGCGGTGAGGGACTCGTCTTGCAGCCGCCCGGCCGACCTAGTATGTAAGCTCCCCTGCTTATTAAAAAACTGCCACCTACCATTCTGGAATGGCCTGCTTCCTTCTCTATGTCCTCCGTGTCCAGTTGCGGCTTGTGAACCAACTGCCAAGCCAGCCAGGAGACAGGGCCACGGGTCTAGCAGGGAGGCCGCCGCGGAGGGGATTCCGAGCCGGCCTCTGACCGCTACGTGGGAGGAGAGCCCCGTATGGTGGCGCCCGACGTGCGCAGCGCGAGGGCTCAGGCAGCCCGGAAGCGCCGCAGGTCCCGCAGGACGGGCAGAGGAGCTGCTCAGAGCTCCGGGCAGCCGAGAGGGGAAATGCGTGGCTGCAGCGGTGGGCTGGCCTCTACCTCTCGGGCAGTTCACTGGCCCCTGAGGCCCAGCTAGAGACTGAAGCTTGAGTTAGAAAGTTGGAAGAGCTGAGGTTATAGAAGGATACGTGGTTGTCCCCTACTCTGCTAGCTTTGGGGCTGGCAGTCAAGGTGGGAGAGCAGAATGGGAAGCTGGAGACTTTTGCGTGCAGTTTTGTAAAGCTAAGCGGGTGCTACAAACTGCCCTGATTTAGGTCCCAGCGCCTGTGACAAAGCCTGATTGGACGCTAAGAGGTGTAACCCTTTTGGAAAAAGGGAGAGCGAAGAGGAGGAAGTTGTGGTGATTGACAGTAAAATGGACAAATTGCAGTCCCCACCCGCCCCAGTTCGGTGACACCCCATCTTGCAAGGGAAAACAAAAGCCCAGCAACAGCAATCCCAGTCAGTGAGGCAGCCCCTGACTTAGGAAACATTCATGGTGAGAGAGTATTCTCTTGCTGAGCTTCTTGATGTGGCTACCGAGTTCCAGCAGAAGGCCAAGAAAGTATCCAGACATGGGTAGTGGGTTGTGGGATACAGAGACCGATGGCATTTCTCTGACCAGTCAGGAGGAGGGAAAAATGGGCCACATCACACATCCTGCCTTCTGGCAATGCTTGAAGAGTATTCGAGATGGGGGTAAGGGAATGGAGGGGGTTCAGTATACTCACTCCTTTATAGATTGGTTTCTTTTGGCCTGTGAGGAGGCTTGGCCCAATGAGGGTGCTCCCCCCATATGGGACCCTGAAAATCTATACAAGAGGTGCAACAACTTCTTAGGAATTATTGGGAATGAGTCAGGCCATCTATGCCTCTGTCTTTGAAGACCCTGACCAGCCACATTCACAACAGAAATGAGCTAAGACATTCCAGTCTGCTGCCAGCACCTGGTACATGATGCTGTAACCCATGCTGAGGCCAGTCTTGCAACAAGACATTTACAATGTTGAGCAAGCCACTGCTGATCTGGGGGACACTGGCAAATCTTGGGAACAGGTATGGACTGTGGGAAAGACCTAACATAGAGAGGGAACTCAAAAAGCAAAAAAGCTATCCTAATCTGCATTGTATTCCCAAGATGTAAAATTCACTTCAATGAAGGCAGCATTTATTATGTTTCTGAAAGCCCATACTTCTTAAGTCCTCTTAATTTCAATTTTTTCTTGATATACATTCTTTTCTTTGTTGAGTTTTGTGCTTCTGATTCATAGTTACGGATTCCCTCCAACATTGGGTGATACCTGGTAGTGTGCTCTTATTATTGACATTTCCTTATTAACTTGCTGTGTTCATGCTACAACTTGCTTAAAGAAGCACATCAGGATGCTGGGTTTGGAAATACTTCTGCCTCTCTAAATTAAATATAAAAGAGATGGTGGAACAAACTTCTCGGCAGACTATCAATAGCTAATGATCTGAGCTTGGAGGATCTCTTTTCCTCTGGGTGTTACCAACAAGAAGGCTTTGCCCTGTGTCTCAATTCAAACATACTTAAGTCTCTGCTCTGGCCTGGGAGGAATGATCTCTTTTGGTCTCTGCCTGACCAAAGGAGGAAAAGACTAAATGTAGAAGTCAAAATGCCTGGCTATTGTCAGTCACCCCAGGATCCCAACCAATGCATGTATCAAACTCCACCGTGTTTGGAACACCCTTAAAGCCATTCCTCCTTTTTTACCAATACCCTACCTTGAATTATGAACCCACTCTTCAACTGTTTGTCTCTGGTCTTTCAAGAATTTATCAAAATTGCTAGTCTATAGATATAGAGTACACTATTTCTTATGTTGTAGTGGGATTATGGATTTATTAAATATCTTTTTGATCATTCTTAGGGTTTAAAGCAAGAGGAGGAAGCTGCAGCAGGTACTAATGCTGCCATTTTGAAGCAAAAGTCTTTATTCTCAAATGTTTTCAATGACATGAAAAACAAATACAGAATTAAATAGTTGTAGGAATTTTCTTTTTCAAACATACTGTTCCTATGTGAGAATTAGACCAATATCCCTTTTTACCTCCATTCCCACCCTAAGCATTAGTGAGTGGCCGTAACAAGGCCTGTGGTAGGCTGGATGATGAATAAAGAACAGAGCTCAAAAATACCTAAGTGCAGCCAGAACCTTTTTCTGTGCTACACAGACCCTGCAGAGCTGGCGTGGTTCCCTCCCCAGCCTAACGGTATGAATTGCCACAGCTCATGGGTCTAGGCTCCTACCTCTGCGAAGACTTGCCATCGTTCCTATGGATTGTCAAGATCGGTAAACCTTAGAACTAGGGAGGCTATAAAGAACCTTACCACAATTTAGCAAGATAGATGTTATCTCCATTTGACATGTCAGAACACACAGGCTCAGTGAGGTTAAGTTGCTCAAACTCACAGAGCTAATTGTAGAGTCAAAAGCTGAACTTGCTGGCCCGAAGTTGGCCTCGCTAAGTCAAACGTCCTTCAGTGCTGCACTTAGTAAAGCATACTTCACATTGGCTCCAGCCCATGTGATGTACAACACTCTTACATCCAGTGATATATTTACTGGAAGGCACATAAGATTATCTGAATTTTCTATAGTGTCTTGAGCATGTGCTATAAACTTAATGCTAAGTGTAGGAAGCCTTATTCCAGTCTTATTAGTGATTTCCAAGAAGCATATGTGTTCTCTGAGCATGTGTGTACATATGTTTTCTGATTTATGTCTTAATCATGTGTATACATTACATCTCCCCCTAATAATGTATAACTTTCTTAAGGATAGAGGCCAATCCATTTCTTTAGTACTGATTTCTCCCTCCAGTATATTTCCTTTTGATGACTAATGTTTTAATAAAATAGTAATTGAATTAAGTTTTAACTTTTATCTATATGATTTAAAAGAACAAGTGATACATTTTATAATTAATTTAAGAATATTCTTAAATATTCTAAATTTTTAACTACACTATAATAGAGAATGATGTGAGCTGAGGAACCTCTGAATATTAAATCTCTCATTATAAGCATATTTAAAAACATGTCTTTGTCATATATTTAATATAATGAATCAACTGTATTACTACCATTACCACCATCATATAGGAGGCATTATGATATTTAGTGATGATTAGAAATCTATTCAATTTAGGAGAAACATTTTGAAGAAAAAACACTGTGAGATTAAATAATTTATTACCATTGCTAAGATGAACACATTTACTTGATATTCAATTTTATGCAGAACTTTAAAAAAATAATTTTAATACAGTATCAAAATTTACACAAGTATTTTCTCAAAAGACCAGTTCCTTGAATTAGCTTCTGCAGGTTCTACTGCAGCACAAAAACTTCTTTTAAATCTTCAGATTGTAGGAATACAACAATTTGAGGATGAAAGATTTTCTATGAGAAAAGGTGTAAATATAGCAAGCAATTTTGTTTTACAGAGTAATAATATTTTTTAAATATGTAACATTTTTAAAGAATGATAAGCTTAAATGGTAACCCAATTACAATAATTAGGGAGATAATTCTATAGTAAATTAATTCATAAATATTTTCTGAAAACAGAGGGGTCTGGTTTTTCATCACTAACATTTTAGAAAGTATAATGAAATTCCTTCACCAATGACAATTAATACACTGTGTAATGAGCCTATTTAAAAACAATAATGATGATGACTATCTGCTATGAATCAAATCTGAGTAATTTAGAAGAAATCTGCAAACTGGGAATTGTTGCATTCCTACTTTTATAATCTTAAACTGCAATAAAAACTTAGCATTCTGTCACAGGCCTCTTGTACATTCATACAAGAAACTATCATTGCATATGAATAAACACAAAATACCTATCATAGCATTTCCAATACACACAATCTAATATTATATATATATATTTATATATATATATACCAAAAATAAGAGATAAACTAAGCAAAGCTAGCACACCTCTTTTTCAAACCTCAAGCAATCTGAACAAGAGCTTTTAGCCTCAATAATGAAGGACATGCGTCAGATTCTTAAAATGTTAGATAGCTGCTGTAGGCAAAGAAAGCTTTTCTTCATAAATGCAGTGCAATATTTTAAAGTCTACATAAAATTTACTAAATATAACAGCATGTCTAAAAACTAAATTGTAGAAATTAACATCATACAACTGGAAACACTTAGAAAAATTATGTTTGCTTGTTCTTTAATTGAAATTGTTAGTATTAACACATCAACAGATACACTGAATGAATATGGAAGTTGATAACGTTCCCAAGATGTGGTCTTCATGAACAATACATCAAGATTAAAAGAAAAGATATACTTATTTGATCAACTGAAATAAATGATACCCTCTGATAATACTATCCTTATAGATGGTAAGTAGAATTTATGTAGTATTTTTAGCACCTCAAAAGTCAAAACAAAATAAAATCCCAGAAATCTAATTTTATCTTGTATCCAAATTAATTACACATCAGAAATTACAATTTCTGAAAGTAGTACAAGTGCAGAAAGTAGTAATTGTTGACTAAAATGTAAGAAATAGGTGTCCAATTCTCAAACTTGGGAAGCTAGAAGACACCTCTTCTTATCTTCAATACAACATGGTAGAAAACTCACCATTATATGCACTGAGTCAACTCTATAAACTATGGACGCTCTATTGGACTCTTCCAACCATGCAGGTTTCCCAATTACAATCTTAGATCTGAGGAATCAAAAATGTTTTAGTTCTAATGAAAATATTGGTACCAAAAATTGTGATTTTTTTCAAAGCTACCTTGTTTGAGATTGACTGCTGTGGACTTAGAAGTGAGAAAGATAAAATACAGCGTTAGCTATGCTAAAGGTTTTAGGGGTGAAATATGTGCAATGTACAATCACACCATGTTATTCCATGAGTCCAGGTTTGTGGAAATCCATTCTTTTCTTCTTTTATTTCTCTCTGGCAGTGGTGATCTCGTGTTTTTCGAAAGTGCTTCTCACATTGGTCCTTTGTACTGGTTCCCAGACAAATGTTGCCTAATCCCAGGACACGAACCTGCAGCATCTCCAAGTTTCCTCCACACAACCTTTACAAAGAAAGAAAGAAAGAAAAAAATAAGCTTCTTAATTGTCCTCTCCCCAAGAGATTTTGGCTTTTCAGAAGGGATCTATGAGAGAGGCAAAGAGGAATGTGAAGACAAGAGACAAAATGTCCACATGAATGAGCTGAAACCCGAGCAAATGAAATGTGAAGCAAGTTTCTAAGTCACAAGAACTGTTCAGTATATGGGACTACCAGGTCTCAGTAGATGTTAGCAGCTGGGGTCAAAACAAGAATGATGTGCCAACTTACTCTAGGTATGTGGGTGGTCCTCAGCTCTGCATACTGCACACTTGGACGACTCTTAAACAATAACTCCCACCCTCAGAGACTGACTGCACTGGTGGAAGTGAGGCCTGGTCATCTGTATTTTTTTAAAGCTACCAATATGATACTAATGTGTAGCAAGAAGTAAGAACACATGAACAAATCATTCTGCCTTTCTATATTATACATACATAACAAGGGTTACCAAAATGTTGAATCCACTAAGGAAACTGAACAACCTTTTTGTTTACATCCTCAGCTGGGTAGCCTTATTAGACCTACTAATAAATTTACCTGGTTTTCTCCACAGACTGTGGGCCTCCATCAGCATAAATCTTAGCTCCCAAAAAGTATGATCTCTCAGATTACCAAAACAAAAACCATCCA
This sequence comes from Phataginus tricuspis, assembly GCA_029783875.1. Taxonomy (NCBI): domain Eukaryota; kingdom Metazoa; phylum Chordata; class Mammalia; order Pholidota; family Manidae; genus Phataginus; species Phataginus tricuspis. Next base: position 59,148,783 of record JAQQAC010020896.1, read on the forward strand.
ATACAGGGAAAAGATAAGAATAAATTCAAGAATCACTGAAATAGATATAACAATATTCTACAAACTGGACCATTTTATTGGGATAACAGCAAGAAGTGAGATTAGGAATAACATAAGTGTAAAGTAAAACCACTGAATTCGCCAATAATCTATTGGAAACACATTAATTGGAAAACACACACACACTGACACAACCACACAAAATAACAGCCATAACCCTCCTGTAGTGTTTCACTATAAGGATTATGTTCATATTGATTAATTCCACAAAAATTTACACTACTCTAACATGAACCATTAATCAATGAATTCATTAATTATTCTTGGACTGTATTTCTTTTTTTGTCCTTCTTAAAATAGGACAGATACTCCAGGGAAACTCAATACTATTCATAGCAATACATAAAAATGTAAGGTTCTGTCTATCTTCATTTCTAAGCCAATGGAACTATGAGTTTCTATGTAGCAGACACTACTGTGTGGTAGAAATGTTCTGTCATATTTGAAGGGAAATGTAGTTATGGTCCTTAAATATTTGGAAAGGAAATGACATAGCAATGGATGACTCATGCTGTATACAAGGAATTAGGAAAGTCTCATTGATTGTAAAGAGATATGAACACAGAATCAGGGAGCCAAGGGATGCTATGGACTCTCCCTTCCAGCCCTAATGGTATGTACATCCACCCAGGATACTCTGAATGTCTAGTTTAGAAGCAGAGGATAGACTCAAAGACCTTAAAGGATCATAGACACAAGATATTATTAGATGGTTACAACTTGAAAGTACCGTCCTTCTTCAAGCATTCAAATGCAGTATGCAATGGGCCTTCACCCTGAAATAACTACATGGCGAAAGGAAACTCAGAAAGGGTAGAACTCTCAAATAAGACAATGATAATGATACCGAGGTAGACACGGAGTAGTAACTTGTTAACTGAAAAAGCATAATACGTAGGTGTCTGAGGTTGTGTCTGGGATGACCAGTCAAGTATTTCAATTGTTCTCAGGGAATTTACAAGAGCCAAACAGAAAAACCTAAAATAAAACTATCACTAGAAAAAAATTTACTATTTATTAGAGGGCAATATATTTACTTCTGAGATACTGTTTGGGGAGAGAATAAAGCATTTCATGCTTACTAATCATCATGATGGTACTATGAATAAGTCTTTCCATTGTATAGATGTGGATAACTTATCTCCAGGAGAAATGCCAAAAACTGAGGCAAAATTCTTTTATCCAAAGTTCTACCTGAGTCTTATTAACCAATCTCACATTATGAGAAAACTTTACATTTTTGTGACATTATTATAAAAGCACATAATTCTTCTGATAGGTTTCAAAATCTTAGCTAATTTATAAGAAATTATTTGTTTATCTATGAAAATGTCTCACAATTGGCATTTTTTTATTCTCCAATATTTGCTATGTGTTTTCAATGTTCATATAATATATAATAGTGATACAAATATTAAACCCACACTTTCCTTTCTTGACTTTTAAAGTTTTCAAATACAACAGTGCTAATTCTGAAATTTGGACTGGCTTGCATTTTCTCCTCAAATTTTGAGGATCAGAAGCAAGAGTGGACAGTTAGAAAAGGTACCTAGAGAACTTTTAAAGGAAAAGAAGGACAAGCAAGCTTTTGGCTTCAAGAGAATATATTACATAAGGAAAAACAGCACACTGCATGTGGCCTTTTAAAGCATTTTTGGAAATACAGGCAAAGAAAAGAACATGAAATAATCAAGATCCAATCTATTAGTAGGTCTCTTCTGTGACTAAGAAATGAATTTTCTAATGTCCAGAAATCTTTCATCCGAAACAAAAAGGCAAAAAAAGAAACAATTCTCACAGTTCTTTACAGAAATTCTGGTAGTAAGCCCAATGGAGAGGGTCCCCTCTGTAAGACACATTGTTTTTCATCCTTGATTAAAGAAAATGGAAGTCCCCAGATTCACCACATCTGAAAGGTGGAGAGCTAGTTCTCAGAAGAGATCTGGGTGTACTCCTGACTATGCTGCTCACTAGAGAACAAGTTGAGCAGGTTAACAATTTGGGGATCTTTGTTTCTTCACACATCAAATGTGAGTGTTGGGTTCTCACCGCGGGATTCCTGTTCAAGTACCCTGTGGTCTGGGGCAGAACCCAGACATCTATAAATGACGAAGCTCTAACACTAGTTTTTGGGGAACTGCTGGGGAATGACCTCTCTGGTCCCTTCTAGTTCAACAGTCCTAATGTCTGCACTTTATTTCTCATTCCTTAGTCAACAGATGAGAAGCAACAGCCATTCTTAGGTGTGTGGCTTAAGTTTTAAATTTTATCTGAAGGAAATAGTCAATTAAAAACCTTAAGGACAGGATGAAAAGCTACAGAAGATGAACACTGGTGCATTTAAGGCATTACGATATCTAGAACTAATGACCTTTTGAAAACAGATATGCGGGAAAGAAAAACAAATAACCTGGGAAAGGCTGCAAAAGAAAACAACCATGACACAGCAAGCAGGAAACTAAAACCGTTGCCCCGGCTATAAAATGTCCACAGGACTGATTATGTAACATTTAGTGGATTCCAGGAACACCTCAAGGAGGGTGGTAAGTGAAAATCTTGTTCTAGTAGCCTAAAAATAAGGGTATTTTTAATGCAATTTTGATATCAAAATGGACAAGAATATAAGGATAGAAGTACAACATAAAGGCAATTAAAATCAGTGCTTAATATAATCTGCTGTGACATTTTTGTCTTTAACAAATGTGTTCCTCTATAATATTCTATTTACCTTTTTAATCAACTTCAAAATCATATTCTTGGCTAAATGATATAGCCCATCCACATTACCCAAAAAATTAAAATTTAGTCAGCGATTAATAATAAAATCTAAGCCACATTAATGATTACAGAGGATATGCATCATGAAAATGGCATGTCAATTTTTACTGTGTTCCTCTCTGACTTCATAGATAGATTTCTGTGTGTCTATCTTTTAAGTTCTTATCCATCTCCTCTTTCTGTTTTCTGAGCTTATATCAGTAACTACCAAGATACTACTTTGCATGACATGAAACACACATGCTATATGCATGAAGAACTAAGCAAATACTACCTTTAAGATTTTTTCAAGTACATTTATAAATACATCTGAAGAAGGCCATGTTTTCTTTGTTTATCACAGGTTTTTAAACATTGACCTTTAAGGTACTTGAGAAGTATAAAACAGAAACCTATTTATCAAAACTAGTGACACAACATTTTAGACAGTAAATTTATCATTAAAAACTTTCATAGATCATTTGGAATACAGAATTGGCTGATTATTGCTTACCTGAATATTTTATAATATGATTATTGTAATAAAACTGCAATAAAATATATTAAAGATAAAAACAAGGGGAATTGGTTTTATTTTCATATAAAATATAATGGCATTTGGCCAGCATTTTAAAAAGTGTGTATTCACAAAGCAATAACTAAGCTATGATGAGGCTTTCAACACAGAATACAGAAAAAGCACATTAAACTTACATTGCACATTTCTCTGACTATAGCTTTTTCTGTCTCACTAAGCTCATTTTCATACTCTTTACCCTGTTGACGATCTATAGTTTCCTGAACATCCAAGACCTGGATTTTTTGAAAAAGAAAAGCAAATTTCACATGATAAAAAACTGTTAGTTATGAATAAAACCATCAAGGAGCTCCACTTTGTAAAACCTTTAGTTTTTCCATGTCTGCATATCAGAGTGTATTAGTATATGGCAAAATATTTTACAATAATTGTTCTAAAACCTATCATGAATCAATTCTACCTGATTTTCAAAAGGCTGTTAAATGCAATCTATTGCATCACTAATAGTTAATTGAATTCATTAATGTCTACATTAATTACATGCATTTAGTTATTTGGGTTATTAAGATAACCTGTCAACCATTTGGAGACAGTAAATAATTCTTGCTCCGTTGTAAAGATGAGCAATATAATTAATTATATGCCAAATATTCCAAATGATATGTAGACGTGGCCTATAGAAAAGATGACTAAAATAGATGATAGTGACAGGTGAAACTGGTCAGAACCCAGGAATATGTATGTAGGAATTCTTGTTAACATTAATGCTACTGACTTTACAGTTCTTGCCTGGATATGTTCCCAGTGCCTAGGAAAGGACTATGGTGACAGCAGTTTGATAGTAAGCAGCAAAGAGAAACATTGACTCCTATAATGAAAATAGTTGAACTACACTTTAAGTATTTTTCATCAGAGCAAAATGGGGATGAGATGCTTGTAAATAATTTTAGAGGGCAAAGATTCCACTTCTTTAAATAATCTCTAAATGATTTAAAACTAATTTCTTCAAAAATATTTATGAAGTTTTCATTTCATTACTTTCTATAGTACCAGGGGACAAAACTTCAGCTTTGAATGCTATTCATTATTTTTCTCCATGTCAGCTTATAATTCAAAGCATTAATGTAAGCATAAAACACTAGTGGTTTTCCTAAAAGCTCCTGTAGAATCCCCACTGAATTGTGACACTGCTTAACTCCTTGGTTCTGTTATCATGGTCAATGCTGATGGCCACACCTAATGGTGTCACCTAAGAATTTGCACCAATGGAACAGTTGAGCCAAAATAAATGACTTAAGCATGAAGTGGGACCTTCATGTCAAGTTCATAGATACTGAGAATATATTGATATTTCCATAGTTCACTCCTATAATAAATAAATCTAATTCACAAACTACTCTAGTTAAGTCAAAACTTCTAGCTATTATTACTATAGAGACACTATGCTTTTAAAGTAGGATACAACAGTAGTAAATGAAAAAGCCTCACCTTGGTACACAACTCATATTAGAGTCAGTTCACATTCTTTATACACTTAGAGGAAATCATTGACTATGCTCAGTGAATATTCATAGAAACTTAAAGAACTCCTGGAACTCATTTGCCTACAAATTCAATTTATAATGCATCTCAGAGAAGTGTACTTCAAATCAGTTAATTTCTACTAAATTAAGTGAAGCTCCAGTTAATAGTTGTCAAAATTTTAAAGCAAGGAAAATGTGGTGTTATTACAAGTGGGTTAATTTCTCACACTGCTTTGTAATTTTCCCCTAAATCCATGAGCATAGTTTTATTAAAGCCTACAGGTTTTATTAAATCTATTAAAAGATGAGAAACTGAGCCATGGTTCTAATTATTTTTTTCAAACCAGAAAAATCTTAATATAAATCAGTCTAGATCAGTGGCTTTTAAAAACAAAACATGCTGAGTGGCTACATTTCTTTTTTTTAACATTGAGATATTGTTAGGATGCATTTCCCATAGGCAATGTTTGCACATATTTCTGTTTCACAACACAGTTAACTCATGGAAGCAAACACATTCTATATTCAAGGGCCTTCGGTTATCCAATAAAGATGCTTCAGTTGCTCAGTATTACCCATCTGCCAACTGAGGACACTTATGTGTTCTGCTTATAATATAATATCATCCTATAAAATTTTATATGAAAATTAGAGAACAAATTCAGAGAAAATTGAAGAGCTCCTCCTTGCCTTCCCCTTCCTTTTAGGCCATCTTAACACAGCTGCACGGAGAAATTGGGGAAAGACTGCAATGCTACCCACTACGGTGATCTGATACCGCACTTGCCACTTAAAAAGGCAACAGTCCAAAACAACTTTCAATTTGGAAAGTAGAGAAATGTGTTGTTTTTGAGTATGTGCAGAAATTAATACTACAGGATTGAAGCGGCTCTCTCATTTTTCATTTCTAAAATGCTGTTCAGACAGCTAGTGTCTGATTCATACTACAGAAACAGCATGCTAAACCATATCCAAAAGCTGTTGCAGAGACCAAGACGTTAGTCATTAAGCCAGCATGCACCAGACGCAGGGCAGCACCCCTCCTACAAGTGTGCCATCTCACAAGTCCTTTCAGTTGCTCACTTTGTGTGTTATCCCAGTTAAGACAGGAAATGACAGGTGCACTGCCACTGGCCACCTGCATGGTTCTGGTACCTTCCCTCTGAAAAATCAGTATATGCTGGGAATAAGCAAACTCATTTTGTCTAAGTTACAGCAAAATAGAATGAGGGAGCTAAATCTGATAAAACCAAATCACCCCCAAATCAAATAAATATTTTGAAGTTTTCATCTATTTATTTGCTTTATGCATGACAAGGAAAACATGGCCCACTCCATAAAAATGCATATTCAGGCTGTTGATAAATCATTCTGAAACCAAAACAATTTTAGGCAAGTTGTGAAACTCATGTGGCAAGCACAGGACTGAAGCACTCTACCTGCTTTATGGCTCAGAAAGGTTTGATCAAAGCCACGTGTTAAATTTTTAAGATGATTTTTACCACCTACATCAGTTTCTCCCCTTAGGTAAATATTTGCATTCATCATTTATTATTAGTTTTATTTATGGTGCTTATTTATTTTTTGGAAAGCTCATTACTGGTAAAGAAAAATAAATTATATATTTCAGCCAAATCTTTTTGGAAATCATTGCAGAATCTGAAGTGAAAGCAAAAAATAAAATAGCTTTATGAATAATACCATACACATACTTCCTAATACTCTATAAAGAAGCTACAGTTTGAAAACCTTATTTTTATTTAGTGAAGGATAGAGTAGGTTTTAGTTTATTTCGATACTTTTAGGAAGTTGCACAATGTACTTCAACTACATAACAAAAGAAAAACATGGTATCCTTCCTTATTTTGGCCAACTATTAACTGTCTATATTTGAAGACAAGCATGCTACAAACACTGCACATAAAATACCTATAACAATATTCTACACATATAAATTGACATGCACATCAGACTTCAACTTCGATGCAGATAGATATGAATCACAATTACTAAAAACAAAATGGTCAAACTAGAAATTCAACCGTAAGTACTCAAACCCATTGTTAGTTTACAAAAAGAAAATAAAGTCATACTTCAAAAATGAAGATAAAGAAAGTTACACTGTTAAGAGGTCAAACAATAAAGAATCTGTGATTAAAACAAGACTGTGAGGACTACTAGACTACAGCAAACAAGCCACAACACAACTTAAGTTCTGGATAAATAGTTGTACACAGTTGGTTACCTTAAGAGAATGTACCACGGGTTCAGGCTGCTGAGAAGGTGTGGTATGTCCACTGAAGCTAGCTGGAGAGTTGGGTGAACTGTTACTCCCATCAGCCCCTGATGACAACCTAAAAGAACTCTTAGTAGAAAATCAACAACTTTGTTATTAAAACAAAAGTCGTTTATAACTGTATAGGTGTCATTCAATATTCAATTTCACTGCCAAATGAAAATCATCCACTTTGTAAATTTTTTTCTAGCCTATTCTAAGATTCTATCAACCTGGTAATTGGAATTCACTTGCTGCTTGACCAGCAAGAAAACTTAACCAAGAGCCATTTCTGTGCATATCCAGATGTCATTTCTGATTTAGCAAAGAGAGCAATGCCCCCTAAGGAATGCCCATTAAGAATATTTCAAGAATGGTTTTTGAAAGTATACAGACACTCAAGAGTACGGAATTTGTGAGTTACTCCACAACTGAGTTAAACATGCTCATTCAGCAAGACATTCATGTCTCATAAAATGCAGACACATCACATTCTTGCAGTGTAGAAGCTGTCTCCTATAAAACCCTTCTTTGAGAAAAAGACCTATGGTAGAGCATTTTCCAAGAGATTTAACCAAATCCAACATTTTCATTAAAAAAGAATTCTCTTATTTTTGGTCATTTTGAAATGAAAAAAAAATAAATCATAAAATATATATTTTTAGTTTAATGCCTCTTCACCTTGACTGCTGAAAAATCAGAACTTGGGCATGATTAATTTGACCTGTGAGGTCACAGTCACCTATACAGGAATTGGAAAAAGTAAAAACTGCACCTTCTCTAGGGGTTGCTTGGGAAGAGATTAATAGATCAGGAAAGAAAAAGAGTGGCAGTTATCTACCCTTCTAGAAAAAGCAGTCTAACGGGCATTTCCCAAACCTGTTTTTATGGAGCTTGTTAAACTCAGAGGGCCTGAGAGATTTTCATTTCTGTCCATCAACAAATCTACAGAGTTTTTTCATGCTTAATCAATTAACAATTGGTTCATTTAGCTTGGTCCTATGAATCTAATCCTTTAAGAAGAAGCACTGAAGGTCCATCATTGTGTGGATTCATAAAGGGAAGAAACAACTGTGGTTTGGGACATTTATTTTCCAGCATCTACTTCTATATTGTGCATTTTAGGAATGGGAGGGAGAAGCTGAGCACAGCAACTCTATAGATCTGGGTTTCATGTAAACCATGCTATTTGGAGAGAAATTGGTAATTCCTATTAATTTTTAAAAGGTTATTAGTTATGCAATTTGGAAGATTTTTTCCCTTTCCCTGTCACTGTCCTTTCTGCCCATGCCCTTGAAGGCTATACTTGCCATCTCACAAGCCAACTGAGGCCATATTCTTTTCCTTGCTTAAAGAGTTATGCAATCAAATCAGGTGGTGCCCACCCCCTTACCAGCCGAGAGGGAGAGGAAGCTGCAGAATATGACACTTTGGTGATCCCTCCAGCTCTGTCCTCCATAGCTATGAATGATTTAATTACTGGTAGGTGATGACACAGGACAGCTAATTATGGTAACCCCAACCTCTCTGGGAAAAAAAAAAATTCATGTTTTCCTGTATTCCTAATTCAGGTTAAATCAGACATAATAGTGACAAAAATATTAGAAGGGAAACTTTTAAATTTAAAGACAGCTTAAAGGGGTCCACCCTCTCCTCAACCCCACCACCAAACTTTGGACATCCTCTTCCTCTACAAGGACTGTATGTTTCCAAAGTGAAAGAGTTAATCAAGGAAGCTCTTCTCTGAATAGCTCCTCTTCTACTGTTCTCCTTCCCTCCTGGTACCTCCCTATGAACTCTTCTGAACAGGTTTTAAGGTTATGCAGAGTTCACTTCAAACCCCTCATTTGGGATCCACCATGCAGTGCTGGTTTTCCTCTGACTGGTAACCTAACCTGGCAGGCAATAGTCCTTGCCACTGTGGCTACCCTCCTTTCCAGTTCTTCCTTTCAAACCCTTTTGTGCTCAGCTCTTCTTTTTCAAATGTTCCCTTCCCAGACCTAGCAAAATAGCAGGCATATCAATCCTAGCATGCTTTTTCCTGAGAATGGGGCCTCTATCTTTCAGGGCATTTGATGTAAGAGAGTTTCTAAATCAATGATAAATAGCATAGCTAAACAAAATCCTTTGGACAACTTAGCATTATTTATTGTTAAGGAGAGGTCTGGTCTACCCTTATCTAGGCCAAAGAAAACCCACTTTTATTAAAGAAGTTTCCTTAAAATAATAATAATTGTAGTAGTAGTAGTAGTAGTAGTAGTAGTAATAGTAGTAGTAATAATGGTAATAATAATAATAATAATAATAATAATGGTTAAAACAGGAATTACATAGTGGGGAAAACAGCATTCAGGGATTAAAGTTCTACTTCATATGTGCTGTGCAAACCATAGACTAGTATTCACCAGAAAGATCAAGCTTCATAGTTTCTGTGTTTTTGGTGAAGCTGCAAAGGGAACCAAAGGCCTAGTAAAATTGTACATTAACAGGTGCTAACTAGTTTTCTAGATTATAACAGAATCAAGCATCTCATTCTAGCACATCTCACTTAGTTACTATGAAACAAAAGGTTAGATTTCTGTGTGCTTAGTAGATGAGACAAATATTTGAAGGTTTATCTTAGGTTCAATCAATATACATTCTCAGTTGACTAATACATTTTCACTGAAGTATTTTTTTTAAATATGCTATTGAATGAAATACCAGCACAACAAAGGATTTTAAACAGACCCTTGGAATTTATGTCAATAAGATTAAGCACATTTATTTAAATTGTAACTTGGCTGGCTCAGGAGACAGGGAGTTTAAGAAGAGGAACATCTTAATGAAATTGGAAATAGGACTTCCAGCTTCAGGGTTGCTTGTTTTCAAGCGACACATGATCACATAGTGCAAGCATGACCTCTTGGGTCAGCAGCCAATTTCTAAGGGCAAGCAATAATTTTCTGGGCTGGTTTACAGACATCTGATGGTGTCTAATAATTCATTTCATGGCCACCGATCTTTTAAACTCCTTTTCATGAAAGGTGCAGGGTGCCTTTGATCTTCTCCTGTGTTTGGGGTTTCTCAACTTTCACCCCCAGGTTCAGGAGAAAAACACTGAAGATAATTGTTCAGGAAATGACTTTACTCCCATCCTCCCTCCCCAGATTTAGACAAAGAGCAACTTTCTTTCATGTGTATGGAATTGTTCTCTACCCCCCCAGTGTAACTTTTCCTCTAGGAGCAGAAGCCGTCTGGTCATGCACAAGCAGATGCAGCAGCCCACTCATCTTCACTCACCGGGAGCGCAGGCAGGCATCGTCCTATTCCTCGGCACCCTTGCCACCACTGCAAGACCCGCCGGGCTCTGGGCCCCCAGCCTTTCTCCATATTTGAGCTGTTTCTAGTTGGAGGTTGCCTTCTATTCTGGGTGGCCTTATATTCGGAACAATATAGTACAATCACTCAGAAATATACTGTTTCCCAAGTCTCAAGAAAGCAGATAGAACAAGAAGCTTAATGAAATGAACCACAATGACCACAATGGTAAGCTGTAACATGCACCTCTAACCCAGGACAAAATAAAAATAAAAATAAACTGACATCCTGTAGATTAGAGCTCATACTGTTTTTTTTTAGAAGTTTTTGGCAAAGCTGTAACTAATTCCCCAGCTATCAGAAAGAGGTAGATGGTAACACCAAAATGCCAGAAAAAAACTGAAGCTACTTAGACAACTTTGTTTTCTTGTTTTTACTTGTCACAAGTAGAGAATTACTGTAAGTTTTCCAAGTATTTAAAACCATGTAAGTTCAGAACATAACAGAAATTAGTTGAAATGCAGTTGGGAACATTATATGATTTTGTTAAGAAACATAAGGTGGGTAGGTAAATTCAGTAATATTCAGAAAAACTGACACTGCTTCCAATTCTCAGCAAAATTTCTGCACATTGAAGAGTATGTTATAAGCTAAGAGACAGCAATAACATTAAAATAACTATTTTACAAGGGACACACACACATAACTATCACAATTTCTTTTCATCACTTAATCCCCAAATTCCTACACTGGTTGGAACTAGAGATAACAGACAACTGAAATTAAAAAAAAAAAAAACTTTTTTTAAATTTTAGTTTTTTCCATGACCAAACTGTATATCTCTTTTAAAATGATCAGAAGCAAAATGGACTTATTTGAGTACAATTTCCTCTTCCTGCTAACTTTCACTAAGACCTTTATCTAACAATGCTATGTCCTAAGGAATAAGAAAAAAATTAAAAAACACAGAAACCTCACAAAATAGTCCAAAATTTCCAGTGTCTAGAAGTTTAATTTTAGGAGCTTGAAAATGAAAACATATATTTTTAGTTCTCATTGATCTATCTTCCTAGAAGTATGTACTCTGTTGTAAATAGCAACAGTCTAATTTTTACTCCTCTCTAACTTTTGGAAGCTGAACAATAAAGAAAATGTACCATGGTCCTAAGTGAAGGGAAAAGGAATAGTGATGGTCAGCAGTTGGTACTCTACAAAACTCTTTCTAAATCTATGAAATCAGTAAGTCACACAGATGACCAAAAATTATATATTTGCACTTGGACCATAATGATCACTTCATCACAGCAACACTGATTTGAACATTGCTCTGTTAGTAATCATTTCATGTGTCAGTGTAATTTATTTTCATTATTAAAAGAATTATACCCACTAATTTATAATATAATTGATGTTAAAATTCATTTCCCACCCCAATCTGGATAGCTCTATTTCTGAGATAATCATTGACAAGTAATGAAAATTTTTTACAAATAACATCTATTTTCCAGGTTTGGTTCTCTCCATGACTTATGCATCTTTGAGATCTCGCTTTTTGGATTCAACAACCAAGTAAGACACAGTATTCCTACTTTCCTTCTTCTTTAATATGTAGTGAGAGTAAATCCCAATGCCTCTTTACTGTAACAAAGCTTATTATCATAACTGTGAAATCTAAGGTAGCATCTATTACCACATAGAGGCCTGATGGAAAGAGCAGCTATTTAGCTACAGTATTTTCTCACTTTTAGAAAGTAGATACAACATAAAATAATAGGTATGTCTTTCAGCATCTTGTAAAAGGTTATTTTTAAACATTTAAAATATAGATTGTATAGTATTATCAATCTCATAAAACAGAGCAATATAAATCTCATAAAACACAGACCAGATTTTTGTGGAATAATAAACTACTTGATGATACAACCATTTCAAAGGAAAAGGTACTCTTTTAGAATCAGGATTATTGACGTTCCACTCATATCAGCAATTTTTTTAAAAATCCAACTTATGGAAAAGTGGATTCTGAACTAGCCATCATTTCTGACCTTCAAGTAAACTATATCTGAATGGTATTTATATAATAATGAAGGCTTAGTTCTTTGCTAGCTCTACAACTGTCAATCAAGTTCTTTTCTGAAGACACTTTATAAAATAAGATAAGCCTTCAGTAACTCAGTGGTTGGAGTTGTTTCTGGCAACTTCAGAGCTCAAAGTACAGAACCCAGCTTCTGGACATCAACTGGGAGAACAATTCCAAACAACCTTAAGGAAGCCACTTTCTATTTTCTGAGAAATTCTGTTTTGCTTAGTATTGTCTTCTGCAGTTTTCCAAAATTACAAATTTATAAAAAAGAATGCCGGAATGACCCTATCATTTCAGTAGAAATCTGTACACTCATAAGTTATTTTATATACAGACACATAGAGTAACCCACAATTATTTTAGAGATTAGGATTCTCCACCCTAAATGCTAATAGCAAAGTAATGCTCTGCATCAACATCGTGTGGGAGGTAAATTATAGATTATTTACTATGTAGTAAGTACTCATTATAGAAATCATGAATTCTAATGCTGTGAGCAAACACCCTAGATCAGGAACAAAAATATCCCTGCATATCATTGAAGAAGATAAAATATATTAGTACTTCTATGCCTCTCATCACATGACAATCTGAAAGATCTTTTTTCATGAAAATTGAGATTTAGGACATTGCCTAGTATTGTCCTTAAAATAATTGACTTCTCCTTCAGAATTATGGAAAAAAATGAAGCCATTCAAATTTTTGAAAGATCATCTAAACAAAAGAAAATATGGTTTCATTGACTAAAAGTATAATTCACTTTAAAAGTTTTAAAAGAACTAGCAAGATGAAGCTAGGTCATTGTCTTCTTGCTATTTTATGGTTATATTTTATTTATTGCTGTTTCAATAACACACTGGAAGTTTCCATTCTTTTAAGTATACATTTTAAAAAATCTTTAATAAGAATAATAGATGTTTTCATATTTTATCATATAAAAATTTATATCTAATGTTTTCTACTTAGATATAAATCAGATGTGATGCATTCGTAACAAACTAAACACTCTTATCTATTATAGGAAGCCAACTATGGAAGCCTGAACATTGATCGGCTAAAGTGGTTTCCTGTTAGTTAAAGATGATCAATTTTTAATAAGTCCTGAAGCTAGGTCAAATTATCAAACAGTGCACCACACATCATCAGAACACATACCTAGTTTGGAATTCTCGCTTTCCTTATTATAGGGTAAGAGCAGATGGTTCGTTTAACCTCATCAGGAAAATAATATTTTGTTCAGTTTGACCAGTTTTCATTCTGACATAATGCAAAATTGCACTAGCAGATAAATAGAAGCCCAGATTAGAAGAAACACTAAAGGTCACCTTGACAAATATTTTTCAAAAGATTCTCATGAATGGGTTTAGAAAAGCTAAAAGACCCTCTGCTTTGCCCTAATAGATAATATTTAGTTGACTGTATTAAAAGAAGAGTGTATTTTTAAATTTAAATTACTAAAGTAAGGAATTTACTCAGTACTACTTAAAATAGTAAATAATTTCCTGAATTCATAAATACTTGTTCATTTATTCACTTAAATATTTACTAAGCATTTACCAGAAGTAATCCTATGCTATGCCAAGTAGGTATCTAGTTCAATAAGTATTTGTTGAAAGAGAAGGACAGTAAGTTCAAAACATTGACTCTAGGGTCAAACTGTCTAGGTTCAGATTCTTGACCTGACACTTAGCAGCCATGTGACCTTTCTGAGCCTCATTTTCCTCATCTATAAAATGTGGGTAATAAAAACATAAGAGTATTTCATCCAACAAGTTTGTTTATCTATATGAAAAGAGCTCCTAAAACAATGGCTATATGCCACATTATATACTCTGTAAGTATTTGCTGTCATTATCATGAATGTTTTTGTTTTGCTTGTTAATACATTGTATAATTTTGTCAATCTACCCTCACACGTTTATTATTTAGAACAGTAGTTCTCATCCCAGAGAGAGTTGGCTCTCAGGGGGAACATTTGGCAAAAATGTCTATGGACATTTTTAGCTGTCAAAATTGGGCATTTTTATGGGCATTTAGTGGGAGGCCCAGAATGCTGCTGAACATCTGACAGTGCACAGGACAGCCCCCACAACAGAGTTAGCCAACCCCAAATGTTAATAGTGCTGAAGCTGAAGAAACTCTGATATAGCGAAAGAGAACTATCTTGGAAAACTCCAAAGCAAAATTTCTGGTTACAGCCCTTGCAAATTTTGCATATGAGGACAAGTCACCCACATGAATTGGAGCTTCTGATAATTTTCAAGGGAACTCTAAGCTTCAGCCCTCAAGTGGTCTAAGTATGAAGACATCTTTATTTCCATCCTCAAATAGGAAATTACTCTTTCCAACAAAAGGAATAGAATTAAAAATACCCAAAACCTCTTACTGTAACTGCAATGTTAGCAAAAACAGACTACATAATGGGCAGGCACGGGGCAGTGGTCGGTCCAAAGAACAAAGAGCTCTCAGAGTGGAGAAATGGAGCCTATTGCAGCACCTTGAAAATTGAGAAACCATTCACAGAGAATAAAATTGGCAGAAGGTGCTTTGTGGAAATTATGAAAGAAAATGAAGCTTCCTTAGGAATACAATAGATAAAGAGTCTGCACTTAATTTTAAGCAACCACACTAGGAAAGAATAAAATTGCCAACACAAGGAACAACACCCCAGTGCAGATGAGAGCATGTGTGCCATGCAGGGGGAGTCAGAAAGAAGGAAATCTGGACCAGAACAGTGACCATTTTCTCCCTCATACATAGCTAAGGGTTGTACTTTGTTTACATGTTTGTCTTCATAGTAGGTAGAAGACTTTGTGAGGGCATGTCTTAGCCATAACAGTTCTTAATTAGTAAACTCCTGCTACACAGTAAGATTTCCCTAATTGCTGTCAATTAAAAAACTAGTAAAACTAATTAATATGAGCTCCTACTTCATGTTAATACCTACTAAGACACTAACTGTTGGCCTAGTGCTGTTCTCAATAATTTACACTCCATAATGAATGGGGGGGGGCAGGGGTTGGGGCCCTAGGGGTCTCTTTCTGTGCTTTGTACTCATCATTTAGCTCCTGGGCTCCAAGAAGAGCCTGGGGAGGATTAGGATGGTTAGAGAGGCCCAGGATGCAGGATCAGAATAGAAGTGTTGGTATCAGTAACTCATACAGTTGAACTGGCACACAACAGCTGCTCATCATTTCTGGAACCATCTGACTTTCTCCACTCCAGGCACGTAACAGTGGTTCCAACAGTTCCATAAAGTCTGCATCTGTAATACTAACCCAAGGATTTAGAAATTGGGGACTTTACAAAGTTGTCTAGAGAACTTGCTGAGAATTACTGACAACTCCTTGGAATACTATATAAATCATGTTATAAATGAAATGCAGTAGAGTTTTAGCTAAATACAGTTATCAAGAGAACACTCTACATCCTGTTCTAACCTTTTTCTCTTTGGGTTGGGTTTCAGTGATACTTTTCTGGATCCCACGCTTTTCTTGATCCAGGATGTCACTCTCTATATTCTGGTTCTTTATTCATCCATACTCATATTTTCTCTCATCCTGGAATAGGCATCTTAAAAACTTGCCTCAATCCTGGCTGTGCTGATGAACAGAAAAAAAGTTCATGACATGTGAACTTTACTTTCATTGTTTAATAGACGCGGGTGTAATCACACTGACCACTCGCCTTAAGGTGAACTGAAAAAAGACGT
The DNA here is from genome assembly GCA_029783875.1 of Phataginus tricuspis. NCBI lineage: Eukaryota > Metazoa > Chordata > Mammalia > Pholidota > Manidae > Phataginus > Phataginus tricuspis. The sequence continues at coordinate 59,165,031 of JAQQAC010020896.1, forward strand.
TCCTAACTCAATTCTAACCCCATCACACTGTACAGTAATATTTCTTATATCTTGGAGCCCCTTTACATCACTGCATTTGACTTCATTATATCTGTAATCAGGACGACCAGCACCCTATCTGCACATAGTTGTTGCTCAATGAACATAATATATTAATGGATGATCAAAATATATGTGTGAGTGTGACTTTTCCTCTACATCTCAAATAGTTGTGTAAATGCTTCACTTTTGTGCCTATGTACTTGGTAATTAGAAGGTACTCAACTATTTGTCAAGTAACTAAAGTACTTTTAGAGTGCTAAGATGGCCTGAAATAAGTGAAACTGACATTTCTGTGTTGGTCCATACTTTGGCAAGTCTATACAATTTAAACACAGACTGAATTCCCACTGTTTTTTTCCTCTCTTAGCCAGTTACTGTTATTTGAGTACCATAAATTCTTGCTGAAAATCTTGACTCACTTCCATCTGTTTCTAAACCTGGAGTGAAGCTTAAATTTGTTAAAAACAGTAACTGAAAAGACCACTAGGGATAGTTACTAGATCAAAAGTAGAAACAGACTTTATTACTGGTGCATCCCATCAAAGTCACTATGTAATGGCAAACATCAATTTGTGAAAATAAAAAATTATCATCAAAAGAGAGATTATTCTTTTTTATATACATTCCATATTCTTTCCCTCCATCCTTTTTTTGATGTATTTTTCTATTTAAGTATAGTTGATACACAATATTATATTAGTTTTAAGTATGCAATATAGTGATTCAATGATTACATACATTATAAATTCCCACCACAACTAGTATAGTTACTGTCTGTCAATATAGAAAAATGCTACAGAACTATTGACTATGTTCTCTATGCTTTCATTCCCATGACTAATTTATATTATGATTGAGATTTTGTGCATCTTTACCCCCTTCACCTATTTCACCCACCAACCCCAACCCTCCCCCATGGTAAACACCAGTCACTTCTCAGTGTCTATGAGTCTATTGCTGTTTTGTTCATTTTGTTTTGTTTTGTTTTTAGAGTCCACATATAATTGCCCTCTGGATCCACCATGTTGTCACAAATGATGAGATTTCTTTTTTTTTATGGATGAATAATATTCCATTGTGTATATGTACCACATCTTTTTTATCCATTCATCTACTGATGGACACTTTGGTTGCCTCCATATGTTGGCTATTGTAAATAATGTGGCAATGAACAAGATGCATATATCTTTTTGAATCAGAGATTTTGTTTCCTTTGGGTAAATTCCTAGGAAAGGAGTTACTGGGTCATATGGTATTTCTATTTTTAGTTTTTTGAGGAACCTTCACACTGCTTTCCATAGTGGCTGCACCAATTTACATTCCCACCAAAAGCGTAGGAGGGTTCCAAAAGAGAGATTATTCTTAACTTCATTAAGTGTAGGCCAATCTATAAGAATCTAGGTATTCCCAGCTAAGGAAAACAGAAGGTAAAGTTTATTAGCTCACTTCCTATTTATTGTGCCAAATAATGGTTAAGACTGAGGTCTGTGGAGTCATAGTAGAAGTGGTAAGGAGTTTCAGTTCAGAGAACCTTAAATTTTAGACAGTTGTCATGTTCAGGAAAACAGAAGTAGTTCAGAAGGATGTGAGCCCAGAATGTGACAGAGTAGCAAGAACTGACATGAAAGAGGCTGGCATGAAAGGCAGGAGTCAGATCGTGGGGAACCTTCTATACCATATGAAAGATTTGAAATTTATTCTATGATGAGGCATAAGCTATGACAAGACCTGATTTGTTTTATAGATCACTCCAGTAGTAATGTGGAGATTGATTTGGGTAGGACAAGGTCGGCTGGGATGAAGTCTAATTAGGAGATTAAAGAAGTTTAGGTGAAAAATGATGACTCACTGCCTATACTGGACACTAGCAGAAGGAAAGAAAAGGATGATATTGACAGATTAAAGGGCAGAACCCTATGAGTCTTAATGTTTATTTGAATGTAGGCAGTGAGGCTGAAAGAGGAATCCATGATGGCTCCCAGTTTTCTGACTGGGTACCAGCTAAATGGTCATGCAACTAACCAGGATAGGAAATGCTAGCAGAAGTAATATATCTAACTCCTTCATCAGATTTTAAAATCAAGATCAAAGAGGTAATTACCAATGTAGAGTCCCAAAGCATCTTTCTTTCAGATATACCCCCACAAATGTTTTTCTTTTGACATGTAAAATGAAAGTGTTTGCAAAACACTTAAATTGTAAATGATTTAACTTCATACCTTGATGGAAATATATGATCAACAATGTAATGGTCTTAGAAGGAAAAGAACATAATTTTGAAACATCTAGGGCTCCAGGTGAAACTTGCAGGTATATAAATATAGTTTCCAGAAAAGGAATAATAAATGAAAGTAATTACAAAGGATAGCAGGATGTCTTTTTACAAGAATTAGAGAGGACAAACCTCAGGAAGAAAAGAATATCTTAAAAGGGCTAAGAGAGCAAATAGCCTGTATTTCTGTAGCTAGAGTGACAGCAGACAAAGAATAACAATGAAGGCCTGATTAAAAAAAAAAAGCTGCTAAACAATAGGTAGGAAATATGGACAATCAGATTTACATAAATTCTGCTTATAGGTAGTGAGTTTATGTTCTTTAATTCTTGTCTTTTATTAATCATACAACCCCACGTGAGAAACATGGAAATTCCTAAATGAATGGGACTGAGTGTCAGAAACTGGGAATTGCCAGTGTCGAAGCAAAAGCAAAAAAGTAATGCTAATTAACACTGCATTCGGCTTGCTGGGCAGAGCCAATTAATGATTGTGTTAAAAACCTCAGCACTCCACTGGAGCTCAGTGGAAGATATGCACAGAGCTAGAGCCTAAGGGACTAAGCAGCTACTTTAGATGAATACTTGTTGAGCTGGCTAAGGAATATTATACTGTGAGGTGGGGTGTTTGCTGCCCTGGCTTTGACAAAAGGAAGGATCTGCAGTTTCTTCAAGGAGTCTTTCCATATACAAAGCTCCTCCTGCACAAAATGGGAAGGTCAAGATAAGAGAGAGATATAGACAAGAGATGCAGAAAGAGTCAGCTTCAACAAGGGCAGCCACCTCTCTGTTACATGTATTAATACTACAAATAAGTACGGCTGCTTGTTAGACTGAAGTTGCACCCGTGTCACCTGTGGGAAGCTCTATCTATCTTGGAGCATTCAAAAGGATCGTACGCTTAAAGGTTTACAAAAACAAGACTGGCCAAAATGAATCTAGACAGTGTAGCCTCTGCATAGGTGTTATGAATAAAATCACCAAAAGGGAGAAAAGAAGTCTCCCATTAGTGAGAACCCCATCAAAGCACAAAAGGAAGCATCATGGAACCACAAGCTCTGTTTTCACAACAGCTCTTACTAGGCAGAAAGAAAATAATGATTTAAAATATGTTTATTTGTGCCTACCTCCTCACAGAATTTATGATGGAAAACATGATTTTCTGGACTAAAGCCATACATGCTCTGGATTAAAGCTGTAATATGAAGTAACATTCGAAAAAATAGGTCTAGGGCCTATCAGAGAATTAAAACAGTATAAAATAGAAAACAACTTGCAGAATTAATATACAAAGTAAGTTCAAAAGTCATCCATAATTCTGGGAGATTAAAAGGTTACACGGGCCTCTCCTTTCAGTCTGAACTGCACTCCTTTCTCCTTCCTGGCCTTTAAATCTTAGAGGGTCATAGGGCACAGTCCACAAGCCTCTTCTCTTTTTACCTCAACCCTCACAAGTTCTGGTTCACTCCCATTAGCCATGTATTTTCCCCAATTTTCATCTCCAACCCTGACCTCTCCCAAATTCCAGATGTACACATCTAACTCTCTGTAGGTGACATCGCCTCAAAAATGTCCACATCTCAAATTCACCCCATCCAAAATAGCCCTCGACTTCCCTGCAACTACTGAAGCTGTTCCTGCGGTCCTCCTCACCTCAGCAGCAGCGCCTGCAGTCATGCAGTTGTCTAGATCACAAATCCAAGGACTCAGCCCTCATTCTTCCCAGGGCTGCCACCCCGTGCCACCTCTGGGCTGCAATTCACTCACAGCCTAGGCAAACAGCCCCTCCTGGGGTTGTCAGTGCCCAATCTATGAAGCCACATGTGTTCTCTTTCCCTCGTATTCCGCATCTGGCCTGTCATAGAGTACTCTCACCTCTACTTCAAAATATATTGTGAATCCCACACCTTCTCACCATCTCTACCCTACCACTTAGTTCAGGTTACTATAAGCCATCTGAAACTACCAAACTAGCTTCCGAATGAGCATCTCTTTGTTCCTTCTCCCCACCTCTACCCTCTTTAATCTGCTTTCTATCTAAAATTCAGTGACCTTTTGATAATGTAAATAGATGGTATCATATCCCCACCCAATTCCTCCAATGGCTTTCCATCAACTCGGAACCTTGACCACACACTTAACCTTGCCAGCAAAGCCCACAGAGTCTGTTCCCTGCCTGCCTGGCTTCCATCGCCTGCCATTCCCCATCTTGCCCCCTTTGTTTCAGCCACTCCAGCCTCTTGTTCCTGTTTCCTCAAACATGCCTCATTCATTCCTACCTCAGACTTTTGCCCTTCCTGTCCTTGCTTTCCGATTTACTCTTGTTCAGCCATAGCCCTCTCCTGCTTCAGGCCCTTTCAGATGTCACTTCCTCAGACAAGTCTTTTCTGGCCCCATATAAAAAAACCTCTCATTCCAGTTACGCTCCAATTCTGTACCCTGCTTTTGTTCTCTTCTTAGTGATTATCACTTCCACATATTACATATCTATGGTTTTTTAAATAATAATCCATCTACTAGAATGTAAACTGCATGAATTTCTTATTCAGGGCTGTATCCCCATTGTCTAAATAGTATCTATACATAAGAGATGCTCAAAAAATACTTGAGGGGTAAAATATTGAATGAACGGCCAATGCAAACCATCAACCTTCCATAACCCACAGAAATATCCCATCCATGTTTGTTTGGAGTTGTTTTGGTAACACTGAGAAAAGCAGAGGAAGCCCACTAGTCACCTATTATCAAATGGTTATCAGGGTGCCAATCTTATAATAAAACAATATATATTTCTCATCTCAAATAGCAGTTTCACTATTTTTGTCTACCTATATGAGATTCTGGGGATAAAATATAGTATAAATAACTGAAACAGAAAATAGTTTCATGTCATTGCTCTGTACAAACTTTGACCACAGCTAATGCCACAAACCAAGTCCACCTGGTTAAATTTTTTTACTTTTCCTGAAGTCTCTGGGGAAAGAACTTAAAAGGAATAAAAAAGACAAAATTCTGAGAGCACTGTGCAAATAAAGGCCCTGGCTAAAAGTTCAAATGCACCAATAAAATTTTCTGAAAAGTTCTGAGAGGTGACATTGTGAAGTTTTAGGAAAGGCAAATTTTAAAAAGGAATTTTTTAAAGTTAGAATTTCTATAATAGTATCATCCTGAAAAACAATCAGGTTGACCTGTAGTAAAGAGTTTTCCAAGGCTGAGCAGAGCTTTTTAACTTTTCCTTTCTTTAAAAAAGGACAAGTAAAAAAGTATTTTGCTAACTCAAGAGAGAAATGACCCAGAGAGTAATTAGCTCCCAAAGCTACTCATTACCTGACCCTCAGCAAGTCACTTGTCCTCAGTGCTAAATGCAGAGGCCTACCAATTAGCTTCACGTGGTGGCTGTGAAGGATGGCTGATAAGGCTGGCTACAAGGCAACTCTGGGAACATTAAGTGCTATAGAGAGGCTTGATGACTGCCAGGTTGCCCGCAGTCACCACGAAGGGACTGAGAACTCTTTAAGTTCTCTTCCATCCATTGGCTCTTCTGATGTCAGTCAGTCCTGTTCACAGAGACAAGAAGATGAGTGAGGATTCTCATTTCCTACATGTCTCATGCTGATCCATAGGAAACGTGCCAGAGACCAAAGCAGGCTTTGGGTGCCTCTGTTCTTTCCAAAGGACCTGGCAGATCCCCAATGAAGAGACACTGCATAAAAGGCTAAATGAACGCCTTTCCTCTCTACCTTTTCCTTTCCAAGCACACATAGGCCATAATTAAAAAGCATATATTTGACAAGAATCATGGGAGAGGAGAATATTAACATGAAGGCCCTGAAAAAACACAGAATTAAGTGAATTCCTCCTTTCATGAAATGCTCTCACTTAGGGGAAAAGGAAGATTCATTGATTTCTAACCTCCTCCTAAGCCAGAAAAGGTTTTCTTCAGTCACTGATAAATGTAGATTTAGAACTTCACATGTCTGTGAGTTACTGCATAGTAGTTCATGTACTCTCCAAGCCACCAGCCATGTGGTATCTATTTTAGAGATAAGCCTGCCCCATATTATCTTCCCAGCAATCTCTCTAAGACATCCAAGAATAGCCAGGACATAAAAGCAATATAATCAATCACTCACTAAAGTGCAGCTTCAGTCACCATATATTTGTATTGCAGAAAAGTACAAATTTTCTATCCATTAATGCCACAACAATTATCTTTCCTGTATGGAAGGACTTGCATTTTCAAGTCAAATGCAAGCACTTTAGTCTCCAACAAATTTTTATCCCAAAGATTAGTGGTTTGTTAGGAAAAAATTACCTTTGCCTCTTGCTCAACTACTTCTCTGGTTCAATCACAGCACTCTCCAAATTCCAGAAATGATAACTTAGAGCAGGTTTGAGGACGACAGGACAAAGAAACTTAAACCAACAAAAGAATAAATAATCTTAACGAGAAAAGTCTGTATATCATACATTGTTTATGTATAAATGAATATTTATGTAAAAATATGAGACCAATTTAAAAACATACAACAAAATTAAAATAGAAGCTAAGTAACAACTAAGTGATTTTAGTGTAGAACAGGGTTCGGCAAACTACTATAAGATTTAAATCCAGTCCCTTTCATCTACTTTATAAATGTTTTATTAGTATGCAGCCACACCCATTCATTTAGATATTCTCTGTGGCTGTTTTCAGCTGTTTTGATGTTATGGTAGCAAACACGAGCAGTTGCAACACACAGTATGGCTCACATATTTGAAAGTATTTACTATCTGGCCCTTTACTAAAAAAGTGCCAGCCCTGGCATAGGGGATGAAAAGGTCATTGCAGACTGGAATAGTCTGGCAAATTCCTGGGGAAGGAGGTAAGCAACTTAAAAAGAAACTATAATTGAACCAGAAGAAAAGTGATAAGTAATAAGTAGACAAACATTTCTTGAGTAATCATCTATCCAAGGGCCAGAAATGTTCATAAGATTAATATAAGTATGAGATCTCCCCATGCTAAGAAAATCATTATTAGAGCAATGAACTCTCTTGGCGAATAGCAAAACAGATGGACTAGAAAACTCAACTGGGTTTCTTGGCTAAATCTCAATTCAGACCCCAAAGATATTATACCAGAGGTTTGTTTTTGGATGGAGTGGTAGAGTTTTCATAGCTTTCTTGTTTCGAGAGGAACACACTTGCCATGTGACAGGTTTCAGTAAAAGGGGAAGAATGCTACACTACTGTTAACAGAAAATCAGGGCATAGACTTTGCATCTGCCCATTAGCGGACATTCTCTCACCTGCAATACAGAGATAATCACAGGGGCCAGGGTGAGAATGGGAACCAGTAGTAAGAGAGACTCAGCGTTGGTCCACTGTGTAGGACCCCAGCTGATACTCAGGATGTGGCTAGTGCTTACAACAGAAACAAACCTGCAGGGTACACTGGGTGCCTCAGCCATCCCCACCCTGTGCACTGTCTGCACCCTGAGGCAGACCCAGGCGAGGGCCCTGCTGTGGCCCAAGTTGTGTTTCTCAGAGAGAAATGTCCATATCAGGCTGCAACTACATCATTTAAAAGAAGAAAGAGCATGTAAAAATAAAAGAAGTGGGCATTATACTTTTTTACAACTTACAATGTTTCTCCTTGGGCCCTAAAGATGTAGGATTCTAAACAAACACTTAAGACCAGTAGGACTGATGCCCTCAAATGGAATTTACATAAAAGATGCATCTAATATAAAAAGTATAATTTAATAAGGTGGTAACATGTTAAAAATTAATGTAATAACAACATTGGACATTTTCTACTGGTTTGAAGATCAACTAAAGTCCTATTGATTCTTAAATTACAATGGTGTCATATACAGCCCTGAGAAACCACCCAGCCCTGAGAGATGTCATATCACATTCTCATGACTGATTCTGAAGAACTTTGTCGATATCGAAATCGAGCAGGGTACTTATTTTAAGTGAAAAACACTGGAGGGGTAGCTGCCCTTACCTGCTCTCATGCCCATCATGATCTTGTTCTCAAGTGTCAAAGGCTCAACATAACTGTTTCCCTAACCAAGAGAATCCTCTTCAATAAAATGAATGCCTGTGAGGCCACCTGAACCACTGTCTTCGCAAGAGGCCATTTAGAGGCTCAATCTTAATCGACCTCTCCAAAGTCCTTTGCAGTTGGCAAAGAACCTACACTGCCATCACCAACTATCTTACTATTTGTGCTTACTGACAAAAGCTTGTGAGTTTTGCTGGTTAAGGAATTATGCATCAAAATAGGAGTGGGATGGGAACAGAAAATGGAAAGTGAATTTGATAGGTCCCAAACAAAATAAATTTCAAAATCCAAAGTTGCTAAAGACCCCTTCATTTAAAACTCTTCATCAGAAAGGTGCCATCCAAATTCTAACCGTAACTTTTGTTAGCTTTCGGCGCTCAATGCATGCTTGGCACCAAGAGGATAAAGACCCATCATTCCCACACAATTTATTTGTGATCAAATTTACCTGTGATTATTTCTGAGTGTGTATTCTATGTTTTTCTTGTGTGAGACTTCTGGAGTTAGAGATATTAAATTTCCTAGCATAAGAAAATGTTTAAATTTAAAAAAATCTGTTCTTTGACATTAAGACACACATGTGTTGGGTATCAAAAACAGCTGAAATACCTTGGCTATTAGAATGCCTCCTTTCTTACAGCCAACATTTATATAAGTCCAGGATGGCTCCCATCTGCTCCTGGGTTTATTCATTATTTGTTATCTGTCAAACATTAGAACTTCTGCTTCACACGTTGTTCTATTGCAAATGAGAGGCATTTTAGGTCAAGAAAAGATGGTACCAAATTCCTTTATTTGTTTTACTACTTTTGAGTCAGATTGACATTTCTTCTATGACCCTTACATTTCTAAATACAATCTTTGCCCTAATAAACTACTAAGAGCAATAATTAGATGAATAAAACTACCAAAATAATAGTCCAGTGGTTTCAAGCAAGGTGGTTAGCTATCTCATGTTTTTTTTTTTTTTTTAAATAATTGAAAAGTTTCTTCTACTCCATTAACCTGTATTATGGAAGTTACAAAAATCTGAAAGAGGATAAAAATTCTGAAAGAGGGCTTGATTATTTGTATGCCTCAACTAAGCAAGCCAGAAATCACAAACATATGAGATGAGTTCATTTTAATGAGGTAATGAAAAATTTGAGGACAAGAAGTTCTCCCAAAGGAAAAAATTAGACCAGGGAGAGACACCTGAATCAAAGGGAATAGAGATCAAGGTGAGACTGTGCTCAAGCAGGAATCTCCATATCTTTATGAGCTTCAATTAAGCCAAGGCTTTATAATTTACTGTTGTTTGGATATCCATATTTCAATAGTATTTAGATTTAGTTAAATTAATTTAATTCCCAAATCAAACACAATATACTATTTTCCACCACTTTCTATGAGACTGTTTTCTTACCCTGTTAGAAAAGGGAAGACTTTTCACTTTAACTTTAACATTTTTTTTTACTTTATTTCTTCAATTAAGTATATTTGTTAAAAATCCTACCAGGAAATCACTTCCCTTTCATCACATACTTTGGTACCAATTTCTGCTAGGAGAGAATCGTATGTCCTTTGTGCCTGAGAGACCCTCTCTAAAACAAACCACCCACCTCTTAAGATTAACTTTTAGAGCAAGTAGGAGTAGAAGGTCATTTCTATGAGGCAACATTGATTTCTCTTATAGTTTTATCTAAAGTTTTTCCCAAATACTCCTCTAAATTGTTTCTCATTCAAATACCTGTGATTTTCGTTGATATTATTACACAGCACAACTTTCTGCTGAGAGTGTCTCATAATTTTTTGTGACAAATTCTGCCAAGAACAGGTAATAAAAATGTTTTTATGGCTACTACAAATTTTTTTAATATGTCCTAATGAAAGAATTATTAACATGAGTAAAAATAAAAAAGAAAACACTTAAATTTGAACTGATACAGTAGTCCCTAATAATTGAGTACCTTTTAAATTTCATAATTCTATTGTTTAATAAGTGGCATAACTATATTTTCTGTTGCATTTCTATATCACCTATTATCTCTTATTAGAATGAAGATTTCTTATCATGCCTTAGAGATTCTAAAACAAGAATCCCCAAGCTTAAGGGGCTCATGGAACAACATGTAAATTTCCTCACATTATGTGCCTCCATTTTTCCTTAGAATTCCGCTGTCTTCAAACTTTTTTCTGATAGACTTTAGCTTTTCCCTTAATCCAGTATCTATTTATTTAGGTTCTCCAACATGGCTTCTACCCCACAAATTTATTTCCTGTATCTATTTGTCTCTTATACCAATATACCCACACCACTTATGTAGCTGTCATCTGTTCTCTGAAAACCCTATTGAATTACACATAAAAGCTTCATTTAATTATAAATCATGGTGATTCAGAAAAAAATGGTAATCCATAAGCACTATTCCTCTTGTGGAGTCTATTTTCCCTAATTCTGACTCTAGCAACAACCTTAATGAGCTTAACTAATTTCTTCTATCAGTAGCATCTAGATTCTACTCAGGTTGTACAATATAATTAGAGTTGCTATCCAAGAAAAAATATCTTTTTGCACAAGTTACTCCTCAGGAGAGCCCAAAGGGTAATTCCCATGCAAATAACAATTGAAGTATACTACCATTTGTTTTCAGCATCCTGGAAAGCATTACTCTGTGTCTGTTTTTTTCTGCAATAGTTACTGATTTTTTTTTTCAGAGCAATTCCAACCCATGAAGAACCATATATTTACGGCCCATAGGAAAAAAATGACTTGAAAAACATAAAGTCAGAAAATGTGAAAAGGAGAAAGAGCAACACAATAAATAAATACCTCCACAGCAAAAAAAGGAAAAGCACATGAGGGAAATCCAGGTGTCAGAGACAATCCTCCCATCTCTGCCCAGCATGCTGGTAATCTGCATAAACACACAGGTGAGGGAGCTTTTCTGCGATGTGATGCTGGACCTGGGGTGTGTTGCCATGGAAGTGAGAAGCTTGATTTCTTTAGCTCCTGTGTACCCTCCTCAGCACTTCTGGCAATGGTGACAGGTTCTTTCCCTTTGTTCGGAAACGGCTCTGGAAATGGCCCTGCCTCTTTCCCAATGCACTGAATGCCTGCATTGTGAGGCCACACTGGAACCAAATTACATGAGAGGGAGATTTTTCACTTCCATTTGTAAAATTAGACTCTTATGTGTGTGCTGGCATAACAGAGGCAGAAATATTTTGCTGAAAGGAGCCTGCTCAGTGGTGATCCGAGTTGCCCCGCTTTTCACATTTTCCGAATCCACAGCACATGGGCAGGCATATGACGCTAGGCAGTTCAGGGCACCTTTACTGATTCTGGAAATTTGTTCTAAAATGTTAGTCTCAAGAGGTGGGTGGTGTGTTTTGGAGAGGGTCTCTGAGCCACAAAGGACATATAGTGCTTTCGAAGTGCCAGAGTATTTGATGAATTGGAACAGATTTCCTGGTAGGACAGCTAACAACTGTACTTGGTTTTGGAATCACAGAAAATTGCTTGTTCCCTGTCTCGAGACCTCTCCATGTGCAAAATCCAAACCCAACACAAAATGGGTGATAATAGTTTTAAAAATTCATAGTGTTTACTTCATGGTTATGTCTGAATAGTGACTGAGGTCTTCAAAGGGCAGTACTATATATAATAAAATCATCAGATACGTATTCTCATCCACTTTAAAATATTTTCTAATCGAACAGACTTTATTGCAGATGTAGCACATAAACATATTGGTTAGGTCTGGACTTAAAATCCTTGTAACCATCAAGAAAAGGAAAATGGAATGAATAGCCAGATCTAAGTAAGGTATCTGAATTTGGACTAAATATCAAACTTCATGAGTATATTGCTTGAAAACCACTACTATAACTACCTGTTCTTCTACACACCTGCCTCCAATTCACTTTGAACAGAAATCTGTCTCTGACCATGTTCTGTTAAGTATGAATTTTTCATGCATGTAAGGGTATATGTGTTTGTACAATAAAACTGTATTATGCTGAAGTATTTTGAAAATGTGACAGGGAGGAAAAAACTCTGTAACATGTAAATTGTTTTCATTTATGAAACAACCTGTAAATGTGACAGGGAGGAAAAAACTCTGAACATGTAAATTGTTTTCATTTATGAAGTTGTATTCATTATGAAGGAACCCATGGCTTTAATAAAAACAGAGTATTTCCCTTAAAGCAGGAATAGATGTCTAACAAACTTTAGGTGGCTAAGCAGATCGAATGTTAATTTTTAAGGTAAGTGTTAAAAAACAGAGGTCCTCCTACATTGCTGGTGGGAATGTAAATTAGTATAACCATTGTGGAAAGCAGTATGGAGGTTCCTCAAAAAACTCAAAATAGAAATACCATTTGACCCAGGAATTCCACTCCTAGGAATTTACCCTAAGAATGCAGAACCCCAGTTTGAAAAAGATATATGAGTCCCTATGTTTATCGCAGCACTATTTACAATAGCCAAGAAATGGAAGCAGCCCAAGTGTCCATCAGTAGATGAATGGATAAAGAAGATGTGGTACATTTACACAAGGGAATATTATTCAGCCAGAAGAAAACAAATTCTACCATTTGCAACAACATGGATGGAACTAGAGGGTATTATGCTCAGTGAAATAAGCCAGGAGGAGAAAGACAAGTACCAAATGATTTCACTCATATGTGGAGTATAAGAACAAAGAAAAAACTGAAGGAACAAAACAGCAGCAGACTCAGAGAACCCAAGAATGGGCTAAGTTACCAAAGGGAAAGGGACTGGGGAGGATGGGTGGGAAGGGAGGGATAAGGGGGAAAAAGGGCTATTACAATTAGCACACATAATGTAGTGGGGGTGGGGATGGGGTAGGGGTATACGGGGAAGGCAGTATAACACAGAGAAGACAAGTAGTGATTCTATAACATCTTTCTACGCTGATGGACAGTGACTGCAATGGGGGTATGTGGTAGGGACTTGATAATAGGGGGAGTCTAGTAACCATAATGTTGCTCATGTAATTGTATATTAATAATAGCAAAAAAAATAAAATAAAATAACAAAGAGGATTTGACATTGAGATACAAATAGATTTAGCAACTTACTTACAATGAATTACATTACTGGTATTAAATGATAAAAGGGGACACTGTATTTATGCTAAAAAGAACACTGAGTAGGCCTTTGTCCTTAATTACCTGTCTGACCAGGAATATAGTTCTAACCTCTGTTAACTTTATATAACTTTGCTAATACAGGTGGCTGTCCAATGTGATATATAAGGTTCTATCCAGCTTTGAAAATCTATGACTCTTCAGAGAAAGTTTATTTTTATGTGTAAATGAATACATGATATAGGTACCTTCCTTGTAAATATGATATAAAGTTCTTACAACTGCAACTTTATACCATATTGAGTCTTCTAATATAATGCCTATTTATGTCATTGTGGGTGACTCTATGCCATTGGTTTTATAAGTTATTAAAATGTCACAGATAACACGTACATTTATTTAAGTAACACACAATCTTTAGGGTTCATATCAGATTAAATATATATACCTAGAGGAGCTGACAGACCAGTCTGAGCAGTTTTAACATTATGTGTATTATGAGAGGTTAAATGCAGTTCTTTGAAGTAATTTTAAATGTAATCTATAAAAAATGTTCACTTTATTTCTTTAAGGAAGAATATCCTAAATTCAGGTGATCTTTAATGATCATTTGTACCAACTTTCAATAAAGTATTTTCAAGGTTCATTCATATTATTGCATATAGCAGGAATTCCTTCTTTTTAAGGTATGTATATACCATATTTCCTTTAACGACTCATCTGTTGATGGACATTTAGGTTGCTTCCACATCTAGGCTATTATGAATAGTGCTGCAATGAACTAATATCTCTTTGAGATACTGATTTAAATTCTTTTGGGTAAATGTTCAGAAGTGGAATTGCTGCATCATTTGATAATATAAGCCAAGTGAAATAAACCAAAAGGACAAATACCACATGACTCCACTTACATAAGGTTATCTAAAATACCACTTACACGAGGTATTCAAACTCATGGAAGCACAGAATAGAATGGTGGTTGCCAGAGCCGAGGGGTCCTAGAGATGGGGAGCTGCTAATCAATATATATAAAATTTCATTTATACAAGATGAGTAAGTCCTAGAGATACAACAACATACAACATCACACAGATAACAATACTGTGTTGTACAGTTAAAAAGCTGTTGGGAGGGTAGATCTCAGATTGTCTTCTTATCAGAAACTTTTTTAAAAGGTATTGTTTTTTCAAATAATACTTAGCATATAATACAGTATTTTCTGAAAATAATGAGATTATTCTTACTTTAGGATATATTTGAAATGTTATACTCACAAACTGGATTTAAAGTACAGCCCGGTGATCCTGTAGAATATTGTAGAGACCATGCCAGGGCAAAGAGCTCTGTGCTCCCTGGGCGAAGACCTGCCATGGCATCTGTACTGAGATTTCATCCATGCTTCTTTGGGCTCCTTTTTAACACTGGACAGAACCAACTCAATCTTCACTGCATTTTTCTATCCGTTCTTGAATAAAAAATGCTTCATTCTTGGATGTTTTAAACACCCTATAATTCTTTTATGGCAGCAACTGGACCCCCTGCCCAAGCCAGTTTTAACCCAACCAAGATGCTAGAAGGCGGAGCACAGAGTTGTGCCCAACAGGCCAATGGGGACAGTGGGGCCCAGGGCTCCATGACTCTGCATGGGTGTAAGACTGGACCCAAACTTTACTCTTAGGCCTATAAGATGTAAGAGCTGGGAGGAACCTTGTCATTTACAAATTAAGGAATTGAAGCCTTTGCACATAACCAAAGAGGGACACACAAGCATTTATTACACTCATCTTGTTTATTTTTAAATATGTACTGCTAAGGCAAAGTTGTGATTTTCTGTTCAATACATACAACTTTATATGAAGAATAAAAATAAGCATTAAGGAGATTTCTTCCTCCAGGAAAATACTTTACATAATTAGTCTAACCACTAAACTATCAGAAAAGAACCTGACCACAGCCACAAAAGATATCTGACATACTTAGAATTCCAGTTGCCAACTGTGTTTTTATTCCTGTTTATTCAAAGACAAGTGGACATATTTTATAAACTTGGGAGTAAAAAAGAATACCTTCTAATCAAGGCACAGTGAGGAAGCTCAAGTGACAATCAAGTGTTCAAATATTGAGACTTATTTATGCAGAGATGTCAGCTTGTTGTATTGAATTGACCTTGCAAATCAGTGAATATCACTGCAGTCAGAAATAGTTTCTGCAGGAAAATCTCATAATTATTTGTAACAGTACCAATAACACCTAAGAATAAGTCACATATGCCTTTGTATTATCCAGTCCAAGTCACAGCCTTTCACCAGGATTCCCTTTACATGATTCTCACTGCTCTGAGATCCATTTTACTGTTTCCATCCTGAGATCGCATCTACTATCTCTACTCATTTCAGTTGTGTTTATACAAGTAGTTGCAACTGGTGGTTCTATCATATGTCTAAGCTGTAAATGCAAGCAACACTCACAAATACAGAAATTTAACAAATATTGTTTTGAACTCAGGTAAATCTATAGTACTCTTTGCATATGTCCAATAATATATTTCAAATAATCGATTTTCTTTGTGTTAAAGTGCCCTTGGACACATAAAAAGCTCTTTAATTCTAAAACATTGCTTATCCATTCATTATCACTGAAATTAGCAAGAATCTGACATGAAACAATTGCCATCTTTTCTCTTTCTTAAATGGTACATGTGCTAATGGTGCATCCAACATGAGTAACATCTCAGATTGAATAAGACATATCTTCCCCACCCATTTCTTGTGGAGAAAAAAGCAGTCTTCTTTGATGGAAAAGAGCAATGCATTAAAAAAAAACTATGACTGAACATTAACTTGAAAAGTTGCTTAACCTTGTCAACTCTTAATTATGCAAATACTATGTATTTAAATATACACACACATCAAGTATAGTTGAGGACTCTTCTGATTTTTCTTAAAGACCTCTAACACTTTCTTTTACAGATTTTAAAAATCAGTCTTGAAATCATTTTCACATTTGTTGTGCCTCTTTTTCAGTAAGATAGTACACATGCTCGCATTGCAAGGTTTGATGTAGACCTCAGTTCCCACTCCAAGAGAAACTAAGAAACATCTCTTTTTTTCCTCTTTCTTTTCATTTACATTCCCAGTTTCTTCAGAGATGGTGCTGCCATATATAATATTCACAATAAGCTAATTACATTTCTTAGGTTTCTTGTAACAGAGAAGAAATTAGATGTTTTCAGTCAAGGGCCCTAGCACAGTCATACTGTGAATCTAATATAAAAGGAATAATGGCAAAGAAAAATTTTTTTAATTAAAATTATGGGAGAGCAAAGAAAAAAACTCTACCAATAGTATTTTATTTCATGATGCAAAAATCCCTTCTGTCATCATGAATATTGACATATATATGTATATATATATATATAGAGAGAGAGAGAGAGAGAGAGACATTTGAGAGGGAAGATAAAGCATAGATTCATTTTATTTAATCTCATTATTTCTAACCCAAATGCTTGGCCAGTGGAAGAAAGAAAATTATATTCTTATATGCAGTACCTGACGCTCCAAATCACCATTAACAGTGGTAATAGTTTAAAAACAAAATAAGAATAAAAAGACCTAGAATATCTTTCTAAAGTATCTTTGCATTAATGATATATTCTTTGTCTTTTCACTTAAACTACTGTTGACTAGCTGTTTGAGGTTTAATTTTCCCTTAGTCACTTATGAAATAGAAACTATTACAATATAGAAAGTGACTATACACCTAGAAAACTTATTTTTCATAAGATATTAAAATATTACTGTCTACATGTCTGTAAAGGAAACCAATCTAGAATCAGATTTGTTCAACTTCTCAACAAAACATTTCCCAAGAATCACCACCTCAACCAACATCATTCTCACTAAGGTATCAGCCCACAGAAATAATTTTAAGTAAATATATTACAAGGTATGACATCTCAGAAAAAGTGCCACTTTATATTCACCAGGGCAAAGAAATTAGGCCCCAAAGTAAAAATTTTCAATTATTGTTATTGCTTTGTTGCACCAAAAGAGTTCAATTATATCACAAAGAATTTTAGAAAGCACTAACTTAACTAAAATATGAAATCTTCAAACTACCTACAGCTTTTCCTAGCTCATAAATTACCAAATTTTTCATTTAAATAAGTCCATTCCCTATATTCACTAACTATACACATAAAATAGATGAGTAGTTCTATCAAAGTACTTTCTACTTCTCTTCATTTTCTCTTTCTCCTTTCTGTTTCCTTTCAAAATTATTTTACATTCTTATTTCAGACCTCTTCATCCTTTAGTATCACATTTAAGAATCTCGATAATACGATGGTCATGATGGAAACTAATTACACTCTACATTGATGAATGGCTATTTACAAAATGATCTCTATCATTTTAAAGAAGTAAATGTAATTGAGACTTTAAATTCCAAATAAAATGCTGCAACTGAAATGACACTGACTAGCTATAAGTGCTGGAAGTCACCCACCTGGGGCAGCATGCGATTTTCTTCCTCCAGCTGTCTTACTCTTGCCTCCAGCTGCCTAACATAGGACAAAGTTGATTCTAAAATCAAAAAGAAAGAACTCATATTACACACACAGGTCTTGTTTGGTGCACTGTTAGGATATTTTTGGCTTGATTTATTCAAATCAGATAGTGACTACTTAGTCTGTTATTATTTTTAAAAAAAAGATTTCTCTCTAGAAAAAACAATAATGGAAGCCATTGAAACTACAAGAAGTTTGAACAATTATAGTGTTAAGAGAATTAGAAAAATGTATAGGTGGTGAGATTGCAGGCTTTTGCGTACCATGCAGGCCTCAGAATGTTAGATATCTTGAAGACAAATTATTCCCTTTTCTACTTATTTTGTATATTTTGAACTATCAATGAATGGTCCCACACGTAAGATATTTTGTAATGTTAATTAAAACCTAAATAAATTACAAGTTCATATTAAAAAATAGAAAACAAAAAATTTTTCAAATATCCAGCTCCCTTAATTTTCCCAAAAAATATTTCAAGTCTTAAGAGCAGTATTTGTTGTCAGATATCTACAGACATCATGGCTGTAGTGCAGAAGAGAGCTACAACAAGGCTAAATAATTAGGCTAAATTTTTACTTTTACTTTTGTTGAATGTGACAGATTTCCCAAATCTTCAGGTAAACGAGGGTCAGAATTGATACCCATTCTTGTTTTCCTTTCATCACAAGCTCAGGTGTGTGCCAAAAGCTCAGACTCAGCATCTTGCTTAGTGTCTCTTCCATTGTGAAACTCTAAAGTTTATAGCTTTGTATGAGGAAAGGGGGTCACAGATGGAGGAAAATGAAGTTTCATTTTTGAGGAAAAATCTGACAACTCTCCATTAAAGTGAAAATATTCAAGTGCATCATAAAGCAACATAGATGCAAGTCATTTATTACCCAAGAACACACATATTTTGGGTACAGTGAAATGTACACAACAGAATCCCTCCCAAGGATATTGCCATAGTTAATATGAAAGCAGCAGATCATCCTCAGTCCATGCTCTTCAGCCTCAGAAACATAAAAGAGCAAGAAACAAGACCAAGATAAAGAGGTGAATATTTGGAGCCCCTAAAAATCCAAACTTAGGATGGATATTGATGCAAATTAAAACCTTGATCTGAAATTCATCATGGAAATTCTACTCTTTAATTTTCATATAGAAATTAGTTATATTAACTCAATTCCATTTTTACGATCTCCAAAGCAACATTTTATTTTCTTAAGATACATAGCAGGAACCATTCTTTAATTCATAAATGGAACTGTTAAGCTCATCCCAAACAGTTTATAGCATGCATGTTTTCACAAATCTTTGTCCAAAGTTCCTACACCAACATTAATGTAACTGCCCGTGGATCTCATACCAATTGGAAAGGACTTAGCCTTAAGCATTCTTCCTACAAGATAGGAGCACAAAGTAAAGGAAACTGAAGACATTTTCTAGATATATGCTCTCATTTTTTTAGCTCAATGAAGTGTTAAGAGTTTGTTTTATGGACTTTTCCAAGTAGAAAAAAAGAGCATATGGCATAAATGAATAACAAACTTATTGATTTCATGAAACTGCATTACTCTAGCAAATGACTAAGTGATTTGTAGATCATCAAAACATGAATGTAGATTGCCTGATTTATGGTTTTATAAACCCCACTCTCTATTCTAGAAAAACAACTTGATAAGGGCCATACAAGTGAAAAGTTGCTCAGAAATATTCTATTTAAACCATGAAAAAATACAATTATTTTCTTCCTTGTTCACAATTTGCCCCTTATCTTTACTGTCTCTATACTGCACTATCCCTAAAGCTATGATACTTAGAGCAGCTGAAATAACTCTGTACAGAGTAATTCAGGTGACATTTGAAAAACACCACAGAATGGATTTTAATTCAATAACTATCTTCGGTCACTTTACTTCTTTTTAAAATCTTGGCAGTGTACAAATTTGGTGGTTTTACTAAGTTTCTACTTATATTACAAAAGTCATGTCAGTTCAAAAAAAAGGGGTAAATTCCTGAACTTGGGAAATGTTCCTTAACTCCAATTTTTAATGTCAAGTTATAATAGATGAAGTCCAAATCTCTGATTCAAAACATTCACTACAAATATGGGCTGGGACAGGAAAAGATAGGGAATAATTTAGACAGGTAAAGTAATGAAAAAAAAATAGCTTTATAGTGAAGGTAAAGCTAAGAAGAGTTTGAGTTCTTGTGTTCAACAAAATACTACTGTGTCACTGACTTGTGACAGGCACTATTCTAGGGTTGGGATGCAAAGAAAGACAATTATTGCAAGTATTAAGCTTCTCAAAATACAAATTCCATTTTAGGATTACATGCTTATGTACTGTGTTCCAGAAGGTCCTGTTTTTCCAGGCCCAATCTCTGTTGGAATTATTACTTAACAATGAGTGGATATGATCAATAAGAAACTCCTCAGGTCAGTGGGGTGGGGTGGCGGTGGGTGTAAGGAGCATGGGAAATAATTGATCTGTGTGCATACATAAGAGAATTCATGCTGGTAGTTGTTTTATTCATCAAGAAACTAATTACATAATTCTTTAATGGGAGTGAAGTGGGCAAACATATTTCTGGAATATACTGTACGATCATCACTAGGTCTCCAAGTCCCTGTATGAAGAGCTACTGAAAAAAAACCACCCAATCCATTGACTGCCAGAAAAATAAATATCTGTTTGTTAAGCCCTTAGGATTTTAATGTTTGTTACTGTACCGTATGCTAGCCAAGCCTGACTACTAGTATATAACCAATAATGGGATAGAATAGCAATAGGGTAAATTGAAAGGAACTCCATAGTTTTCAAATATTCACATCACAATCCACATCACAGTCCTACTTGATCATCAAAAAAAAAACTGATGAAATCTTCTTGGGTATAAGAAAAAAAAGGAGGCCTGTGTGCCCTGGAACATACTTGGCCCATCTGCTACAACCCCTCCCCATGCTGCTTTCCCTTTTGTTCTTTACTCAAGGGACTTTCACAGTGGTGTCAAGTATAAAATAGGCAGGAAATTTGGAGTCTAGTTGTGCATTGACTTAAGAGAAGTGCCTAACAAAAAACTGGTGTTCTTTTATTATAAATTGATACACATACACACACACACTGTATCTGAATGTACAGTAATTTGAATTTATCTTTACATTTTATACCAGTAGCTGACAGCTATTGAAATTGAGATTTCAAAATGTCATTTTTGCTTTCAGAACTCTAAGAATGAGGCTCCAACGGAGCATCAACTTCCCCCATGAAAAAACAGCCAAACTCTATGCTATCCTGTATGCAGACGCACAGTGTATCAGAGGAGGATGGACCCTCTCTTCAAAAAGAGAGAAAAAGGAAAAAAAAAATCAAACAGTAATTTAATATGAAATTCAGTGCTAAATCATGTAGAATGGGAGAACAGAAAGAGAACAATATTGGGTGCAATTATTATGAAGGAGAAATTTGAGCTTAGTGGATCAACAGAAGTTTGATGGGCCAGAGAGACATGACTGGAGCCATAGGAGGGACAGGAGCCAGGAGCCAAGATCTACCCTGTGGTGACGGCTGAGAGGGAAACGAGTCACATGAAGGAAGAGAAAGAGAAGTACCGGTGGGGAGACGGAGGAAACTTCCCAGTGATGGACCTGAAAAGCCAATGTCAAGACGCAATCGGGCATGTGAGGATTTGCTTCTAACCTCCCCAAAGGTTTTTCCTTTCTCTTTCCACCACGGGAAACCGATGGACATCTAGACACTAGAACAGCAAGACTAAGCAAACAATACCAGTGTGAAGATCCAACGACATTCTCAAGATGTAAATCACAGGCGCGTTTTCAAAGCAGGAGCCATTTCTCTCCCTGTGTCTCACTTTTCTTTGACCTACATGTAAAAGTGCACAGCATCTCTCGTAATAAAACAGTATAAGAAACAGTCATAAAACTTCCACTAAACTCACATCTAAATGGTTCCAATTTTAGAACCGAAATATACCTTAGAGATTTCCTAATCCAACCAGTTCCCCATCCCCTAACTCATTTGGCAGGCAAGAAAACAAAGCCCAGAAGATAGTGCATTTAGCCCCTCATGCTGGGGATTAGTCACATATATTCACAATGTTTTGTTTCATTGCTAGGGCATCACAATGATCCCTATCTTGGATTTTCTAACCATTAAGTGATGCCAAGCTTCTTATACAAGTAGTTCAATTCTAAGTATCTCCTCTTTTCTGCCTGATTTTAGATATTCTGGATGGATTTTTACTTTTACAAAAACTTAACATTGTAATTTCCTGGATTTGATTTCACTTCAATTTACCTGAAATACATGTAATTACATAAAGTAGCTTGACTTTTTCCTCTGCTAGTTTGAAAATACTCTGATAAAAATATTAAACCGTTTTATTTCCCTTTGGTTTCTAAACATGTTTCTCTCCCTAGGGAAATACCCATCCTTGAAATGGCCCATGAATTATGGTGATTATTGTACATAAAAGGTTTATCATTGGTAGGTGCAACTGTAAGGTTTGTCAAACTTCTGAGGGGTTTTGATTCAATGAAATGCTGTCTGGTCTCCAAAATTTCAGGGCAGAAAACAAAATCTGGTAATGGTTAATTTTAAAACAAATTACATCATTTGGAAGCGTGTACAGGAGGAAAATCATCTGGCAGACTATTTTGGCCATGGGTTTATACGTGTTAGCTTTTCCGTGGCTCTTTAAAGTTAGCCCCTTGGCCAGAGAGGGTCCGGCGGTCATGCAATGTCAAATCTGGAGGCAATCTCTTCAATAAACTTGCAACTTGAAAGACACTGCTTGGATTAGTCTCATATTAATCCCACCATCCACAGGCTTTTATACATTCCTAAGGAAATTACCTCAGAACTATATACTTTAAAAATTATTACTGTTCTAACTAAAAGTGTTTCTCTTTCTTCCTCAGGCAAGCAATGGTCAGCCTCCTACTTAGAATTCACATTAGCTCCAAAAGTATAAGTGATTACATTTCTCACTATAATTTGATGCTTTTCTTATTAAAAAAACTCTTGTTGAAATCAGCACTTTTAGATTTGACTGGATATTTAACTCAGATTGCCTTATTCACAGAGATCAGTATTTTTTTTTTTAGTGGGAAATTTAATTGCCCTAAATAAGTAAAAAATGATGTTAGGTCTTGCTCCACACCCTTACTATGAAGTTAATTCTACTCTTATATCCTTCCCTCTATACCAACCTGAAATATAACAGTTATTTTCTATCCCATATCTCCCATTGGGAACCTGTTCACTGTTATTCTCTGGCCCCAACTTCTCTTAGCTCTAGATCTCTGCCACACCTACCCCTGGCCAAATACTCATTTTAATCTGCCTAGTTCAATACTCACCCTTCTGGGGCCTGGTATAAAAAATAGCTTATTAATACTTAGAATATCCAAAGGTTGGAATTTTTACTTTGTATGATAATGTATTTCATGTTATTGGAGGTATTCAATAAAAGCTCAGTGGGATACTGCAAAGATGTCTACCTGTGTATGCTGCTGGGCTGGTCCCCTTAACTCTGGAGTTCAATAATTCTAAAATTCTAAATTCCTCCCATTCCAGGAATCTCTTCTTCTCTTCCCATTCCAGTTTTCCTTCCCAATGCATTTGCTATAAATCGTATATTAAGTGCTTTGTGATTTTTCTTTACCTACTTTCTTATGTTATTTTCATGTTTTCATTTTTTGCCCAAATACGATAAGAAAATATTCCCCCCTCCCACCCACCCAAAACCCTACACAGTGATGTTCCCCGCAGAGGTTTAATACAGACTTGCTGATTTACTTAATATCAAGACTTCTTCACCCAATAGTAAATACCTATTGTGTGCTAGGCACTGTTCTAGATACTGGGGGTACAGCAGCAGAAAAGAGAAATGAGGTCTGCGTGCTCATGGAGTTCACATTCCAGTGGGGAAGATGGACAATGAAAAGCAAATACAATTCTTTGTGAAGGTAATATGTGCAATAAAGAAAACAAAACAGTACTAGCACACAGAGATCTGGGCAAGTACATTAAGAAACACGGTTTGGGGAAGAGCTCTCTGAGCACCACAACTTGTGAACAGCCAACTCTGCAAAGATCTTGGAGAAGAGAGTTCTAGGCATCCAGAAAGGCAAGTGCGCAGGGCCTGGCCAGGAGGACTCGTATTCTGGATCCAATGGTAAAGGGGGAAGTGACAACAATTTGAGACAGAGATCTGTTCATTGTGTCACCTTCCTCCACTGCTTAAATTTTTAAAACTGTGTGCCCTTTTTGGCTGTTTACCCTTTAATCTAGATTTAAACATGTTGACTGCTAGGCTTTCTTTGTAACAAAAATCTTAGCATTTGGCTCCATTCTCTCACCTACCCCATGTCCCATTCATGGGGAAATTCTGTTGACCTTTCCTCCAAAATACCCTGATAATCCAACTTCACAAGAGTCCCTAACAGGTGTTCTTGCATCTATTTTTGCTTCCTTTCCCAGGTCTTTTTTCATTCAATATCTATTTCAAACTCACAGCAGCCAGTTTCCTTCTAAAATGCTAAATCTGATCACATCATTCTCTGTTCAGAACCCTGTGGCGGCTCACCGTTTTGCTCCACATAAAAGCCAAAGTCCTTAAAAAGTCCAGCAGGGACCCACATAATCTGGCCACCTGGCACCTCTGAGTTCATGCCGTCACACTCTCTGCTCCAGCCACACAACCTCCTTTCTGTTCCTGAACACTCAGGCATGTCCTTTACTTCGGTTGTCTTGCTCCTGGAATGCTCTTCCCCCAGACAGCTGCTTAGCTAACTTCCTCACCTCCTGCAAGTCTTTGTTCAATTCTCAGTTTGGGACTGACCAAATCCACCACATTTAATCCTGCAACCTGCCCCTACCTACACCTCCCCATTCCTGATCTCATTTAGCCTGTTTGTGCTTCTTAATTTTCTTCAAAATACTTTTATCACCTTCCATCATAAATTGCTTGTTCATATGTTATTTTTACTGTATAAGATTTGACTTTCCACATCACAGTGTAAACTCCCTAAAGCAGAAATCTTTGTTGTGTTGAGTGATGTACTTCCAGTGCTTAGAATAGTGTCTGGCACAACTAAAATTTATTGAATGAGTCAATCAACCAGTTATATAGAGAGTGCCCTGGGTGCGCATTATTTCACAGTACAGGTCAGTACTTGCCAATCACTCCAAGCAAGACAGGATTGGTATATAAATGGAGTCTCTTATCAATGCCGTTGTGCCATCTGAAAAGCATTCTATGAAACATTAAACTTCAGATGGAAACTTTGGGGAAGTTCTCAAATTATGTCATATGTAATAAGGGGTGTACTGAGAGTGCAGGAGGAGGCATAGTTGGGTGGCACTGGGAGGTGTCAGCTGTGCCCTGAGCAAGGGGCTTGAAGCTGTCAGAGAGCATTTTTTGAAACAGTCCAGATTTCATTTCATTGATTATTTTATATAAGAGTAAATAATTAAATGGATACTGAAATTCAATGATTTGTGTATAAATCAATTTAGAAATCAGAAAAATAATTATCAGGGTCTGTCTTAACTTTTGTACCAGAAAATAATCACTGTAAATATATTTAAGTTTCTCCTCTTCCCAAATAAAGTGTTTTTAAAATGGGAGAAAATGGCATTTTGCTGCATACTTGCTATCACGTACCTGGCCGATTTCTTGGGAATTGGCACCTGGACATTTCAGCTTCCATTTCCTTCTCTCAATAAACTAGAAGCTCTGTGAGGCAAGGCCTTACCTTGTAGCTCTGTTCGAAGCTGCCCTGTGACTGGCACAGTACGATGTGCTAGAAAGTGTTCAATGATTTATTGCTGAGCGAATGAGTGAATGAATGTCCTAGTCATTCTGTTTCCAACTGCTCTGGCTACTACTTAAAGCTGCATGCTCCCAGGACAGCTGAAGCAGTTACCTCAAAATGCAGGCAGATTGTCCTCTGGAAAACACATAATAACAAGCAATTTAAATTACAGTCTGGCTTAGAGGAACTTTCTGTGCCCTAAAATTGCCTTCACTTTACTCCTCTCTTTGAAAGCATCAGCCCCACAAAGGAGGTACTAGGTAAGTAGCAATAAATTGGACTAAAGGACTGGGGACGATATGGAAAATATTTCCAACTCTAAAGACCTATTTAGCATGAGCACCATTTTCACAGCTATTCAGGGTAAAGATGTGTCTTACTTTCCACTGTTATGGTGCTGTTTTTGTTGTTTTCATCATTTCCCAGAGAAAATGACTGCCTTTCCCCAATGGCAGAGGACAAAAATTGATGTCATTTTAATAAGTGTAACAGTTTTCTTCAATGCATGTGGCCTTCCTGTAAGTGCATTTTGTCCGTATTGTCAATGAATGAACAAGAAAGCAAATCTGTAAAAAAAAATTTTTCGAAAGACGGTAGAACCTATAAAAATGCTATTTTCTCTTAGGATAATTATTTTGACTTTTTATGTATATTTAGGTGTTTTAAAAGTTTATATGTAGTTGCTTTTTTACTTCATAGTTATCGGCAAAATAAATGTTTTTATCAAATTACACAGCAAAGCATCATTAATTTAGATTCCATCAATTAGGAATTTATAAAAATTTTGTTCAAATTAGCCTCTATATATACTTTTTGCACTGGCTATGAAACAGTAGTTGGCAAACAAATTTATAGCATAACAATTAAGGAATAATTCTTTTACATAAGAATAGCAATGTTTTCACAATGTTTTAGCATTATTTATCCATATATGCAGTGATGCAGATAGATAATAGATGAATCTAGTTAGATAATGGATAAATATAATAAATTAAGATAAAAAAATTGGAAAGACCACATACTTTGAAAAATTTTTTGTATGCTAGTTATTTTGGAATATTTATCAAGAAGGCACCTTGTAATAGTTAATTGTATTAACTAATATATAACTAATAAATAAAAAATAAATAAAATGTATTTATTGAGCACTTACTAGTGCCAGACATTCTTTCATGTGCTAGACACATTCCATTGAAATCAAACAGAAAAGAACACTCAGGAACATTTTAGTATAGAAGACAGACAGAAAGACATGCACAGATGCACAAGCATACTGCTACCGTATATGTCCTTCGGCACTGTTGCATAGATCTAGATCATCAAAGATTTGGGGCATCCAAGTTGAAACTTGAATGTAAAGACCTAGGAATGAGCTTTGCAAAGAGCAAGAACAGAATCTGCAAAGTCCCCAAGGTGGGAATGAGCCAGAGGCACTCAAAGAACAGCAAGAGGCTACAGTAGCCAAAGTGAGGAGAGAAGTTCAAGTTGGAGCATAGGGAGGAGACAAGACCCACAGTGTCAGTAAACCAAAGGAAGGAGCTTGGATTTTGAACCTCTTGGAGTGGGCAGCCATTAAGGAAGGGGGATTGGTACAATTGGTATATTATACTGACATCATCTGACTTAACACTTTAAAATGATCATTCTGGCTGCTCTGTAAAGAACAGACAAAAAAAAAGGAATGTGAGTGAAGGTCAAGGCTTCACTGATAGAGCCTCTGCAGGAGGTGGGCTGAGAGATGGCAGTAGGTTGTAAATAGCCACAGCCGTGGTGCAGAGAGCAGTGGTTGCATTCAGTGTCTCCCAGAGGAAGAGACAACAAAACATATGTACAGAGTAGAGGTGAGGTATTATGAAAAAAAAAAAAGAATCAAGGATAATGGCTGGAGTTTCAGCATGGACAAATGGGAGATGGGGGTGGCAATCATGAGATGGTTTGGAGAAAGAGTTGGAGTAGGGTTTGAAATCAGGAATTCTATTTTGTTCATGTTAGGCTAAATACTTCTACTGCATATTTAAGGTAAGATATAGAGTTGGCAGTTAAATATGTCAGTCTGGAGCTCAGAAAAGGGATTTGGGGTTTTGGTTTAAACGTGAAAGTCAACAAACAGCAGAGAGCTGTGGTCAAAAGGAAGCTTGAGGGATGAGAAGGGTCTGGGTACAGAAGCCAGGTGGAGGAGTAAGAGCCACACGCAGACACCCATTTGCGGTCTCTTTCTCCCCACTTCCTGCCTCTGAAAGTTGGGAAAGCACCCAGCCTCCCCGGGAACACAGATCTTGTCTCTTCCACTTGGGCATATTTCAGTGAGATCTCTCTATTCTTCACTCTCACCTTGGTTGCATTCTAACTCCAAGCCTGCCATTTTCTTGTCTGTCACCTGCTTCTCCTTTTTGGCATGGCTCTCTCATCCTCTTTCATTTGGGAACCCCTTGCCCTCCGACAGTAATTTGGGCAAATGAAGTAGAGCACAGTGACTACGAGTGCCAGTTCTGTGGGTTTCAGGTCTTGCTCATTCAAGGTGGATACTGAAGTAGAAGATCTTTAAGACACCTTAAGACCCCCAAATTCTGGATTACAATTATCAGTGTTTTCTAATAATCCTTATTAGATGTTTAACTGTTATAGGCAGCTAAAATAGGATTTCTAACAGTATGTCTTATTTTGCTTGCCTCTCATTTATTCATTAAACAAGCATTTATGGAATACCTACCATGTAAAAAAACATTGGAGAAGCAAAGACTATTTAAAACAATGTTGAATGTTCTGAGAAATGGAGTAAGGGCATACCCATGTGACAGATGCACACCAGTTCTGATTATGGCAGCTAACATGCTTGTCTGAGGCTTGTTTACATTTAAAAATACTATTCTTTAAGAATACCTCCTTAGATATTTCTCTCCTAACTCTGTATACTTAAAAGCTCCTCCACTAAATAAAGTTATCAGGTTAAGAAAAAAACTTAATCTCAGAATAAAGGAATATTTGTTGGTGCCACTGTTGAGAACAAATTACTAAATGTTTGCAAAAACAAGGAATAAAAAAAACTATAAAGGTGCTACTTAATCTAAGCATTTTATTTGACGATGGTATTTTGACTAAACTTAAGATATTAGGCTTCTTTTTTGTCATTTGTAAAACTGATAGAGGAGATAAACTTCAAAAATCCTATTAAATACAGCCAACACAGGGCGAGCTGGATGTGGTCACCTCATTTTTCATGTCCTCTGATTTTAGAGACATTTTAAAATAATGTGGTAGGGAAAGCATGTTCTGGCCAGGAAAATTCCTACTGGCCTTGAAGTTCATTTGAACTCTTCTAGATTCACAAGTATTTAATCATTTTCCCTTCACTAAACATTGCTAGGCAACAACAGACTAATCAATTTGATCAAGCAATTAGATGATACAAATAAAGGCTAATAATTTTTACTTGATTTATCATATATCTCTTTGCTTAAAATGTATATGCATTTTTCACATGCATTAATACATTTAATCCTCACTGCAAAACTAAGAAGAATGTGTTATTATCATCTCAGAGATGAAAGACTGAAGGCTTAGAGACGGTAACTTCTCAAAGTCACAAAGCCAGTAGTGCAGTTCTGGAACTCAACCTGACTTCTGCCCCACAAAGCCTAGCATCAGCAGCATTACAAATACCTTTCATGGCTGCAGAACATAGGTCCTGTCTGGAGAGACAGAGTGAAGGCCAAATTAAGCAAGTATCAAAGAATTTGATCAACACCATAACAGTCTGGTTGATTTGAATTCTCTTCCTTGTTATAGTTGAGCACTACACCATCACTCAACTGATGCATTTGTTGAAATAATGAAGACTGCATTTTTCCTAAGATGCAAATAAGCTCATCACCTCTTCAGTTCATATGGTGGTGCCTTCAAGTAAACAAGAGTCAGCCACAGTGAAGACAAAGTAGTCAACAACAACCAAGCCATCCTAAGCTAAGTGCCTGGATCTGTTAAGTCATCAGTGGGATCAATAAATGCAGGTAACATTCACAATGCAATCTTTGGAAAATTTCACTAACTTCTCAAAACCCAAGTCTCAGAAATCTTCAGGCCTGGACGAAAATGATAGACAAAGGCAAAGGATAGTTTCTTCTGGCTTGTAAATGTTTAACAGCTGTTCCCAGACAGCTGGGAAACCCAGTCAATGAAATGTTCACTCTGCTTAATTTAATAACATGGCTATCAATACTTTTAACATTCTTCCTGGTGATAACAAAAGAGAATTTGCTGTGTATCACCTAACAGAAGTAATAACAGGCATTTGGACAGAAGTTGGTTATTTCCTCAAATCAAATATCTCAATGCACTGTCTTTAAAAGAATCACAAAATCCTATGGACTCTGCAAGTATGTATCAATACTTATGATACATAAGAAACTGGAGTAGGTACAGTAAACCAGTAAACTTCTACACCTAAAATAACTGTAGTCTTCAAATAATGGTTTCTCAAGCTCCACACAGCCTGAAATTATACATATGACAATCAAAAGGATATTTTAAATTCATTTTGGCCACACAATGAATCTATTAAGTTCTGTTCTGCTTACACTAATTTGCAGACTGATTATGTATTACCCTAGAAATGTTATATGCTGTGTTATAAAATGACATTCTTAAGTCAATGATTTTTATTCACTCTTACAAATAAAGAAAGCTTCTTTAACTTTCAAAGTAAGTAGAGTTGAAAATCTTTTAAGTTTTCACTTGAGTTACCTCTTGTCAGTGCATAGTCATTTTAACTATTTAGAGAAAGCCTTAATTTATAAATAAAGAATAATTTTTTAAGTCAAAAAGTAAAAATAGGAATAAAATAGACAGTGAAATCCTAAAATAGACTGTGGGCTCCATATTTCTTAGAGAAGGGACTGTGTTTTATTCATCTTTATAACTTCATGTCTGGCACCAATATTAAACCCCAAATAGTTGTTCAACTAAGATGCATGCCTCCTCAACATAAAATCATAACCTTTCTGTATTTTAAGAGTTAAAAATGTCTTTGTTAAGTTCAAGTCTATGAGAGCTAAAAGAAAATGCAAGCAGTTGACTTTAAGGAAGAAATATAACTGAATAAAATAAGGAGAAGCGCAAATAAGATCACAATAAAGACATTCCCTTTCAAAACACATTAAGATTTAAAAAAAAAAAAAGAGAGAGAGTCTACCTGGTCCCAAATGGGTTGAGTGAGATAGTCTAATTAACAATAATAATAGTAACAATTAAATGATGTTTTTACGCACTTAGGAAAATTTCATTCTAATAAGATATCTCAGGGCATGCTGTGGGGAGGGACCCAGGTCCAAGAGGTAACTACTGCCTGGATATTCCTTCAATTAGTAAGTAACATTATTCTATCCTGGCTCCTCTGGGATTACACAGCTATGGGGGCACCATTATTGTGTCAAGAGAATCATGAGTCTGTTTCCTTCCTGAGAATAAACTAAATTATTCAAGAACTTAAAACAGTGCTGTAAAATGGAAGGTCTTCTAACAGAATTCCTTACAAATACATCCCTCTCCCCTCTGTGGACCGCTCAGCTTTCTGCCATTATTACCAACAACCCAACTGGGGCTTCTGATCGAGGCTGCTGGCTTAAAAGATTTACTGAGGAAGGGTTTCTTAAATCATCACATTAGACCCAGGAATAGGACAAGATGAATTGTTTTTAATTTCCAGTCTGTCCTCAAGAAGTACCCAGGAATATAAAGGTAGAATAAACAATAGGCCTATGGTCCATGTAAATTCAAATCCATGGAAAATGATGGACACCTCTTATGTTTACAAGTGTATGTATCCTTCCATAATGATCATTTTAATGAACTGATCTATAGATAGATTAATCTTCTTAGTCTAAATAATGACTCACTTGAAACATTTTCCTATTGCTGTCTATGTCGGAGTGACTGAGAAGCCATCTATCATTGAAAGACACCAACTTCTCTTACCCTATCTCTGCTCTCAAGCTATGAATTTATCTCCTAATATGGAAAATGAATTACTTGGAAGGAGAGTGCATAATAATTCTGAAGACTGTGCTCCTCAATTCTATGTAAATAAGATTAAATCAGCCTTTTTTTAAAAAGAGGCCTAGAAAAATACTTGCTTTGTGATCATCATCACTACATATTTGATACATACATAGACAGAAGAAAAATTTCAGAAGCTTAGCCATGTCTTCCACATTGACTCAGAGAAGGTCTACCCCAGGAAGGCTGTATCAAATGGCACTTTCTCAAACCCACAAGGTCAGGAACTGCCTGTTACTATCTTCTGCTCACTCTGATTTAAACACCAAGCAGATGGCATACAGTAGCTCCAAAATCAACTCAACACACAGTCTCCCTGGAGCTCTAACCCAGTTTCCTTCATACCTATGGGTGGATTCTGTCTCCATTACTTACACCTCTTAGAAGTTAATTTCTGTCTTGCTGTTCAGTCTCTCAGCCCCTGAAGTCTATGCTCACTGTCCAGTCCAGTGAATTCCCTGGCCAATTTCCAGGGTATTTCACAGGTTTCTGGTCTCTGGTGCTGGGGTCTTCTGTATGACTTCAGCATCAGCTGTGCCCATTGCTTCTTAATTTATTCTGTTGTCTTTTCCATATATTTTATGACATTTTCACCAGCACCTAAAGAGTGCATGCAATACTTATTTGAAAACATTCATTAAGAGTTAATATGTTCTTTTAAATATTTGTCTGGCTTCTTAAAAATAACTCAAATTTCTAATTAAAAAAAATCTCTTAATTTATGCTTTTGCATTATACATTTTTAAGCATTGTTTTTATAGTAAAATGGAGCATAATAGATCCAAAGTCTTAGGACATTCCTTCTTGGGCAAAGGATTATGATCTAGGGCCCGAAGACTCTGCCTAACTCATCCCAACCTGCTGTGCTCTGGAGAAGCGGTGCAATGAATCCTTTAATCAGCTCCGACTAACTCAGATTCTAGTCTAGACCGAGACTCAAGCCACAAATCCAAAGTCAGACCAGGTTGTGGAGCACTGCATCTTTAAGAAAAGCAAAGGCCAGGTAGGAAGGCAGGTGCTAGACCCTCAAAGGAGGTACCTTAGAAACAGAGCTCAGGCTAGGAGATCACTGGAACTGTCCTGTGCCGACTTAGTAGCAGGCATCTTTCCTGTTCATTGCTTCTACTAACTTTAACTAGAAAACTTCTAAACAGTTCCAACTTCTTTCTGACCCTGCTCTGACTGTACAATTTTCCCTTTATGCTACCATAAGAATCAGCCCCCTGAGGACACTCATCTGGCATCTGGTGTAGACTAGTAGTTAAGAGCACAGATGCCAGAGCCAGACTTGCCTGGGTTTGAATACTGGCTCCACACCTATTCTGTGGCCTTGAAGGAGTTATTAAGCTCCTGTGTCTCTGTTTCCCCATTTGTAAAATGGATTTATAACAGTACCTTCCTCATAAGTAGAGAACTAAGTGCACTATGTGCAAGGCACCTAGGACAGCGCCTGGCATGTAGTAAGCCCCGGCTATTATTATTATCCTCCTCGCATCTAGTGCTAAATATGGTTGTGATACCACCACCATGGTGTCTCTGGCCCTCTCCAGAGCAGCATTGACTAAATGACTAATTGTGCCCATAATTTATTTCCCTAGTGCTAGTAAATTGACTAGTTATACTCTGGCTACTAATAAACACCTAGGCCAAAACAAAAATTGCATATAAACAGTATATTTGTTTACTCAACAAATATTTGAATGCTCCAGATACTGGGATATAACAGGGAACCAACAGTAGATAACAATAGATAAGAAACAAGAAAACAAACAAATAAAACCATTTCAAATGTGTTAAGGGGATGAAGGAATAACAGGAGAGTCTGGGAAGGCCTCTCTGAAGAATGGGCATTTAAACTGATAAATATTAAATAAATGAGAGCCAGATATGGTTAGAGGATGAACATTCTAGACAGAAGGGCAATACATACAAAGGCCCTGTGGTGGAAATGAGCAAAGTATTCTTTTAAAACACAGAGTACAATTAAGAAGAGTATTAAGCATCAAGTCTGTACTGGCCTCAGATCAGCTTGGTGATCAGGGTCATGTGATCCCTTCCACCTCTAAAATTCCGTAAATCTCTGTAGGAAGTAATGTATTGATACATTACATTGGTACAGATAAGGCAGATTACATTGGCTCTAGCACTTTGGCCTGACTACACAAAAATGCCAGAGGAAGGCATTTCTATAGATGATATGCATAGATAGCATCATCAGCCTTCATTATGAAAATAAGATGGTGGATTGGATTTTAGAAATTTTGTGGTGATCCAGTCAGTCAAAAAAAGAGAAAGTAGTCATGGATAATCCTCCATCTTCACATCAAAAGGACCAAAGGACTTAAGGATGGAGATGGGTGAATAAAAGTAGGAACTGAAAATTACATAGCAACAGGGAAGCAAATCTATGAGCGACTTGGAGTTTAAAGAATTCTTTTAATTCCTTTTCCAAACTGAGATGGAGATTTTTAAAAGTTTAAATTTCATAGAGTTCAAGAGCACCAGTCAAACTGCTCTGTGTGGAGCCTTTGAAACAAATACCCTTTTCAGGTCCCTTCTGAAAAACTCATTTCCAATTATGAGCACAACTCCAATATTTCAGGTAAAATTCCCTCTTATGGAGGAAAGAGAAGAGTCTGGAGTTGCCTGGCTAAGTATATAATTTTCCACTTAGCTTTGCAAGTTAAGATAGACAGCCTTAGTTCAAACATTAATATTTATGAAAACAATGGCATAATGTTTCACTTAGAAGGAAGATTTGGGAAAAATGCTACCTCCATTTGCCAGCTTAGACTTTTTGAACTGCTAACATACTGATGTAGGTATGTTCCCTGATACAGAAGGTAAACCTCCAATTAACATGAAATTTATTTTGTGAAAACATCTTTGCAGATAAATTGCTCAAGTAGATGGCTTAGAAACCATAGCAACTATATATTTTAATTAAAGTTTACTGCTTCAAGGAAAATCTTAAATAATTAGTGCCTACAAGTCTTTGCTGAATTGGCTTAGCTCTGGGAAATACAGACTTTTAATAACAGGAAAGAAAAATCTTCTACTTTACCATCATATATTTACTATGTGTATCTCTTATAACATGAGATAGCTTGAGTTGATTCTTCAACATATGAAGCTAAAACTTGCCTATGAAAAGAATGTCCACTTGAATGCAAAAAAGAAGAAAAATTGTAACTCTGGTATAGGAACATTTTTCTAGCCACAGATAAGACACAAAAAAAGAAAAGGACATTTTAAAAACCCTTTGACAACTATTATTAATACTTTCAATTTATTGAATGTCAATGACATATGTTTACCATACAAAAGTGACTTTTTGCCACTTTGTGAATAACTGCCTGAAACAGACCTGGGAATCTTTAACCGCACATTTATTCAATAAACATTTACGGGTGGTCAACCATGTGTCTGTACTGAAAAAAAAAATGCTAATTGAGTACATTTAACAGAACATCCTCTTACTGTGCACTTTCTGGACACTTTCTGTGTTATCCTCACAATAGTATCATCCTTATTCAACAGATAGGATGGATGGGATTTAGCAGAGGTTAGTAACTTTCTCCAATCAACTACTAAGATTATGTCTATACCTGTAAATCAGTTCAAGGCTTCAACAGAATTGACAGTTAGCTTCATCAATGGCCTGCTGATTTTCGTAAATAACAACAGAACCAAAACCAAAATTTAGGTGAATCACTGGACTGATCTTTATATGCACTCATGGGACCAAAAATCCTCAGACCCAGCCCAAAGCAGAACTAAAATCCTGGCCTTGTTAAACATGTGAAAGCGAAGACTCCCAAGGTGGGATTGGTCTTCCCTCCGTACCCAAGAACATGGTATAGAAGATTCATATAAGCGTCCCTGTAATGATATGAGTGTCCTGGCAAGACCGAAAGCCTCCCAGACCAAATGCGGCACTGGAGCAGTTCTTAGGATGGCTCCACATGGAAACTGCCAATATTTTATTTGAAATGTATAATCTCAGCAGCTGTCAATTAATCCAAATCTCTAAATTGTTTTAACAAATATGTCTGAAGGATGTATTATTATTACATTTTATTATCATTATTATTATTAACATTATGTTTCCCTGTCACCAGACCATCTGGTCCCAGGTCTCCCAACACTGAGTCCACCAGTGAGCTGACTAGTCTGCATGCCCCCACCACAGTGGGAAAGTTCCAACTTAAAACTAAGGCAGGAAGCTAGGATTTGTTATTCTTTCAGTCTGCAGTTACTCTGTTGACGCACATTCTTCCTCCCAGGTCCTACGCATCCATTTGCCGCCTCTAAAAGAGAGTTCTCATTATTATCCCTGCCACAAAATGCACCACTTCACATACACTAGGGCTTCAAAAGTATTTTATTTGGGGAGGATTCACTTGCTCATACCTTTGCCCACTTAGACATTGTCTCTTTGAAAAAAATCTACAAATCTCACTGATCTTTCAATGGCCGGCCTTCAAGTCCCTCCATCTCAGAAGAGCCTCTCTTGACTAAGTTAGCCTATAATGGTCACTCTCATCTCTGAATTCATACCATAATTTTCCATTAACACAGTGAAATACTATGTAGATTAACCCCTAATGTATCTGTATGGTGACCCTACCTCCTCATAGGTTCCTTGAGGGCAAGAGCTTGGTTGATACCCCACAGTGTCTTCACAGTTAGACATGTGGTAAAAACTGCGTAAGTGCTTGCTACCTGAGTAAGTATTTTCAGTCTTAAAGTCATTACCATAACTAGGCTCAATCACTAAAAAGTAGCCATATTTACTTCCGCCAAGTTTATTTTATGAAATTTTCCCCTTCCCAAAGGCTGCTCGGAAAAACGTCAAGCTGTTCATAAGTTATTTATGCAAAATGCATTCTGATAAAACAATTAGTAGTTTTTCCTACTCTTGATTACAAAATGTTTAAACAGATTGTATTTATGGAATTACCTCAGCCAACCCCACGGGAGGTGGGGTGATGGGCAGATTTCCAAAAGTTTATTGTAAAGCAGTTGTTTGGAAAGAGGAAAATGCTTTCCCAGTGACAGAAATAATGCTCTATGTAGGAGTTAGTCTTCCAGAAGCCTGTAACAGATGAAATAAGAGGGGCTGTGAGGAAATGAAGCTCCAGTAAGGGGAGAGATGCAGATCTGGAGAGGCTGACTTTATGCCCAGCACCAAGGCTCTGGGAGGGGAAGGAGGAACAATCACAGGCACTCTCCACACCCCTTCCTCTATGTTATGATCTGGGAATCAGGGACCCGTGTTCCATTGCGGGGGGACAGGAAATCCCACACAACAGTGTAGTCTCCGCTATAACTTTAAAGAGGAAAGAGAGAAGTAAATACCAAGCTAAAAATTGAAGAAAAGGCACCACGTGTAGCTACCCAACTGGACAGGCCATTGTGTATCAGTGGCCTCATAAGTAAGTGGTAGATGTAGCTGAGGGATGCTCAAACGGCAGGCGTCTGAGAAATCCTGGAGTCCAGTCTTTCTCAAACAGTGTGCTTCCAAATTCTAGATTCCCTCACCAAGTCAATAGCTGCTGTAGGGCAAAGACATTCCATGGTCAATCAGTTTGAAAACCACTAAGGTAAATAAAAGCAATCACAGGTAATCACTGGCTACTTTAAGATAATAACGAATATTGTAAATCTTGGCGATACTGGGGGAAGATATATTATGCAGCATTTCTAAAACTATTTTAACACAGAATGTTTTTTCACAAAAGAGAGCGCTAAGCCGGTCACAGGTTGGAAAATGCACATCAACCCATCCTCTGCATTTTACAGATGAGGACACTGAGGCCTGGAAAAGCAAAATAATTTCTTGAGATGGCAGGGTTAATATAGAGATCAGCAGGGATCAGAACTAAGAATTTTCCTACTCCAGGTCAGCACTCTTCTCTTCTACAGAACCACACAGCTTTTCAACTCCAGCTCTGACCACAGGGTTAATTGTGTTAGGCCGCTGCGCCTTGGCACTACCTTCTCTCCTCGCAATCTTCAGGCTCTGCTCCCCCCTCGCTCCATGGCCAAATGTCCAAGCTCATTCAAGACTGGTCTTGACTCCTATCCCCATTCTACTTATACCAGATCTAATCTCAACTGCCAGTTACCTGCATCTCTGCAGACTACCTGCTGCCAGAATCCCCAGAACAATATGGCTGATCAGCCAAAACACACCTGCTGCCCTTAATGGACCCCTTCAGTGACAATTACTGCTTGCAGCACACCGTCTTCTGACACCACATGCTCCCTCCAAGGGCCCAGACCCGACTATCTGACCAGATGCCACCACCACCCCACCCTTCATAGTGTCTGCTGGGTCCAACCAAAGTCCCTGCCCTCCCTGAGAGTATCTGGTACACGTGTCCCATCCTTCTTCCTCTGCCGCCCACCAAGCTATTTGTTGCCATAGGCAACATCATATACCCTGCAGGACAACTTTCTGCCACAGCAAGTATCCATGGCAACCAGATGGGCCCAGCAAATCGAATTAAAGTCTACAGATAATTCCCCAAAGTTAGCTTAGCCAACAGATGATTTATCAGAGCAGTGAACATTTGGCAAAACTGAGTATACTGGGCTCCAAATCCTCCTTGTTGCACCATGGTCTGCGGGCAACGACACGGCTGGGAGTAAGAGCCTGGAAAGGGGAGGCAGCAGTCCTGGCCTAGGCTGGCCTGGAGAAACGTCACCGCCTAGGAAACGAGACAAATGAGGACAGGATGCAAATCAGAACATCAGTCCTCCTTATTCCCACTTCAGATTCAACAAAATTTATGGAGGGCCTGTATACAGTGTGCCGGGTAATATAAGGAATATAAAGAAATATGACACACACGAGACTTGCACAGGCTAGATGGCAAAATAAAGCTGAAATGCATAAAAAGATGAATATGATTTAAATGGCTATTAAGATAAAAATAGAAGACAAAGGGTTATCACAAAAAGGCACATGATTAGTTGCCTACTGGTCTGTACAAACAGTAGCAGCCACGAATTCTCAGAGCAGCACGACAGTTCTGCATCTATAAACATAATAAAAGACTTGCAGGGCGCAAAGGGCAGTATGATCATCTGACTCATCCATCCTTCTGCAAAGTGGGCCTGTTAACCCATGCGAGAATTAAATAAAATGGTGTGTATATGAAGCACTTGGAAGCATAAAGAGATTTACAAACATATTTATCATGTTTTTCATGATATCTAGTTACCATGTATTTCAGGATCAAAACCTAGAGTAACTAGTCTATCCTTATTGTATAAAGCACCAGAAATATTACATCAAATAAGTCAGAACTTGTGAATATTGTCAGATTTTCAAAATTAGAGATGAATGTAATTAGCCCAGCCACTCAGTATCAAATAAATCAATGTTAAAATAAAAATGATGTAATGGAGAGTATTTCCTTTGTAAGTTAAAATCCTTAAAATCACTGAATAAACTGGATGCTCATAAAGCAAATTATGTTTACCACTGAGACTATTACTGTAATTGGGTGTTTGCTTCTGACCAAGGATTTGGTATTACAGCTGTCACAAGTCTGACCTATGATGACATAAAAGCAAAGATAAAATAATCGTAAATCTTTATAACCATGTAAAGTACTAAAGTTATTTTTCAAGCCTTATAATAAGGGCATCATGAATGGCACACATTGATTATACAAAGGGCCCTAATGTATCATAAATTGTACCTTCATCACAAAATACAACCCTATTAAATTATAAATTCAAACCTAAACTACTAACTTTACCACATTATAAATATATATATATATATACACACACATACACATATACACACACATTAAACAATGAACAATGATCTTCTTGCCTTTTTAGCACTGACTCTAGGTATTCAAACATAGTCAAAGAAATTCTGATTTAGTCTCCCATTTTCTCCTCATGAATGAATGTTCTCCTCCTCATAACAAACAGAGGCATTCTATATCATTTCATTAATGAGAGCTGCTGTTAAAGAAAAAGGTGCTTGGTAAATGTGTACTATTGACAATGATATTGATAGTGTTTCTACACCTCAAAAATTACTCTGTAGGCTGCCTTAACACAGAATGCTTCTCTTTCATTTTCTCCTACTTCCTATTTCAGCTTAAAAACAAATGCCAACATCACACCTAAACAGTGCCATCAGGAAACAAGGGTGATGCTCCTTACCTACTGCAGTCTCCAGTTTATCTAAACTTCTGAGCAAAGCAGTGCTTCTCAAACATCAGTGTGCGTTCAAAGCACCTAAGGCTCTCCTTCAGCTGTACATCCAGTTCAGTAGTTCTGGGCTGGGCTGGCACTCTTGTGGCTAGTCTAGGGAGTACTCTTTGAGAGGCAAGATATTAGAGCTATGAATGCTTGAATCCCTGCTCCACTCTGCACTGGCTGTGTGACCTTGAGCAAGGTCCAAAGCCTGCAGAGCAGATTTTACATCTGCAAAAGGGACATTCTCCTAATGCATTTTTGAAATTACTGTAAAGGTAAATTGAACACATCTAAAATCTCTTAGCACTGTGTCTGATGCACAGTGAGATTCACTTTATTAAATGTTAGTTACCTTCATGTTATTGCAAAGTCATTAAAAACAACGGCCATTGCAACAATGATTAACAGATTATTAGCTTTAGTTTTTAGAAGCAGTCTAAAAACAACTCTCACCAGAATTGCTAAAAGCCAGCAAAACCCAAAATCCTATATTTAAACAATGATGGAAATGAACTGGAGAAAGGCATTGAGACCTGACGGATGGTGTGAATTATTGCAGCATGAATGAGGGCAGAAGGGAGA
This sequence comes from Phataginus tricuspis, assembly GCA_029783875.1. Classification (NCBI taxonomy): domain Eukaryota; kingdom Metazoa; phylum Chordata; class Mammalia; order Pholidota; family Manidae; genus Phataginus; species Phataginus tricuspis. Next base: position 59,205,753 of record JAQQAC010020896.1, read on the forward strand.
GAGGAAGCAGAGAGGAAGGCTGCCCAGAGGACTGACTCGAGAGTTGCAGGCATTAAAGCCTGTATTCTCTTTCTCTCTCTCACCCTCAGCCTCACCACCAGAAGTTACCAAAATTTCTGAAGAACTTTTAAAGCAGGAACAAAATGTAAATAAAAATTATTATTTTCCTCCTATGTTGTAAGTCAAAATACCAGCATGTAAGAATAATATATCCATGGAAATGGCTAAGGACACTGCTACTAAACTTGTAGGAAATATGGGTGGAAAAGGTCGTATTTGACATTTTCTTCCTAAATTAACAGTCACCAGCAAGGATCAAGAGTTCCTTGAAGGTCTGAATTCAAGAGAAAGACAAATGGCTCAAGCTATGGGAGGTATAGGGATTCAGCAGTCTTCATGGTTTCTGTCTATTCAGACCTACAGACCTGAAGTGGGAAATCAGATAAAACTAACCCTCTTTTCCTGAAAAGTATGTGCAGCTGTCCATACAACCTTGTCTCCATTTTGCTTCCAGGAAAAATTCCTGGCTGCTTCTTTTTCTCAAAGGTTCAGAGTGTTATAGACCTACACACTCAGACATGATGGGCACATCTCAAACAACAGGAATCCTGTTTTCCTTCTTCCACTTTTGTGGCACATTCTTACATGGGTATTCTCAGATGCAGCCATATAAAAACTTAAAAAAAAATTTCTGCTAATAGAGTGATACTAAGCCCAGAGAATGTGAAATCAATTAAGAATGTGCTCAGATGATCCAATAAAGTTGAAATAGATCAATTTTTGTTTGTTTGTTTGCTTGATTGGTTTTAGTTGGACTGATTTGAATCTGAATATGTTAGTCATCACTATGATCCAACTTCACAAGGGCCTTGTTTTAAGTTGGAATAGAGGAAACCCAATTTGTCTAAAAATAATTATTCTGAGATTTCTGTTGCATCTTAGATGAACACTGGGATTTCTTGTTGCTTCTTGTAGCTGCAGTTGACCGTAGTAAGTAGCAAAAAGCTAGATTCCAGCTGACCTCATTAGCATCCTAAACTGGTCCTTGATCCCCAGAAACTGCTTCCTGTACCTGGGGACAAGCCTCCTGTCCGGAATCCCCTCATCCTCTTGTCAAAACAGGCAAACATCTGCCCAGCAACAAACCATATCAGTGAACACGGTCATGACACTTTACCCACGGCATGTCCATGTCTCACTTGAGACTGTAGGTGTAGGGTAAGCAGTGGCTGGAACTAGGGACAGCACATGACTCTAAACCTATCACAGGGGGATGGGACCAGGAGTACGTGATTTCTTTAGGCCTCTGGCTCTTCATATGTTATATGGGACAAACTGAGGCAAAGTTGAGAGTGTGAACAGTGTGACTCCTCCTGGGCTTCTACAAATGCACAAAGGACCAAGAACTGAAGGAGAAAGAAAACAATCTTTTTCTCATTAGGTGGAGTGCACATTCTGTTCTCACAACTTAAGAAGTAACCACAAAGTCTGGGCCCAAGCTGACTTTCAGCCGAGCAAGCCATGAGGAAGCTGGCCTCAAAGCTACCACCAAACTGCGCGCATTCTCGGAAGACTCAGCCATTCAGCTGACATCCTTTCAGGCCCTCAGCCAGCAGGAGGGGCAAAGTCAGTGACAGTCTTTCACACGGGTTACATGGTAATTTCCTGACGTGTTAAAATCCTTCCTAATGCTGTCTTCTAAATATGACAATCAAAAGATGAACCACTAACAAGTAGACTCACTCTCCCCAGTTCACCAAACTGCCCCAAAGTTTCTTTTAAAAAATTACTTATTCTTAACCACACACACACAATCTTGTCACCTCTCTCGTCAGCACCACCATTACTTTCTGAGCTATAGGTCACACTGTGGCATCAAATGAGCTATCACTATACCATAAGACATTTTAGAAACTGAGCCTATAATGCCAATGAAGGTCTGTGAAGCTTTTATGATAATTAGGACGGGCAATGTTGCTTAATGTGTTGCAAGCTGAAGCTCATAAACATCTATACAAAACTGCTATGATTTGGACAGCTGCCTATCAGATCTAAGATCTGGGCCTGATGCTAAGAAAGAAATTTAATTTTAACCATTACAAGGACTCATGTCATTGTTTTCTTTCTTCTGAACAGTCTTTAGAGAAAAAATAAAATCTAAAATTTTACTCTGCAGTTACCTTCTGATGAAAAAGTTTTGTTACATGAATTCATACTTTTTTTTCTATTTTTTTCTCTGCAAAAAGAAAGTCTAGGTTGTCTTTTGACCAAAATAAACCTTATTAACTCTCAACACAACAGAATGATCACATTGATTATATTTTCCCGCTATTTCTACAGGAAGCAGTCTCAAGGTCCAGTTGAGAGTCTGGAACCTTGGAAGCTGGAACCTACCTTTTCTTTCTACCTCCAAGATAGAGTTTTGATTTCCAGAGAAGACTCCCCTTACTCTTCCCAAAGTTACATCCTTCTCTTTGTCCCTTCAATAGCCTGAACATTGCATGGCTAGGATTCCATCAAGTCTGTGTGATTCCAAAGCTAAAGAAGCCGGCTCGGGAGCACAGAGCACATAGTGCTCAGACTAGATGATGACGTATGTACTGCAGATCTGCCAAAGGACTGGGCTCGGTGGACATCCAATAAACTTGAGTTCTCTTTCCTCCCACTTACAAATAAATGCCATTCAGGCTGAAGCCTCATCTCTACTTTCAGTGTGTGGTGGTATCAACAGAGATAGTTTATAGAAAACACAATAGGTATTATTAGATTCCATTTTCTAGCTGAGAAAACTGAAGCTCAGAGAAATTAAATGTCCAAGTTCCAACCAATGTTCACACAGCTAGAAGACAGCACAGCCAGGATTTGAACCAAGAACTTTCTGAGTCCAAAAGGAAGCTCAATCTTGCTAACTTCCATCTTAAGTAGATCTTCACAGGTCCACAGAGCACACAGTTCCTCAAAACAACACTGGCTGAATTCAGAACCCTTGGATAATCTATTGATGAGAGCTCCCTCAACGCTGACCTCCACTGCATCCAAAACAGTTTGGGCAGGGGGCATTGGGAGTGTTCTTTCTACAGAGGTACAGACAGCTCAAAGAGTGGGCTTCAGAACAGAAACATTTTCATCAACATGAATTAAATATCTCACAGAAGCAGCCAAGATATCCTTCAGTAGATGAAAGAATAAACAAGCTGGACATCAGATGATGAAACATTACTTAGGCTAAAAAGAATGAGCTATCAAGCCACAAAAAGACATGGAGAAATCTTAAATGCATACTACTAATTCAAAGAAGACAATCTGAAAAAGTTGCATACAGTATGACAATAACTATATGACATTCTGGAAAAGACGAAACTATGGAGATAAGAAATAGGTCAGTGGTTGTCAGAAGTGGGACAGGAGGATCAGTATAGGTAGAGCACAGAGGATTTCTATGGTAGTGAAAATTACCTATAGGATATTCATAATGATGCATATCTGTCATATACTTCTGTCCAAATCTACAGAAGGTCCAATACCAAGGGTGAACCTTAAGGTAAATTAAACTTTGGGTGATGATAATGTGTCAGTGGACGTTCATCAGTTGTAATCCAATGTACCACTTTGGTGAGAGATGGTGGTAATGAGGGAGGCTATGCATGTGTGAGGCAGGGGCTATATGAGAAAACTCTACCTTCCTCCCAATTTTGTTGCAAATCTAAAACTTCTCCAAAAATTAAGTCTTTTTTTAAAAAGTCTTGCTTGAAAAAAAATGTCTGAAAATGGTGAACTACACTGGCTTCTCATAACCAGTTCTGGGAAATGTCAAGATTTGCCAAGATGGTTTGGCTGCTGTCAAACTGCCAGGTCCCAAGAGATGCTCCTTAAATGTCTGGTCATGATATGGAAGTAGAAATAGGGTGATCTCGGAGTGAATGAACTCCGGAATGGGAGTGACTCATGTAAAATGTACTTCCTAAAAGTGTTTGCTATTAACAATGATGACATCGTGGCTGTGTTCAGAAAGGCCTTTCTTCCCTGCATTGCTATTCACAGTTAAGCCTACCTTCACTGTCAAGAGCTACTACTTGAAGCACTCAAGAAGTCAGTCCTACATATGAGTCACATCTTCCTGTCTATATATAACAGATGTATTTGGAAAATATTTGTCAGTGTAAATCAGAGTTTATGTCCAATCAACTTATGCCAGCTTTTAGTTATAGATATTATATCTTCAGCAGCAATTGCAGAAGCACAGGGACACCTTGCATTGGAAGAAGAACTAAGTAACCATTAAAGGCTATCCTATCAACTTCGCTTGACAGCAGGCCAATGCTGGAATGCCCTGTGGCTGATGTGCATTCTGCTCTTTCAACCTAGGCCGTCGCTGGATCTACCATCTTGCCTTGCTAAATAAAATATGTGGACGGGGCATAGGCCTTGGAGTCATAGAAACATTCATTCTATCCTGGTACTGCTGATATTTTAGGTATACTACTTTGGGCAGACTTTAATCTCCCTAAGCCTCAGTTTCCTCACCTGTATAATGAAGATAACAATATTTTGTACAACTGCTATAAGGATAATAAATGAATAATTGGCACAACATAAACATTCAATCAATGATGTACTATTCATTATTACTTTTACATGCATACATCAATGAAGAACAAACCCAAAGTCTCCACACATCATTGTCATTCAATATAAGAAAAAGGAACATTTATTCAACAAATATTAAAAGTTCATTAAATTTCTATGCTACCTCTTATCATTGGGCTAGGTACTAGGGTTACTCCTGTGAATGAGATAGAGCTGCATGGAGCTTGATTCCAGTGAAAAGGCAATTGATTACACAGGACTTGAACCCAATTTTTTTTTTAACAGAGAAGATAACTCTGCACTAAGGCACTGATATATTTCACATGGCAAACTTCATTATCTACCATTTTTCTTGCTTTGCATACTTAAAAGTAGGCAATCCCTTTAATGAGTAAGACTATATAGCATGCAAGAAAATGAAGAGAAATAAGTTGAAGAACATTTATAATAAGCTATTTATTTTCAAAGACTCCAATTTTTCCTACTCAAAGCACAGGAAGGAAATTAGAAAGACAACCCCCCTAAATTTCTTTGCTTTGAGCTGCAGTTTTGGAAATATTTTAGATGCTTGACCTTATCTCTAGCTTAAATATATAAATTATTAACAGAGTCACATAAATTTTGAATCTAGCAAAACCACTCATTCTGAATTTTCAATCAATCAACCTGAAGCAGGCAAAAAACAGCTGGGAAAGGAAAAATGCAACCTATTTTGGAGGATAATATCATTGAGTCTGGCAGTATATTACAGATAATCTCTATATCATCGTGTTCAGAAAGGATAGGCACTACATCTTGGTCGTTGCTATAACTCTGTACACTGCCTGACCCTGGCACATGGTGGGTGTTCAATAAATACCTAGTACCCAACCAAGTGGCTAACATGCTTATTTGAAGTTTTAGTATGACTGGCAGTTCTCTAGCCAGAACAGTATTGGCCATGCTAGGGACTGAATGGTTTGCCTCAGATCCCCACTGTGAAGTCCTAACCCCCAGTGTGATGGCATTTGGACCAGGGAGTCCTTTGAAATGTGATTCAGTTACAAGGGTAGAAAATACATATTATTTATTCATACAATAAATAAAGCATTTCTAATCCATAGTTTTCATTTCCTTAAATTTATACCCCCACAATTTCTCTAAATTAAATTGTATGTATGACTGTGTAAGTGGTTTTGTAATGAGTTACAATTTGAATATTTCTATAAAACATTTTCAATCCAACACAAAAATTGTTGTTTGGAAAGTTATAAATTCCTCTTGTTGTTTGTAAATTGCTCTGTAAGTGTCTCTCAGAACTTACAATATAGGGGGAGAGGCCACGACCTTTCTGTTCATGTTCATTGTTAGCACAGCTCTGGCACCCGGAAAGCATTTAATACAATTTTTGTGAAGGAAGTTAAAGAGGGAAGAGAGAGCATGAGACAGGAGGGAATCTCTTCTTGGGACAAGTTTATAGTTCAATGGAAAAGAAATATGTCAATCTTCAAATTGTCATTTTGGGTTCCTAATGTCATTATCTAGGGAACAAGAGTACTTGACTATTAAATCAGCAATGCTGATTACAGAATCAGAAGTACTCTACACTGAATTAAATTCAGCAATTAATCAAAGCCAATGTGCCTGCTTGTAAATATAAATATTGAATTTTAAGCACATAAACCAGCCAATCAATTAAAACTGAGACCATGATTTTAATCAAGAATGTTAAGATAGAATTCGCTGAATTCTGAAAGTGATGAACCTTAAGTCATTGCTGAAGCTGTTAAAAGGTAAACTGGGGCACATTAAATTTTTTGAAAAGTTTATTTATTAAATATTACTCAGGCCAGGTGGTCAGTAGCGCTCCACCAATAGAAGCTAGAGGCAAGGTTTTTATATTGGAGGTGTGGAAGCAAAGCAAAGCAATTCTTTGATAGCTTATAGCTTAAGAGTTGTTTTATCTGAGAAAGTCTACTTGGGTGTTTGTGATTGGCTGTTCTTAAGTTTCTCTTTCTGGGGTTCCAGTGTATTGACTCTGGCTTAGGTTTTCATTCACATCCAAGCTACCTGAGTCTAATGATCTCTCTGCTTAAATACTTCAACAAGCCCAACTTTGCTGCTTGAGACAGATACAAAAATTACAGCATCTCTGAGTTATCTACCAGCTCTGCCGTTGCCTTTTGAATAAATCTGGAAGCAGAGATTGTGTCCTACAAATTGTACTCGCCCAACTGCACACACAGAGCAGTATATTTTAGTGTCTAAGAGCAGAGGAACTAGAGACTGTTCAACTTCAAATCCCAACTTCATTACTTACCAGCTGTGTGACCTCAGGCAGGTTATTTGACTTCTCTGTGCTTTAATAAAATGGGAACAACAATACCTACCTTCACATACTTGTTGGAAGATCAAGGAACTTAATACCTGTGAAACACTTAAAACAGTATCTGCTAAATTGTAACTGTTTAATAAATGTTAGCCATTACTATTAAACATGTGTATTCATGTCCATTCCTTAAAGTGACAACGTGTGAACAGCGTTATGCCCTGAACATATTCATGACAACCATTATTATTCTTTTTTATCTTTGTAAAATTCTGAGGATAATCTTTCACTTTTCAAAAATTTTAAACATTTAGAAAATAAACACTTTCTTACTTTATTTATTTATTTTTTTTTAAATAATTTATTTTATTTTAGTATCATTAACCTACAATTACATGGGCAATACCGTGATGATTGAACTCCCCCCATCACCAGGTCCCCCCCACCAACCCCACCCCAGTCACTGTCCATCAGCGTAGTGAGATGAGAATCGCTACTTGTCTTCTCTGAGCTGTACAGTACCCCCCGTGCCCCCCCCACCCTATGTCTGCCAATCGTAATGCCCCTTTTACCCTCTTATCCCTCCCTTCCCATCCATCTCCCCAGTCCCTTTCCCTTTGGTAACTGTTAGTCCATTCATGGGTTCTGTGAGTCTGCTGTTGTTTTGTTCCTTCATTTTTTTATTTTTTTTATTTTTTCTTTGTTCTTATACTCCACATATGAGTGAGATCA